>CM060900.1:129725119-130402619 GCA_030762935.1 Hymenopus coronatus
AGTAGTAGTAGTAGTAGTGGCAGCAGTAGTAGTAGTAGTAGTAGTAGTAGTAGTTGTTCTAGTAGTAGTAGTAGTAGTAGTGGCAGCAGCAGTAGTAGTAGTAGTAGTAGTAGTAGTAGTAGTAGTAGTAGTTGTACTAGTAGTAGTAGTAGTAGTGGCAGCAGTAGTAGTAGTAGTAGTAGTAGTTGTACTAGTAGTAGTAGTAGTAGTAGTAGTGGCAGCAGTAGTAGTAGTAGTAGTAGTAGTAGTAGTTGTACTAGTAGTAGTAGTAGTAGTTGTACTAGTAGTAGTAGTTGTACTAGTAGTAGTAGTAGTAGTAGTAGTGGCAGCAGTAGTAGTAGTAGTAGTAGTAGTTGTACTAGTAGTAGTAGTAGTAGTAGTAGTAGTAGTAGTAGTAGTGGCAGTAGTAGTAGTAGTAGTTGTACTAGTAGTAGTAGTAGTAGTAGTAGTAGTAGTGGCAGCAGTAGTAGTAGTAGTAGTAGTTGTACTAGTAGTAGTAGTAGTAGTAGTATTGGCAGCAGTAGTAGTAGTAGTAGTAGTAGTAGTTGTACTAGTAGTAGTAGTAGTAGTAGTAGTGGCAGCAGTAGTAGTAGTAGTAGTAGTAGTAGTGGCAGCAGTAGTAGTAGTAGTAGTAGTTGTACTAGTAGTAGTAGTAGTAGTAGTAGTAGTAGTGGCAGCAGTAGTAGTAGTAGTAGTAGTAGTAGTAGTAGTTGTACTAGTAGTAGTAGTAGTAGTAGTAGTGGCAGCAGTAGTGGTAGTAGTAGTAGTAGTAGTAGTAGTGGCAGCAGTAGTAGTAGTAGTAGTAGTAGTTGTACTAGTAGTAGTAGTAGTATTAGTGGTAGTAGTGGCAGCAGTAATAGTAGTAGTAGTAGTTGTACTAGTAGTAGTAGTGGCAGCAGTAGTAGTAGTAGTCGTTGTACTAGTAGTAGTAGTGGCAGCAGTAGTAGTAGTAGTCGTTGTACTAGTAGTAGTAGTGGCAGCAGTATTAGTTTTAGTAGTAGTAGTAGTCGTTGTACTAGTAGTAGTAGTGGCAGAAGTATTAGTTTTAGTAGTAGTAGTAGTCGTTGTACTAGTAGTAGTAGTGGCAGCAGTAGTAGTAGTCGTTGTACTAGTAGTAGTAGTGGCAGCAGTATTAGTTTTAGTAGTAGTAGTAGTCGTTGTACTAGTAGTAGTAGTGGCAGCAGTATTAGTTTTAGTAGTAGTAGTAGTCGTTGTACTAGTAGTAGTAGTGGCAGCAGTATTAGTTTTAGTAGTAGTAGTAGTCGTTGTACTAGTAGTAGTAGTGGCAGCAGTAGTAGTAGTAGTTGTTGTACTAGTAGTAGTAGTGGCAGCAGTAGTAGTAGTAGTCGTTGTACTAGTAGTAGTAGTGGCAGCAGTATTAGTTTTAGTAGTAGTAGTAGTCGTTGTACTAGTAGTAGTAGTGGCAGCAGTATTAGTTTTAGTAGTAGTAGTAGTCGTTGTACTAGTAGTAGTAGTGGCAGCAGTATTAGTTTTAGTAGTAGTAGTAGTCGTTGTACTAGTAGTAGTAGTGGCAGCAGTAGTAGTAGTAGTCGTTGTACTAGTAGTAGTAGTGGCAGCAGTATTAGCTTTAGTAGTAGTAGTAGTCGTTGTACTAGTAGTAGTAGTGGCAGCAGTAGTAGTAGTAGTAGTCGTTGTACTAGTAGTAGTAGTGGCAGCAGTAGTAGTAGTAGTCGTTGTACTAGTAGTAGTAGTGGCAGCAGTAGTAGTAGTAGTCGTTGTACTAGTAGTAGTAGTGGCAGCAGTAGTAGTTTTAGTAGTAGTAGTAGTCGTTGTACTAGTAGTAGTAGTGGCAGCAGTAGTAGTTTTAGTAGTAGTAGTAGTCGTTGTACTAGTAGTAGTGGCAGCAGTAGTAGTTTTAGTAGTAGTAGTAGTCGTTGTACTAGTAGTAGTAGTGGCAGCAGTAGTAGTAGTAGTCGTTGTACTAGTAGTAGTGGCAGCAGTAGTAGTTTTAGTAGTAGTAGTAGTCGTTGTACTAGTAGTAGTAGTGGCAGTAGTAGTAGTAGTAGTCGTTGTACTAGTAGTAGTAGTGGCAGCAGTAGTAGTTTTAGTAGTAGTAGTAGTCGTTGTACTAGTAGTAGTAGTGGCAGCAGTAGTAGTAGTAGTCGTTGTACTAGTAGTAGTGGCAGCAGTAGTAGTAGTAAGTATTAAATAGTGGTAGAAATCGTGTATTAATGTGATTTTTAGAATTGTAGCATATTGTAAATGTTATAAGTAGTACCCTATATATTTTAAAAGTTACGCAATTATAATTTTTGTTGTTATTATCATCATGCTGGTGTATTCTGTGGAATCCATTCTGGGAGATAACTACACCATTATCCCGGTTGCCGTCTAGCTCCAGAATGCTGTACTGACTGTCGCAATCCTCTCAGCACCATTAGATTTTAAATAACCTGACCGTACAAATTAATGTCCACAACTCGTACGATGGACATCTACGCTACATTCAAGGGGCAATACATAGCTTCTACCGGCGCACCTACAACACGAAAGGTTTCCACAACGCTGACAATGAATGTGGATACAAACGCTCCAACGGAGCCTGCACATAGCCTCACTTTTTAGAATGCACCCCAAAACCTTTACCAAGGAACCATTTTGCGAAGGGCGAATGTAGATGATTTCACATACAGGATAACTTTGCACAGATTGTGTTGTTCCATTACTAAATATGACGATGGAACAGGTTTATGTTCCGTAAAATACATATATGGATTACCCACACTTTGCAAAACTCATAGTTATTATTAAGCTAATCCTTGTTTTATGCTTAACGTTGTTTAAGTTATGCTGAAATTACATTGATATTATTTACTATAAAGTTACTACCTTTAATTTCTTGTGGAAATCCATGAGGAATCTGAACTGGGCAGCACGTTTAGCCACATTTACTAATTTCAGTTATATAAGCAAAAACAGTTTAAATTATATAATGTCTAGCGCTGTTACTATGATTAATTTAAGTTTTTAAACAGGGGCTGTTCCAGTGCCCAATGATACCAGTAAATAACTCGACATTTTGAAAGCTTAGTCTCTAAAAAGTTTTTTCTCTTGAAATAAGAAATATATTTTAGTATTGTAATAGGCTGTCGACAAAGTTGCGCACTAACTGTTCAGCGTCCTATTCCACGGTCAGCTTAGACATATATGTTATAAGTGTAACAGTTCTCAAATTATAGCCGTAAAATTAACATTTGAAAAGGCGTAATATACTGTATCACATTTCAAAGCCACGCACTTAAAAGCTTTATGTGACTACACCTTGCGGGCTGGTCCGGCTACTGGCTGTACAGTGGATGAGCCCAATGCAGGACTTGAATGGAGTGATAAGCTAAAACTTCCCTTTAAAGTTTCCATTGGTTAAATTTCTTACGGCTATAACAAGTATTACTCTAAACACATTGTAATTACATTTTATCTAACATGCTCGCGGAATAGGATAATGGAGAGTTAAATTGCCATTAGTGGTAGCTCAATATATAGTGCATCATTAATTTTATGTAGTAATTTAAAGTAAGTAGCACTATCTAGGTTTCCACTATATCTGCATTAACACCAGATTTAGGCCTGCTGATATCTAATGACTGTTTTCGACAGATTCACCTCATTAGGTAATTAAAAGAGAATACTTAGAACCTATGTGTTAATACTCCTGTCATTCTGAGTAAGAATGAGTATACAGAAGCTCAGAAACTTTTGTTTTAGTTCCTTGTTTGTTTTGTTTTCTCTTTTTAACCTCTTCCTATGGAGGGTTTACAGCCCCCTCCCCTAGAGCTTACAGTCCAGTGCCTGGAGTTAGATGCCTGTTGAGAAGCAGATCAAAATGTATAGCTAGATTTGGTGATCAAACCAATGCCTGGTGTGATAACGAGGAAGATTATATGAAATGACGGAGAAATGGTTGAATGAAAACGTGATTGTAGAACAAGTGGTGTAATAAATGGCGGGGGAAACCTAAGAACCCAAAGAAAAACCCGGCGGGATGCCACTTTATCCAACACAAATCTCACATGTGGTCACCGGAGAGGTGAAGTTTAGTTAATCAGTGCGCCCAAGTAAAGACATATATTTTATATCCACACTAAACCACAGATCACATTATGCTGAACAGAAGCACACATAACATCTGAAGGATGGGGAAGAAATACAAGTGTGCTTTACTACCACTGAAAGGTTCAAAGCATATAAACGAAAACAAAATTAAATCAGACGGTAAAGTCGAAAAATTTATAAGCACGTCCTTAGGCTATGAGCAAAAAAGCCTTTGAAAGGAGAGCAGTTGTGGCATTTCACTCAAGGTACTTAATTTCTTCGTTTACTTCTCATAATGAGCGCAGAATTACAGAAACAACATTCTCTGGAATACGGAAGACAAAATTGAGGTTTCATTACTACCTCTTCTCATAGGACGGTGAACGTTTCATCTCAAACTCTCATTTTGTGAGAAGATAAAAGCAATCTTACGTATCTTTACAGCCATTCGCTTTTTAAACACCTTTACATTATGTTCAGTTATTTCCTTATTAGCAAAGACCTTAAGGTGAGGCACTATTGAATTCAAGAAATCAACGCTGCATGGGGAATTGTTTTGTGAAATTCTCCTCGCAAATGCGCCAGATGGCCCCGCGATATCATCTGAAGCGTTCGATTTCCAGTGACCGCGTACTTTGGCCATAGCTTTTTCGTGGTTTCCTCGGAAGGTTTCTGTTCTACCACACCTTTTGTGTCTATGACTTCTTGTATCCGTCATTTCCTTCATCAGTATCTGTTTCAGGGTTGAAAGCGGCTGGGTGGTGATGGTGCACTTTGATTTTTTTATTCCGTCTGAAGGAGGTCAGACTGCTGATGGAATCGCCCTCTGTGACCAGCTTTTCTAAAACCCGAGGGTGGAAGCTCGAAGATTTGTTTTGGTTTGAACGATGTAGGAAGTGTTCCATTTGAAATCGTTAGGGACCCCGTCAACGCGCCGGATATTAAATATGTTTAAATGACAAATACAATGAATATCCCGAATTTCTTTAGAATAGTACCTGAAGTCCTCTTCATTCTGAAAGACTTTTACTTAACTGGTAAACCGTAAGAGATATACAAAAGTTTACTACGCAAAAATTTAGATCTTGTTAAAAACATACATTTTATAGCAAATATTTTTTGTAGAGTTTAGGTCTCCAAAAATCAATCCATAAAATTGGTCTCTTAATCCATCACAGTACTTCTCAAAGCTTTGAAAAACTGCAATTCAACAATTTATCTCAAAGTTTATTAATTTTCAACCAGGAAAAACTAGAGCATAAAAATGTACATGTAAAATCTATAGGGATTGTAGTAAAGAGTATAATAGACGGGATAGTTAATAGCGGGAACGTAACAAGGGGATTTTACTGTATTTTAATTTAGTCTTTACGACCGGGTGAGCAGACTCTTGATATTGCCACCAACGCCGTCTTTGGAATTTCGAACCACAGCAAAATTGCTGTTACCTCTGGAAAAAGATGTTATAAAACCTACATCCTACCAGCGAAAAAAATCAGGCAGTGAGCTCTAAAAATGTAAAGAATATGCAGATATTTTTACAGAGATGTTAGCAGTTTGGTAGTATTATCTTCATATGTAATCAGTTAACCGAAATGCCTTGTGCAGTTATTTAAGGAATATACTACACTAAACACTACACTAACTTGTGTTGATTTGTCGCTAGTATACACATGGTATGTTTAACCTTATTTATCCAGCACCTATTCTATTTCATTTCTACTATCAAAGACAAAAAATAATCTTGAACTGCATATACAAAGCTTAAAAAAATCTACTGTGCTCCATTCGCACGACTTTCTCTACCTCTCTGTAACAAATTATTGTTAATAAACTTAATCTTCTATATACTTCATGCTAATCGAGATAAACAAAAGCATAAAAGGTTTTATTAATTAGTTCCTTATAGGTAGAAGGGAAATACGGCTAAACTGACAGTCAAATGCTTTACAATGTGGTTATAATATAGAGATCCGATTCTTTGAGTGGTCAGGTGTTGACAAAGTCCCGTGTGAGAAAATTATAAGTATTTTAAAACTAAAATCAATAAAAAGAAATTTCTTAAAAAGGGTAAACTCCAGGAAAAAATGCATAGAACAAAGATTGTGTGTTTTAACAAGCTGTACATTTTTTGTGTAGTAAGATTTTGTCTATCTCTTACGGTTTACCAGTTAAGCAACATTCCGCAAAATTTATTCAGAATAAAGATGTCTTCAGAGACTATTCCCAGAAAATACAAGTTGTAGATTTTATTTGTCATGTAAATATGAGAAAATTAACATTTTCCAAAATTTCTCTATGTAAAGGGTAGTTGGAGGGGCGATTTTCTTGAAAAACTTCGGGTCACATCCTTGGAATATACTAAACCTAAATACCAAGTTTTGTATTTAACGGACTTTTCGCTTTTGAGTTATGCTGTCCAAAGACACACACCACACACAAACTTTTTCTACATATGCTTTTTTGGATTCAGGAGTTCCCAAAACATATATTTGCGGTGAAATCTCGGTATCGAATTTTTGGATGCAATACAATACCTTCTCTATACACTATGTGAGAAAGTAAAAAGAATGAGCACAAGCAGCAATCGAGTCCGATTCGGAAAACTTCGAAAGCATTGTTAACCTTTCGTTCACTGCCAACAGCTATGATAAACAAGGGAAAGTCTTATAATTTGATAACTGGGTCGCCAGTCTCACTTTCCGGTACTTAAAGTTAGCTCGGTAAGAGTTTTCCTCATACCTGATGTCTTTGTAAATAAAATTGATATTTATTTTACACGATGACACTATATCTATTTTAAACCGGGAGGATGTATTTTAATTGGAAGACTTTTTAAATAGAAACAAAAGATAAATCAATCATCCTCGTTTTAAAAATAAAAGCCACAAGGATTTGCAGTAATAGATAGGAGTTTTTGCACACTCATCATTACCTTAAATTGTATATAATTGAGTTTTATATAAAACATTTATTAAGTTCATAACAAAGGACAGTATAACAGATTTTGTGTGAAGAGTACAAGTGTCTTAAAATAAAATATAATGCACTGAGTAGTAAAATTTGACACCATTAGTTAGTCTCGCTACTATTCTTACTATTATTTCTATTAATTATTGATTATTTAATGCATTTAAAAGTGTATAAAGCTAGCTTATAGCAAGTAGAGCTCAAATCTATTTACCAAACTCGGTCGCTGCATAAAGGACAGTCCTTTTTGAGGGAGAATGCTATTGTAAGTCACGTACTCTTGTGCATGTGCGTGCAATAGAGAAATTAGTGAAAACGTGATTTTGGGGGAGGCCTGGATGTTTGAGAAGTGAGTTTTTCTTTATTGTGTTGAGGCAGTCACGAGGTGTTTGGGTAAGGAGAGATGCATTATGAGACACATAGACGCCAAGTTCCCGGTCTGTCTGACCAATGAAAACAAAGCGGCCATGACAGCAGCTTTTACTATATAAGTAACAGATTGCAGACTGTTGGGGCAGTCACTATCAAGTTTGGGGTCACATACGCCTAATTGCTGTCAAGTTGGGACACTCGCCGCTAGTTTAAGGCGCGTATACTCGTTATCTAGTTGCTATATAGTTTGAAGATGAATTATTATAAAGTGATAAAGTAATTAGTTCAACGAGATAAGTAACGGTAAATCGTCGAATATGGAAAGTTCTAAGAAGTCATAGAAACTCAAGTAGCATGTAAAGCAAAGTGCTTGTCTAAGTAAGTTACAATTTCTAATCAAGAATAAATTCATATACAAAAGTGAAAGTGTGTTAATCATCTCAAAGGACAACTCCTAACTATCCCATTGTTTTCGCACCCGAAAGAGTCAATTTCATGCAGACTGATTGACGCCGAGGCAGCTTCATAGTGGATCTCAAAATCATGTACGTGGAAAGATCTGCTATAATGGTAGGGGAGTACACTTAATGCGCGTGGGGTAATAATTATAACCACAACAATACCACCACATACTTGGCATTCCCCAACGTTACACAAGACCACTACAAATTATAAAGTATGACAACATATTACAATAAATACCACTGTCAATACTAGCACTAAGCTGTTATATAAATGTTCTGAAACTATTATTATTTTTCTCTTTCAGCAGTTTAATTAGATTTATTTTTAACTTTTTCCAAATACTATCCCAGGTTCTTACAGTATCTTTCTGTAATTTTATTTCATACTCCCTATTCACTTTTGACCACACACTTTCTTCTACCTATATCTTAGCTTCCATAATTAATATTGTGCACCTTCTTTACTACCCCCAACCATATATTGGACATTCACCTTATGGGTGCACGTTTCGTTGTCCTTTAAATCTCTATATTCCTGCGCTTAACCATGCTATCCCTCTATTTTCTTCCCGACTATTTAGCGTCATCTCTATACCTTTCTCTCTCACACCCGTTTTTCATGACTACATAGAGCACGAGTGACCTCTTCTCTGATCCCTCCTTGAAATTTTTTTCTCCATATTTTGGAATTTGTTCCCCTTCTCCCTTTCATTATAAATTGCTTTTCGTTTCCTCCAAATATGCCTATGCCATTATCTTTTAAGTTATTTTTAAATTACTTACCCAACTTGCATTTTGCAGACTTATTTCTTGGTGTTGTAAACACTGTTTCAACAAATTAGCTTCTTCTAGATTTAGGATCCGATATCAATATTTTAAAGCTCTGTCTCTCTCTCTCGCTCTGTCTTCTCTCTCTTTCTCTTGAAACTAATGTTTTTCTTGTTAATCTCCCCATTCAATTTTGGTGGCTTTACTTTATGTTGCTATTGGCAACTTCAAAACTTCCTCACAAAAATGTTGTGAGCAAAATCCACAATTTCCCATCCATTTGCACGATCGCAAGTTTAAATACCATACAGAATCTTACTTCAATCACAAAAAAGCTCATGTCTTTAAACATTATTAGTATCATGTGCATAATGGCCAGAAAAACAAAAACAAAAAACAACATATTTGTATATGAGATTCAAATATCGATAATTCTCACTGCTAGACACTTGCGCTAGTCCAGCAGCACCCATGTCGTATTCAGAACATATGATTGATGAGATGTTCAAGCTTCGCGCTAAAAGATGACAGTAAATAAACAACTGAGTTAGGTTTATGGATGCTTTTTAACTACGCTCTTAGCGCCTCATTCTATATTAGGGGTGAAAGACCGCAAATTTTGCTCAGAGGCCTCTATCGGGTTTGAGGCTCCCTTTATAACCATAAATACATGATAGGACTCAACGTCTTTATTTCTCTTTCGAAGGAAGCCAAGCTAAGTAATTTTTAAGCCCGAAGAACTCCATTGCCTTCCGCCGGATACGAAAGAGCAACTCGGAACACAGAATGGTACCCCAAAACATGGATGACGACAAAGATATCAATGTGAGTCGATCGCGGAGTTAAAGGAAGTTTTGTGAAATTGACACTTGGAGGGTCAGAGATCACCTATGTAAGTGCGGTGTTTTCAGGTCTCTATGGGCTGTTATTCAATCAGCATTTGCGGAGTTCGATAGGTAGCGATCTGCAGATCGCGGAGTTCAACGTTCCTGCTTGTGGAAGCACGGGGTTGTTCGCATTGTTTATCCGTATCAGTTGAATCATCTCTGCCTATGCCGTGCGAATGTGGTGGGACTTAGACCAAGGCTCTCCAGCGCTATTATCACACAGATTATTATTGTTAATGATACTATTTTTATCATCATTTTGTTTTGTATGTTCTAAATGCGCGTATAAAGGATAAAAATATTCAGAATTCTTAGAAACACACTTGCTGTGGCGCTTCCAAAACATATGTGAAAATAATATAGTGTATAAAAGGTTACTAACAGCAATACTTATAAGCCAAGTTTTTCGTTTGATCTTTTCAGATTCCATGAATTTCTAAACAGCATTCATAATTGAGAATGCTGTATTTGTCAGGAGCTTTTATCTGCTTTGCATCATTTCGTGGTAATTTAAAGCGGTCCAGTGAGAATTTAACAGGTTCTATGGAACCCAAACGCCTTAAAAGCTTTTCTCGTTGTCGTCATGTTATTAAGGTTTTATACCAAAGACCCTACAGTGTAGAAGTGCAATTAATTCTGGATTTTTTTTTCTTTCAACCTTTTACCGTAAATTGGAGCTAATTTGTCCTTTAATGGATTACTCTGGACCAACTTGGAAAGTATATTATTTTATAAATACACATATGTGAAAATGGGATTTATTGCTCTTATATAACATAGAAGAGCTCAACATTTGAAGAAATCTCTTAACTTTAGGATACCACAGAAAAGAGAGCATACAGAAAGGAAACTTGAAGGCGGCTCCTTTGATTTGCATGAAGCCAAGCACTGCGTTAGACGCCATACTGAGATCTAGTATACACAAAGCGAAAACTATTAGTACATACGACTTTAAGCAAATTAAAACATATAAAACAATAAAGCTTGAACATATGTAATAAAAATCTTATTTGTAGCATACACGTGACTTTTTCTTCTTGCTCCCCTACAAAATATTTATGTATACATAGACAAACACGGCTGCTTATTCTTTTAGTTCTAATTAATACAGACAAATTTTAGTTGCGTATTTCGTTATAGTGTAAACGATAATGATATCTTTTCAATGCCAGCCGCTTTGTGATGCTTTGAAGTCCAATTCTAATTGCATGAATTTGAAAAAAGAAAAGAAGAAACCCTGAATGGTAATTTCTACGTAACAAAATGTGTATGTATTTGAAAATTTTAATCAATAATAGGGGTATTTCTAAAATGGTATCTCCACAAAAATGTACATGATAAATTGTGGACTTTAACAGGATCTACATTTTTTTATGTAGTAAGACTTTATCTATCTGTTACAATTTAACAGTTATAACAGTCATCCAGACTGAAATGGGCTTCAAAGCACTTGGCCAGAAAATTCAAAATATACATTTCGTTTGCCAACCAAAAGTTTTAATCTTATGGTATTTTAATAAAAATCGTTGAGGAATTTTTACTTTCTCTAGCCGTATGTACCTACAATGTATGTAGAGAATAGAGAAGGTATTGCATTCCCACAAAATATTCGATACCGAGATTTCACCGGAAATAAATGTTTTGAGATCCCCTGAGACCAAAAAATCAATTTTAGAAAAAGATCCGCGCGCGCGTGTGTGTGTTTCTATCTAAGGACAGCATAGCTCAAAACGGAGAAGTCGGTTAAACACCAAACTTGGTATTTAAGTTCAGTATCTTCCAAGGATGCGACGCAATATTTACTAGAAAATTCCTCCCCCCCAAACTACCCTTTACTTGGAACATTTTTGGAAAATTTTTATTTTCTCAAAAATGTCTAACGAATTAGATTAAAATGTTTAAGATATTTTTATGAAAAATATAAGAATATGTTGAATTTTCTGGGAGTAGCTTCTGAAGACCTCTTTATCCTGGATGACTTTTATATAACTTTTGTATAACTAGTAAACCGTAAGAGATATACAAAAACTTACCACACAAAGAATGTAGATCTCATTAAAACACACAATTTATGTCACATGCATTTTTTTTTTTTTTTTTTTTTTTGCAGAGTTGACCATTTTAGAGGTAGTGTGAGTTGTTGGTTTCAGTTTAAGATACTTTTCTCAAACAGGAAGTAATTCCTAGCAAGCAAAAAAAAAAAAAAAAAAACAGATTTTCAATTGTTTCACATAGCGACTGGATTTTAAAAGATATGTCTAGCGCTTTAGCCTGTGCATTCTCTTACTACTTACAAATTAATGCTTATTTTGATTTCCATGATGTAGATAAAATAATAATGTTTTGTAAGAAAAGTATGTTTGTGGAACAGCTAGAGAAAGTCATGTGAACGGAACACATCCGATTTTTGAGAATGTTTTGTTTGCTACTCATATCCACAAAAACCCTACCAACATGCAACGATGGTTTGGAAAATATGCAGGAGGATTAAATAACCAAGTATTCAATGGACTGCCAACCTTTATTTAATAAAAGAATAAACAAAGCTTCTAACAGTGAATCAGAACTTGCAATATATATGATGAGACAAAATGAATGAGTCATGTCATGCACTAAAAACAAAGCAAAATACATACAAAAACGCAAAATTGAAGTTTGATGCAAACACGTGATAAACCACATTACTAACTTTACAGGAGACATTCCATATTTCTGTACCATGTTATACTTTCTTTAGTTATACTTTCCTGTCATTACACGATACAAATAAGCAATGTGAAACTGAAGCTTGATACAATCCTTATTTGTATTTGAATTAAATTTGCGTTAGTTGATGAGCACTATTGGTCGCCTTTTCTCTTACTACTCTTTATTATAAGAGCAGTAAAATTTAAGTCAACAAATATTCTAACTTGTACAGTGTATAATATAACTATTGGGTATCGTATAAGCCCAGTAGATAAAAGTATTGATAACATTAACAAAATATATATTATGAAGTGTGTAACTTTAACAACACATCTGTCTACTCGGTCCCAATATGGTAGAATTTGTGCATGCGCACTGAATTTTAGCGCACGGGTTACAGTCAAGTTTCCTCTCTGTGTACTCTCTATTCTGTGTCTATAACATGAATACCATAATCTTCAAAATACCAGATTTCTCCAATTCTAAGCTCCCTGTTATATTGGGGTAATAATCCATCATCTTTAATATTGGATACAGTAAAATTGAAAAGTGTAATTCCCAAATTTACTTTTCATTTTATTGTGCATCCAGTATAAAATATAATACATTATTACTGTCATATAACGGGAGCTCAAAATTGGGAAAATGTTGTATTTTTAGAGTAGTTGTTCATGGTGTTGCTGATGGTATTGAAATGTTATAATGCTAAAATTACTAGGTTTCACCACATTTGAGTTCCTCTTTGTAATATGAAAGCAATTGGCACATAAAATACAACATAAAATTAAGTAAATTTCTGTATATTTATAAAAGAATATGCTTTCCAAAGTTAGGTCAAAGTAACCCATTAAGGGCCAAATTAGCTCCAGTTTATGGTAAAATGTTCAGTACTTTAATATGGTAACAATTCCTGGCTAAAATTTATCAGTTAAAATGATGCTGAATGAGAGCTGCATGCACTATTCAAATTTGAAGGTTAATCAGACAAGAATTGTGCATAATTAATATCACTACTGTATAATGAAATAACATAGGTAACGTGGATAATCATAGTTCTTCGGCCTCATATGTGACAATTAGCACATGGTTCTCGAGACCGAGCGAGATGGCTCCGCGGGACGGTGTGACCCGTAGGTACACTCAAAGACAATAAAATTACGCCTGATCCTGTGATTTTGCTGAAAATGTGAACGCTTGACGGGGACTCGGGTTCTACCACGATTTCATTGGTGCCATTCTGGTACAACATAAAGACAGAGATTATGGTGTGCTGGGTGGAAATAAGAGGAGGGGGGAGGCCGAGTGATATTTAGAATACGTGTGTGGAAGAACACGGCGAGAGGCCAGTGGTAGACAGCTAGGGAGGAAGTGTTGTTATACACGAGAACAAGAACAGCCAGAATCAGGCACAACAGGTCGTATGACCACACAGTGGAAAATATGGCTATAAGTGAGTAGGAAGAGCAAAAACAAGGTAAATTGGGTGTTAACTAAGGCAAGTGCTGCACGAATAACTGGAGAAAAGGGGGAAGATACGTGAAAAGTGTTAAGTGATTAGAGGCGAGAAAAGCAAACAAGGGAAAGGTGAATGTCAAAGAAAGATTTAAGTAAGGTTGGAGTAGGAAGTAAAATGGAGGAAATAGGGACGAAATCGTTTTGAGAAATACAAAGGGGAATGTATGAACTCACAATGAGACAGCAAATACAAAGGGAAGGAGGGCACATAAAAATCTGCAACATTCATAATTGTTTGTAGAATATGTAGAGTACTGTCCAATGACAAAGCGCAGGCTCCCAAACTCTAAGGGAAGGTTATGTATGACTTGTACAATAAAACATTCAAAACTCAAAAATATATCCATTTTGGAATTTTGCTCTTTCCCATTCTCTTCAAGCGTCCATACTAGAACAAACGCAATCTTCTTTTTCTACCGTTGTGGTTATTTTTTTTTTCTATTTCCAGTTTTCTTTGTATTTTTGTGTTGATTACTTTTTATTTATTTGATATTTTGGCCGACCTTGTTAACAAAAGTTCAGTACTTATGCTAATCATTCATTATTATGGGTTTTGCGCCATGCACCAATGCTAAGTTGGATGTAGTGACGTTAGTCACAGCAGTTTGATTCTATTGATGATATTCCTACTCCACAGGACTAAATTTATATTATCAATTATGTTTCTTTCATTACTATTTTCCATAGTTTAATGTTATAAAGTTGATGCTAAATAAAAGCAATTGTTTAGTTTATTTTGGATAAAAATGTAAATCCAAATGTATGTTCAAAGTGTCCTTTTTTCCACAATTTAAAAATATTTCGCGCCCTATGTTTACATGTTGCCTATTTAAATATATCTGAACAGAGATCCTTTAAACTTAGGCCATTCTTCTTTTCTCCTCCGCATTTTATATCATTAAAAACACATTGTAATGTTGACTTTATATTTCATTACAATTTCACAGGTACTATTCATATGATATGCGATTCGTTCTTTTCTAAAATGTTGGCGGGGGTCCCGGTGGGATTTGAAGCGCCAAATTTTCATTCACGAATTCGAGCCTTAGTGATCTCAACCACGCATCTCGGTGTTTCTTTGACAGCGTTTCTTTGACATTGTTGCTGTACCACATGTGAGGTTTCTGATATTTTACTGACGAGAACAAAAACGTTGAAGGATAATAACCATCAAGTAAACTTAATATGTTAAATAAAAGAATAGTAATTTTTGTTGCACGGCACACAACTGTCAGTTTTGGCGTTTTCTATGCTTCATTTTAAAATTCAATACTTTCCATTGCACTCACTTTTTGTTTTAGAAATTCTAGATTTCTTTACTCCGAATACACAGAATAATTTCAGGTCCGTAGACTCATATCCATATATATATTCAAACATTATATAACAAAAACCTTTTACATTCAGCTTCTAGTTTCATTCTTCCGGTTTTAATTTCCTTTCTTCTCCTTCTCCTGCTCATTCGCACAGAATTCATTCATTTTCAGTACATATCAAGCTTCTGAATTACACTCCGACATCTCTTTGTTTAGTTTCCCTGTAATTATCTGTTTATGCGTTTGCCAATTAACGTCGTACGCCAATTACTTGGGAGTTTCGGTGCCGGTGGCTGCAAAGAATTGATCACGTCTGTGCTTAATTAAATAGGAAACCAAAGACGTGCGTCATTCATCCTTTCACTCTAAAGGCCTTCTGTCAACAAATAAAGGCGGTAATTTTGAAGAATGGGTCAAAAGAAGCCCACCAAAGGGTAGGAGAGCCAGAACGACAAGCTCTATAGTCTTCGGTGAAACCATTCCTTATACCTTACTCACCGAGAGGAAGTAAAGAGGAAATGTCTCTTGGTACCTGCAAAACAGACCGAGCAAGACGGTTTAGCGGTAACGTGTGAATCTCGCATTCTGGAGATCCCAGGTTTGATTCCCGTACACTGCCTATTCTGAGCTCGAGTTTTTAGCGATTTCTCCTGCTTGGTATGCGGACGTTGGTGTGGCTTGTTATCTGTCGTGATATCCTTTGTCTTACTTTCCCTTCAATCCGTTTCATTCTCATGTTTCAGGCGTGCTTCTAAGTTTCGTGATGTATGGTTTGTGCCGGACAGATGGCGTAGATACTTGTTCCAAGGAAAGAGTAATTCCCATAGCTCAGTAAGGGTGGATCATAGAGCTGGAAACTTCTACAGACTTTCGCGCGTCGCTTTGGCCTATCTGCCTGAGACCGATAGTCTCCTGTGGTTCCTTCACTTCATTCCTTCTTTTGGATGGTGGTAGCCGTGGGAGAGATATAACCATTATTCGAAACTGTCTCGACCATCCAACAGTTCCAAATATTAACCACAAGCTCGGTTATACCGTTCCAAAATAGTGCTTCAAATTGACAGTGTAAAGAGCATTCCAGTATTTTTATCACCAGTTCCAAAAGTAACTCTCGTATGTAGATAGTACGTTAGGTTGTAAGTCAAATCAGGTAAGAAAAAGTTTAGGTCACCACGAGTAAAGTTAGGGGCGGGGGATTTTCTTGAAAATCTTCATGTCACATCCTTGGAAGAAACTAAACTTAAATACCAAGTTTAGCATTTAACCGTATTTTCGCTTTTGAGCTATGCTGTCCACAGGTACACAGACAGACACACACGCACCCACGGGCCTTTTTCTGAAAATGCTTTTTTGGGATTCAGGAAGTCCTTAAACACGCATTTCCGGTGAAATCTCCGTTTTCGCATTTTTGGGTGGAATACAATACCTCTTCTATCCACTGTGTACATTGTACATACGGGGCTAGAGAAAGTAAGAACAGTGAGCGGGAAAATATGTGAAAATTGCTGAGAAACCAAGGTACATCGGTCCGACTAGTCTCGGCTCGGGACAATTTCGGCACTAGTGCGACAAGCGTAAGGAAAGACAGAAAAATCTGATTCTCTACCAATTCTGCAACAAACTATTCTAAACATCCGCTTATTCTTCTATCTTCTTCAGGTAATCCAGATATACATTAGGAGAAATCCTCTCAGTATATATTTCTTGTAACAGCAAGGGAAATAGGAGAATACGTTGACCTAAAGTTATAGTAAATCTTTCAAAGGCGGTCGCTTTGTGCTGCAATATAAATTCCGTTTATGCTTGCGTAATCGAAATTTGAGAAAAATACAATTGCTGGAAATTTTAAAACCAACAGCAAGGAAGGCTTGAAAATGGTTAACTACGCAAAAATGTAAATATCATAAATTGTGCATTTTAACGAGATCTATACTCTTCCTGTAGCAAGGTTCTATTTTACGGTTTTTCAGTTATGCAAAATTCATTCAAAATGAAGAGGGGTTCAGAGGCTATTGCCAGAAAATTCAATGTCTACGTTTTATTTACCATGTAGGTACCTTTAATACACAATATTTTAATCAAAATCATTGAGGTCTTTATGAGAAAATCTAAAATTTTATAAAATTCTCCATGTAAAGGGTAGTTTGGAGTGAGGGAATTGTTTAAAATCTTCGTGTCGCACTCTTGCAATACTTCTTTCATTCGTTCTTTCTCTGTTTATCCTCCTCATATGTGGAGCTTAAAACTCCCAGGACCCACAAGTAAGCGCTTGAGGTCAGATGCCTGTGAAGAAGTAGAATTAGAGAGGCCGGAATGGGGGATCAGCTCGATGCCTGGTATGAAAGTGAGGAATTGGATGATATGAAATAATGGTGAAATGGATGAAAAGAAAGATTACTATAGAGTAATTGGTGGTATGGATAGTAGGGAAATTCGGAGAACTTGAAGAAAACCTACCAGACACTGCATCCTCCACCAAATGGCCTATATGCGGTTGCTTGCGATCAAACCGGGCCAGCTAGGTAATAGGAGAGCGGTCTAACCACTCGGCCACGACGACGTCCCCTTGAAGTATACTGAACTTAAATACCAGGTTTTGCACTAAACCGACTTTTTGCTTCTGAATTATGCTGGTCACAGATAGACACACACACATGGACGTATTTACAAAAACACTCTTCTGGATTGAGAGGTTCTCAAACTATGCATTTCCGGTCGAATCGACAATTTTCGAATAAGCTAAATGATGATTATATTATTGTATAGCGCATAAAGAAATACACAAAAGTTCCACAATAATATACGATAATTTGAAAGAAATTTTTGAATCAATATCCCTGCAAATCGAGGTCCGTTGTAGAAATATTGGTTAGAATTAACCTTTCTACTCGCTTTCGAGATATAGGAAGCTGGTATCAGTGACGCCGACATGATGACAAGTCACCCAGCGCAGAAGGCCACTAGATGCATCAAGATAACGTAAAACTAACAGGAGGAAGATTACAGGAATTGCTTAAAAAAATTAGGCCAATGGCAAAAAGGTTTCGACTATATCACCAACGAAATGGCATGGGTCATGAATGACTATATATAAGATGACCACGAAGGATTGCATTCTGCTTATCTGGTTTACTCTTCTGCTTATTGGTTCTGTGTATCCATTCTGTTGTTCTGCTAACCTATTCATTTGAAGTTGTCGACGGAAGTGCTGCTAGGAAACAAAAAGCGCAACTTTATTTTTCTTTAAGTACACACAAAATATAAAAGGCTGCGCACGTAATTAATCAGGCCGACGATAGTTGTGAAGGCGCAAGATAAGTATTAAAAGTAACTCAAATAGCAGCGAAAGGTAAATCAAAGTCAATCGCGAACTATTAAATTTGATAAATAGTTGTAGGAACGAACAGCAGCAACCGCCGAAGTGATTATTGTTAATATATGTATATTTATTATGCATTTGTGCTGCGAGAAACAGACGTCCATAGCACAAGCTTTGAAACTACCAGCCATTTTTTAATTGCTGAAAGCCGTCCTGACTTATAAACCCCAAAGTCCCCATCCATTTCTTCCAACACAGTTTTCGAAAACCAACTCGTTTCCTAGTCCCAACTTCATCTAGCCGTAGCAATAGACAACAAGATTCTGTCCTGAGACCGTCTAACCTAGGGTCGAAGCCAGAAATGTCCAAAACGTCAAGACGCTTTAGGCCATTACATGCCTAACCAGCCATCAACCCTCGAGGGGCAATAAAACGCCTCATACTTCGCGTCACCACACTGGACGTCACGCACAGGAACTCCTCAATAAATGTTTTTCCCCAGGTTTTCCTTAATCCTCATAATTGGCAAATCCGGAGAGGCACCCTAAACTTAGGCCTGGAATGTTTCCTTGACGAATTTTCTTTCCTAATTATCATTTTATGTCGTGTATAACGAATATCCACTGGTGCCGATTGTAATTAAACAGACACTGAAATCTACTAAAACAATGACCTTTGTACCTCCAGATGGTTCAACAGCCTCGTATTTGACGTTTACAGATATCCCTTCGTGCTTTAAAGGTGTTGTAGGAATTATTAACGAGGTTGTACGTTCTGTTCTGCAGCTCTTTAACGCACGAAAGGATATCTGCACACGTCAAATACGGGGCAGTTGGGCCACCCGATATATATTAATGGCATTGATCTTCATACGTTGTACCCATATATCCAGGAATAATAGATATACCCCAATTATAATACACTAGTGTTCTTTTGCCCTCCTTCTAGCTTAAATATCTTTTTCATACTTCCGATTCAAATTGATGATACGTTATTCCAAACATCCTACTAAAGTCCAATTTAACTCATCAAACAAATGCATATTTTTAAAATGGTGCCTCTCTTTCAAACATCATACTAAAGTAGAGCATTCATTAGCCAAAAATCTATTCCAAAATTTTTGAATACTAACGCAGCTTAAAATAAGTGTTTTGTGAGCTAAAAATGTTTTTTGACCCATTTATGCCCTGGCTTTAACATGGTCATGTTGGCAGCCTATTGGTACATACTGCCTATTGGATTTGACACACACGCGCGCGCGCAGACACACACACATTCACACTTTCATTCATACTTATAGACTCTGGAGAATAGGAAATCATCTTGATTAGAGAAAACTATATTCCCAAGCCGGGAATTGAACCCGGGACCCTCCGCATAGCAGGCAGGTGATCCAGCAACTCAGCTACGAGATCATCCTTATCGATATTTTTACTTTCTCTAGCCCTGTATGTACAATGTACATAGTGGACAGCGAAGTTATTGTATTGCACCCGAAAATTCGATACCGAGATTACACCGGAAATACATGTTTTAGGATCCCCTGAATCCAAAAAAGCATTTTCAGAAAAAGGTCCGCGTATGGGTCTCTCTGTGTGCTTCTCTGTCTGTCTGTCTCTTTGTGTGCCTATGGACAGGATAGCTCAAAAACGAAAAGACCGTTAAATACCAAACTTGGTATTTAGGTTTGGTATCTTCCAAGGATGCGACACAAAGATTTTCAAGAAAAACCCCCACCCCTAACTACCCTTTACATGGAAATATTTTTGAAGATGTTGTTTTTCTTAAAAATGGCTCTAACGACTTTGATTAAAATACCATCTATTAAAGCTATTTCCATCACAAATAAAATATGTATATATATTGAATTTTCTTGGGATAGCCTTTGAAGACCTGTCTATTCTGGATGAATTTTGCTGAATTTTGCATAGCTAGTAAACCGTAAAAGATAGACAAAAACTTAATACACAAAAAATGCAGATCTCGTTAAATACACCCTTTATGTCATATACATTTTTTTCTTGGAGTTTGCCGTTTTCAAAATATTCCTTATTATTAGCTTCAATTGTAAAGTACTTATGCATTTTTCAGACAGGAAGTGTCTGTTTTTCTGTTGTTCTACTCCTGGTCAAGCAAGGAAGCGATTTGCAATGACAATCGCATAACGAGAACCTTTAAAATGACTATCACTTTAGTGAATTCCTTTAGTTTCCTTCTTCTAAAAGGAACTAAGCAATAACAATATTTTGCTAATGTTTATCTCGATTAGCATTGTGTAGAAAGAAGAATAACCTTTTGTAAGAAGTTTGTTTGTAGATCAGCTAGAGAAAGTCATGTGAGTGTAACACATAAGGTTTTTTAAAACATGTAATGCTGCTTGTTATGGATGTATTTGAAAACGCCTTATGGAAACCTGAATAATAGCAGAAAATGCACAGTGATTCGATTCAGTGTTGTAACGGTAACCACATATATCGGCTTTGAGAATGCTACCCATCTCAGTTAATCCGGATAATTGATGCTCTGCTGTTCTTGCATTGAAACCACAAGTAGTAATCCCTTAATATGGCGTGACATATAAATAGCTTCTATTAGAGACGAAGATACAACCGCGCCGCAAATATTACTACTATATGCACTATGGGCACGCTATCAATTCATTTACAACTATGAAGTGAAAATAAAGGCTCACATGTATGGTAAGAACCCTCGTTGAACAAGAACGGTAATATAATTATATATCACGTTTTTTCATGAAGTGTAATAGGCCCAGACATGGACTCGTGAATTGCTTAAATTCTAGCAGAATTATCCTCCCTGTTTGAGGTTCTTTCCAACGGCAAATGTCGGGGAGGTGTCTTGAATTTAGACCTAAAACTTTTTTTTTCCCAAACCCCTTTCTTATATCATTTCACTTATCATCAGCGTCCACTGCCTGTGGTGCCAAATGTAGTAAGAACTGGCAATAAACATCTAAGGCGAAGAGTCTAAGAACTGACCAAAATGTGTAAATGTAATATACCAAACCAAATGAAATTTTTGGCTGTTTTATATTATTCCTTAAAATTCACCTCCCTAAACCACACACAACTTCCATGCTTTTTTGTTTTTCTTCTGACTCTAAATTCACTCACCAAATTAAATTACATCCACAAATATTCCCTCCGAGGATATATGTGATTTATAGGAGTTTGCGCTTCTTCACCCATTGGCTCTATATTGTGACATTCGAGCAACTCGCGCGCGAATCACTGGGCTATCCATCGTTAAGATTTCCGTTTCTTGCAAGTGTGGAATTTAAATACGCTTGTGTAGCTTCATGGAAAGACATTGATGTATTTACAGTTTTGGTTGCCAAATTCTCTTTCTCCGAAATCCCAAGCTTCTCAACCTATTTCACAGCAATGCTCACTGCCCTCGAGAAAACCTGCTGGTAGTTTAGAATTTGAATTTATATGTTCACCGGTTCATTAATTGTTTTCGCTCAGAACAAAGACCGCATGGTTATTATACGATTATAATTCTCATCCGCATTTTGAAAAATTATATTAAAATAATTCTGATATAAAAATAAATTACAAAGAGGAACTTAAAACTTGGAATTAATTACTTTTTTAAAATTATTGCAAAATATTTTATTATGCAACCAGAATATAATGGTAGTTACTAGAAAGCGGGTATGATAGCAAGACGCGTAAAGCAAATGTCACTCTCCCTGGTTCTCCACTGGCGGGTCTTAACTTCAAATAGCCCCGTGTGAGTTCTGCAACTCTTTTAACCACGAACGGATGTCTGCATCTGATATACGATGTTCTACTAAGATCAGTGACGCTCCAGGGTTTTAAAAATTTTAAGGTATTTATTTTTTCCATTTATATATCGTCTTTAACATATAAAGTCATATGGGCGACTTTATATTTGGGACAATTTCTCATTCCGTGATGTTTGCCAGTTGATTGGATTGTCTTTAAGTTCACCTGCATATTCACACCCTTTTTGATACTTCCGGACACTAGGGAGCATAGGGAATAATTCTGGCTAAAGACAAATTCTTCTTCAGCTAACCATCACACCACAGAGGCAGCAAGTAGCTGGTGTATTGTAAAATGGTCTTGTTGCAATTTCAGTTATATTTTGAACCCATGTCTACCACGTTCATTTTTTCATTTACCACGATATAGTCATGTATAGGTAATATTTCATAGTTTTCCATATCGACACACAAAGTTGCTTAGTTGTTCAGTACTTTGCTGCTGCTTTTTTTTTTTTTTTTTTTTTTTTTTTTTTTTTTTTTTTTTTTAATACAGCTCCGGAGTCTGGTCGGGACTCCGGCGCTGTATACCCTACTTTTCATTTACCTAATTATTTTTACTTTGTTTGTTGGTTGATTACTGAATTACTGATTACTGATTTCTTCTTTAAACACATACACACATATACACAAACGTATAGCACCCATGCCCAAGGCGGGACTCGAACCCACGATCCCCTGCGCTACGAAGACCAAAGCGAGACGCCTTGGCAAGCGCGGCCATGGGGAACGGCTTTCTTGAAAGCAATGGTAGCGATAACGACAAAAAATAACGCTATCGTTATTTCATGGAATAATCCGGATGAGAATTATAATTTGGATTATCGCAGGTGAGGCACTCCAGCCAGTGACAATTATTTGTTTCTTAATGACGCCGCCAATTGTCAGGATTCATATCAACGCCACCGATGTGCTTGAATTTCGCACGCAGGAATTGTTTTACATGCCAGTAAATTTAATGGCATCGGGCGTTTGGTTTTAAACACGCTTTAAAACCATCGATCTGGAATGGGTTTGAATCTGCGGTCTTGGAAACAGAAGGGAGCACTTAACCAGCAGTGTTGCCCAGAATGACACCCAGCTGGGGCGCAGCACCGTACGTAGGCCATTATGGCCCTTTGAGACTTACATGAACCGCAAGAGAGAGGAATAAGGTGAGACACACAAAGGGCTACCAGATTCGAATGTTGACGGACACAGGCATGGGAGGGTCCCTAACGTTTCCAGGTATAACGCATCCGAAGTAGCCGGCTCACTTCCACAAGCCCCTCCTCAAGCCTCCGTTCAGGATCGCGGAGGCAGGTCCTGAATGGGGAGGTCCCCGCAACGACGGACACCAGAGCGTTAAACCTCCACGCAGCCGCAACCCGCCAAACACCGTCGCCTGGTACTTCAACCCTAAAACCGATGACAAGGTCGTGATGGGTACATGAAATGATGAACAGAATCAAGCCACCACAGGATTCGCCTGGCGAACGGGAAATCATGAAAAAAACGTGGGTCAGGGTGGGCGGTCGCCGGGAATAGAACCCAGGGTCACAGATATTACTGCTGATTTATCAGGCTCGATGAACATCCGGAAGACACAGTACTAAGCTAAAATACAGTTCATGAGGATTATACAAATTACGGGTTTATTGACAGTAAAATACAGTAAATAACTGTGGAGTGTGCCTAACTGCTTGTCCCTATTTAAAAAAAAAAAAAAGTATGAGTTAAATTAACGGGAAGAAAATACTTATCTTTAACACTTACGACAAAGAAACATTATAAACGTTTATTTTGGCGTTTTTCGGAATTTTTTAGTTTATTAATTTCATAATTTCTTTATTCTTGTCCATTTATTTGTCGCCTTCAATATCTAGGTCACATCGGCGGCTTTGCCTTTGGAACAATTGCTCATCATATGTTTATTATTATTTTTGAGTTGAATTAAGAGCTCGTACACGTAGCACTCTGTTCCATGCCTCCAGAGTATAAGAAATAATCCTGTCTAAGCAAGGATTCCCACACTCCAGCCGGGTACTGAACCCGGACCTGTAAATTTGGAGGCTAGGATAAAAACTGGATCATATGGGCTGTCAAAATTTGAGAGTTTGATTGCAACCATGTTTGAACCTTTACGAAAGTAGTGTTTGCAAAACCACTTCACACGCATTTAGAAAACATATTAATATGTGAATATCCTTCTGAGTAATTTGACTGCTGAAATTTTTAAAAGTTAGGATGAATACTTTCTAGAAAAAGTGATATGCCAAGTACAACACTTTCCCTTAATGTGTAATTATTTATGACTCAGCAAGCAACTCCAACAGCGTCAGCGAGAATTCTGTTGGTAATGAAGTCAGCATTGTATAACCTTGCACAACATAACATTAAAGATGAACTTGATCTCTAACAACGCTAGTTTACTGCTTGTTGATGTAAAAAACACGGAACGTGTGGAGTATCTTTGTAAACAGCTGTGTTTTATATCTATCTCCATAAAATCTCAAACTTTAGACAGAGATGGGTTTGGAAAACATATGCGGTACAACATATTTCTTACGAACTTCGGTAAGCCGATTTCCGAGGCGTTTCTACCTTACCTTCTTATGGTCAGTTCATGGCATTTAGCGATTATTTATGTAACTAATATTGAACTTATTTACACGTATGTCCCTAATAATTATACATAGGATCTGTAGGCAAATGAATATTTTAGTAAGTGTTTTTACTTCTGATTTCGAATTACGTTTTGCAATATGTTTCAGCTTCTTCTGTGCTTTAAGTTTACTTTTATGGCACATATAGTTGCATATTTCTGATGTTGCAGTATGTTTCGCCGTTTGTTCCTACATAGGGCACTTAATAGATGTGTTTTTAAATTTTTAATTTTAAAATTAATATTTAAGCACGTTAATGGCAATATAAAGAAATTCTTACTATAGACACAGCCCTAAAATTTGTCAATAAGGTCCAGAGTAAGCTGTAAGTGCTCCTTTAAACTATGCAGAAAAATTACGCGATAAATTGTGCAGTGTTTTAGAGAGAAATTCTGACTAGGTTTTATCGTCTATGGACAATTATCTAAAAGATGCAAACATGTGTTACCTGAAGAGACAACTGGTTCTTAAAAATATTGCCCAATAATGCGATAGATGTGGAAGATTCCTCTCAGTATATAAACCTGTGTTAAACGATAAATGCTAAACTTATATCTTAGCACAGGCGTATGCTATTACGAAGTTCTGGACTAGCTCTTTATTTTTAATTCGCAAATCAGGTTAAATTTTTGTTCTGGGTTTAATGAAAGTTATCTATAACGATGTAAATCCTTTCAATGAAATTTAATGCTATAGTTAATAATTAAGTCATTAACTAAACCTTTAAATTAACATAAACAGTTTAAAATAATTACCTCCATTTATTTTAGAAAGGGATAACTTTTGTGTCCAGTAGGAAAATTGAGAATCCCTATCTTAAGTAACAAAAAGCACTAGACTGGCTGAAATAGCATGTATTGGGACTCCTTCGGCTGTCCTCGGGACTCATCGGCTATGCTTTGAGGAGTACTCAGGCTTTTTCCAGAAAATTCAAGACAAGATTTTTGTTTCTTGGAAGTGTTTTAAATATATAGTATTTTGGCCAACATCGTTAACCATTTTTGAGAGAATAGAAAATGTAGAATATTCCATGTAAATAGTAGTTTGTGGTAAAGAAATGTTATTGAAAATCATCACGCTGCATTTTTGGGAGATAATTCCTAAACACTAAGTTTGGTAATTAACCAGCTTTTCACTTCAGTGTTATGCTATTCACAAGCGCGCGCGCACACACCCACACCATACACATAACACACAAGGATATTTTTCTAAATATGCTCTTTTTTACTGAGGGGTCCAAAAGGTGTATTTCTAGTGAAATCTTGGTATCAAAACTCTGGGCGGATTGTAACACTTCCCCTACTTAATATAAAGTAAGAATACTTCAGTCGCTGTTTTACAGCCCTGTCGATTTACCTAAATTACTCATGAGGCCACAGAAAGACTGACATTTTAAGCCTAGCATAAAGGGCATAGATTTAAAACATTTTACTATCGGTCTTCTCTTTGTATCTACCAGGTAATTGGTGTGTGCGGGTATTCCTTCGTGCGTTATAAGAGTTGCAGAATTCAACGGGACTATTTCAAGTTAAAACCGGTAAGTGACGAACAGGCTCTTGCTTATCGCGGAGACGGTGAGGCGCGTCACACTCATTGAGAGGGGTAAAACGAAGTATCTCTCGCTAGTTCCTCACTAGCCCGCCAAATACGAAACAGTTGGACCAACAGGTATAACATTGTTTCTACCGCAATTACAACTGGAAATGGATATCTCAATTAAAATGAAGTACGATTATGACTAAGCTTGGAAGTAGGCTGCCCTTTAGTACTTCAGCCTAAAAATACAGATTCCTGCTTTCCGAACTCTTCTACATTCTCGTTAGCTGTAGCTAAAATGAAAATAGAAAACATATATTAGGAATAATAATCTGTATACATACTAATAAGCGATAGAAGATAGCGAATAGTGTCTGAATATGACACATCAGAGATATGCAACTAGTTCCGGTAATGTTTATCTCGACTAAAAAGAAGTAAAAAGAAAATTCTCCCCCGAGGAGACCTGATCCAGCGTCCACTCAGCCTTGTGAGGTCGCTATTGGGCCAATTGAGGAGTTACTTGAGGTTAAAGTAGCGGCTACAGGTTGCGTGGAACCATTAACCGTCCGGGAGAGACGCGTGACGCTAACCACTCCCACACTCTAGTACTGCACTTCACTCATGACGCCCGTGATGGGCAGATGTGGGGGATGCAGTGGCCGGGCGGTAAGTCTTCGCCGACTTAGGGCTGATGCGTCACGGAGTTTAGTTTGTTTAGTAAATAAGATAGACTATAGTAATACGCAATAGAGGGCAGAGAAGTTTCATGTGAAAATAACTTATCAGGTATTTACTTTTCTACTGTGTATAGTATGAAGAGAAAGCATTATATTCCATCCAAAAATTGATATCAGGAGTTCACCGGAAGCACGTGTTTGAAGCCCCTGAATTGAAGAAGTATTTTTAGAAAAAGTCCGTCTGTGTGTGTTTGCCTGTAAATAGCATAACTCAAAAAGAAAAGCCGAATAAATACAAAATCTGGTGTTTAAATTTAATATCCTCTAAAGATGCCACACGCAAGTTTTCGAGAAACTCGCCCCAGCCTAAGTTTTTAGTAAATTCCAAGACCTCTGACCTCAGAATTTTCATGATTGATTGAGAAAGATTATTAATATCAACGGAATATTTGCACACTGCAGCTCAGTTGAAGAAGAGATACTCTCCAGGGTTTCTTAAGTCCGCAATCCGCCGCATTCTCTTCTGAAACTTTTGGCAGAGCTCCATATTCTCGGAATTCATCATATTTTGGAACTCGCTGCCAGCACAAAGATTTACACAACTTAATGAAGGTAAGGTCGACAAGGATCGGGAAACCAATAAAGAAAGTATCTCTAGGGAGAGAGAGAGAGAGAGCGAAAGAGAGGTACTTTTCGCACTCCCTAATTTATTTTCAATTCCTGCTTAACGAATCACTACAGAGTACCTTACATTAGAACTTCCACATGTTCTGGAAAAAGTAAACCATTTATTTTTTACTTTATCGAGAACGTAAGTATTGCGAAGTACATAGAAGCAGAGAGGAAAATGTATTCCAACCAAAAAAAATTGATAGCAATATTTCACCGGAAAAATATATTTTGAGGACCGCTAAACCCCATAAAAACGTTTTTAGAAAACTGTCAGTGTGTTTGTGCACACGTGTCTGTGCAAACTAAGTATTTAACGTTAATATCTTCCAGGGATTCGAAAAAAAGATTTTCAGGAAAAGCTCCTCCCCCTCAAGCTACCCTTTCCATGGAAAAATTTTCGAAAATTTTGTTTTTCTCAAAAAGGTTCTAACAATTATGTATAAGATAATACATGATAAAGAAAATGTATATCTTGAATTTTCTGGCAGTAGCCTTTGAAGACCTCTTCATTCTGGACGACTTTTGTATAACCTGTAAACGATCTCCTTAAAACACATACATTTCTTGTAGAGTAAACCACTCGTTTCCGAGATATATTATTTGTAATTTGTTTCAATTTTAAACTACTTAAGCTTTTCTCAAATGGGACGTCATCTTTCGTTTCAGCTCCTTTTTTTATTGTTTCATTTGCATAGCCCCCTTCAACATCAATAGTCATATCGGGGGCTTTTACTTGTGAAACTATACATCCAGAACATTAGGTTAATAAACTTTATATTACTAAACACACGCACATTTACTCTCACAATCATACTTCCAGACTCTTTGGGGGATAGGGAATACTTCTGTTCAAAGGAAAATTCCCCGCCCCAGCCGGGAATCCAACCCGGGACTTCCGGGTGAGAAGTCAGCTCGCTGACCACAGCTCTCTTTTGTTTTACTCCTAACCTTTCCAAAGAAAACTGAATTTAAATTGTTCCATGTAACAACAGCCATTAAAGGATTTGACTATGGCATGAGTCTAGTGTGTACACTTATTTCCCTTATATATTTTAAATTTTCACAACATTTCAGTCTCATAGCCTAGAACATGTGAAGAACTAACCCCTAAATCCGAATAATATCAAAAGCAAAGTGCTCTTATACAGCAACCACCAGAAGGATCTTCATAACTGAAAATGCCGGGGAGGTACCTTAAACTTAAGCCTGGAACGTCTCCTTCCCAAAATTTCCATCCTAATATATAATGACATGTATAATAATCACAGAGTGTCCACTGCCTGTGGAACTGTATGTAGTAAGCACGGATGTGGTTCACGACTCCATCTAAGTCACAAGTCCCGCTTGCAAAAAGTTATTCTTGTAATTTCCTTTCTCTTTAAAACTCTTAATTATTAGCTTTACAGGGGTACAATAATTATATATTTAATAACTGGATATTTAGCGTCGTATCTAATTTAATTAAACCATTAAGCTAATATTTTGATGCAAAGATTTCAACTTCAAATAAGAACTGCTTTCACAATTTAAAACGGTCAGAAGGATGGAAATATCTCTATTACATTCTTCATCATTGCTAAGAATAACGTAATATAATAATACACCGTGATACGTAAAATAACATGGTTCTTCGTAACAATGTACAGTGATTGACTTTCTTATGTTTGTTGCACTAGAATCTGGTACGTTGTATTCCATTATTGATTGTTTTTATATGACTTCTACTAATTTTTTTTAAAAATGTTATTTTTATATTTACAATACTTCTTCAGATTATTCGAAGTAAACGTAAGTACAAGCAGTTTAATCATTGCAGAGTGGGGCTACAGAACAGCGACCGGCAGGTTACCCGCTCTGTGACTCATCCCGCCCAGCAGTGTTTCTCTTAAGAAAACTTTAACCAATTTATACACCATAAAAAGCTCTCCAGTATTACATATTTCAGTATGCACGCACACAAGAATTACAGAGTGGTAAAGATGGTGGGGTTTGCCAGTGTCCAATCGGAGTGAAATTGTTGGAACTGTTGGCGCGATGTGTAGCTGCGACCTTACCAGCATCTTGTAACTCGTATATGCACGATACTCTAGCGTTTTACATATTCAAGTATGCTTTTTTGGATGGTGTATTAAATTGATTACAAGCTTTTGTTACATTGGTTGATAGTCCCTTGTCAGTAGACCTGCTTCTAAGAGCACTGAGTGTAACCGTCGGACACAAACCTTTCACTGAATGGTGGCGGCCTTTACATTTGTACATGTCTGCGTTAAGTTGATAGAGCAATAACGTAGGTAGAGATTTTACCTTTGTTGGGAAACTTAAACTTAATTTTGTCAATGGAGTTTTCTCTTCTGCTATACGAAACACCACTGAATCAGTTAATGTATTTGTATTTTTAACAAAAAATAAATGAATTTCATAATTAAGTTTAATTCACTCTATTGTGTAGTAAATATAAAAAAAAAAAACATTCAAATCACAGCTTTAGTAAAGTTTTTCCCTTGAATATTAAATGACAACTGAAGTACCTTTTGTAAATGTAACATTACAACAAATAGTTTTACATGAATATAGTGCATTGCATGTAGCATTTATCATAAATAAAGCTTTCAGACAAATACTTTATTCAGTAGGCAGTACGCATGATGGAGTAGGCGCAGTCTCTACAGTCCGTTGCGTAACGTGTTGCACTATCTAGCATTGCGCACTGCCTGGCCTCGTTCAGCGAGGTGTATGTTTTTTTACACCTTTCCTTCTTTTTTATATTTATCCTTACGTTTCTGTTGTTTACCTATTTCCTTTTCTTACATAAAAATACACAGATATATGCACATTTACAAACACCCATGCCCGAGGCGGGATTTGAACCCGCGATCCTCTGCATCACGAAGCACCAGAGTTAGGCAGCTTAGCGAGTGCAGCCATGGGGACCGACAAGTAATAGATAAACCAGTGGACACTGAAAGAGTGTGCAGATTGAAACATGAAGGGGTAGTTTGACACTGAACAAACTTGTGGATGATTCAAACATATTTTGAGTGACAGAAGAAGAGCCTTTTCTTTCGATACAGTAAAGACGCATCTTACAATTCACAACAAGAATTCTGAGTGAGTTTGGTTGATTCATGTTCACCGTCTTTTCAATGCTGTGCACATTATTATCCTGATTTTTTTGCATCAAACGCTATATTTTGTATGCAAAAGTACAAGGCACTTTTATTTACTTATATTATGAAATAATTGTTTTTATTGCGTTACTTTATGAAATAGAAGACGCATATATATCATTAACTTCACTCACACTAAAACATTGGAACTGCTATTGGAACAGATTATACTTTAAGAAGCCGGTTCCCATGGCCTCGCTCGCTAAAGTGCCTAGCTTTGGTGCTTCGTGGCGCAGGGGATCGTGGATTTAAGTCCTGCCTTGGGCATGCGTATATGTGTGTGTGTGTATTAAAAGGAAAAAGAGACAAGGGTAACCAAATAGCCAAATAAAGGAAGTGTAGGAAAAATGGAAAATAAAGCTGAAATAAGAAAAACGAATACAGCACGGGGGTCCCGACCAGACTCCGGAATTGTATTTAAAAAAAGGAAAAAGTGTGCATGTTTACGCTTTAAACCGATTCCCACTACCCTCTCTTTATCCGCTGACTACTCTGTGTGTTTGTAACTGTGTGCGCTTCGGAACCCAAAACAGAGCGCTAGTTATCAAGTATATAATTGTGGAAATGTGCCATATGCTTATTTTATAAATAATTTGTTGCAATTTATACTTGTAGATATAAATCCATGGTTGTAATATATAAGCGAAATCCATTGATATCTTGGGCTGTATATAACGGAAAATTAAATGAACAAATGATAGGGCAAACGAGCTCTGAAGCTACACAATATTCTCATCAAGACCGAGAAGAAAACAAAGGAAACAAACCTAATCGCTTGCACACCCAGGATGCGTAACAGTTTCTCTACGCCAGTGTCAAGACCACGCCCCTACCGCCAGTTAACGTTATGCTATTCCAAACCCTTCTTTTCTCGCTCTGCTGGTTTGTTATAGCCATTTTATAGTGTTTAACACTCGCTTTTACTATATACAGCACCGCAGGCGATGACACCGATAATACATGTAATGAAGATAGAGCACCGGCAGAATGCGACGCCGGGGGAAACCGGAGAACTCGGAGTTAACCCGACCCTGCGCCGCTTTGTCCACCACAAATCCCACATGCGTCACCTGGGAGTTACAGACGTTCTACATGCAGTAGTAAAAGAGCCATGCTGCAGTTTCCTCGTCTTACAAGATCAGACAGATACCAAATGTTTAAACAATGCTTGTTTTTAACCCAAAACATGGTGTTCGGAAGTTACGCCTCTCGTGTACCCATTATAGTTGTAGACAATATTTATCCAACATTTTTAAAAAAATATATTTTAATTGTCAATGAGTAATATCCGTACTGGCATGTAGGTTATATGTGGCAGTCTGTGTGTGTTTGAACGCTCACCAAATTGGGCACAGAATGAATAGTGAAAATAACATTGAGCGAAATTCTTACCTCCACCGCTCTTAACTTTGAAAATGGAGCTCACATATATTTCTGCTAGTTCCAATTATGGCCTTTCATACCGCTACTGTAGCACAGTAAACATTGACATCAGCGCCGCTCGCCTCTCACCTAGACGGCTCGATCCCAAGCGACCGCATTTGAGATTTGTGGTGGACAAAGTGGCGCAGGGGCGGGTTTTCTCCGGTTTCCCCCGCCATTACTTTTCACCGGTGCTCCATCTTCATTCCATATATATCACCACTGTCATCGCCTGCGGTGACACAAGTAGTAAAAGCGGGCGTTAAACACAAAAAAAAAAGCGCCACTCGCCTATAAACAACACGACTGTACTACGTTGCTTAGCGGTAGTGACTATGTCTGAAAGGAATGGTGATTTAGGAAGACCGATTAAACAAATCAAGTTTTATAGTGTGTGTTATGTAATAAAATTTTGCTAGAATTATATTTCAGACCTGTTATTTATTGAGAAATTCGATTTTGGGTATGGTTTAACCAATATTATTCTACGCTTCTCCACACAAATTCATTTTCTTACTACCTTGCGTATTCGCGGTATTCAATTATTCTTTATATTATTTTCCTCTTTGGATAATATTTTAACTTCCTCACAAACATAAATTGAACTTTTCTTGCTTGCACGACAATCTTAAAATTATTGATAATTTCACAAATATATTGGATATGAGTTCTTCTCTTCGTTTGTTTTTGGAATGTTTTAAACTTTTGTTATAAAAACGACGACGTAATGACTGAACATAAATAAATTTTGGGTGACTTCAAGCTCGCGCAGCGAATTTAAAAACCGGTGACTTCGCATCCCCTATACTAAGAGAAAGCTTTCTTAAATCTCTTTAAATTGCTCCTCATTGGTAGCAATGGACCAAAGCTTCAAGAGCGATGTACGGCAGGATCACTTATGGGATTAAATAACACATTACATTTGAATTAAATTAAATAATATACATTAAACTGAACTGTAAGTGGAATATGTGCACGATATTCTGAAATGTTTATTTAGTGACCGACAAAATGTTATGACGTACACATACTGTTTGTGCGTGCAAACGATGTGCCGCTTCAACAAGTAAAGACTAACCGGTTTTAACACAGTATAATTTATAATTTATCCAGAATTATTCAACTATAAACACTACAGTTAGACATATGAATATGTTTGTAATATAGAAGCATGTAAAACAGAAAGTAATAATAAAGGTAATGTTTGCGTTTCATGCGGTTTTCTCACAAAGGTAAAGAGTAAACAGTTAACTATTTTATAAACGAATTAATTAATATTTTGGTCTTATATTCACAGTTTTTTTCTTTGATTGACAACGCTTTGAGAATTATTGACTGCTCTGCCTATGACACACAGCAAATGTGTTTATAAGCGTATTCGTTGTGATCATTGATATACATTTTTTGTTTAAATTTCGATATTTACTTTCCAACCACCTACCGCACGAAATTACTCCGAGGTACGAATGAGGCTAGTATTTGGGAGCTCCTGGGTTTGATTCTCGCTGCCGACCTTCCTGAGTTTTTGTGGGGGCTTTCTCAGTTACCAGACGAATTCTGGAGAGGTTTCCTTCATCCCCCGAATTTCCCATCCCTTCATTTCGTTCCGTTTTATCTTTCCAGGGAGAAGTGTAAGTTGTACTGCAGCCCAGGTTATGACTTTTCGCTTTGCAACTGCTGTTCTCTCCACTGGGGATGCATGGTAATCGGCTGTCCCAGTGTCGAAACTCGTGTGGCTGGCGACTGCCTGACGAAACCTAGAGAGGGATGAGTAATTACCAGTATCAAATAGGGCCCACCTCGGCCACGGCATTTTACTGTTTAGTGTAATTAGCACTGTGCAACTGTGCAACTTTTTAACTCTGTTAATCACTGAAGAACAATCAGTGGCTATACTGTATCCGCTGTAAGAAGAGAAACTTTGTATTAATCCGTTCCATCAAAACATTTTAAGCAAAAATAGCGTCAAAAAAAGCGGAAATATTTTTCCACCCTCATGATGCGCGCTTTGGTTAGTAATCAATTAGAGCGTTCAGAGTGATGAAGTATGTAGGTCAATTTTCTTCCAGTTTGTCTATAGTGCGGTACTTATTTCGGAGGGAGTATAGAAATACAACAGTGTATTATCAGCATCCATCCTAAGATATAGAGGATTGACTCTTGCTGCCCTAAGGAAATTATACAGAGCCTCTGTAGACTGGTGGGCAGTAAACACATACTGAAGATAGCACGAATGTCATAAAGAGCACTAATATGCCATGGATTAAAATTAGAAGTATACACAAACGAGCCCCAGGATACTGGCACAGAGCACTAGGCTTACTTCTTGCGTGACCACAGGAACGGAGGGTCCTGTCGACGGGCGCAAGCATGGATGCGGTTCCTAACGCTACAGTTTAAACGCTTCATATGCTGCCCTAGGCCTAGCTTACGGGCCCCGAGCCTCCTGGCGGAACCTCCGAAGAGAGCTCCAAACTCAAAGGCGGGTCCCAAGTGTTCCCGACGACGACGCCAGGATATCCTTTTAAAATCCAGCCGCAACCCACCGAACCGTGCCGCTTGATCCTTCAAATCTAAAAGAGAGATGATTAGGATATGATACAACAGGAAGTGGAGCACCAGAAAATTCAGCGGAAGTAGTGAACTTACCCATAATTTGGCTGGTGATCCGGGCAAATCCCCCCAAAGAACCCACGCGTCAGGTGGGCCAAAATGGGGATTGAATCCGGAACCTCGCTAACACAGGTCATAGACGAAACCGCCTGAGGATCCCGTTCCGTGATTAAGGCTACAGACACTGCGAATTTTCGCAAATATGTACTTACTATATATTTTACGCTGACATTTCACGTAAGCGGTGGCAGGGCATATCTATGCTACCACATTGGATAAGCAATGATGACGTAAAGATGTACAGATGTTTCTTCGCCTCATTATAGGCAATTGTCCTCCAATTTAGGGACTATTTGGCAGCTTAGAAGTAGGCCATTTCCTGGCCCACGGCATTAGATATTTTGGACCTGGTACGGAATGACAAATTTACTTCTTAGCAGATGATGTCAAATGGCTTTAATGAATCCGCGACCATCACAAGATAATGCTGGTTCGCGGATCAGAACAAGGTGTATTGTTACAGTTAACCCTAGATAAAAGTTCACTTTTCCAAGTTAAATTTGACCATCATTAGGCTTTCTAATTAATTTGAACACAAATAGTTCTATATTCTGTAGGTACAGATTCGGAAATTTGACGCAGTAGGAGTGATATACTGGAGCTTCACGTGCGTTGATTCTCTTAACTTAACCTATAAAATTTACGCTATTTTACGTTTTTCTACTATGCATCTAAGGGTAACGACGTATTTCACAAAAAAATCGATATCCTTATCTAAGGGACATAAATGCTTTAATACTCTCCTAATTCGAAAAAATTAAAAATATTTTTAGACATGTGATTACAACCAATTAAACCTTCGATACATGCCCTTATTGGAATTATGTTCAGTACCTAGATATCTGAAGATTTTATACATAACCCCTCAAACTATACTTCACACGGCTCTTTCTGTTATTTTACTGTTTCCAAAAATGGACCTAATTTTTTTTATTAAAACTCACATACAAAATATTTCGATAACATATAGAACACATACTTTGGATTTTCTTCAGTCGAAAGAATTATGTATAACCGATCAACCACAAGAGCTATACAAATCTAACAATACGGAAAATGTATAACTGTTTAAAACAGCATATTTTTAAAAAACAGCCATTTTCGAGATATCCGTTCTATTGGTTTACATTTTTACTGATTTACCTTATTTGAAAGTGGTCACAATTCAGCTGTTTCTTGTAATGCCATGGAAAGAACTATGCATTTCACGGCCAACATAGCGACCCGCTTTAAAACACTTGACTATACACTCAGTTACCTTTATCCCAAAATGTGTAAAGGGCCGGTAGAGTTTATGCCTGCTGTGCGAGGGTTCCCGGGTTTGATTCCCGACTGTGGGAATGTTTCCCTATCCATAAATATTCCCTATAACTCTCAGAGTCATTATATCATTAGAAACTCAACAACAGTGCACAGGACATGTGTTCCAAAGGAGAATGCCGTCGACATGACCAATGAGCTAAAGGCGGAGTATAAAGACGGGAAAAGGTGTAAAGAAGTTACTGCTGGGAACATTTTTCTTAATTAATATGGAGTAGATAAGCTTTGTAGGAGTAGCTTATAGATCTACATAAAAATAAAGGATTCAGTGTAGGGAAAGTCATGTGTGTAAAACATGAGATTCTTTATGCCTCCTTTTGTGTTCTACACGAATTCGCCGTCAACTCGTTCTCTGTTGCCACAGGGTATTTTTGTTATGTTTATTTTAGAAGGTACGACAATATTTTGCCGTGTGTCACGTTGGCATGAAATATTCATATTTTTCGTGAAAGCGCTATAAACAGAATTCGCACTGACCTTCCTTTTGTCACTCTAGTACAGTGCATGAGGAACTACGAGTAGATATAAAAAGAAACGTTTTCTCGCGAGAATTACCATTCCTTCAGCTACACAGCTCCGAACGCAGAATCTTGCAGTCATGAATCAGAAGACGCTTCTTGTGTTCATTGGTAAGTGATGCTCCAGCTAAACTGGGCTGATATTTTTCAGTTTAGTAAACGCTTAAACAGAGACACAAGTCTGGATATTTGGCTTCTCTCTCATTCTCTAATTCTATCTCTCAATCCCTCTTTTCCCTCTATTTCGTCTACACTACTCTCCCTTCCTCTCACTTCCCTATCCTCAGTCTCTATCCTTCTTCTGCCCTCTCTTTCCATCGTCCTCTACTCACCTCGCCCATATCTGTTTGTGCAACATGAATATTATGAAACGTTTTGAAAATCGGCAATAAAACCTTAGTGTAAATAGGTTTTAAAACCGCAGAGATGTAATAATATATTCTATTTTCGTCTATTTCTTGTTGACTGTTACTGTTAGCGATCGGAACTACACTGTTTCCCATTAAAATCATTTATGTTTGCAGCTAGTAGCAATGAAATGTTAATATAACTTCGGAAATAGTTATCTTAAATTCAGAAATGCTGCATATAATTGCATGTATAACATGTAGACATACATACCTAATACGCATGCGCACGCACGCACGCAAGCACGCACACACATACATACATATATACAAGTTCGTTATGCAGCATTTTTCAAAAATCTAAGGTAAAAAAGCATAAAATAATAAACATAATACTGCTCTTGTAGGAGAACAATTAATATATTATCACTGATTGGTCTAATAGTTGATTATTATATATTGTACTCTTTATAGGATATAAATATTTATCTACCTAATGAGTGAATTTAACTATATTCGAGTAATCAAACAACATACAGTGTTTTTTTTTTTTTCCAAACAAAAGAGATGAGTGAATGTAAAGTGTATGTACAGTACACTACAGTATGAGACAAGCATTTGGATTTTAAATCAACTTGAGATCTCCTTATGATTTACCGGACAATTTTTGAGTAAATTGGAGGAGGGTCGCTCACGATAGTTCCTCACTGAGCAGTTTAACTTGAAATAGCCCGTTGCTTAACGCATGAAACTGTATAGGCATATGTTAAATAAGGAGCTGCTAGGCTACGTACTATGTATCAATAAATCCCTTAATACAATAAACTTATCAAATATGAAATTCTGCAAATCATATACTTAAAACGTGGTGTACGGTACGTATATATCTGCTACGTATTTAGATTTACTTTTTCATCTTATTTCCTAAGATAGAGGCAAAATATCGCCTATCAAACCGTTAATGAATGTATATGTATATATATGTATGTATGTATGTATGTATGTATGTATGTATGTATGTATATATACACATATATTTGTTTGTTTATTTTAAGGGACAGTCTCATAAGCCAATCTCTCTGTAAGACTGTCTACCTCTGCCTCGCTCTATCTCCTTTAATTTATTTATTTTCTATACGGCAACTTAATTCATGTAATTAAAATGCAGATTTTTTTTAAAATATAAAGTTTAGTCAAATATTTTATGATTCTAAGAAATATTCGCCACTTCATTATGTTTCTCTTCCACAGTCGTATAGTCCATCTTCCTCCGCCTGATCATCTTGCCCGGTCATCTTCCAAGCATGATATTACACCGGCTATTTTACTTGGGCCCTCCCTGTCCATTACCACATCACATATTCCTGCAGTTGCTGGGATTCATTTTGTGACGTTTAGCTTTGTATGGATAACCAGTCCATCAACTATCGGCTTAACATTCATGGTTATTCAAACCATTTCGGTGGTAGTACCTTCAGAAGAGAGATGAAGGCCGGTTTAGGAACTAGAGGAAGAGCGGCATAATTAGCTAAATAATTCAGGATTAAATAAAGACATGTGCCGTGCGTTTGCTCTCTTTTCCTTAGTAAAAAGGCCTGATGACTACATTCACATGATTTTCGCAACCTATTCTGCAACAAAATATTCTTATAAAATCTATTTACCGTTCTGCTTCATGGCAACCAAAATAAGCACTAAGAGGAATGGCTTCATTATATGTTTTCTTACAGGTAAAATGAGAATAAGGGAACACACTGGGATAAAGCGACAGTAAAATCTTTTAAGATGTCTATTGCAAGTCGCTATGTATAACCTTGAAATTCTGTACCATTTGCGTGCCAATGATGGAAAAAGAAGAAAGAAAAAATAATGACTTATCGTTTGAGAAAAGTATACTTATTAGGAAATTCAAATAAAATTAAAGAAATATCTCGGAAACGCCTAACCCTAAACATGTGCGTGTAATAAATTGTAAGTTTCAAGCGGATCTGTATGTTTTGTGTAATAAGATTTAGGTTAACCAGTTATGTAACAGATATCCAGAATGAAGAGGACTTCAGAGCCTCTCTCCAAAAATTGAAGACATATAAACACCATTTAATTGCATTTTAATCAAATTCATCAGTACTTTATTAGAGAATATCTCGATTTCGAAATATCTCCCATTTACAGGGAGTTTTGGTGGGGAGATTTTTCGTGTCGCATCGTTGGAAGACACTGGACTTAATACTAAGTTTGGTAACTAACCGACTTTGTATTTTTGGGATTGAGGGGTCCTGAAAAAACTGGTATTTCCGACGAAATATCGGTATTGAATTTTTAGATGGAATGGAATACCTTCTCTATCTAAAAAAAACCAAAAAGTAAAGTTCCTTTACTGGTTATTAAACCGTAAATTAAAGCTAATAAATCGAATAAAAAGAATATTACTATGTCGGCATTCCCAGCGTCCTTTAGTGTTTTAAACTGTGAAATTTAATTTCTATTTGTCCTTTAATGCTGTGATTAGATGAGTTAAGCTTGCTGATTGCTTACCTTAGATATAAAAATAAAGTATGCATAACCAAATGTGTACTAATTACAGCGGTATCACTAATAAGTTAGGTTCATGGGCTCTATCCAGAAACGAATCGGAAAACAATAAAAGTGCGGCAAGCAACACCTGTGATGCGGTGGAGGGGTTCAGTTAGAAGTTGACAGACCGTGAACTATGGCAGTGGTTAAGAAATTGGAATAAGTAGTGTGATCTAATTAATTATTATTATTATTATTATTATTATTATTATTCTGTTTCAGCTGTGGTAGTATCAGCATTATGCAGTAAAGAAATTCACAGTGGCGAGATCTTAGTGAATTCTGGGGGGTGTTATAAAGCACCCATCTGTCCCGAGATATGCCCAAAGATCCAAAAACCCATTTGTGCTGTGGATGGATATGGAGTGGGATTCGAATACCCGAATCACTGCCTATTAAACCGAGCTGTGTGCAGAGAAAATTATCGTAAGTATCAGTTAAAATATAAAACATATTACTTCAACTAGTATTGAAGAAAAGAGTTTTGGATACTTTTTAATCTTAAGGTGACACCGAAGTAATAAATGGGAGTTTCTAAAGTGCTAAACCTGGAAATTTAATATTTGTAGATGCATTAATGAAAATAAAATAAGTATTTATTAAAAATAATATTCGAATATGTACCTTGGTTCTGGGTTTATTAATTCATTTATTCAATTTAATTAGCTAAACTCAAAATTTTTTCCGACAAATATTGAGGTACATTCACAAGTTTTTAAAATCAAATTTATTAATACTTCTGTAAGAAATTGTCTGGCTGAAAATGTTCTATAGTAGTTAGGTTTTTTAAAGCTAATACTTTATATCACACAGTGAAAAAGAAGAAGAAGAACTGAATCTGAGGAAAAGGACTTTTAAGTTTGACATAAGATATTTAATCAGCGCAACGCTTTAAAATGGTGTAAAAAGCATGTGTTGCATCTACCCTAGGACAATCAACATTGCAAATATTTATGTGCCTTAAATTGTGGTGGATATTTTGTGCAAAACATAAAAAATAGGTAATTTTTTACCAAAATCGGTGAAAAGGTATTTCTAAGTCCCATAAGAATATTTTTCTTTTTCTTATTTTAATTAATAAGTATTCTAGAGAAGTTGGATTAAAAAAAGCAATTCTTTATTAATATAAACATAACTTATATTTAAAAACCACTACCACAATGGCCACGGCAAGAGAAAAACATTAGTCTTTTCCATAATGAACTCGTGCAGGGAATTTGTATGCATTACAAATTCAGCATATAGGATGCAAAAGAGAAGAGCATTATGTGACACGAATACCCCTTTTTCCTTCTTCGTATCAAAGGTACAAAATTGTTGCAATGTTCTTATCAATGTGTGCAATCGCCTTTGATGAAACCTTACTACAACGTTTTAAAAAACACTATGTAGGATAGAGAAAAACACATATACGATTCCACTCACTCCAATAAATATCTTTTACGTACTTTTAAAAATATTCCGTCTGCTGCTTAAAAAAATATCTGATGTGCTCCACTCATATAACTTTCTCTTGCTATTCCACAAACAAATGTTTCTTACAAAAGAACATCCTTTTATCTACGTCATGCTAATCTAGATAAACATTAGCAGAAATGCTCTTATTACTTGCTTCCTTGTTAGTAGAAGGAAAATAAGAGAATACACTAGGCTAAAGCGATTATCAAATCTTTAAAAAGCTGGTCGCTATGTGAAACAATTGAGGCTCGGTTTGCTTCGCATGGTCCCGTTTGAGAAAAATTAATTAGTTTAAAATTCAAACCAATATCAATGAATATCTCGAAAACGGCCAATTCTACAAGATAAATGGATATAATATAAATTACCTGTTTTAACGAGGTCTACATATTGTGTGTAGTAAGTTTTTGTCTATCTCTTACGGTTTAACTGTTATGCAAATTTCTGCAAATCTCGACCAGAATAAAGGGCTCTTCAGAGGCTATTCCCAGAAATTTGCAAATATACATTCTATTTGTGATGTAGATATCCTTAATATACAGCATTTTAATCAAAATCATTAAAACAATTTTTGAGAAAATCAAAATTTTCGAAAAATGTTCCATTTAAATAGTAGTTGGTGGTGGGGGGATTTTCTTGAAAATCCCTGGGTCGCATCCTTGGAAGATACGCAACTTATATACCAAGTTTGGCATTTAACCGACTTTTCGTTTTTGAGCTGTGCAGTCCAAAGAAACAGACACACAAAGATATTTTTCTAAAAATGCCTTTTTTCGGAATTAGGGAGCCTTAAAGCATATATTTCCTGTAAAATCTTGACATCGATTTTTTTGGGTGGAATACCATTGTACATACGGGCTGGTAAAAGTAATAGCGAACCTATAATATGATATTAAAATGGGATATTTTAGTCCCTCCACATTACCACAATTCACTACATTCAATACACTCCCAAAATGGCTAGTAGCAAGCTACTGGTAAGTGCTTATCCACAACATAGCGGTCACATTCCGTGCCCAAGGTACCACTTCTACCGAAACATAGGTTATAAATAATCACGTCCGGTCAGGCTGTCTCTGTCAGTGTATCATTCTCGCATTATTCTAGAAAATATACAAGCAATATGTTGCTTGTTTGTAAGAGTCTATAAATTCAAACTTTAAAGAAACCACGTTATACCGCTTTTTTTTTTTTTTTTTGTTAAAGGCTATACATTTGGACGTGTCTTTATTGCATTGGAATGGGATCTGCAACCAAAATAACCGTCATACATTTGTGGGGTCAGCTAAGAATGGCAAATTATATGACTTTATTTAAGCGTCAAAGCTTGTGAAACTTTTCTAAATTTTGCAGCAACTAATCAATTGTGTTTCCATCTAAGTTAAGTTGGAAATGTTTTTGACTGAACAGCGATGTTTTTAATGGAGAATGTTATTTGACAAGGTGGTGCATATACAGCAAAACCTGAAACAACATTTACAGAAAAGTTTCCAAATCCCAAACTACCGTTTCGGGATACTGTTTATGATTTAACGATACCTTTCTTAGTTCGGTTTTGTTGGTGACGCTACAAAAATTGATAGGCCCGATTATTTATTTTGAGCTTAGCGATGTTAAAGGAACAAAGGATTAGCGGAAAACAATTGGTAAATTGAAATGACAGTAATATAGTCCCCTAATTCAACGATCATATAAACTGTAATGAAAGTGTTTAGTATAAAATCAAAAGGTGTGAATCTGTTTCTTTAACAATGTATGGGGATATTTTCAATATCTTTTGTGAATTGGTGTGTCCATTACGATTTCTATTTGTCTGTATTTCATTCTACTTCTTTCTTCAAATGCATTGCAAACAGTCGACCACTATTATCTCGCAGATGCACGGGGTCAGTGTTAACACCACATTACTATGTTACGGTTATTTCACCACTGTGGAGGGATTTAAAGTTCACACTGTATTTTTGATATAGGAAAACTGGATCTTTATATTATTTTCATAGTATTTAAAAGAGATGCAGTGTTTTTAACTACAAGTTGCTTTAAAACTAGATTTGTTGTATCACTACTTCCCATTGTCCTCTAATCAGAACTGCAAGAATTGTAGTCGACTATTATAGGGTTGTTATAAGGTAGGTATGAAACCCCTTTGGAATAAAGCAGAAAAATGAGCATACATACAATGTAAGCTGTAATGAGGATGAGCTTAATCGGGGGGATGTTCGTACAAAGAGTTTCATGTTTTACATAAGAGGAATGGACCCTATTGTTTAGATAATATATTCCTGTTGCATTCTTTAAAAATAGGGCTCGGAATTTAAGAACCGGCGTACTCTGTGGTCAGCTGGAGCTATAGTTAACTGTAAGATAAGCAAAACTAAAACAATGTTACAATACCTGTGTGTTGGCAATCGGTGTTTATCTTTTTATCATTCGTGTTTAAATCCTATAGTACCACTTTAAGATGGAAACACAACTGACAAGGAATGTCGGGCAGTAACAATTTGTAAAGAATTGATAATCACCGGGAATATACGAAATTCAGGCCCAATTTATTGAATAGAAGTTGTAAAATGTCAGACCGCATCGATGGTTTTTAACTAATTATTTGACGGGGAGAAGCATCCTGAGGTATGGACAATAATAATTATACAGGTGATATTCAAGAGCAAAGGTACTACTCAGCAACCAGAAAACTATAGAGGTATTATGTGCAGTTCCATGCACGGAAACGTATCGATATGAAGAACAGCTGTTTAGGTTGGTAAGTGAAGCGCACCACTCCTCTGCCACGTCCCCAGTTTAAACTCCTGCCGGATGTAGCAAGGCGTGATTGGCAGCATGCGCTTCCCTTTGTTTCGCAATAGCGGAGTCGAACCAGAGACCCAGAAAGCTTTAGCTGCATTGAAACATATAATTCATGATCTGTCTTATCTTAATTTTATTATATTATCTGCTACTTTGGGGAAAGAAACAAATGCCAGATCACCAATGCTTTTCGAACAATGTAAATACTAACATTTCAGTATTTTTCGGATGAAGGGAATGAGGAATTGAGCAAATTTATCTATTTTATTATATCTGTATTAACTTAAACTCCACAGTAGACATATTTATTTAGAATCATGTCATTTCATTGCAACATATGCTCCTGTAAATTAAAGCTGAATATACACAAAATACATCGAGCATACGAAAGCATTCATAAAGCATGTTTTTGTTATATAGACAAGTATAAGGGGGAAGCGTAAAACGATCACGGAACTAAAGTAAACTAATGTTCTAATAATCCACGACTTCGCGTTCCTTATAACAGCACCCATTCTGCCAGGGAGTGGTGTGGACAATGGCTACCCTCGGGTTAAATTGTTTCCTTACCCCTCACCTTGCACTGCTCATCTTACCCACACCTTGTATATCGATTATTGCTTGTGTGTCGGACTTGAAAACAAAGCAATAGGATATTGGCAAACCCAGGACTAGGTTGGAACACAAATGATGAAAATGTCTCGCCAAAAATAAATAAACACACTAGCAACATCGGCATATTTCCGTGCACAGGAATGTACTCTGCGTAATACATTTCACAGAACTATCCATGACCAACTAAGCTTTGGACTAAAGAGAAGGGAATTCCATTGCCTCACATGTGCTTATGTTTATCTAGATTAACACAAATTAGAGAGAAGAATAACTTGTTGTAGAATGGGCACACTTGTTTAAGCCTATTTCTTAAAAGGAAGGGAATTATCAAGATATATAAACGCTGATATGATTATAAAGCTAATGTTTACTTATGTTTCAGATTTTCAACGGATATTAAACGGAGCTTGCTGCAACCATGGCATTTCTGTTCTTCATCGTAGATATTGATGTGATTCCTGGTCTGAACAAAAGAACCACACATTATAAATGCTCATTACTCTGTATTAGTGCCGTTAAATATTTATATTTTATCTGTATTTACTGTGATAGAGTTCTGTAAATAAAATGAAAAATGTATTACCTATTCAGCAATTTGAGAAGAGTTTAAACCCTATCTAGCCTAAGTTTAATTTGTTAGTTTTATGACGCATCATTTCAAAATATATTTAAAATACAACTCCTAACAGTTTACGGAATTAAGGTGTCTACATTTTAAATTCGTGATCAAATCTCGTACGGTTGTGTTGTTTATTAAGACACAAAATGTATTTATCAAAGTACAGCAATTTCCTGTTAAAAATAAAAAATTAACAAACCAACATCAAAGTATGAATGAAAGAATGAATAAGTGTATTTATTAATATAACAATATCATACATAGAATTTCAACAGTCGCACGGGTCTACAGACCGTACGAGAGAACTACGTGGCAGGACAAAATTATTCAGAAAATTAGTAATATTTTAACACGGGGGGATAACGCTGAGATGTGGCAAGTAGTAAAACATTTAAGAGGCAACCGTCAGGCGCCCAACGAAATTTCTCCCAGAAAATGGGCAATACATTTTATGGGAATATTCGGGAAAGGTGAAAGGGAAGGAATTTTTATAAAGGAAGTGCAAATTTTGGGAAATCTTGAGATCCCAATACTGGACGAGGAAATATCAGCACGAGAAATAGCACAGGCGCTAAGGAGTCTGAAGGGCGGCAAAGCTCCAGGGTTGGATGGGCTGCCCCCGGAAGTTTTTAAAGCCGCAGCCAATGTTAATGAGTTTGGTAGGAGTATGCTCCAGATATGTAACAGATTGTTTATTGAGGGGAATTACCCTACCTGTTGGGGAAAGGGCATTATTCATCCCATTTATAAAGGGAAGGGAACTATTGGAAATCCGGATAACTATAGGGGGGTTACTCTGTTGCCAATTATGGAAAAAATTTATTGTAGAGTGTTATATAACCGGATAAAGGACTGGGAATCTAAATTTGCGAAACTTTCAAAATTTCAAATGGGTTTCAGAGAAGGACACAGTACCATAGATGCCACTTTTATATTAGACACTTTAAGGACGAAGCAACTGTTAGTTAAACGGGGAAAGCTTCATTGTGCTTTTGTGGACTTTAAGAAGGCATTTGACTCTATCAATCGAAATGCATTATGGTACAAACTAGGCAGAAAGGGGTTATCAAGTAAAATGGTTAGAGCATTGCAGGCAATATATCAAAATGTCCAATTCTGTGTGAAGTACGACAGAGACAGAGTGTCCGAGAGCTGCCGAAGCTATAGGGGAGTGAGGCAGGGTTGTATTTTATCTCCCTTGCTATTTAATCTCTTTGTTGATGATATTACTGATACAATGATAGCAGAGAATATTCAAGCACCAGTAGTAGCGGATTTGCAGATCCCAACGCTTTTATACGCAGACGATTTAGTATTGTGCTCTACGACAGTAAACGGATTGCAACGAGGACTGGACAAACTTGAGAACTATTGCGATGAATGGCTACTTACAGTTAATGTGAATAAGACTAAGGCAATGACTTTCAAAAAGGGTTGTGTTTATAGCAGGGAGGAGACTTGGACATATGCAGGACAGATACTGGACAATGATAAATCCTTTGTGTACTTAGGACTCACATTTACAATGAACGGAAAATGGACAAAACACATTGACATTACGAAACACAAGGCAAGGGTGAAAGCGGCGGAAGCTCTCCGGATACGCTGCAGAATTCCGAATATCTCCATAACCTTAATGGAAACTGTATACGGAGCGACAGTTAGATCCAGGATGACATACGGAGGAGAAATATGGGGGTGGGAACAAACAAGGAATCTGGATCAAGTGAGGACCCAATTTTTGAAAGGAATTCTGGGTGTAGGGAGGGGTACGGCAAACTGCGGAATAATGAGGGAATTTGGGGTACATAGTGAAACGATAGAGTGCAAAATCAGAGCAGTTAAATATTGGATGAGAATCGTTCACGGAAACCAATCTCTAATTAGGGCAGTCTGCTACCGTGAACAGTTGCGAATGGAAGGTAATTGGACGTGGGCATCAAAATTAAAGAAAGGGTTGGAAACCATTGGGATGGGAGACATTTGGATGGCGGGGCAGGAAAACAGGCGAAGTATTTGGAGAAAAATTAAGAAACGTCTCTGTGATATTGACAGACAGCAAATAATTGCGCAATGCACAGAGAAGGTGTCATTAGAAGTACAGTCTGGGCTGAAATCGGAGTGGGGTATGGAGCAATACATCAAAACAGGTACCAAACTCATTAGAGAGGGGCTCGCGTGGATTAGACTAGGAGCATGGAGGAGCACGAAAATTTCTGACGAGAATGGTATAAGAATCTGTCCCATTTGCGAGGAGGAAGAGTCGTGGACTCACATCTTGGCAAGATGTAGGGGTACGGAGGAATGGCGGGAAAAATATTTGCCGCGATTTTTTACCACTGCGAATGTAGGGATAGAAGCATGTTGGACGCTACTGGCAGGCACGGAAAATATGGACGTGCTAGGTAAATTTATACTTAAGGCAAGACAGCTGAGATCTGAGGAGGCTGCCAATAGAGAAGGGGGGGGGATAAGATCAACTAAACAAAAGTGACTACAATGTTCTGCATACATGTATATTATATCATACTTAGGTCACTGTTGTGCTAGGGTTGTATATATTATGTGTATATATGTCTTTTAAGTGTAATTATCTATGATAAGAGGGTGCATTTATGAAGGTGTACTCTGTGCTGTAAATGTAAATTGCTATGTTTAAATATCTTTGTATCTTTATTTTCGGATTCACTCTTAATTTTTATTGTTGTTTAATATTGCTTTTGACTGTGTATTTCCTTTGTCTTTTTATTTTCGTGTTTACTCTTTTAATTCTTTGTTGTGGTTGTTTTAATATTGCTTGTAATGTGCATTACAAACATCAAAGTAGATACACAGCGACGACAAAGTGTATATTTACCATGATAAGATTTCATTTAGTTGTCTTTAATAGTTTCTCAAAAAAACGATTCGTTTACCGTCACACAGAAGTGTCATTAACGGAAAAGCTGTGCAAAGTAAAAAGTGGAGGAAGAATCAAATATTTATAAACAAATAAATCTCGTATCTTGGGCAAACATAATCTTCCAGATTGAGCGGTGGTACAAACAAATTTGAAGGCCAAAACTTCACTTAAAGGATGAGCCAAACGTGATTCTCTATTTCGTAAAGTAAAAAAGCTAAAGTTTTTTGCGAAATGGTGCAGAATACACAATACAAAATACAATATATTTCAAAAGTCTAATTTCGAATTGAATGTATAGCTTAAATTTTTCTGGAAATTGCTGTGTAGCAGTCTTCCTTTTGAATTTATTTTTCATAATGGCTAAACCATAATACATAAACAAAATATATACACAATATGTGAAGTGTTTGTTAACACACAATTTAGGTCAAATAAAATTATTTTATATTTCCGATATATTCATTGTTATAGATATGAAATGCAAAAATCATGGAATTTCAAAGGCATCATACAGCGACAACTTTTTAAAAATCCATTATCTATTACCATAAAGTGAAAACTCTTTAAAAATCCATTATCTCTTGTAACGTATAAAGAACTTTGTAAATGTCAGTTGATAGTTAATCTGAATTATCAATAAGTAGATAGAATAATACGGTTTTCTAAGAATCATTTGCAGAAAAGTGAGCAGAGAGGGTCAAGTGAATGTAACACAGAATACTGCTTTGTTTATATACCTCAACGTGTTAAAAAGTGTGATGTGCTACACTCACATGACTTTCTCAAACTGCTCTACAAACTTCTTACAAAAGATTATTCCTCTTTCTATACAATGATAATCGAGATAAACATTAGCAGAATGCTCTTATTACTTAGCTCCTTATAAGTAGAAGGGAACTAAGGGAATGCACTGGGCTAAGGTGATAGTCAAATGTTTTAAAAGCTATGGTTATGCGGATGTCAATGCAAATCGCTTCTTTGCTTGGCCAGGAGTACAACAAAAGAAAAACGGACACTTCCTGTTTGAGGAAAGTATAAGTACTTCAAAATTGAAACCAATAACAAGGAACATCTCGGAAACAGTTACTTTCTCAGAAAGACGTAACGGACATAAATTGCGTATTTTGATGAGATATACTTTTTTGTGTAGTAAGTTTTTATCTATATCTTACGGTTTAGCAGTTAAGCAAAATTTGGCAAAATTCATCCAGAATAAAGAGGTATTCAGAGGCTATTCCAAGAAAATTCAAGATATATATTTTATATGGGATATAAATTGCTTTAATATATGGAATTTTAATGAAAACCGTTAGAGCCATTTTTAAGAAAATCAAAATTTTTGAAAATGTTTCCATATAAGGGGTAGCTTGTTGTGGGGCGATTTTCTTGAAAATTTTCGTGTCGCATCCCTGTAAGATACTAAAGCTAAATACCAAGTTTGGTAAGGCTTTTTTCGTTTTTGAGCTATGCTATGCACAGACACACACACACGCGCGCGCACAGACGCACACACAAACACACACACAGACACACACACACAAACACACACACGGACTTTCTTCTAAAAATTTTCGGACATCAGGGGACCCCAAAACATATATTTCTGGTGAAATCTCGACATCGAATTTTTGGGTGGAATACAATGCCTTCTCTATCCATTATGTGCATTGTACATACGGGCTAGAGAAAGTAATACACCTATGAGTTAAATCTATCAGTTCTAGAAGCTCTACATAATATGCTGATTCCCTACTGTACGAAGGGTGGGTCATAATCATTTTGTGCAAAGATCCAATGAATTTAAACGAAAATTATTATTGGTTACAAAATTGATGTCGATTGACATTGGTATTTGCATTTATGTCTTTAGAATAACTGCCTAATTAAATCTCTAAAAGATCAACTGATGCCTTTCCCCGCCCTGCTTATCTGAAACAGATAACATGCTTTTTCAACTTCTCTAGTTGGTGAATTTGCGATGAATTACGCAGGAATGTTGAAGGTTCCCTCCCTCGAGTAAGTGAAAATTTCGAATCCATGAAGAAAACGTGAGGGGAATTATATTTAAAATATAACATGTAGTCAAACCATCATAAAATGTAAATTTAGCAAACCATGCAACTGAGGTTTCTATTTAATTCAACTCTCGTAATTCCGTTACCGAACGTGAGTTAAGATAGCTTAGTTTGGAATATTGATTAGCCTTACCTTATCGAAAGTGATGGAGTACTACATGTTAACCCAAGTCTGATAGTCCTTACCTGAAATAAAGAGAAAATAAACCATTTTACACAACGCAGGATAACTTATTTATTAATAAATGTATTATAGTATGTCCTATAACTGCTTTAATACCGCCACCGAATCAGCACCATAATGAACAAAAGCTCTTTTCTACTTTTCTACTACTACACTCAATCAGAGTAATTTAATGAAGTTTAATAAAAACTGGAATTAAGGACAACAGAGCCAACTTAACATATTTACAGAAAACTATAAGGTTTCCAGAATTAAAAGAGTAGATAAGATGGTATAATGCTTACTTGAAGATGTGTAATGAAATAAATAAGAACTAAAATTGGAATATACAACTAAAAATAAGATTCAACATCCTTCTTGTGAGCCAATTGAAATTATATTTAATTATCATTTAGGCTATATGAAGGGCCACAATATATATGAATAGCCTAATACACGCCCTACACTTGAAGGACGAAAGCATTTAATCGAGTTTTACGTATGAACGCTCTTTAGCTGCTTTGGCTTTTAGTGTGCCAATTTATGGGCGCGAAAGACCACTTAAATTTTCTTCGTAAACCTCTGTAAGGCTTGAGGTTCTTTGGTGGGTTTTAAATCTACGACGTGGGACCACCGGCTTTACTTCTCTTCCGAAATAAGCATGCTGAGGATATTTACGACAGGAAAAATATTTCCCTCCGCCGGATTTGAACCGGCGACCTCGGTAACCAGAAGCTAGCATGTTAAAGCAGACAACGGAGAGCGACGTGAAGGATAAAGATGTAGAGTTTACATCATCAGCTAAAGCTGAGATATTATTTCCTCCATAACGTGCCTTTGCTGTTGGAGTCCATTTTGCTCAGTAAAAGGGATGCCAAGAACAAAGGACAAAGGATGCCGTAACCCTTCATAATGAATAAGGGCGAAAAGAAACAACAGATAATTACATCTCACGGAAACTAACCTCTCGCATTTGTCATATATCAAAGATAATTAGCTTGAAACAATAGCAACTGTACCAGGGGGTGTGAAATAATTGTTTCTTCCACACTAACCGTGTGTAGAACGGGCGTTGGAAAGGTAGAGTCAGACTAAAGTATCAATGGTATAGCCGGGATTTGACGCGAGTCATCTAGGAATTTAATGATCTTTGGGCATTTTGCCATGATAGCTCAATGGGTAGAGCACTGAATGGATAACAGAAAATCTGTGGTTCAAATTCCGACTATGGCATTGAATTCCTCAATCAGACACTACTGATCTTTGGGCATTTTGCCATGATAGCTCAATGATTGGAGTACTGGATGGATAACAGAAGATCCGTGGTTCAAATTCCGACTAAGGCATTGAATTCTTCAATCAGTCTCTACCTTAAATCAAGAGCAGCAATGCTGTTTTTGAATGAGGCAGCATGTTCGCTAACAAATATTAAATAGTATAAGAAACGACGGATGTTTACATGGAACCACACAGAATCCTTTTACACAATGAGGAGGGTAAATTTTATTCATTCATTGTCCAGGTAGTGTAAAACTGTACCGTTACCCGCCTGGGTAGTGCGATGGTAGCGTGTCTGCTTCACATTCAAAAGGTCGTGAGTTTGAATCTCGCTTAGGGTGAATTTCCCGGATAAGGTTTTCTTTCAGGGTTTTCCCTTATCCTGAGAATATGAATGTCAAGTAACTTTAAGCTCCATGGACCTCGAGATCATTTGAGCATCATTTCATCGATTTCATTCATCGTCTGATATGACCAACCAGGTTAAAGGACGTTAAGCCCCCCCCCAAAAAAAAAAACTGCACCGAAATGAGATAACCGCTTAACTTTCTCTAACATATGATCACTAGAACGGTGTTTAGCAATAAAAAGCCTGTGTTTTGTATTCGGCGCGATGTACGATACCAATAGAAGCAGTCTTAGTCAGTCACGTGATAATTTTAAAGATTATGTCAAAAGAAAGAATTTGTTAGGAACGGGAAAGATGTCAATACATCCTTGACGTGGGCGGTTGACAGAAATCTGTACAATGCTGAGAGGTAGCCGACGGGGAGGGATGTCGTCTATGTAATATAAACGCGAATAATGCCGAGGATTGAACGGTATCTGTGCGAACAAAGAGTCAATAGCTTTGTGAAGTAGCATCATGCAAATTATCCCCGAATATAGAAACCGGCATTAGATAACTAAGTTAATGGCACAGATTTTAAGTGACGCTCATACTGTATCACGATATCTACTTTGCTTCTATTGAAATATACGATTAACAAGGCAGCAAGTATTGTCTTCGTTATCACGCCCGAGATTAAGTTCATCTCAACCTGATGCTGTATCATGAATACCCATTCAATACCCAAATTAATACTCATATTTCTAGAAAATAAATACTTGGACCAATGGCGGTCGCATGCTCGTCAAGGGTGTAGAAGATATTTGAACACAGCTGTTGGGGAAAAGTAAATGCAAATATTTCCCCCAGAGCCAATTGCATTAGGATATACCTCGTATGTTCCATTGATGTCATTTTCCATTGAAAAAATATTTTGTTTGTACAAGAATGTTTTAGGTGATAATAGGAAGTCCTTTATGTCAGAAAATCTGGGTGCACATGTACTCCAATGCCAAAAAGAAACTAAATGAAGCGGTGAAACAATTATGCGTTTTTATGGATATCTTTGACAGTGTAAGATTTCAAAAAGAGTTTCTTAATAAATCTCACAAAACTAAGACAAACACAACACTATTGCTGCCTGTACTGATTCACAAATCAAAAATCAAAAGAACTATTTTAAGCACAAAAGAAAGTAAAATGAAGTTTATGTTGCCTAAAAATCCGAGCCCTGGTTATAATGTTTACAGTTATCTATTATCTATTATTATTATTATTATTATTATTATTATTATTATTATTATTATTATTATTATTATTATTATTATTATTATTATCATTAGCTACAGGTTCCAACAGACAAAACTTGATCATCGGGTGAGCAGGTTCCCTAAGATTAAGCTGTTATTTAACGTCCAATATGGCTTTCTATTGCACCGTTCTTACATTTACAATCTCTAAGTTTAACACTAGACTGAATGGATTTTGGAAAAATGGCACCCATTTGAGCGTTGTTAGTCTTAACAGGACATGAGATACATCCTATAGAGTAGGCATTATCCACCCTGTATATGGCCAGAAAATGTGGGCATGCTTGACGCTATGTGTATTGAAATATATGCAGTGCCATCTGTTAACAGAGCACGTTGGGGCGGTATTATCGGATTATTTTATTTAAGAATGGGGTTTGCACCGATATTTATTATGTATAAAACATAATTAATTATTTATTATTGTAATCTAAATTTGTCAGGGTAGTTGGTGGTAATCATTTATATTAGTAATTTATATTTATGCGTATTTAATAAGCATTGCTAGCATTATTTTGTATGTATAAGGAATATTATATCGAGAAAAAAATATGCCCGTGATATTTTGCTCGTTCGGGAAAGCGCAGTTCTTTATCAGAAAGGAGAAAGTGGCACAACTTTTTGCACGCTTAAGGAAGAAGCTGGTAACCAAAGATTGGTGAAAATGAGGCACATATACGCCTTGAAACCCCGAAGATTTAGAAAACAGTAATTTTCGTTGGTTGTAATCACATGATTCAAAACAACCAATCACATGTCAGGACGCGAGCTAGAGGAAAGTTAGATCTCAAAATATCCGGTTATGAAGAACCAATAAGAAAAAATCTGATGTGTACCATTCACATGACTTTCTCCATATCCCTGCAACAAATAATTCTTAAAAAGCTTATACTTCTATTTACTTTATGCTAATCAGAAAAAATTAGCAGAAATAGTCTTATTACTCGCTTCCTTTTAAGTAGAAGCGAAATAAGGGACAACCGTAGGTTAAAGTGATAGTCAAAAGCTGGTTGCTATGTCAATGAAGTTCCTTTGTTTGTATGGATAGGAGTTGACAAGTTCCTGTATGAGAAAATTATACGTTTTTCATAGCAGAAACCCAAAATAAGATATGTCACAAAAACGACGAACTCCACGAAAAAAATGTATATAACATAAATTGTGTGTTTTAAAGCGCTCTACATTTTTTGTGTAGTAAGTTTTTCTTACAATTTAGCAGTCATTCAAAATTTAGTAAAATTCACCCAGAATAAACCACTCTTCATAGGCTATTCCCAGAAAATTCAAGATATACATTTCATTTGTCAGGTAAATATGTTTAATGTCCGAAATTTTAATCAAAATCGTTAGAGCCATTTTTCAGAAAATCAAAATTTTCGAAAAACGTTCCATGTAAAGGGTAGTTGGGGGTGGCGGAATTTTTCTCAAAAGCTTCCTGATGCATCCCTGGTAGATACTAAACTTAAATACCAAGTTTGGTATTTTACCGACTTTTCATTTTTGAGTTATCGTGTTCACAGACACACGGACACACACACACACACACACACACACACACACACACGGACCTTTTTGTGAAAATGCTTTTTTTGGATATTGGGGACCCTAAAACATATATTTCCGGTGAAATCTCGGTATCGAATTTTTGGTGGAGTGCAATACTTTCTCTATACACTATGTACATAGTGCGTATGGAGAAAGTAAAATTCAGAATACATTTTAGGCGTGAAGGTCCACCACTGTATAAGACAAGGTGGAACCTAAACTTTCACTCGTCTGATAGAAGTTCGGATGTCGTTACTGCGACGGTCAATTCCACGATTTGGTGCCCGATTTAGAAAGCTATGTAACCAAGTCGGCGTTTAGGTATACAGCGCGCGCATAGAACGAGTGAAGTCACATTTGTTGATTAAGTGCTTTGTGTGATTTTTTTTTTTGGTAACATGAACATGAGGGTGAAGTTAATAAACCACTATTATTAGATCTCGTGTGAATGGTTCATTTCCAAGTGTATCACAGCCCTAAGTTCAATTGGTCTCATATTATAAAAGGACCCTGAGAAAGTCGAAAGCCACAAAGAACTGATTTTCAGCGTTCCAGCTTCGAGTTGACCGCCACGCGGAATCTGAGGTTATCTACGAGATCTGCGCGTCAACTCCAAGTAAAGTGACAGGCATTTGTTTATCACCGAGTCGTCGATGACGACAGTAATATACTGACGTATACCCGGGGCGTTGAAGGGTAGATTAAGCCTTTAATAAATGCCACATTGTGTCCGTTGCCGCAAATTCGTTTTCTGGTTCCTGGGATTTGTCAAAATTAGTTTAGATCTGCGACTTACTGCAGTACTTGGCATACCTTTTTTTTTTTCCCCTTATTTCTTTTCTGTTCTGCCTAAATTTCCTTATTAAGTTTTCAGTTTTTTACAGATATACAGTACATACACACATGCACAAGAACACAAAAACCCATATCCAAGGTGGGACTCGAACCCGCGATCCCCTGCGTCACGAAGATTATACTAGTATATTTGAGCACCATATCCAGTGCTGCTTTTATCACCTATAATCCGGAACCATTTCTAAATGCGGAAACCTTGAGTGTAAATTTCTGATACCTTATGGAGCTTCTTGTATCGCTGCTTGGCCTCAATGAGAACATTAAATTCCTGAGTCTCATTTCCATAGAAGGGCTAATTGTCTTATACTTCTATTCAAGTATTTTGTGTGCTTTATATGCCTAGGGAGCTAAAGGCATTGTATTTCTCCGTTTATATTGACCTACTTCAATGCAAGTATTTTGTGAGTTTTGATATGGTCAGGGAGCTGAAAGCATTGTATTTCTCGTTTATATTGACCTACTTCAATTCAAGTATTTTGAGTGTTTTGGTATGGTTAGGGAGCTAAAACATTGTATTTCTGCGTTTATATTGACTTATTTCAATGCAAGTATTTTGAGTGTTTTGATATGGTTAGGGATCTAAAAGCATTGTATTTCTTGTTTATATTGACCTACTTCAATGCAAGTATTCTGTGTGTTTTGATATGGTTAGGGAGCTAAAAGCATCGTATTTCTCGTTTATATTGACCTACTTCAATACAAGTATTTTGAGTGTTTTGGTGTGGTTAGGGAGCTAAAACATTGTATTTCAGCGTTTATATTGACATATTTCAATGCAAGTATTTTGTGTGTTTTGATATGGTTAGGGAGCTAAAAGCATTGTATTTCTCGTTTATATTGACCTACTTCAGTGCAAGTATTTTGTGTGTTTTTATATTGTTAGGGAGCTAAAAACATTGCATTTCTCCGTTTATATCGACCTACTTCAATGGAAGTATTTTGTGTGTTTTTTATATTGTTAGGGAGATAAAAGCACTGTTTGACCTGTTTGAAGCTTGATTAGCGTACAATGTTCATTCTTCCATATGATCATCTGCCTTTGGGCATCAATGTTTATTATTGAGATATTCAGCAAACCCGATCGAAAGCCTATTACAGACGGTGAGAAAGATCCACTACATATTCGAATGTAAGCCTCCGCTTAGCAAGCAGTGACGTTCATGTATGTAAGCTAAATCGGTGGGCACACTATCTATACTTGGACATAAAGGAGCACCTTACCATGTTAGATTCCGGTATTTGAGAACAGTCGAGAGCGACCTTCGTTTTGCCCCTCTTAATGAACGTGACTCGCTCACCACTGATATCAAGAGATGCAAAATGAAGGTCAATTTCAACCACTTCTTCACTGGCCAATTTTAACTTGGAAATAACCCGTTGCATTTTGCAGTTCTTTTAGCGCATGAAGAGATATCTGTAAACGCCAAATATTGAGCATTTGAGTACATACACTAAGGGCCATAATCTTAGGATTATTTCATTGGTATTCTTTATGTATCGTACTGGAGGAAGATAAGATGCGATCTTAAGTTTTATTTGCCACTACAGTTTATTCAGTTGCACGTGAAAATTTTAAATCCAACACTTATGTTTTCTTTTGAGATGTATTACCTATTTTTTCATTCCTCCTTTTGTATGTATCTTTTTATCCTTTTAGCTTCCTAAGCCCAAAAATGGCAAGTACATTTTGAGATGTTGATATGTGCACCTATGCAGACCTAGAGGATGACAAAATATTCTTTCCATTAGAACTCAAGAAGACATGCATATTTCCTAACTTCTTGTGCTATAAATATAACTCTGGTTTCCAAGATTGGCGGGCTCAAACACGATGGAGGGCGATGAATTTCTTTGTTTTTTCCGGGTGTAAAAGTCTTTACCAAAGCTTCCTTCACAAGGGAAGTATAGGCACTCGCCACGGGTCGTATATTTAGGTCATGTAAAAGAACCCCAAGCTCCTTTAAGACGGCTTGGAGGAAAATTAAGCGTTCAATCACGTGCGGTATAGAATGAGACGCTAAGAGCCGCAACAGTTAAAGAGCATCCATGTATAAGGCTCAATTTCATTATATAAATATCATACAATATTTTGACAGTGTCATCTCAGTTGTTCTCACGTTCACCTTGGTATGCGAGTCATCGCAGTTGGGAGTCACCCTCCTGGTGTAATGGTTACCATGCTAACTTCATGTACCTAAGGTCGCGGGTTCAAACCCGGCGGAGGGTGATGTATTTTTTCGGGTGTAAAGGTTCCTTCGGAAGAGAAGTAAAGCCGTTTGTCCCATGTCGTAGATTTACGGCACGTAAAAGAACCTCAAGCCTTATAGTGAGGCCTCTGAGCAAAATTAAGTGGTCTTTCACGCCAAATTTAGAATGGGATGCTGAGAAGCACAGTAGCTAAAGAGCGTCCATAAATAACACGCCATTTCATTTCCATCGCAGTTGGAGAACAACACAGAAACAGCGGTGCGAGTAACTGATTCCTTCGGAGCGCGAGAACGTGATTTTTCTCGGGTTTCGAAATGCTTACGGAAGCTATGGTTTCCACGAGTTTCCACAAAGTTCTATGACGTCATTTTCTAGCTATAAAACGGAAGAATTGCTAATCGTGTGTTGTGCTGTCAATTTTACTGAGTCGAGTGACTGATTTTTAGAGGGTCTCCAGAAAATTCAACATATACATTTTGTTTGCAATGAAAATATCATAAACATACGGTATTTCAATAGAAATCGATATAACTACTTTTGAGAAAATCAAACATTTTCTACAAATGTTCCATGTAAAGGGTAATTGGGGGTGGGGGATTTTCCAGAAAATATACGTGTCGTATTCCTGGAAGCTAATGAAGCTAATACCAAGTTTGGTATTTCACCGACTTTTCCATTTTGAGTTATGCTGTCCACAGACATATACATGGGCTTTTTTCTAAAAACGTTTTTTTTTTTTTTTTTTTGTATTCAGGGATTTCCAAAGTATCTATTTCCAGTGAAATCTCGGTATAACATTTTTGGGTGGAATACAATACCTGCCTACTAAGTACATTGTGCTTACGTGGTCGAGAAAGTAAAAAGATAAACCAATATATCCATTATGCCATAAAAATCATAACGCTGGGAGAAAACGAATAAGACTACCGAGGTGGGTTCCATTTCAAGTCCAACACTCGACTTTTCCTTAAGCTTCCTTGCTGAAGGCCGAAGTGAATCAAATCCGCTTTGTGTTTAAAGTTATCGGAAAGAGAATCAGCTGCTCCGGCGGTGTTTAATCAAGTGCCCATCATCTGCAGGCGCGTTTCTTCTGGTAATTGCACGTCATTGTGATGGCCCGTTGTTTTTCCAAACATCATCTGCTTTGCCAGGAACCATCACCTATTCTATTTCCCATCCTGAGATTTAATTACATTATTTTCCATATCAATTTTATTAATAGAATTTAAATGTAAATTAACTCACTAAAAACCAACATTATTGACATGAAACAATTATTACGTCTTAGCGTAATTAAATTGAGTGTTTATTTATGGGCGCTCCTTGACTGCTGCGACTCTCAGCGTTCCATTCTATATTGGGCTTGAAAGACAGCTTAAGTTTGCTCAGAGGCCTCTTTATCAGGCTTGGGATTCTTTTACGTGTCGTAATTCTAGGCACGGCACCAACGGCTTTACGTCTCCCTCGAAGGAAATTATGCTAAGTTATTTTTACTCCTGAGAAAAATCCATTGCTCTCCGCCGGATTTGAACCTTGGGAATTAGAGGCTAGCATGTTACCCTAACGTTTTAGCGTATGATAACCTTCTAGACTAGATTGCAAATGTATCAGTCTAGGAATTCTAGGATATGCATGGGCAAACGCGCGGAATAGCCCTGGACATAGAGAAGTACTTACTCTGAGTAACGTAGCTACCCCTCACTTGGAGCAGTGCCGTAACGGAATTCTTAGTTTTGAAAAATCTAGAATTTGGCTGTATGAGACTGATCATAAAGTACTCTGCTCTCACATTTAATTATTATTGTTTTAATTTTCGAATAGTACATAAGTTTTAGTTTATATTTAAATTCAGATTTTAAGTAAATAATGAATATATTATTATTTTTTGAGAACTCCTGAAGTCATCAATTAATTGATGTCTATGAATTAAAAAAGTATTAAATAAAAAATATCCATCAAATGAAAAAACAAAATCAAGTGATTTATACATAGTGTTCAAACAATGATCGTCTTAAATACAAAATATCCTATACTTCATATAGATTAAAGAAATACATATAATGTTGATTATAAACTTGCAGGAGAAACAACCAGTTTCAGTACTTAATGTTTACAGTAAATGAATATCATCCTGCTTCAACTGACATTCCTGATTCTAATTGGTACCTGGGATATTAAGCCCATGCTGTTTTATATTATTTTGCAGAAAGTATAGTTTAAAATATTCAGAAAAGTTTTGGTCGACTTTAGTGTAATGAAAGTGTAACATAGTTAGTTATTCTAATAAAATTGCATTTAAATTATTTACTCTTATACACAAATGTGTTTATTTTAGATAAGTGTTTTTTTCATATACATTTATATATTATAGTTATTTTCAAGTGGTGTTTTGTACAGTAGCAACTTTAAAAACCATTCTTTGTATTGGATAGTTAGAGTCAGACTGAAAAATTCAATGCCATAGCCGGGGTTTGAACCACGAATTTCCCGGTTTCTAGCCGGTTGCTCTACCATTGAGCTAACATGGCAATATGCCGGCATACCATTGAACTTCTTAACTGACTTGCATGTTTCCCGGTAAACCACAAGGTGATCTCAAATTATTTTGAGATGACAAACCCAATGGCGACTTACAATGTTGTAAGTACTTAAATCCCAGGATTCATAGTATAGCCCACTATTATGCTTTTTTTTTTCATCCTCCTCCCTCTCCGCCTCACACAAACCGAGTGTGGGACAGGAGTTTGATAGGTAGAGTCAGACTGAAAAATTCAATGTTATGCCGGCAAGTTGCCATGGTAGCTAAGTGGTAGAGTAACCGTCTAGAAACCAGGAGATTCATGGTTCAAATCCCAGCTATGGCATTGGATTTTTCAGTCTGACTCTACCTATCCAACTCCTGTCCTACACACGGCTTGTGTGAAAAAACAGTTAAATTAACACTAAAGACAGCTTCTTTCTTTGAGGCCCTCAGCAATAATGGTGACTAGATTATCTAATTTGCTACTTTAATTATTAAACGAAACACAGCATATGTGCATGTGCGTAAACTTGAGGACACACAGACCTTTACATTGAAGCTACTAGAAAACAGGATGTATAGCGTACTTCATGTCTCAATGTTATCCTCTGCTTTGCTATGTAATTGTGTGAAACCTACCGAATGAAGGCTAGGGAGTCCAGCGACCAAGAAAAGGTGTGTGGTATGCAAAATGGCCACCAGCATAAAGGCGCCATACTCGTCGCGATATCTTAGCCTCAACCATAGAAGCATTACAACTAAAGATTTAAAGTCCACAACACAAAGTTTCTCAAGTTCTTACATAAAGTTGAATGTGAGCTTTTCTTCTTTCTTTTTGTTAGACTATTTTGTGTAAGCGCTGTTATTTACTCATGTCGTATGAAGATAGTTCATTAACTGCGGTAAACATAAACCAAACTTCACAGCCATGGATTTAATAATCCGTTCCAGTTTATGTGCTTTCTACTATGGTTTGAGAACTCTAGGCATTAAGCAAACCAGTTTGTTTATTGTGGCTCTTGCATTCAATTTTATTTGGTTATTTATGTTTACTTTTAGTTTTGCAATATCTTGTTTTATATGCCGCACTCTTTGTGCCAATTAAGGGAATTTTATCGCATGTGCTACGGCAAACATTTATTTTAGGGTCTGTGGCACCTTGGGAACATAGTGGCCCAATTCTGTTGCAGTAACTTAGAAGTATATCAATTGGATATTTTGTTACTATAGCACAGCCAGTTAGCGTGCTACCTCTACCAGGTTATGTTGATGTATAATCGTCAGAAATGTCAAAAGTCTTCAAATAGTTAAATGCAAATGATTTACTATTTTATTCTCTAGGTTTAAGTAATACTTTAAACTAATGCTAATTTCATATATTGAAAAATGTTGCTTTAGACCATTCTAATCCCAGGTAAGAAACTTGGAAAACTCCTATAAATGTCATAATAATTTTTCATAGCTTTTCAGTCCTTTTTAAGCATACTAAGTTATTTAGTAGCCATTTAATATGTTTTAGGTTATATCTTTTATGTTGCTTTTCGAAGTTTGATCATTATGAATATTTCGTCAGGTATGTATACACTATGTTAATAACAGCAGAAGGCCTTTTTATATGATGATTGATTAATTTTTTCCGCTTTCTTTTCGACAGACGGACATAAATTTTAGTGTCTACAATAACAAATAATATGAATAGTTATAAATTACGTATACTGGTATAGAGGAGGATTTTCATTTCAGTAATGTTAAGTTGAAAAAGAGTAATTTCTGCATGCAGGAAATACCAATGGTTGGTATGTGTGTGTGTGTGTGAATTAGGAGGGGTTCCGCACTCCTATCAGTGGCTTATTATACGTCAGACTCCAGGAAAATAGGATGAGTCATTTCAAAGGGCGGCCGAAACCGGACAGCGGGGGAAGAGCCACCGTGAGTGCTCCCTAACAGTTCTTTATCCTGACGCAGGGAGCGCTAGGAGCCCATGCCCCTGGTCTGACCAAACTCCCTGGGTCTACAGACGACTTCTAATGCCATCTTACTGCCGAGAGCTGTATTTCCAGAACGCAGTAACCACTACGGAAGGGCGCTACCACACAGTCCTCGCCCACACTTACAACCCAGAAAGAGATCGGTTGAATGAGATGGTCAGTTAATAAAGGGACAGGAATTTCGGAGAATGTAGAAACCTCCCCAGCATTTGCCAAGTGACCCGAAAACAAAAAAAAACGAAAAAAAACCCATAGGTCAGGGAGGTCGGCCGCGGGAGTCGATCTCTCGAATGCCAATCTCAGACGAAATGCCTTACCAACCTGGCCCGGTATTAGCAATGGTGCCGATGGACCTGATTCGTGTTCTGAAATAACTACGTTGTTTGACATTATTTAAAAACTTTCCAGAACTCTATAATAACAGTAATTGTCAAAAAGTGTTGTATTCCTTACTTATATGAGAGACTCGCATAAGTAATATTGTAAACAGATTTACTATTGGAGGTTTAATTAATGTGGTGACCAATCTCCGGCCAAATCACTCTGCTGCTGAGATGTTCTATCCATTGAAGGACTCTTTTAACTGCAAACAGACGTACCCCGAACACCGAATCTCATTTTCTTGGATTCGTTGAATGGAACAACACAAAATGAAACGAATTCCTGGGCTTTATAACTACATATTGCAGAAGTTTGTTGCGAGTGCTCTGCTTTTCTGTTGCCTGTTTTACATCTTTTTAATTCTGTTTCTTTCTGTTCGTTTAGATTGCAGCAACTCTCCGCTCTTTACAGAGAAAGCTCTCTTTGCTTTTATTTCTTCTTCCCCATTACCATCTGCTCGTTTTCCTTCTAGAATCTCGTTTTACTTTCGCTCAAGTCCGTAATTGTTTTGGCTAATATTTTAATCACTATCTAAAGACGGCACAGGGACGTTATCAAAGTAGAATTATTCAGAGTTCTCTACTTCAAAAACAGGTACTTCAAGTGCCCACTTTTACTTTGCAATCTTGTTTTTATCGTTCTATGAAACTTTAGTATTTCGTACTAACATTATTGACCACTCGTTTAGAAAGTGCATCCTTATATCCACTTTTGTTTTCATAATTTACATTTGTTACATAAATATTTATATTGTGTATCATTTTTGAACTTTGATTAACTCATAGATAAAAAACTATATTCATGATTATCGGGTGGATATTGATTAACTGTCATCCTTTTGTTTTCCAGTTAAGAACAATGCCCAGTCTTATAAATGTGGATTTTAAGTTATAACGAAACATGGGGTTTTATGTGGTATTTTTGCATTTTCCCCGGATTTGACTTCAAATTTCCCTATTTCATGCTAAACTTCATTTTTGAATATTTTTAGTATTTCTGGATTTTTTGATTATTGTAAATGTAAACTACAATAACTTATAACATTTTTCATAGATGAACAAAGCGACCGGCAGTACCGGTAGTTACATAAATATAGTATTAACAGCGATATTTCTAGGAAGGAGAACAAATATACTTCATTTGTTGTTCAATAGGATACTAACAAGATCAAGCATAGCGGAAGGGTGGTATGGATGCTTTAAAGATGCCGCTCCCATGGCCGCGCTCACTGAAGTACATCGCTTTGGTTTCGTGGCGCAGGGGATCGTGGGTTTTAGACCCGCCTTAGGCATGGCTGTTTGTGAGTTTGTAAATGTGTATATGTGTGTACATTAAAAGTAAAAGGTAAACTGGTAATCAAATAGCAAATAGGAAAGGTTAGGGAAAAGGGGAAAAAAGGGAATATAGCATCAAGACTCCGGAACTTAAAAAAAAAAAAAAAAAAAAAGAAGACTGAAAGCGAAAACTCACTGACCTTGCCATCTACATGCTATATAATTGGAAATTCTCTAAAATGCCAGCGACAGGCTGGACAGCCACCAGTCACAGTCAGCTAATACCTTGGTGTGGATGAGCTTAGCTTCATTATGAAAATATCTTTCCACAATACGACGTGCAAGTTTTTCACAATTATACTGTACAACTACATTTTAGTTCATAATTTAGACACTAACAAATTATAGCAATTGTACTTAAGAAGTTTTTCAGTTACTAGAAATAAAAAAATGCAATTATGTCGGAAAATCTTCATAGAAATTGAATGTTCCTAGCGAGTAATAATTATATAGAGCACCACAGTATACAATTACCTCTACATTTTGCTTTGTTGTATTAAATTATGGTACTCGTGTGTTGATTCTAATTTTTTTTGGAACATTTTGGTGGTCTAAATGTTTTGTATAACACTAAAATTTAAAAACTATTTTTAAAAATAGAATTACGCGTTAAAAGACAAAGTTTGGATGTCACTTTTATTCATTTTAGGTCATTTTCACATAATAATGATAACAGAATTTTATTGACCATTTTAAGTGAGTTTTAGTTCATGAAGAAGTGCTTCCTATTCATGATGTATAGCGCAGCTCATTAATACTATCGCGAAGAAGTAACACACTTGCGTTCCTACTCGAGATTCTAGATGCAATTTCCAGCAGAAGCAGGTTACTGGGATTGAGAGTAAGGTTTTTCCCGCACGTTGAATAGACGCAGCTAGGCCGCGGTTCACGCGTGTGCGTACTTCGATCAGTCTATTACTCTGTGGGAGAGGGTGCTCCGTTCCAAAAACTCCCGCTTATGAGTAATAGTAACTTGCACTATAATGAGTACTAACCTTAATATGAGCCATGTTGAAAGTGGCGTTGAGACATTCCTGGCTCTAGTTGTCGTCTTCACGAGGTTGTAATTCACGAACAATAGTTACTAAGTAGGGTTTCAAATTTAACAGTTTGGCAGCTCTATGAACAGAGATTTTTGAAACACCCAGTTATTGTGCAACGCATTTTAAAACGCTTCTTTGGAGAGTGTCTCAATGTTACCCCAATTTCATCAAATTTTTTCCTCTTTTAGAATATTTCTTTTTCGTTTCTTAGGTTCAGTATCCAGTTATTGTCATAAACTTATTAAGCAGATGCGTAACAGTTTTTCTACCTGGAACTGGAGCTGTAAAACATTTCTCTTGAAATTGTGTACGCACCTGTCTAAAAGACTCGGTATTTACATAATTATTCTACATAACTATTCTTTGTTCAAGAGTGAAAATTTTTATAGGATTTTAGTGAACTAATAAGAGTAATCGATGTTACACACAGCACAGATATCTTGAATAATATTTCACCTTTGAGAATCACAACAAACAAGCTCTTGTCTTTACAGCTCCAACTGAAGACATCGACTGACACAACATAACAAACTGAGTGATAAACGTAGCCTTGAGCGAGGCAACTGCGAAAAATATCGAGGTCATATTTGCGAAAGTGAACTACGCATATATCCGACGCATCCTATAAATGGTGGATGCCTGCTTATAAATGAAACGCACCGTATTACAGGACATTACTGAGGATAAGGAAAGGTTAAAATATTTAAAGGGAAGGGCAAATATAGTAAAAAGTTCATTGTCAGTGATTTTTAGACAAATAGACTCAACATAACATATTAAATTTAAATTAAATTTAAAGTTTAAGTAGCTAAAAGTCGGCTTCGTCCATAAAAATGTAGCACTCGGAGACCGTTGTATAAATAGTATATGGAAGATAAAACTTAATAACAAGTGGAAACAAACTTGACTTGCAGAAAAAGGACAGGCTTTTGAATTAAAATGAAGTAAGTGAACAAATTAGAGATAATCCTGACATTACCTTTATAAAGGCACCTTGCTGATCTTTATTACAATGCTCGAATATACTACAGGATTATGAAATATATAGCTTTAATGTAATAGAAGCAAGAATAGATTCAATTTAAATGATCCTGTCCTTAAAATCAACTAGAGCTGATTCTTTAAAATTTGAAAAAGACAACATCCGGGATAATATGACACAAATGCAGATGTTTAACAGTCAATCATCAAAGCACTTAATGTGTAATTACGAATTTATGCTCATCGATAGGGACAAGGAGACTAGTAACAAGACTTGCTGTAACATCGTTGTTACAATTAGACATTACACCCAATCCATAGTTACTTCATCTGATTTTATTGGCGTTATTTGTAAGAGAACATCATAGACTTTAAATAATTCTATTTAAGTATATAGTATATTTGAGTTATATACTCAAATAAAGTAATTCTATTAACTGTATCATGTATAAGGGATCAATTTGGTAAGCAGCAGATTTACACAAATGAAACTTTTCCGTTTTCTTGTGTAAAATATTTAATGATATTTTAAAATGTTCCTTGGCAAAGCAATGCACATCAGATTTGGTTTAGGAATAAAATACATTTCATTAAATATAGATTAATTTACCAACTTTTGTTCCTAAGTTTATTTCCTGACTATAATCAACCATATGTTCAAGCTTCATGGAAAAGATTGATAGATCTCTACAGAAGAGATAATGAAGCTGTGGGTTCTCTCCATTATTAATACACGGTTTGTTATGAAATGGAACAAATGAAGAATAAAATAAGCACAGGTGTAAATGAATATATTTATATCTACACTGTATTATGCAATGGTCGGATTATGTTGCTTCTTCCCGAATAAATATAAATTAATGTGTAGCGTTAAAAGTAATTTCTGTGATTGTCCTCAGTATATCAGTCGTAACAATCAAGGTAAGTAGGTATTGTCAGATAAGCAGCTCTGAAAGCCAGAACAGCTATAATTTACTAAATTATTGGACAGATCAGGTCTATTTATCCAGAAATTGGAAGTGAAGATACAAGTTTAGATAAAGCAGTTTTATGAGATGTTAAGAAGTACTATCAGATGTGTATGTAGAACTATAGGGATATAACTGCACAATACAATCTCTAAGCAATTTGGACAAATATATCGGAAGCATTAATGGAGATGAAAAGTCTATGAACTATGTTGGGAGTAATTAGAAGGAATGGAATCTCAAACCAGAACATTAAAATTAATCAAAATCAGAAAGGCGTGAGTTTAATACAAAGCAGCAAAACGACAGGAAAAGTTACCTAAATAAAGTATCTGCAAACATTCCATAATTTGGCATATCTGTGTAGGTTTACTGATTGTATAGATGTAGAAAGCTTACCAAGAAACGCCAGATGATTAAGTTTCAAAACAAATATTGGATCATTGTCCCTAGCATAGCTACTAGAAGAAGATGAAGAAAATGAGCTTATAAGATATCTTGTATTTCTTTTGTTTTATTTGTCCCTCCATCGCTGATGAAACAGCATTCTATACTACCCGTTCAGCCTACCGAAGACTCCCAACAGCTACATAGCGTTTTTTAAACACAAGGAGTCTTGAGCTTACTAGCTACAAAACCAGCTACGGGTCTGTGTTGTTTGTTTAATAGTTGTGTATCTGCTTGTAACTTTATCTTTTATAGTTACCTTTGCAACATAACCTAGGGCAGGCAAAATAAGAAATGCTATATTGAATGAATGAATAAGTGTATTTATTGACATAGCAATATCATACATAGAATTTCAACAGTCGCACGGGTCCACAGACTGTACGTGCTTTTGTAATGCACATTACAAGCAATATTAAAACAACAACAACAACAACAAAGAATTAAAAGAGTAAACACGAAAATAAAAAGACAAAGGAAATACACAGTCAAAGACCAAAACATTATCAAAAGAGATTTTTTTTCGCATGTATTGAATCCTACACACTACATGATGTAAAATCCTTGATGTCCATCATGTAAGCGAGTAAAGGATTCAATACATGCGAAAAGATCTCTTTTGATAATGTTTTGGTAAAATTCCTCGTAGTTTGGGGCAATCGTCATATTTTCTAAGATTAACGATTTTCTGCTTTTATTATAATTTATTTTAGTAATGAACAGATTCCTTTAGATTCCGAATGTCCTAGTTTTATTTGGAAAACTCAAGCCCCTCGTTCAAGGAAACTGTATGCAACACCCGCACTAAACTTTCTAGCCAGTCAGCTATAGATGAGAACATTTTAGCTTTTCGTCTTTGTGCTGTCACGTGCGAAATAAGCCCCTCCATTCTTGAGATTTTATTGTGTTTATTCCATTGTGAACCCCTAAACTCAGAAGAAATGCGTTACTGTTGCTTCATACTAACTGAAATAATGTACCACTAAAAGTATCGGTTGGATAAAATAAAAACTCGTTTTTGTTATATTTCATTTTATATTTTATTATGAAATGTGGACAAATACTCAGAAAATATATTTATTAAAACTAATGAGGTGACTCTGTTCTTAACCCTAAAACAGAAGTACTAATATATATTATGCATTTAAAAATAAAATATATATTTCAATATATTTTGACTTTTTATGCATATTTTTTCTTCATATTTTGTCTGTATCTGAACATGACAGGCCCTTACTGGAGACCAACGAAAACGCACATAGCATTTGACCCCAATATACAGAACCCGATTTAATAACTCGCATCCAGCTACGGTGGACCACTATTCATCACCTATGTTCTATTCTACCATCTCCATTGTGTGTTACAAGGCGCATTCAGAATTTTCGGTCGGGGTTGCAACTGCCTGAAACTCCGCCTGAAACTCCGCAGGGATTTAATTAGTCTTTCCATCAATGCGTGTTTGACGAATGAAGTACACCGGACCCTGAGATATATAACCTGAGTTCTAAAACTCAGTTTTATCGCCAAGTTAAATGCTTATTAAATTGTGTTCCAAAATCCCGGTAATGAAATTTTTACAGTGGGATAACGCTATGTTTTTCGCAGAAGAGAAGAGAGAGAGAGAGAGAGAGAGAGAGAGAGAGAGTGTTCTGGTATTTCGCTAGTATCATGCCTTTTCTTCCTTAAAATGCCTTGCATTCTATGGTTCAGATTGAAATATGTATATGCACAAATTAATTCATATAACTAAAATGGCATGCCGTTATTAATTGTGCGAGTATAGTCCACGGTAATATAAGCCTTATTTCATTTATAAATGTTCGTCAAATTTCTAATCCTTGAAAGTTCCTAAACTGTAAAAATTGCTATGCTGACTATTTGAAATTCAGAGATAGATACGAGAAATGTCGGAAATTTTAAATTTAGCACAGTTATAATAACTTCTGTGCAGACGCTATACATTTCTGAAAATCATATATCACAGGAGTTACTTTCGGGAGTTGATGGTAACAAAATTTCACAGAGAATACACTGTGGCAAGGACCATATACAACATTGAGTTCTAATAATGTTAAACCAAAGTTTAATATACGACTACTGTGATAATCACACTAAAATATATTTGTTTTAATATGTCGCTAAAATACCCTTATCCTTAAAATCTACTCCAATCCTTGTCAAGGGAGATAACTCCCTAGTAGTATGTGAGGCACGTATTCAGGTGTCCTCTGGTTCGATTCTCTGAACATGAGTTACATCGCGGTTTCTCTGGCCGTTAGGTGAATGCGGGGTAGTTGCCCTTCTGCCACGAATTTCCTGTCTCCAACATTTCCTGAAATATGTATCAACTTATCTACGTAATTAGGTTTGTAGCATCAGGTGACAGCAGTTGGGATATTTCAGCAGGACGGTGAAATTTGCTCCTTGAAAGGATTTCCAGCTACTGGCGCTTGGTGGGACTGCCGGGCCTCCTTTCCTTCATGGGAGTATTTTGTCTATTCCTCCCATATTGTCTGTCGGTGGCTTAGGCAGGGTTTGTCGACGTTAGGATTTTTGGAAGGTTTGTGTCAAGTTGTAATTGTTACAACTTGTGACCTGGCTAGCGCACATCCTCGTATGGATCTGATCGCCCTTCGCAACTCCCGTTCATTCCTTCCTCCCATAGATCACGTTGGCAACACGATGGGCCAATTATAGCGTAAGTGCGGATTTGTATTCCAGTTTTTGGAGGCACACATTACTATTCTTTTTATCCCAATCCTTATTTCTAACCATTTTATAAAAAGTACCCCGTAATTGTTTTTAACTCCTTAATTGCGCCGACAGGCCAACCACATAGTTTGGTGTGCTTAACTCGAAAAGCTTGTAGGTCACTTTATAAATATTCTATATGTATTCAGGCTTTCAACCCATTAAGAAGAAATCTGCACCGTTAGTAATCTGAACCAAACCTATAACTTGTACTTCAGAACTCAGCGAAACTAAATAGGTTTTTTAGGACTCTCATAAACCTATCCCATCTTTTATTTACCACCTTTTATTTCGAGAATGGGTCCATGCAACACCAAGTAAGCCAGCTAATAGACTTAAACCCTTTTCAAATGATCGAACTTTTTTTTCCGTTCAACAAGTTACAAGAAAATTTGTCGAATATTGAAAAATATTTGACAGCATTGGACAAGGTTTGAACAATACCTAGTAAGACTTGTTAATGCCATAAGTGCGGTAATTGCACGTTCATTGACAAACTGTTCATAAATATTGATAACAATTTATTACATGCAAAGCATTTTACTATTAGTGCCATGGTATAAAATGTACAATGAAGTATTACTCTTTACGTAATTACATGGCACTTTCGTGTATAATATCAGATCGCCCATAATATCACAGGACGAATGCAGTGTAAATAACACTGATTGACTGGTTAACTGCTATATATTAAATTTCATTGTTGTATACTCTGTAAATACGATTGACAATCGTGCTTTCATCTTGTTGGGGAAGGTCTTGTAGGACACTGAACTTGATCAAACTTTGATCGTGTACAAAGATATTTAAAGAAGATCCACTACCACAAAGTTAGCTTAGTGCAGTTCTTATGCTATTGTTAATATATGCAGTGATCTCAACAGCACAAATTTGCATTAATATACCAAATTTTTACTTTGAAATATGTGTAAATTTTCTAGAGGAATATTATGCATTAGCATAAAATACCCAGCACAGAGGAGTCCCAGTATTATTTGCACTTAAGAGAAAATACCTTTCACAAAGACCTCACTTAGGGTAGGTGCTTTAGGAATAATGTCTTAGCCAAGAAATATACTTTGATGTAACTTGTTAAAATGATTTGAGGTAACTACTCCTCAGGCTGTGTAATATGATATTTGGACGAAATAAAAGCTGGGCCTCAAAAAGAAAAAAAACTTAAAAATTATCAAGCGAAAAATGTATAAACCAGGCCGATGAACCTTCAAACATGTTAACTAAAGGAACACATAAAAATGTTGCCGTGATTATTAGAGGAAGCAAATAAACCTCGTGCAAAACCTTATATAAACAAAAATATTTGACTTAAATATTTTGGGTCCTTAGCTTTAGATTCCAGTTTTATTTATTAAATTTTGACTTCAATGGACAATAAAATTAAACGCTCTCTCGGTTTATAGGCATGCATTACAGAATGCAAATATTTTCTCAGCTTATAAGAGAAATGGAGAGGCCAAACCTGAACGTATGTCTGTAGGACTTAAGATAATTTATTTGTGAAATTTCGAAAATCCACAAAAATGTGATTAAATAGAGTTTTACTTATGGACGCTCTTTAACTGCTGTGGCCCACCTGGGTAGTGTGGTGATAGCGTGTCTACCTCACATTCAGAAGGTCGTGAGTTCGAAACTCACTTAGGGTGAGTTGCCGGATAAGGTTTTTTTCCGGGGTTTTCTCTTATCCTGAGAAGACGAATATCGAGTAACTTTAAGCTCCATGGTCCCCGAGATCATTTGAGCATCATTTCACCAATTTGTTTCATCGTCCGATATGACCAACCAGGTTAAAGGACGTTAAACTACAAAAAAAAAAAAGTCCGTGGTTTTTAGCGTTCCATTCTATATTCCGTGTAAAAGGTTGCTTGAGTTTGCTCACACCCTTTTATTAGGGTAGAGATTCTTTTATACGCCATAAGTCTAGGAAACGGGAACAACGGCTTTACTTCAATTTCAAAGGAAGGCACGCTAAGGCTTTTTATGTCCGAAACAATCCACCGCCCTCCGCCCGGGACCTTGGGATCTAGTGGCTAGTATGTTACCCCTAGATCATGGAGGACGACGGAAAATTCACAGTATGTAGATATTGTTTTGAAGTTTATACCAGTTATTATAACAGAATAATAATGCTTTTTTGAGCAATTCAAATTTCTAACTTGCTTGGTTGTTTAAATGAAAAAAAACGTACTGTTTCAATTCACTCTTCTAATAAAAGTACTCTTATCCATACAGATTTTAAAATATTCACATCAAACACACAGGTTGGACAGCTAATGAGCTTACATATGGCGTCAGAGTTGTTGTTTTACCTCTAATTATATTAGAAAAAATACTATTTTATACTCATAAAGCTCTTTTTTAATTAAATAATTTATTTCTAAAAGTTGGAGCATTATTTTTAAAAGTGTATTATCATTTTAATGTACCTTTGGGCGTTAGTAATTTCTTCTTTTGAACAAGTAGTAAACGAGTACATAGTGTGGAGTATTTTAGTTTGGGAAAATGTTGAAAAAATTACGAGAAAACTAGCTTTAGTTTTGGGCGCATTTATTGATAATCATGCGTCTATCCATTTATAGATTCATAGACTTATATTTTATTTATTTGTAGATTTATATTTGGTAGTTCAGATGTACATGGTGTAAAAATATTTAATTCCTTAAAATTTATAAACAATATTATTCTATAATAAAAATGTAGCTTTTAAACTTTCCCTATTTTGGTCACATTTCACAAAGGCAAAATCTTAATGATAGTGGAGTAAAAATTCCTTTATACCTCTTATTGAAGCACACTTCAAAAGGGGTAATTTAATTACAGGTAGATGAACCATAAAGGATTTATTGAATATTAAACATGAGTTTAGTGCTCTTAACTTAATATTTGATGGAAGTTGAAAATAATTTCTCGACAAACAGTTTTTCCTGCGATTTCATGAATCAACAATTTGATTTTCGTTTGTTTGCAGCAACTGCAATTCCACTGGAAATGGCAAGTTCCTCAGGCTAATGCCGGAACCCAGTTAATTGAAAATTGTATTTTGATTTTGGAAAAGTTAACAAAGGTAGTATTTTTCGACATGATGAGGAAACTAAACAGTACTTCTGCAACGGTAGGTTTTTGAAAATGTACAATGGAGACAGCTAGAAGGATACCTCTGTTCCTGGTAATTCTCCGGTTTTATAGATTAGCAGATATTTGGCTAATTATTTGCTTGTCTCCTCTCCACCAACTACTGGATTGTTTATTTAACCTAAGATTTTTTGGTACTCGACGTTTCTCGGGGTCCATGAGGCATAAAATTGCTAGATATGTGTGTTCTCAGGATAAGGGAAAACACCGAAAAAAAACCTTATTCGGTTAACTCATTCTGAGCGAAATTCGAACTCGCTACCTCTTGAATATGAGGCAGATACGCTACCGCCTTCACTAACGAGGCGAAATTCCGATATTGTGTGGCGTCACAGAATGAATGTTTCATTGTTGTTCCAGAATTCATCTGAGAAATTATGGGAAACTCTGTGACTCAGTCCAAAACAATATCACCTGGTAAAACTAGTAGGTAAAGAAAAGAGCATAATCACCAAAAGAAAGTAAAGATGATAAAATATATAACTGAAAAAAATAGTGTGACTCTAATAAATATTGAACGAGATGACTCTGAGGTAAAGTGCGAGTGTCACATTTAGGTTTGACTACTGTCGACCGTTCACTCATACCTGGACTTTTTGTGTTTTTCCCCGGTCGGTATGAGCACTCCCAGTTCCTTTCCATAATTTCTCTTTCATTCCGTTTCGTTCTCATTTTCAGATGCTCTTTTAAGTGCCGGACAAATGGTAGCTGTGAATTAGTACTTGTGTTTGTTTCATATATTATGCTGTAATATCTTAGTATTACTTTTATTCACTTCGAAACTTATTGCTAATGATTTCACCTGGAACCTCGTTTGAGTACAGTTAGGCGTGAAATTAGGATATCTCGAAATACAACCGCTTCAGATTCTGCTTCATTCCACTCAGCTCCAGAAAAATGACAATGAAGAGCTGTACGATACGCTGCAGTGTTCAAAGTGTGACTGCGACAGATAAATCATCCGTTAAGCTGTGACCATAGCCTCTTGTTATAGTTTGATGCAGAATGGGGACGGGCTCTAAAACGGTAGACGAAGCAACAAATTCAACCGAATGCATATAATTGTGCCGACATAATACGCAGGTTTTATGTTGCTAAAGAAATATTAAATTCACTATGTTTGTTTTAACCCCTCCACCATTTTCCATCGGTCTTAAGTCTAAAAGCGACGTGTGTTTATAGGTTAATGAACTGTGGCCCCTCTAAAAGATATTAGCCCTCACGGTAATACGTAACCTATAAATGCTGTTGCTATAACCAAAAATAAAATTACGGTTGCCAAACTTTTGACATCAAGCGTTGAATACGACACGGACTTTTCAGGGCTAGTACAGGTGGCCATTGTAAAGTATGTCTTCCAACCACGCATGTAAAATATGTCCTTACTCCTACTGTTTCATTGATCACCTAGACCTGACTTTAATCATTGGTTAAAGTGTGTGACGTCATACTTTAATCCAAAGAAATAAAAACTTGACGTGCCCAGTTCTAGTAAGAAATTTCTGCCGACACTAAACAAAGGAAACCAGTATAGAGAAGCTTAAGAATTGCATGCTTCCATGCACTCGACTATACATGGGCAGTTTTGAGCAGTTTTGAAAAGTGCGCTGATGAATGGTTTTGTCAGACAGACGCCTAATGATTCAAATCCTAGTTGTCGCTGCTGTATTACCTGAATGGGTGTGGTATCTAATGCCAAATGTTTCACATCATACCGCGCGGTAGTATGTATAGTTATAAGCTGAAACTCCTAAGTAAATATCGTCTTATTGGAATCATCTAAATGAGATAACATAATTCCTAATGAGCAAAGCTCATTAAAGAAACAGCTCAGAATGTTGTCTTGGAGACTAATGTAAATTGCCCTTGAGATTTCATGATCTTGACGAGTAAGGTATGAAGGTACACTGCTATTCAGGTCTTTGCGTTCACATTCTTCGAGTTTGTAAACTGGACCTTCCACTTCCAACGGTTGCAATCACATCACGCGAAGTGATAACAGCATAACGTTTGCTTGTGTACCAATCGACGTAACAGACACTCGAGAAAATGAACATAATACCATTGAAGAAAAACATTAATGATCTTGCCTTTTCATTACCAAGTAAATTGAACACATTTAAAATAAACCATGTTTTTTTTTCCCCTAAACAAACCGGTGTACTGGGAAAGGAAATCAATATAATCATCAAGAGACTTCCCGTTCCTCATAATATAACCAAAAAAATGATGCATTTATTTTAAATTAAAGGAGGTATTTCAATTAGAATTGAATTATTAGAGGTGAAAATACTGAGAATCGTAATTTAGCTTTTTCACATAGGCATGCATGAAATGAAGAATTGCTCACCTAGCCATTTTCTTTGTAGTGGAATTAAATAGAAAGATTACAATATGATGGAAAAGAAATCCCTCTTTTATTTCCCGGGCATGTTATCAAGAGAGCAGGAATAACTAACGCATTCATTTCTAGTGCGCTTATACTTTTGTCGTGTGCGCCTCACACCAGTCTTCCAGGCGCATCGTGCTGTCGTCCAACAGAGACAATCCGACCGTACACGCAAGGTCACTTTGTCATCCACACTGCGAAAGCTGACCATCGCTCTTGATATGCTAAACATGAATGCCATAGTAGTAACTTGGACAAAGTATAGGTTCTAATTAGCAATTAACATTTCCGGTTAAATAATTGAATAAGCGTTTTTACAATAACATACATCGAACAAAACCTGATATGTTTGATAATGTATTGACTTTTCACTCGCTTCAACATCGTAACTGATGGCTTCTTTCCAACATAATTTTTATTTCAAGTGCTCCAGCACATCCACTGCTAAGTAAACCTTTGAGAGAAGTGATGGAAATGTCCCTTAACTGTTTATTTCTTGTTACTTCCCAGAGTTATCCACTGTCACTTGTTTATTCACCAAGATGGAGACACACAAATAAGATGCATTCCATAGCATTTAGCTTGCACATTAATGATGGTCATGATAATTTTCTTTATAATTCAGAATAACATAAATCTGATTTAATTTCTCCTGGTATAGTGTCAAACCGAAAGCAATTCACAATACATAGAATTAATAAATAAGAATAACAAAATTAATATCAATAATATGGATTGATTAAATACTAATATGAAACAATGTAAGCGTCACTAACACTGATAACAAATTTATGTAATATGATAATCACTTGAAATTCTACTCATCTAATCTCTTATACCTGGAACTGTTCACTCAAGTACTAATACTTCAAAGAATGGATTGAACTAAACATAAACACATCCTTGAGTTGCTTGCGATGTTTCTTGCATTTCTCTTGTGTATGTTCTGCGCATTACCGTCATGTCGTTGTTCCTCTAACAAACTCAGCGGCGCATGTATAGTTCAATCGGATTAAAATGGGCAGATTTGACAAATGAATTTCAGGATACCTCGCAAACCATAGTTAACTTCAAGGTGTGTAAACTAATATTACCTTGAAAATAATCGACTTCTGACAAAACTTAAAATATATAACCAGCTTGAGAACAGCTATCCTAGTACCGAGGTAAAATCCTCGAGTTCTTGTTTCTCGACAAGCTCTAAAATGACGTCCGCAAACTGCATCCTCAGAAAACGAGATGCAATCTACTGCTTCTTGACCTTGGAAAAACATACTTGGGAGAATATCAGATCTTATTAGGTGGCCAAAGCTATGTCTTTCATCTTCGTTAAATGAGAATACTTTTTCATCCGACAACACAATATTGCGGAACTCTACAGGAGCAATCAAATGCTGCATACTCAGGGCAATTCCACACCCAATAAGTTCATATTTTCTAACATGCCTTTGTTAGCGTCTGTGGAGGATTCAAACGACCTTGAATCTATTCCTTAAAATTGGAGCGCTGACTTGCCAATCGAGAGTTCCCAGCAGAAATAGCGACGGAGAAAAATTCTCAAGCTGTTGAAATTCATCTCATGTCACTTTATCGGATTTGCACTTAGCTTTTGGTCATCCTTTATTTTTGTAGATAGCGAGACCTATAGTGGACATACTTTATCTATTGCTTCCTCTACATGAGGAACGCACGTTCACACTTTAATTTGCTGACGACGAACAATAAAATGAATTTGTAGCAGAATTATTTTTTTAAGTTGGTCACGAAAGTGAACGTACGCTCACGCACGCAAAAAATACATGAGAGGAGAATGTAAGCTACAGAAAATAGACCTAACACTGTTGTTCACTTTACACTGTGCGTAGTGGAGCAATTCCAGTTTATCAAAGTTTCATTTAATGAGATGAGAAAAGATTGGAATAACAGGAATTTACACGTATTTTTCATTTATGTAAATATATTTTCTTACTATTGTTACTAAATATAATTTTGATTTTTTTTTAAATAATAATGTTCAAATCGCTGCAAATGTAACATATTAACTCTTTCCCCGTTAATTGTAAGCTTTTAAAACAGTGCATATGTTTCGAAATATGGTAACCTCAAGAAATGAGGAAAGTGTAAAATTTCTATTATAGCCGGCTGAAGTAGATAAAGAAAAGAAGACCGTAATGGGGCCTAAAATTCCGTTCTCCAATACCACCATCCAGCCGCAACCCGCCGAAACCGTAAACCCCAGTTAGATAAAAAAAAAAAACAAACCCAAAGGCTTATTCGGCGGCCTTGGTACGAGCGCTGAGGGGCCTCTGGCACCCACGATACTTCTGACGTTACTAGAAATACGCTGACCCGAACATTTCTGAGCCCCTCCCGCCAGAGGACTGTTCGGATTGAGTTGGACTCGGCGGGGCAGTAGTTTCCGATGTCCATTGAGCATTGGGTACTTCGGGCTGTGATGCCTAGGTGAGGATGTGGAATCCTTAATGTCCTCAGTCTACTAACTAGAACAGCTTAGTAGACAGTAGAACTGTCGCACCCACCGAAGTTTCGGTAGTCTTTCCTTTTGGGGTTGACGCCCTAAATCGAGTACACACTCTCGTCCTTGCGAAAATAAGGGTGTCAATATAAAAATACACACAAAGTCCTTATGGGAAAGGACTTACTCCCTGTGTGTTATTAAGCACACTTGAGTAATCAAGTCACTGCTTCATTGATTATTTCTATGATTATTCAACTTAATTAATCTAGATCATTACTTGCTAATATACTTAAGGAAGCTCAGTTGTTCACTGTTTCAATCCTAACCTCGTCATTCCAGAATAAAATGCCCCAATATGCTTGCAAAAATTCAACATTCGCTTGTACGTCTTTCAACCATTAAATTTTTCAAAACCTCTAGGCCCTAATATATCTTAGGAATAGTTATTTTCCTTTCTGTCCTTGGAAGCCTTCTGAAAATAATAGAGTCCCAACACGAATATGGGAAGTTCAAACACTTCTCAGTGCCCATTCTTTTCATAAGCTACTGGATCTCAATATGCCAGTGAATTTTCGAGTGAGAACGCTTACCTAGTAGCTTTTGACCTGACTTCAAAATACTTCTGGCTTGAAGATATGGCGTCTACCTTATTTTCTTCCAGAACGTACGGGCAGCTCTGATTGGATCTAGCGCTCCAGTTGCAGAAAGGGAGATCTTAGGAAGTGTCCGTCTCTTCAGGAAGATTGAGGTAAGATTTGTATATCTTGACACGCCACTGGACTTTTGATTTCCGTATATAGTTTACTTTAGGTTTTGTCATGAGCCTTCTTTTTAGCATGTTTGAAGTATATTCCAATTTTCTCCAGTGACTACGTAGTGAAACTTAAAATATGCGGTGCATTTTCAATTCAGTTTTAGCTGATTTAAAAAATGTATCCAGCCTCCAGTAATATCATTTCAAATCTTATTAGTTTTTTGCTTTATTCCTGATGTCCAGGTGGGAGTGAGATGGCTTTTCAGGCCTTAGGGTTATATGTATTGTTCTGACGTAATTCTACGGTGGGAACCACAACGTAATATTGCATTTACGGACATTTTGTGTTATTATTGATATAGGTTGATTTAATGCTGATCTAAATCCGTAAAAAGTGGATAATTTGTCTCTTTAAATACAGAAATATAGGCCAAAAAGTTACTGATATGGGATATTATAGTTTTCAAATATAAAATTATGGCTTTTCACCAGGCAGCAGCAGCAGCAGCAGCAGCAGCAGCAGTAGTAGTAGTAGTAGTAGTAGTAGTAGTAGTAGTAGTAGTAGTAGTAGTAGTAGTAGTAGTAGTAGTAGTAGTAGTAAGAAGAAGAAGAAGAAGAAGAAGAAGAAAAAATCAGAAGAAGAGTTATTCTGAATCTCGCTGTATTCTTTTTCAGTATTCAATAAAATATGTAGCTTATGTATTAGAACATTAATAGTATATTTCGCAACGAGAGTAAATGGTAGTAATTAAGATGCAAGCATTTGCTATTATAGTCAAATTTCATACGACAATTTATTCTCGAGCATATGTCTATGCTTAAAATATTTATCGTTATTGTCAATAATTTATATCTACCTAGATTAATAAGTGCACTGAGCTTATGTTACGCAGTGAAACAGTTGGCAGTGTAGTGGAATATGTGCAGTCACGAAAGTATTGATTCCATGTATTCTGATGCGACCTTGACACAATAATGTATAATACATACAGTATTTATATATGCTACAACCTTGCAAAATGAGAAAACAAATCGAATTTATTAGAATATATTTACAATTAACCTTAATTAATATATAAACAGAGTGGTTTTATTTCAAATATAGGTTATTTATTCTACAATTGGTCAATGAATTTGCGGGAATGTTTTTTCTGTAGTATTGGAAGTTGATGTAGATCTTCTAATTTGTCGGAAAGCTCCACTTTAATGTGTTCCATTAAAGTGTAGCTACAGCTACAATAAAATAAAGATTAGGCGCTGCAAGTCCAAAACGCAAATTTAATTAATAATTTGACAGGTGTTACGACGTATTATGAATGAATGTAGCTTAGCAGCAGAAAGCTTCTGCCTGAAACTTGGTTAGGGTTTCCATCTTGAAAGTTATGGTAAGCTAAAATGTTCTTACTCATTTTGTCAACAGTTGTTATAGTTTTATGCACTACGTTTTTGCTTATTGTATCATATTCCTTGCAAATTATAATTCTTACTTTTACTGAAAGCTGTAATACCAATGTGATTGCATTTTTTTACATCTATATTTTTGCCACATTTCCGAGTAACTGAATCATAGGCGCCGACATACTATATATTTTGAAGAAGGCAGGATTATACAATAAAGTTGGATATGAATAAAATATTTAGTGAAATTGCTAAAATAAAATACAGTAAGATACAATATATTACAGTATAGAACAGATGTTTTCAATTGCCCGCAAAATATATGGTTTATTAATTTAGTCTAAAGAAAAAGAACGCTAGGTCTGTGCAGTTTAATTGTTTTCCAAGGAATGTCTTGCAGCTCGATACATTCCTGCCGACACGGGTGGCCAAGTTCGTCAAGAATGGGAAGTCTGCGGTTGAAATACTGCTAAATCTGGGATTTTTTTATGTTTTCCACACCCCAATAACAGGTAAATGTCGAGAAGGTAACCTAAAATTATGCCGGGAATGTTTCACTCCCAGGTTTTTTTTCTGAATTTCATCTATCATCAATGTCCACCACAAAACAGTCATTGGTTCCTGCGTATAAGCTCTCTGCCACTGAATGAAGATTTAAATCCACACTTCTTCAAGAAAACAATAGTTGAGAGAAACAACGTTTAGGCGAATACATGAACATTTCATATGTGGCCACACAAATAACAGAATCAATTTTAAAACCCTACTATGTTATTTTATGGAACTGTGTACTCCACAGGCGGATTCTTGAGACCCTTAGATTGCCGCTCTACTGATACACATAATTTATCGGCTCATGTTGAAAGCGCTTGTTTTTATACTGTCCAATCTCCAAAAATGTTTCCGGAACGCTTGGAGTGTTTGTTAGCTAAAGGAAAAAGGTAGTGTGCTCAAATATATAGGGAGAAGGCTGCAACTCAAAGGGGGAGGAGAATGCCAGATGTTTTATTTAACCTTTATTGCCATTAGAGATAAAATACGTATAATCCCAATGCAATCCTCTGCAGTAGTTATACTATAGGATATGAACACGTTTTTCTTAAGTTTTGTAATGATTAGAGTAGTCAGCCCACCGCGCTTTTGACTGAGATTGGATACATATTACAGTTTTTGCTGATTGCATCTTTAGTAATTAATTTTATTTTCAGTCGTCTGCAATTTTACTGATGACCGTAATTATTACCCTTTTTATTTTACATTTATTGAGATGAATTCAGAAGGCTCTCAGGTATGTCATAACTACTAGAAATCATCCAAGATATAATACGTAGATTTTAATAAAAACTAATTAAAGTAAGCGGCAATTCATTTATATTGTATCATATGATCCCCACAGAGTAATTACTCTTAAAAAAAATAATTGAATTCTGTATTCTAATCATGGCTACTATTCTTATCTTTTGTCAGTTATCATCTCCGGGGATCGCATTTGAGTGAAAGAGAGTTAAGGAATAACATATTACCCTGTAATATTCTCATCCTTAAATGATTATTAGCAGGTCCAGTGACACTGGAGGAATGTTAACTTTCCTCTGTATGAATTCCAAACTTCCTATCAGTCTATGTAACTAAAACAATATGTTGGAGGAAGGCAAATATTCCCCTATTCCCAATTCAGTCTTCTCATTACTACAATCCTCTAGTTTACATTATGCTTCAGAACGGCCAATATTCCCTTCGTGCACACATATCTCCTCATCAGTCTAAAGTGTCAGGTACTAATATCTTGAAAAAATAACTGTACCGTTTTATATCCATTGCAGTCTAAATATTATTAAAAAACCAGATCGAGGTGTGGTTGAAGAAGCGCGATAATCATTAAATTTTATTCCAATCATCCGCTTGGTTCAGATAAGCAGTTAATAAGTTTAAATATGCATGACGGTTTCTTATACTTCAATCCCATAGTCAACCAGCACAACTGGGGAGCGACTAGGCGTTCCCGCCCTCATTGGTATTACGTTGCTTACCAACTGGTAAGACGAAATATCAGCCCATGACAGAATGGATGACAATGTGAAAAGCATGACAATGAATACCGAATATTGTGAACCTCTATTTTACTGACTAATAAGTCTTAAAACGTACGCACGAAATATACAAATCTTCACAAACTACCCAGCAAGCCAACATCCAACAAAACGCTACTGATGGAAGGTATGAAGAATACCAACCTAGCAGCTTTTATGAGTTTTTATAGATGCAAAAGAATAGAAAATAAAATAAACGTACAAGCAGCCATAGCCTTACATTTTCTTTTAAAACAACAACAACAAAAGCCTCTATATCTAGGTATTTTCAGCGTGTGAACACTTACACGAACTAGTCCTGCATTGTGCCCGAAAGGACACTTAGTGTTAGTATGCCAGGGCTTATAAATTTAAATAGACGTTTTAGAGGTGAAAGCTTGGATCGGATCGATTAATTACCAAACACTCAGATGTGGGAATCAAACCATGGACCATCAGGACGAGAGCCACGAACCAGACGACCCTGCTACCTCGACGCCCCACACATGTTCGCGAATGTTTCAGTGTCGAATCATTCTTTATGTTTATGTTCTTTGAATGCATGCATCAGTCCTATCAGCAATTAATCCTTGGACTGCAAAGAAAACTGAAGATGTCCAAACTTGGCTGACATGCACTTAATTATTATTTCATACTGTCATTTGGCACCGCATTCGGAAGGTCCCAGTTTCTATCCCTGGCGATCGCCAACTCTGATCCATGGTGGAATGATATAAAGCCGTGAGACAAGCGTTCGTTCGGTCTGCACAGTGGCGTCACCCTGATTGCAACATGAACAAGGATTAAGAGTTTGCTGCTGATTGCGGGGAGTGAAAGTGAAACTTTATTTATTTAGTAAAAAATAAAACTGTAAACAAAATGAAGCATGAATGGCAATGTTTAACTTATTGAAAGAAATCACTTTATTGTAAGCTGGATCAGGTGTAGACTCCATTACTCTTTCATAGTTGTACAAACTAACTATTTCGTTCGTTTACCGAAAAGTAGTGTATTGTATGACAAAAGTTGCTGAATTCGACGAGTAACTGGAACTTGCAGCATCAATAATACTACAGTTCAGCCAATGACGACAGCTTGTCCCAATACCGCGCTACATTGCATGCTGCAGGTAGGCTCCCGCGAGGTATCAGGACTTCACCGTTCGTTGCTGCGTACTCAAGCTAGTACAGCCTGTCTTATGTCCATTTTTGCTCACTTTTGCAGGAACATATAGTCGTGAGCTCTCTAAGCATTTTGAGAATATTCCAGTTGTATGCGACCGTTGTCCTAACATGATGGAGCCTTCCTCCACTTCACTCTTGTGTCTAGATACTGTGATCATTAAAGCATTCATTTATAGTCACCTTCATTTTGAAATGCGCGAATGGAATTGGCTTCATTCCACATAGAAGCATCTTGCTGAGTATCCATGATCTGCATCCAGCCACGACAGCCAAACTTTTACGCTAGGTCAATCAACATACGTTAGCCATACTGGGTGAACTTACGAAACATCCGCCTCGTCTTTTCAATTCTGTTAAAAATAAATGCTTCATAATTAGGAAGAAATAGTCCGCTACTTGTCAGCTTATACAAATGGATATATTTCTAGGGTGTCATTTAAGAAGTCTCAATTATGAAACTCCTATGAACACTGTCCAGACACGTTTGCTCGTAATGAGAATTGCAGTCCGATTTAAAGGAGAAAATGCTGTTTTGAAACTGTTCGATAGTCAGTGACTGACGATGTAATGCATATATGCAGCAAGCTGGATGGATGCATTTTTGAGCATCTCTCATTTGCTACAGGCAATGTTCTGTTCAATAGGTTTGTAAAAGGTACTCATTTGTAATGTGAGTAGTATATTTGTTGTGTGAGAACATATAACAAATTGAGTTGTGCAAATGGGTGAAATGAAAACGGTCATCTCTACCGAGCAGTAGTTCTGCCTCGCTCCAGTATGTCATTCTGCAAACGAGAAACAATTAATTGAATAATGACCATGGGTGAAACTGTTTTCAAGGCTAGGCTTGTTCCGGGGCACTGCCGAATGTATTATAAACAAAAGTTGTTTCATTTGAAACTGCCTACAACATCTCAAAGCTGGACAAAAATTCTTCATTTACAAGGGTGCGTTTTTAGAAATCGTTGAATGCAAATCGTCTACAAAATTTGCGATATTACTGGTAAATTAAAAAATGCCATAACTTAAATTATAATTTAAACACGCTGTAAAAATTAAAACGTATTTGTTTATTAACGTCGGTCAAATTCCAGGACCATATCAGCGTCGCCGGTCTGAAGGAATTTCGACCTGCAAGGATTCTTTTCATGCTAGTAAATCTATTGACATGGGGCTGTCATTTTTAAGCACACTTAAAAAAACATCGGTTTGGGACGGGTTCGAGCTTGCGACCTTGAGAGCAGAAGGAGAGCGCCTAACCAAATAAGCTACCCAGACCGACAAACAGGCTGAATATAAAACCAAACATAATAAAGTTATGGGTTTCAAATGGCATAGCATGTTTTGTATCAATTTAATAAGTACCAGATAAATATTAACCTATCACATTTAAGCTAAGACAGCAAGTCATGCTTCATAAAGCCCAGTTTTAGAAGTTGCTTATTTTGAATATTTAACATATGTAATCAAAATGAAAATCTTTAAGTGTATAAGATACCAAATTTGTATATTAACCAAACACTACTGGCGCGTAATTTCGTATCGTCCTCCGTGGTGTAGTGGTTACCATGCTAACTTCATATACCTAAGGTCGCGGGTTCAAAACCGGCGGAGCACGATGCATTTTTTTGGGCGTAAACATCCTAAGCATGGCTTCCTTCGGAGGGAAGTAAAGCCGTTGGTCCCGTGTCGTAGATTTACGGCACGCAAAAGAACCTCAAGCCTGATAGAGAGGCCTCTGAGCAAAACTAAGCGATCTTTCACGCCCAATATAGAATGGGACGCTGAGGACCACAGTAGTTGAAGAGCGTCCATAAATAACACGCCATTTACATTTACGTAATTTCGTAACATTAGTAGTGGCACGTGGTGTTCTAAGCACACCTATTTTTTCATTTTAAAGAATTTTCGCAATGTTCATTTTTATACCTTATGTAAAATGAGGTATTAGCCCAACAAAAAACTCTATATTGTTGTATTTTACCCAGAAGTAAATACAGTTTTTGAATTATTACTTTTTTGTTGAAAGACATCACTATTATATGCAAGAGAAACAAATTAATGTTTTATCATTAACAGTCATTGCAAACGGTAATCAAATGAGAAGGACATTTATCTACTGCAATGTACACAAAAGCACTTTGTTTTAATGTCTTCACTTCTAGGATTTTCACACATCTTCCAAGCCTTTTGTTTTCTTCTTTCCTTCCTTGAAGTAATGCATTTCGCTTTGTTACTTTAGCTGAAGATTCTGAATTCTCACCTTCCTCTTGATGGACTACAGCAGACAAGTCGGTGTCGCCCTTTTACGGATAGTCGGCGTAAATTGTCCAAAGCAATTTCACGATGACACTCTCCCCTAACAGAGGTGTTAATTGGATGATTTCTTGAATATATAACTTGGGGATGTATTCCAATTATATGCAACATACGAAAAAATATAACAGCAGGTCATCGTCTTGTTTTTCTTGTCAACTCCTGCTTTAGCGAGATTATACATAACGATTATCTCAGATATAGTGATTCTGTCTCCGGATATGGCATCAATTTTGTCATCGAAATGCATTGATGAGAGGATAATAACATTTCAATATATTTTTATACATAGGAGATGACTGTCTTATCTTTTTGCAATCCAAACAAACTGATATTCACTTCTCGTTTCTTCACATTCAAAATTCTGAAGGAAGTTGATAACGATCGTAATGTGGGAATTACGGACAACGTGTTAAAACACTATTGCCTTTCAATACATTAAACAGTGGACTGAATTATAAAGAGAAATGGGACATTTATAACACGTATACCAGTTGTACTGCAGATGCCTAAGTGCTGACATGGGGTGCTGGGATCATTCCATGCTATACATTCTAAGGTAATTCAAAAAATAGGTTAATTGTAAAATTGCTTCCTGATGTGATGTTTAGGCGAGGGATTTATTAAAGGTACCAGGAATTTCAGTCATATAATAAACTTACGATTTCCTGACGACTTCCGTTTTACAGCGTGGAGTGCCCACAACACCCCTTACCGGTACTAAAGGGATAATAATCAGTCATGTTAATTTATGACAGTCCCTTACTATACACTTTCTGTTGGGTGGTTATATTTCTTTTACTACAAAGTCCACATTTATGGACTCATCTAAATAGCAATCACAATATCATCAATGCTGAAGATAAGAATATTGCATTTTCGGAGGAGATTCTCACTAAGCAGTGAGGGCAATGTACCTAGTCCCCCAAGAAGAGGCGGGGAAATGAGCTAAGAGGAGACATCGGGTGGCCAGAAGGGAAGAGCCTGGCACAGCGATGACAGGGTTCCCTAAGTTTTCAGATTGAGACTCCGACAGTGGGACACACACACTAGGGTCCCCGTCCCACCAAGAAGGTCCAACGTCCCTTAAGGGGGCGGTAGGTATACCCTGGCACAGTTGAAGGCCGAGGATTCGCCTGACCACCGGGGATAAATCCGAAATAACCCATGGGTCAGAGTAGACATCAGCTGGGATTCGAATCTGGAACCTTCCACATGTAGTTTTCATGTGTTATCGTTACGCCACCGCGCTCCATAACCTATGAGGATAGTGAAAACTGTAATTATAATTCTGGACTTTTCTTTAAAAATAGTAAGTGGAATTTTTTTAATCAATTATTTAAACGTGTTCCCATTTTAATAGTTTTACATTCAGGTATACCCACATTATTTGCGCATTAATGAAGCTGCAGACATGAACTTTTACCGCTTATCAACATCCCTCAAATAAGTGTAGCCATTAGTGGAATTTTCATAGTCATAAACAGCTTAATATTAAAAACGTAGCATTGCAATGTTTTAAAAAGGCAATTTTATTTAAAAGTGATACGTCCTTAGATGGTGTTCTTAAGGCAAATTTGTGTTGCCAGTGGGTACTGTCACTTCTTACAGACCGCCAAAACGAACTTGCTCTTGATTTATTGGTTAGTTTGGATTTGGAAGACATTTCAGTTAGTCGTTCAACATGTTTTCCCTACAATGGAAACAGTGCCTTATCGTTCCGTGATTGCCTTTTACTTTTTGTAGAGAAAACTTGCGAAGTATAAAAGGGAAATTGAACGCTGAACGCTGTCTATAACAACTGTTAGATAGTGAACATCCGTTTTAGATGTGAAGCGCTCAGGACGCTCCGCAGATTTGGTTACTGGGGACATCCTTGAAAAAGTACACGATATGATTCTCGCAGGCTGTTGAACGAAATTTGACGTAGTGGCAGAGTCATAGGTATGTAATTTAATTTTACATGATAAGTTGGAGATGAAAACGTTGTCGACCCGATGGTTCCGTAGTTGCTCACAGTCAACAACAGGCGAGCGTAGCTTTCTACTTCGAAGCTGTGTTTGGAGTTATTTAAGTGAAATCCAAATCGAGTTGTCACCATCGATGAGAAGTGGATTCATCATTTTATTCCGAAACCAAGCACTAATCAAAACAATGAGATACTTCCGGGACTCTGCTCCAAAGAAGGTAAAGACGATCCCATTGGCAGGAAAAGTGATGGCGACGATTTTTTGGGATGAAAAAGTATTATATTCACTGACTTCTAAGAAGAAGGAAACAAGATCACTGGAAAATACTACAGTGAATGATTAGCACGATACGAAGAAGAGTTAAAGGAGACACAACCTTATTTGGCGAAGACGAAAGTGGTGTTTTCCATATCGCACTAGCACACTCATCCAGACCTGCCGTCCAAAAAGTGCATGAATTGCGTATTTAATTCTGTTTCACCCCCCCCCCCCATGTTCTCCCGACTTGGCTCCCTGTGATATTTTCGTATTCCCAAACATGAAGAAATGTCTTGCGGAAAAAAACACATTAAATCACTTGAAGGCATAGTCTAGAATGAGGCGTAGTTTACATAGTTTACTAATTTCATTGTTGGAGGGGTTTTAAATGGTGGGAACTTAGGGTGAAAGATATACCTCTGAAAGCAATATGCCCCTAAAAGCGGAGTTTATTGAGAAATAGTTATTTTGTGATTGAAAAATGACGATCAATTTCTAACAGGAGCACCCTCGTATTTAAAAAAAAAATAAAATTTATTACGTGATTGATCATTGTATTATAAGAGAAAATTTAAAACAATCTGTACACATTTCAGGAATATAACGGTAATAGTCTATCGTAATCTCAAATAATAACAGCAGTCAAATAAAGAAGACTTTGTTTTCTTAAAATTCTGATAAGCGAAGGAAGACTAAAAGGTATTAGGCTAAATATACAAGGAAAATAAATGAGGACGGTTGATCAAAATGAAGTTAGGAGAAGTGTCCATAAATATTTATACAGTAAGAGGCAACATCTGGCACTGTCTTAGGGGGGAGGTGAATACTTTACAAGGACTCAGAAAGCTAATTGCAAAATTCGTTTAATAAGAAACATAAAACTGGATCAATTGCATAGGAACTATGTATCTATTTGTTCTCACTGAAAGATAAAAACATGCAAAGTTACACAGTAAAGATATTCAATATTCCGCAATTACCTCTTCAATCAGTGTGATCGACCAGAAAGTGTGTTTTCATATTGTTTCCGATTTTAATCTTTTAATATATCATTTAAGGGGAACTTTTTCTGCGTGGGTATTTCTGAAATGCTTAAAACTGCATGGGTGCACACCAAAGTACACTCTGCGCAATGTGCGACGTGACTGGGTTCAGTACAATTCGCAGAACAGAAGAAACATGAGGAAGCGGGAAACAGGAGAAGCTAGTGCGAGAAATGTAAGGGAAAGAGACTACGCTATTTCTACATATCGGGATTGGAGTTGGAGTTTGTACTGTCGTATTTTGCACCCTGCGCCGTGTAATGCACGGTGCGGGGCCCTAAGAGGTCCTGTTTTATAACATACCTGTGTGTGTGTGTGTATGCGCGCACGTGTTATCGAATACACAATCCAGTAATTACGAGATGGCCCAAATGTTCCTATTTTACCTGTGCAGATATCCCTTGGTACGTTAAAAGATGTTCAGAATTCAACTGCACTATTTCAAGTTAAAACCTACCAGTGGAGTTCTGGACCCTTTACCCTTATTACTGTCGGCGGAAAATGTTGGCAAATCGCGTTCATTGCCAGGGGTACTCCATTCTTAGGTTTTAACTTGAAATAGCCCCGTTGAGCTGTTTACAAATACATGATAGTTGCAATGTTTGTTTCTTTTAGGGCGGATGTAACACATGTTTTGGAATACGTTTTGAAGCATTACGCTGGTTAAATGTGAGAATTTAAAGTCATCTTTTCAGGTTCAAATTTGTTATCTTCCCACAATCAAAATCTATCTCTTCCTACAAAACTACAGCTATAGATGTTTCCCAAAGATTGTGTGCAATAGCATTTCTGTTTGAACTTTATATGCTAGTCATAGCCTAGTTTTAAAAACAGTTAGCATGATTATAGCGTGGTCTAGGGTAGTATACAAGAACGGGACGATGAGAAAAACACCAGTTAAGGAATAAATAAACCTTAATTTAATTCAATTTTTGCAGTTTTTTCCACTTTATTATGTTATATATGTTTTAGAGTACTAACCAGTTTAGGAGGATTTCAAACATGCAGTATGCTACAAAGATATCAAAAACTGTAATTTTAAAAAATGGTGCGCTTATCTGTAGAAAAATATAGATTTTGATTTTAGCTAAATAAATCAATAAATTAATTTATCCGGGGTGAAAATAATATCTAAATGAAACTTGGTACAAATGAAAACAGGGGTATATCTTGTTCCCGGTATTGTCTGTACAAAGATTAAAGTTTTAGCTTTAATACTTTAGAAGATGACTTTTAACACTTTAATGTCCCCTTAAAAGGAAACGCAATAACCACAGCGTATAAATGGCACTAAATCAACTTGTTGACAATCGTATTGCTTTGTATCTTTTATTGGGTAGGATAGGGACTAGAGAAAAATTCCACCTCCACCGGGAATAGAACTCGAGATCGCTTCCACAGCAGGCAGTGCTCTACCGACTGAACTACGAGGCTAACCTGTGTCGAATTCTTGTTCATTCCTTAAAGTACCGCAGATTTTTAGCTGTTTCTCGCGATGCCATGTAAAAAGCGTGGACTTTTTAGGTATGCGTGTAGCGTGCTGTTCTACAAATTTGCCCATCGCTACTCCCTTTGTACCGACAACGAACTCTGTAAATGCAACCATTTCCGGAAATGTTTGTTTTCATTAAAATGAAATAGGTCAGAAAATAAATTTGGTAAGACTAATTTGAACATCCACTAATAGGTTACAGCGGGAAGAGAAAGTCGTGTGAATTTAACACACAGGAGTTCATTATGTGACCTTCCGTGTTTTATCTTTCACTCACAACTCGGCTTACCTTCCACCTATCTGTAGGACTGACACCGCCAGGACTTACAAGCCAATGCCTAGGGGTAGAAGCCTATCGGGGAGCCAAAGGCACGAAACCGTAGAATGGAGAACCTGTTACAAGGGGCGGGTTTGTAGCTAGGCATGCACATGAGGAAGTGGATAACGTGATTGGATAGGTGGTGATGGAGCAACTGGTGTAATGAGTGGCGGGGGAACCGGAGGACCCGGAGAAAACCCGCCCAGACGCCGCTTCCTCCACCAGGAATCCCACATGTGGGCGCTTGGGATCGAACCCGGGCTGCCTAGATCGGAGGCAAGTGGTCTAACTACTCACCCACGGCGCCGCCAACACCACATATGTCTCTTTTTGAATTTTATTTATTGATTACCCAAGTAAGTGTACACATACGCTCGCGCAAATATGTAAATGCAAGGAAGTGGGTACACTCGGGATACAACATTGAGCTTTTTCTTCTTTTTCTTTCTGTCGAACATCAAAGCTATCGGGGCTGATATCGATTACGCGTGGATCAACACCAAATTAGAGTAGGCAATCAGAATGCTTATTTTCCAGCAACGAAGATAAAAGAATAGCACTTTGTTATAGGTATATCTGCACTTCGTAAACGAATCCTGGAAGAGATCAAAGGTGAGCGTTGTGTAACTGTGCAGTTTCTCCTCTCCAACTTTTACCTGTTACATAGCATTAAAATTAAACAGTCTCTACGACACTGAACACCCTTATTCCCTTGCAGCCAAGCTCACCCTCTTCGAAGAAAGAAGACCACTCAAATGGATCTTGTTAGCTGAAAATTAAAGCTTTGTAAGTAAATATACTCATAGGTGTACATTAAATTGAATCGGTTTCGATTCAAATAATGAAACGTGTTGATAGGTTGTTAATTACGAATGGAACTGTAAGTAAGTTTTAGTGACCCTACCCCTTAAAATTGAGTTTTATTTATGCACGCTCTTTGACTGGTATGGATCTAAGCGTCCCATTCTACATATATTGAGCGTGAAAGACCGCTTAATTTTGCTCAGAAGCTTAAGATTTTTTACGTACCGTTAATCTACGACACGGGACCACCGGCTTTGCTACCCTTCCGAAAAAAGCCATGCTAAGAATGTTTACGCGCAAGAAAATGTCATCACCCTCCTCCAAGTTTGAACCCGCGACCTTGCGAACAAAGACGAGCATGTTTCCTCTAGACCACGGAGGACGACATCCACTGTCCTGCCTGCATATAAATTACACTCTAATTTATATGCCAGCAAATTACTCGCACTTAAATACACTTATGTTAGTATCACAGAGCAGTAGCGCGTGCCACTTGTATTTTGGAGGTCCTGGATTCCTATTCCCGGGCCCGGACCTCCTGACCGATGGTTCTTTTCGAAGGTTTCACCGAGTAGTCAGGCTAATAATAGGAAGGCTAATTACATCCTCCGAATTTAATCATCCACCATTTTCTATTCTTATGATTTACTTGTTATCTGTTTCAGGTTTGAAGGACCAAACGACGGTGTTCGGTCGATTGCGGCTGGACGCACTTTCAAGGGATTTATCCCGGCGTGGTCATCGGTACTTCTTGTTCGGGACCAACCTTCGGGCACACCTTCGGGGACCACCTTCGGGGCTTTTGGGCCCGGTCTCCCTGGGGGGGGGCAATCGTAGGCTCGCGGCTCGTGAGCATGGACGGAGTGGCGTGATAGGTGAAACTGTAACCGTTCAGGACCCTGTCTTTGCTTCCGTCACCGGATCTGTTGCACATCCGGTTTCTCTCTTCACCCCTATCTGGAATCACGTAAGAAGCCTAGGGCCAAAAGGGCCTCGGTGCGGTGCTCTGTCCCATGACTGGGGGCTCCATCCGCGAAGTTACTTGATCCTTCATCTTATGCTAGTGTCCTGGATCATGTCGAAACCACATGTTTGGCCACAGAAAGTTGCATGCATACATCACCAAACTTTTCATAACGCGGGTCACATTAACCGCCAGAGAATGAATCACGGGCGAAACCACATAAGTTTAAGATAGGATCAATAAATCATAGGCACGAGGCGCACAAATCAGATTAATTTTCAAACATGGCGTTGTGTTCAACTGAACTCGACATATACACAGTAACCGTTGATGGACTTAAATCCTACCAAATGATGAGCATTTCATTCACAGTCTCATCAAAATAAAACTTATAGGTGATATATCTAAACAGCTGTTACCTGAAGAATTTTACACTGACATCAGTTCGTACTCAATAGGAACAATAAAACTGGCTTAACAGTGTTATAATTGCGGGCATTTGTGTTTCCACTTTTGTGATGCTTATCAGTAAAACGGACTTAAATGTTCATCAGCAGTAGCATACTTATCTGATGATATTTTATTTTATTTATTTTTTTCTTTTTTGGAATATTTCATTTCTGAAAGTGTCTTCACGAATATACTTTAAGGCGAACAATGAAACAAAAAGAATAATAGAACTCAAGTTAAAACCAATAAGTGAGGAACTGGCTGTGCGACCTCGTTTTACCTTTTTTTGCTTATTAAGAAGATAGTGAACGGGTCTGTTCATTTGGAAGGAGTAAACGAAGGTCACTACACTCTCCAGTTCGCCGCAGGCCGATTTTAGCTTGAAATGACGTTCTGAAAAACTTTTAATGCACGAATGAATATCCGCATATGTCAAACATGGCGCATTTGCGCCACTTGATATTAGTATTCATAAAAAGTCTCTTTGACGAAGAGAAATGACTGTAGATATAAAAATCTATCAAATAATCTTTAAATCTCCTTCTGTAGCTCGTCACAGTATATAAATTAAATATCTAAGCCTTAAATTTTATTTAATAGTTAAAAAAATCCTGAATTAATTAATCTAACTCATGATCATCATTTTCTTTTATGTATAGATTTTGAAGTCTGTGACGGGAAAACCAAAAAACAATTGGCTAGCGGGACTTAGCTCACGTGCCGTAGTTCCAAACCCTGAACCATTGTCAACAATTATATGCATCAATAAGCAGTATTTGTTTCAGGTGTTTTTGGCAAATAGTCATTAGACTACGTTAAAAACTATATAAGTATTATCGTAGAGAAAAATCAAAAGGTTACAGCATTTTCATAACAATAGCTATTACACTCATACACCAAACGATTGGTTCAGGTCGTCAAGGCATCCATCCACTCGTGAACGGGAGGTCTGCGGTTCAAACCTTGTCATGCTGGTCTTCCGAGGCAAACTTTCTTCAGGTTTTTCTCAGTCCTCACACACTGGCAAATGTCGTAGAGGCACCCAAAATAGGCCTCAAACATTTCCCTACCAAAGTTCCTTTCCGAAATATCATTTCTAAAGATGAGGATTTTGTGCGCGGCACGAAATACACAATGGCTCGACAGCGAGAAAATATAGACAGACAGGTAAACAATTAAGGACGGTGCACCCAAACGAAATGCAATTAGAGACGTCCACATTTGCCTACCTGCCGTCCTATCACAGACCTTAAAAGTAAAGTGTCTGCAGTAGTGAACATTTCTATAATGCCCAGTATTTACCTACAACGATGAAAAGCAAACAAACAAATGACGTGAAATAACAGAGTGATGGATTTCTCATTTTCAGACTGTGTGCTTCGCGTGGCTTGTTTAGATTGGAAGTGAACACAGACACTGGTTATTCAGCTGTATAATGTTTATGCACAAGCAACTTGACGTCAAACGGCACAAACTTCTCATCTTTAGCCATTTCATGTATCATCAATAGAGCTCGGCGTAGTAGTACCAGCATCTAAAAACCTTACAATAGGTAGGCAAATACACCAAATAGACGCTAATACAGGCAATATCAGCAACAATAATAGGTACTTTAACAGACAAAATAATTTATCAATTTACCACCTAAAACCGCGTGATTTCACCTGTGGTTCGAATTCGGGAGGTCGTGGGATCACTCCCTGAGTCAAGCCTACCTCAGCCGTGGTTTCTTCGAGTTTATCCCCTGGTCTTCAGGTGACTACTGTGTGTGCTTCTTTCATTTACCGAAATTATTGTCCTTCCAGCTCGTTCCATGTCATTTAATTAATCCTTCATCCCTTGGTTTCTTTCGGGGTTGGAAGTATTGGCGACGGCGCTCGGTGCGGCGTGTCAGGGGAAAAGGATACTCATAGTGATTGTTCCTGTCCCTTGACTTCGGCGGTTGCGGAATGAGATCGGATGCGAGAGTTGACCCTGTGTGGGGCGGGGTGCTTCGAAGTAGGAAGCCTCTCACTGCTGTGTTGTTGCTCCTCGTTCGAGCCAACCTTGTATCCTCTCACCTCTTCCCGCCCTTCTGGGGGCGCCCCGTCGTGGGGCAGAGTCCCAAGTTCCCTGTGTCAGTATACTCTTCCTATTCCTTCCGTTTAAAACATATTGACATGACAGAAAAATTAGAAATACCTAATATCAGTACACCATACGTTACATGTAATATACTTCCACCGTGCTTAATTAAGTGTAAACCGTAAACATTATTTCTTTAAATTTACACTCTTCAATAACCAACTATTTTTATGGCGTTTTAAAATAATTATTCTCTTAAAAACGGCTTTTGCCCGCGCATTGGTTTATAATTGAGTAATTATTGTTAAACAGGCTGCTGCTATTGAAATTAAATAAGTCTAGTACTTTTTAGACATACTGTGGCTTCACCCACGTTGTAGAGAACAATAAGGCTATCGTATTAATGAAAAAGCGTAACGAGTTAATAACAAATTATCGATTTCCCATATGCAAACGAATTAGTTTCTATTTTTTGTAGCTGTCCATTTACCGCACGCTTTATTGCGCTAAGTAGATAATAATTTGCTATTACAGGACACAATGCAACTGCTGTGGGTACTAAAGGAATTGCAGTATTAACTTCCTCAGGCATATTGTCAACAAAGTGTCATTGGCTCAGAGTTGGAAATAGTAATGCAATATCATATTAATAAATCATACTAACAAATAACCGCCAATTACAACAGTAATGAAACAATAAAAACCTTCACAATTTTTTTTTATTCCTCCATTTATACCCCACCTTCAACTGCATGGCTCTATCGGCGGCATGCACCTTGGGAACACATGTACTGTGGTCATTGTGTTTTATAAGTTTCTACATTAGATCTAAAACATAAACTCTCATTCATACTTCAAGACTCTAGGCAGGATAGGGCATATTCTTGGCTAGAGAAAAATCTACACCTCCAGCCAGGAATCGAACCCGAGACTCCTTGCACGGATGCAGGTACTCTACCGTCTGAACCCCTTCGTAAAGTTCTCATTAAAGGGTATGGGATCATATGGTACAAAGTGTAAGATATCAAACAATCATGCCTTTCTTTTTGCATAACTGATGTCTGTACGCTGTTAACTGGCAATTAATTCTATTTCTTCTATGATAGGCATAACGAACATGTGCGCAGGTGGACATTTCAACAGACAAAAATGGCGTCTGAAGAAAAACGCAAAATAAGTGAATGGATGATTTCCAGTGGATGGAAAAAGAAAACCAGCATAGCAAAAATACTGCACTGCTAACATCAGAAGGGTAGGAAAGGATACAATAATATACTACAATATACAGTAAAGCATATTAAACATCTTAATTTATATTTAATATGGTGATATGTACGAAATCGTAGCTACACTTGCCTTTTAGGCTAACGATATATGAATTATTGTAACTAATTTAAAATATCGTATTTTTATGGCATTCATTAGTTCATTTTATAAACCCGCCTGCGGTGCCATTAGTAGTTAAAGCGGGCGTTAAACACTACAAAAAAAAAAAAAAAATTTTATAAACGAAATGCTATTAGCAAATGTAATTCTTGAATTTCAAAATCCCTACATTGATCTTTAGTGTATTAATAATCTTGATATTGCTCTTATTTATGTCTTTCCTCTAAAACTCAGTCTTTACTGATTACTAGAGTAAGACACACTTAAAACATAGCTTCAAAACCGATAAGCTATATTGGTGTCAGTGACGGAAGTAGCAGCTGTGGAGATCATTACGGTTTTCCCACCCCTGTGTCCATGATAAGGGTTAAATTAGGGTAGTGTAACAGTAGAAAGAACTAGATGAATAGGAGGTTTTACTTATCGACACAAATAAATGACTTAGTAGTAAAAAGCTGGAACGTTCCTAATATCATTCAGCCGTCTCTGGGTTCTGTGAGCCCTTATGTCACTGAAACTGCGGTAGCCATTCATCTGTTCACTTGTGCAAAAGTGCCAGAATCTGCTCTAAGCGGGAAATACTGAATATTCTGTACTTCAACACTGCATACAACGTTTTACTTTCTCTACCACGTACCTCATACATAGATGACGTATTGCATTCCCCGCAAAATTCAATATCGAAATTTTACTAGAACTACACGTAGTAAGGCTTAATGCATTAAAATATAAATGAATAAAAATAACATTCTTTCCCCCCTCTCTCTCTCTCTTTCTCAGTCAGCTTCCGATGTGTAATACTTACCATGCTCACTTCATATACCCAAGGTCGCGGGCTCAATCCCGGCGGAGGCCGATGGATTTTTACGGGCGTAAAAATCCTTAGCTTGGCTTCCTTCGGAAGGAAAGTAAAGCCGTTGGTCCCGTGTCGTAGATTTATGGCACGTAAGAGATCCTCAAGCCTGATAAAGAGACCTCTGAGCAAAATTAGGCGGTCTTTCACACCCAGTATAGAATGGGACGCTGAAAATCACAGCAGTTAAAGAGCATCCATGAATAAAACCCCATTTCCATATCTCTCTCTCTCTCTCTCCCTCCCTCTTGTCGGTCTGAGTATCTCAATCAGTTAGTCGCTAGCTTTCTGATCCCAAGATCTCGGGTTCAAACCCGACCCAGAGCGAAGGTTTTAAGTATTCTTAAAAAGACAGTTCCATGTCAATAGATTTACTGGCACATAAAGGACTCCTGCGGGACGAAATTTCAGCACACCGGCGGCGCTCATATAATTCTGGCCACCCATAGAGTAGTTAACAAATAATTTAATATACTCCCTCCCTTTCTCTCTATCTCCCACTTTCACTCTATTTCCTTTTAGAAAACGGTTCCTCTGTGTGTTTGTGTGTGTGCGTGTGTAAACAGCATAACTCAGAAACGAAATTCGGACAAATACCAAAACCTAACTTAACTCAGTCGGCATACTCTCCCCGTGTGGAGGAATTACACATGGCTGCCTAGGGTCAGAGGCTTCTCTAGCAGTCCACATTTAATAATAATATGAAGAACCCGGAACAAGGGATCGTCCCTTACCCAGTCATGGAGGATAATATGAACTAAAGACGAAATGGATGACATTAGAGGTGATGGTGGGACGAATGGCAAAGGAATCCGGAGAAACGGAGAAAACCCATTCAGACGCCGTTTGATCATCACAAATCCCATATGCCGGCCCCTGGGACCGAACCTGGGCCTCATAGTTGAGAAGCGAGCCGTCTAATCACTTGACCACGACGTCGCCTATAACTTGGCATCAAGTGCAGTAAGTTCCAAAAAAGCGCCAGAAAGATTTTGAAGAAAACACCCCATAAAAATGTTGTTTACATGGTAAAAGCTTCCTAATGTTTTTATTTCAAAAATGCAATGTAAATCTTTAAATTTCCTAGATTAGTCTGTGAAATACTCTATTTTGGAAGACATTTTCTGTGGCGTGTAAACATAATAAATGGACAAAAAACGTACCACATAAAAATGTACATCTCATTAGAGCGCACACGTTATTTAAATTAACTTCTTCATGGTATCAGCGTATCCCTCGTCATTAGTTTGTATTTTTCAACAATGTTTATTATCCTAAGAGGTGTTACCGTCAATTGCTCCTCACGAGGTCATGAAAAGCACATGGAATTTCTACAGCAATATAACTATATATTAACCTGCTTTTACATATTTGCCTATCGCTCAGGATTAACATGTGGTAGATAAATATGCTGTTTTAGTTTGTAAAAGCTATATAAAATAAATGATTGTGAGTATGGAATATGATATAAAATAACATCAAATTTTTACTTTCTCTAGCACGTATGTACACACAATACACATAGTAGCTAGAGAAGGTATTGTAATCCACCCAAAAAGTCAATGTCGAGATACCCCAGAAATATGTTTTAAGGTTCCCAGAATCCCAAAAATTCAATTTTTTTAGAAAAAGGATCCTTTGTGTGTGTAAATGTGTGTGTGAACAGCATAGCTCAAAAACGAAATTTTTAAAGGACCGTTAATTACCAAACTTGTTATTTATGTTTAACATCTTTCAAGGATAAGACATGAAGATTTTCACGAAAATCTATCCAACCGAAACTACCCTTCCCATAGAAATGTTTTTGAAACGTTTGTTTTTCTCAAAAATGGCTGTAACGGTTTTGATTAAAATAGCATATATTAAAGATATATACATCACAAATAAAATGTATATCTCGAATTTTATGAGAATATTCCTTGAAGATCTCTTTGTTATCGATGAACTTTGCTGAATTTTTCATAACTGGTAAATCGTAAAAATATGTGGATCTTGTTAAAACATATGATTTATGGTATAGATCATGTATGTTTTATGTAGAGTTGACTATTTCTGGGGTACTCCTTATAATTGGTTTCAATTTTGAATTACTTCACTTTGCTTAAAGGGGAAGTCACCTTTCGTTTCATCTCTCTCGTTTTACTACTGGCCATGTAAAGCGAAGCGAACTTCAATTGTTTCCTACAGCTACCATCCTTTAAAAGTTTTGACTATTGCCTTAGCCTATTGTATCTTTCTTCTACTTACAGTAAGTAAGTATTAGGATGAATGCCACTAATGTTTATCTCGATTAGCATGATGTAGATAAAAGAAAAATGCTTTGTAAAAATAGTTTTATGTGGAACTGCTAGAGAATTTTCTGTGAATGGAACACACCATCTTTTTTTTTTTTTTTTTGAACATTTTTGGATTTTTGTGAAGAATATCGGGTGTGTTGCTGGAATATTGCATAAAAGCAATGATATCATTTGTACGTGGTTCACATTTGCAATGTTTTACCAACATTTTCGGAGTACATTAAAACCAAACGGTCTTTATTTTCTGATTTATTTTTGAACATTTGGAGACTGAGCATTACGAGATCAATATTGCTTACTTTACTATTAGTGTTTCATTCCTTTAGTGCCTTTAAGCACTGCAAACCGTTACACATATAAAGTCAAAGCCCGAGAAAATAATCAGTTGTGGTCTTGCTAATTTCGTACAAAGAAGTGTTAGGTCTTAGAATTAGGATTATCGCGAATGGGGAGCCCAGTCACTGGGAGCAACGCAGATAGGACATAGAATCTTTGAGACTTACGTGAGGAGAGAGGACAGACACAAAGGGCGGCAAGATCCGGTCGCCTGATCCTCCAGCCCTGAAACAAATGACAAGGAAGTGATGGCTACAGGAAATTCGTGGTGGAATATGAAATGCCCCAGCAATCGCCTGCTGACCCGGGAAAATCCCATAAAACCAATACGTCAGAGTGAGCGGTTGCCGGGGGTCGAACCCGGGACTTTTCGAAGCAGAGCCACAGATGTTGCCCGAGCCACCCTAATCGGTATTTTATGTTCTTAAACGGTTCAATTTTGCATCATTTTTAATTATGTGTAATGTACAGTTTAATCAGATCTAAGGAAGTCGTCCTGTAAAAGATGAACTAAGTTTTAAAGTGATATGGAAATTGTATGTTATTACAAAGAGTGGAATTCAATATCAGGCAAGTCAAAACAAATGTGATACTCGTATAACAGAAGATGTTGGTTTTAGCGTTTAGCGGACCTTTAATAACCTATTACCTTATGAACTTCGATGTTTAGACGGCGTATACATGCAACAAACATAACAGAAAACCGTCATAGCAATTACTTATGCAGTAAACATGCGATCGTTACAACGTTCCGACAGCAATAAGTAGTCGTGTTAGGAATGAAGACGCCATTTTAAATACAAATTATTTATTTCCCAACATAGTCCCTTTTAGGATACATACTTCTACCAACGTTCCTGCCATTTTATAGCAACTCCAGAAGAAGCAGTTGTCAAGCTCTGAAAATTACGCCTGTCTCGAAGATGACCTCAACTGATCTAAATTTTATTCCCGCCACCCATTTCCTCGTGCTTGGGAACAAGAAAAAATCACAAGGAGGCAATTTGGGAGAATTCATATGCAGTTTGGTCGCGACAACTCCTGATTAATGTGCTGGTGAGTTGTCCTGGTGAAAGAACACTTTCTTCTTCGCAAAATGGGGTCATGTTTCCTTCAACCCACTTGTCGATTCGGGCCAATAACTGTGTAATACAGTTTGGTATTCGTTTTCCTTTTTCCAGGCAGTAAATGAGTATGAGATTCCCCCTCATTACCTTAGAATTTACCCTGCAAGTCTTTTTCACAATGCAATCCTAATAAATGCAAACTTTTCTATATGAAAACGTTTTAATTTTCTCATAAATTATCTTTGTAAGAAAAAATGACACAAATGTATACAATATATGTATGTCACTTCATCTTAATAATATTTTCCGGGTAGCTAATCTGCGAAAGTACCTTTATTCGCCGTTCTTCAGTGAACCACCTCCCCTCTGAGGAAACTGCGATTCGCCTAGGCATGTTCAATATTACTGCATGGCCCTTCTCAAAACCGAGCCAACGACCATAGAAAATTGCTATACTGGAGGGTAAATACCATCCTACATTCTATAGTCCTCGCTGTCATCTGTTATTTCCTATGTCTCAACCTTTCAAACACTATCGTTATCAGTCATTGTTGATTATATTGGTGGTAACTTCAAAAAGGACAAGACGATTCGGAATTGAACTGAATCTGTAATTTTTAAAGATTTTGGTAGAAGAATAAAAAGTTCCAGAGATAATACAATCCCTTTTATACTTTCTCCCAACGAAAAATAATTGTTTCCATCAATAACAACAAAAGCAGTAACATACAACATATATCACTTTGGTGGTTTTAATGTAACGCGTGTGTCGGTAGGAGATACGAAAAGAGATAGGGGGAGAAGAAATTAGATGGATTAAAGGCGTTAAAATTAATTCTCTAGGATGATGCTTTGAAACTTACAAATAAAATAATGGTTCAATTTGGTTTCTGTTGTGCTCGAAATTTGTAGGAAGGGGCAAATTCACTTATTACGGGACTGATAACGTGCTTCATTGCTTTATATTACATTTTTGTGAACACATTGTAGTTTTTACCACACTTTGCCCAAAATTACTCAAGAGAAAGTACGTTTCACCAGTTTACCAAAACAGAAAGTCTGTTACTAGCACGCTGCTGGATATACACAAGATGAAAGTACGTTTCACCAGTTTACCAAAACAGAAAGTCTGATACTAGCACGCTGCTGGATATGCACAAGATGAAAGAAAGAATGCTGAAACGAATTAACGTAGATCCTGTAGTCTTGATATCACCTAGAATTCCACCCTCTGTGTTTCCCTATCGAGCGTTCTTACTGTCCATTTTTTCTTCTTCAAACGTTTTAATTAGGGACGGCTATACATTAAGGAAAAAGATACGGGAATTCTGGACGCTGTTTCTTATCTTATCCATTAAGGTTAAAAAGTGTTACTATGGAAGGCATTCTTTCTTTTTAATATCCCTTTATCCTTTGTAATTAAAGGAAACCCCGCGAAGTATTTTTCAGTCACTGGTAATACGAGAAGCCTCCACTAAGAGAGATAATAACACACATTTCTGAACCTATTGTGCAATGTATTTTTACTTTCTCCATACGCACTATGTACATAGTGTATAGAGAAAGTATTGCACTCCACCAAAAATTCGATACCGAGATTTCACCGGAAATATATGTTTTAGGGTCCCCAATATCCAAAAAAACCATTTTCACAAAAAGGTCCGTGTGTGTGTGTGTGTCCGTGTGTCCGTGTGTCCGTGTGTCCGTGTGTCCGTGTGTCTGTGAACACGATAACTCAAAAACGAAAAGTCGGTAAAATACCAAACTTGGTATTTAAGTTTAGTATCTTCTAGGGATGCGACACGAAGATTTTGAGAACATTTCCCCCACCCCAACTACCCTTTACATGGAACTTTTTTCGAAAATTTTGATTTTCTCAAAAATGGCTCTAAAGATTTTGATTAAAATTTCGGATATTAAACATATTTACCTGAAAAATGAAATGTATATCTTGAATTTTCTGGGAATAGCCTCTGAAGAATAGTTTATTCTGGATCAATTTTACTAAATTTTGAATAACTGCTAAACCGTAAGAGATGGACAAAAAACTTGCTTTACAAAAAATGTAGAGCACATTAAAACACACAATTCATGTTATATACATTTTTTCGTGGAGTTCGTCGTTTTTGTGACATTCCTTATTTTTGGTTTCTGCTATGAAAAACGTATACTTTTCTCATACTGGAACTTGTCAACTCCTATCCATATAAACAAAGGAATTTCATTGACATAGCAACCAGCTTTTGACTATCACTTTAACCTACGGTTGTCCCTTATTTCGCTTCTACTTACAAGGATGCGAGTAATAAGGCTATTTCTGCTAATTTTTTCTGATTAGCATAAAGTAAATAGAAGTATAAGCTTTTTAAGAATTATTTGTTGCAGGGATATGGAGAAAGTCATGTGAATGGTACACATCAGATTTTTTATGTTACCAGGCTGCGGATCTTACGTATGCGTGCCCTGCGTACCGTCTTTTACCGTCTTTTCCCGTTCTAAAACTTCCGAGTTTCTTATACATAAGTGGTAGTAACATGAAGTTTTTGAAAGTGTCCATCCTCATTTCGATATACCCGGCAATCTATAATGAAATTCTCGTTCACATTCTCTAAGTTCTCCTATCGCAATTTCAATAATTGCATTGTTCATACTTTGCTTAAGTTCTTCTATAGCGTGGGATTGTTGCTATATATAAAAAGAAAGCAGCAACAGATACTTAACGTTAAGACCACCACAGTCGTATTGAGTGAATTGTTTGCGGTAGTGTTGCCTAAAATATTCTGAGCTCACTGAGGTCACTATACTGTAAAGGAATTATGAGGTTAGCTATAACTTTGTGATTGACAGATTAAACCTGAGATAGAGCTCTGTTGTTCTCAGTCGCTGTAACGTTTTGAACTCGCTTCAAAAGTAACTTATCCTTTCTTTCCCGAGACGAGATTATAATATTACGTGAAAACTGCACCTTTTGAACTGCTGGTGTTAGCTCTATTTGCGCCGTATTAAGAATCTCCCCACTCCACAGCACTGCACAATTACAGTTCAAGGTCAGAGGCATTCTGCTGAGTAATAGACAGTAGTTCTAACCTACTGTGCTATACGCCATTTATGATTTGGATATAAGTATTTGGCACATACCGTAAGTTTCCCCAATTAACTTAGAGGCACTACGTCCCAGGCTAGGCTCCTACAAGTTCTATATTCATATCCGGCAGAAATATTTCTAGTCGTGCTAAATAACTAAAATGATTGTTCTAAACTGTAGTGCAGACTGATCAGGTTCGGTCTCATAGAGGGAGTTTAAAAAAAAAGGTGTTTTGTCCTCTAGTGAGGCAGGTAGTTCATCAGAAGACTTTTAGGTTTCAGTTCTCGGGAGTGATGGATCGAGGTAAATAACTACTGCTAACTATCCCGTAAGATTGTACATACCCTCAAAAGCACCTAGATAGCCCGGGTTCGATCCCAAGCGACGGCATTGAGATTTGTGGTGGACAAAGCGGCGCAGGGGCGGGTTTTCTCTGGGTTCTCCGGTTTCCCCCGCCATCGCATTCCACCGGGTCTCTATCTTCATTCCATGTATCACCAGTGTCATCGCCTGCGGTACCTTGGTATAAAAGTGGGTGTTAAACACTTTCAAAAATACCCTTAAAAGCAGTATTATTAGCATCCTAATCGCAAACACAAAAATTCACATTCGCCTACTCCTACGTTCAAACATAGCTATGAATACATGTTGCTTAGTTATTTTCTATAGGGATATTTACATGCGACGTCTCCCTTAATTTAACCGTTTTCCAGACTGATGGTGAAATTGTCTAGGTTAGGTTCCATTCACAATGAAGACATAACGCTAACAAACGCAGCGTAAGCGCAGGAGTGAGATAAAACTATATCAATTCAGCTGCTCATGTAACGCAAAACTTGGCACGGGTTCCAAAATCCGTACAAGCGGAAATCTTTCAAGCGTAACGCAGGTTTCAAATTGAATGACATAAGCAAAAATATTGCAATATTAAAACTCATTGTGTCTCTATAAATACCTAAGATATAACAAGCACTTTACAAAACAAGCAAAAACAATAAACCAGTGTCTGGCATTTAAAATGGTGCGGCATAACACCAGGTTGTACAGTAGAAAGTATAAATTCTCGCATCGTGATCGTGTGTTGCTCGAAACCTGCGAATACACGGAGAAAGAAATGAAAAATCTTCCTCAAGGACACAACGCAAGCATGAATATTGGAGTTCGCAAACTCTTGTGTTATACCAGGTGACCCAATTGCCGCGTATTTGGCCTATGGAGATAATCCTTCGTACGTAAAAAGAGTAGCAGAAATCAACGAGGCTATTTCAAGTTAAAATCGGTAAGTGGGAAATTGGCTGACCAACCTTCTTTTACCTCTTTTGCTTATCGCGGAGATGTTGTGGCGGGTCACGCTCATTGACAGGGGTGAAACGAAGGTGCCGGTCCCCATGGCTGCGCTCGCTAAGTATCTCCTTTTGGTGCTTCGTGACGCAGGGGATCGTGGGTTCGAGACTCGCCTTGGGCATGGGTCTTTATAGGTTTGTGAAATGTGTATCTGTGTGTGGGGGGGGGACAGAAGAAAACTGCAATACGATAATCATACAGCAAATAAACTAAAAGCTAGGCAAATAAAAAAAAAGTCACCCTCGCTAGTTGCCCACTGGTTGGTTTTAGCTTGAAATAACTCAACGTGGCGTTGAGTTCTGCAATTCTTTTAACGCAGAAGGAAATCTGCGCACGCCAAATACCCCACCCCAATTTGCCCATCACATGGAAAATTTCGTTTTTCTCTAAAATGACTCTAATAATTTTGATTAAATTACCGTATATTAAAGATATTTACATCACAAATATAATGTATAACTTTTTGGGAATAGCCTATGAAGCATTTCATACTGGATGAGTATTACTAAATTTTGCATAACTGCTAAACCGCAAGAGATAAGAGAAAATCTGCACAAAACATATGGAACTCGTTAAAACAAAAATTTTCTTTAGTTTTTTTTTTTGTTTTGTTTCCGAGATATTACTTATTATTTGTTTTGGTTTTATATAACGTAACTATTCTCAAACGAGACGTGAATATCCGTTTCATTTCCCTTTGTTTTACTGCTGGAGATGCAAAGCTAACCCAACTTCAATTGTTCATATAGCGACCAGCCTTTAAATTATTTGACTCTCGCTTTAGCCTAGTGTATTCCCTCATTTCCCTTCTGATCCGAAAGAAGCAAGTAGTAAGACAATTTTTGCTAATGTTTATTTTGATTAACATGTTGCAGACATAATAATAATCTTTTGTAAGAATAGATGGTTTACAGAACAGGTAGAGAAAGTAATGTGAGTGGAACACAACCGTTTTTGTGTTTAATTGTTTTCTGCGTTTTTGGAATTTCCTATCCGATGCATATTTCTACCTCAATTTATCGAGTCCAGCTGTAGAATACTTCAACATACACAACTTTTAGTGGACAATATAGCTGACCGTTCCCTGATAACAATTGAGATACTGGTTGCGAGAATTCAATGCCCTAATTGCTAATGACGGATATAGCAGTTGGGAACTTTTGTCTTCTTGCGTGCCGTCAGCAATTATTAAGTTTGGTTTCTGCTCTCGTTACATCAGTGTCCTCTGAAATGTGCAGTCTCTCTCTCTCTATCTAAAGGTTTTATTTTGGGACAGTATGCAATTTTCGATTTCACTTTGTACACAATAAAATCGTTTCTGTGCATTCTATATACGCAGTGTTCCAGAATTTCTGCCCACTTTTTCGAGTGAGCAACCACATTAACAACATGAGAAGTAGTGAAATACCTCTACTACTTTATCCTTGCATTACATAGGACTACTTTCTTTTGTTTCAGTTTATTTCAAGAGTTTTAAGGGCACACGGAAATTGTCGAAGTTATTTTCTAAAATATAAGCAGCAGAGCTTTGGTGTTTTGCACAGGCATTGTTAGTAATAAAATATGCATCTATACCAAGTTTCAGCAACATAAATGCCATTCTGGGTCTATTAATTTACAAACATATTATTAGCAGATTTTAAAATCTATCTTCTCCAACAGATATTGTACCGAATGTGTCATTCTTTAAAACTACATTCCTTAAAGCGTTCGTAATAAAAATTGTAATTCTAAATTTCCCATATTTTATAAGAATTTTATACCACAAATTGTAACTAATCATACACTGCTTTAAAAATTATATTATGATTATGTTAATTATTTTTAAAGAACTAAAAGACGACCAATATCAAAATTCAAATACAAAATATTTTGCACACATTTTGAAGTACGCTTGGCAAAATATTCAGACATGTAAGAGCATTTTTTGGGAAAACAAAAATCTAAAAATTGACATTTTTACTTAAATCGCTTAAAAAAGAAAGAAAGACAAGCTCTGCTGTGTCCCCTTAATTTTGGTCAAAATCTTTTGAAATGGAGGAGGGAGATACCGAGCGGCTATCACAAAGTGCCAGCATATGGACCGACCTGGGCATAAGCAATCTGTCTCCTAACATTGCATTTTTCAACTTTTCAAAACACTCAGACCAAAGAGTAAGACTGTTGTCGCGTACGACGAAAGTATATTTGGTGTGCGAACATTTAGCTTTGATTATTACGTCGATCTAACCACCATACTGTATATGTTATTAATTAGTAAATACTTTGTATAGTATAGGGCAGGGGAGAGGTAGCTGACGATTATTAAAATGAAAGAACTCAGTTAAAATTAGATTGAATGAAATGTGGTAAATGACTGCAAACATACTTCCTGTCATTTTATTTATATTTTTAAATGATATCACAGAGATACGTTCCTACATGTCTCACACAATCATTTAGTCCGAGATTTCTAATTACCCCGTGTATCAGCCAGGCTGGATTGCACGCATCTCTTCTAAAGGCTAAGTCCACGGTATCTGTAGGTCTTCTGGTATAAACTTTCCTCTTATAAAAACCCCACAGAAGATAGTCACAAGCTGTCAAGTCGAGCGAAAGTGCTAGCCCCTGCATGGTACCACTTTTCGATGTAACATGTAATGGAAAAACTGTACCCAGTATATTCATAAGTTACTCTCAGTAAATGAGGTTTGGCCCTATCCTGCCGGAACCACATATAATTAATGTCAATTGCTCTTCCCTATAAATTGCTCTTCTATAAATATAGAACCGAGCATTATTTCCATGTAATGCCCTGATGTTAACCCTTATACCGTTAGTGTTTTCATCTTCAAAATAAGGTATCCCACACCTTACGGTGACTCTTTCCCAGTGAAGAGGTTGTTTATGAGCCAATCTGGGATTTTCTGGACTCCAACACCTGAAGTTTGGTTACTAACACGTCCTGCTAAATTAAAATTAGCTTCGTTGCTCATCAGGAAAAGAATAATATGCTGTTTTTTAAGAGGAAAGAAAAAACTGTTCCCCCAAATTTGCTCTATGTGCCATATCCTGGTCCTTTGTTTCGTGAATAATCAGAATTTGGTAACGATGGAAATGTGGATCCTAGTGAACTATTCTATGAAGATTCACGATAAAAAAAAACTTGGGCTTCTTATGTCTCCTTGCAAACGTATGAGAGCTAATTGCAGTTACAATTATAATTCTTGAACTCAATATCTCAATGCAAATACTTCATTAAGACTCTTAATGCTAATTTTAACCCTAAAACACACAGGGTATAGTGCCTGAGTATAGCTTATTAAAGTCACACACTGCTACTGGAGGTGTTTGTGTAATTGAACCATTTAGTGTTTCATAAGCTCTAACTTATTTGTAGTATGTAGTGATTGATGAACAAATTACATCTATTTTCTAGTTATGTTAACTCTAGTTAATATAAAGAAACAAAAATGCATTAGACTATTTAAAGCTGAATTTTCAATGGTTATACAGAAATGATCAAAAAAACTGAAACAGTAAAATGTGCACGGTAGTAAATAACCTTACATACTAATATATATAATTTTAAAAATGAGTCACTAGCGTGACAGGAATGCTTTATTACGATCCACTATTGACTCGATAGGTGGCAAAAAGCTAAGCATGTTATTTTTGCTCTTTTTTATTGTTTTATTTATATAGCCCCCTTTAACATCTAAGGTAATATCGGAGGCTTTGCACTTGAAACAACTCGTTGTCTGTAGGTTTAAATCATTTTATTTTCCTCAAACACACACATTCACTCTCACATACATACTTCCAGACTCTGTGGGGTATAGGGAATAATTCTATCTAAAGAAAAATTCGGGAATCGAACCCGGGACCTGCGGGTAAGAAGTCAGCTCGCTAACCACTCGCTCACGAAGGCAATTTGTTGGTCATACGTCTATCAGCTTTATTTCCCGGTTACCTTCTTTTATTTTCCCGTTGCGAGGTCGTGGCGTATTTTCCGCGGTACTTTCGCGGGCACCCGCTGTGCTAGGTTCAAGGATTATTTCTCGGTTGGGGTTTATCGCAGCGAGAATTAAAGGTTTTATGATCGGCAAAATGTTGCATTTTCTAGTTGGGAAATAAAATAGAAGCAAAACGAACACGTTACAATAAGTAACTGCGTTATACTAATTATAATGAGAAAGATTTTTGCATGTTATAGTTATATAGATATTAAAGACGTGGTCTGAGCAGCTGAACGCAACACTAAATTCTCTCAACTGACATCCGAATTCTCTCAAACTGTCTGGTGGATTCTTAATTGTTAATAAGCATGATAGCTTTAGCTGCACTCCATTGCATTTGTCAGAAAGATGGAGTTACTACAGACTTTTTTAAAATACGCTACGAGACCCAAATCCAATGAAAACAGCTGTTGATCATACTTAATTTCGAGAGATACAATACCGGTGCCGATGTAGCACCGTGCAGCTACAACTGAATGTACAGCTAATTAAGCTGGCGGATCGAATCCATTGCGTAAAGGGCGACGACAGAAGAGGATTAGCACTGCGGCAATATCTAGGAATACTACGTCTACGTAACTGCCGGAGGAAGGGATGAAGTCAGGGGGCACCAAGAAGTTCTACTCTGACGGCGGCGGGCACACATGCCTCCAGATTGTGCATCTGCAATTGAGTCTATTTCCCCACTATCTCCACGAACAGGATTTGCAGAAGGCCACGAAGCCATAGAATAAGCAGTTGTCTCCCCAATTCACTGCAATTACATCCACCACTCCCTAGAGCAATCTTCAGGGAGAAATGAAATGAAAGAGAATGAGGGACAAACATGCGTCGTAAGAATCCATACAAACATCCACCTATCAACCATATAAAACACTAAAAAACCTTAGGTCCCATTCACAATGAAGTCAACGCGTAACCATAACGTAAAGTTAAAGAAATTATACGTTTACAGTGTGTAAGCTTTCAAGTTTATATCTACGTCAAACATAAAACTAATGGAGAGCGATTCTCATCGCGTGATTATTCTGCCACTCCACGTAAGATTTTCCGTTGCCATGTTGTGGCTCGCTAACTGCACACTGTATAAAATCACGGACAAGATCACTCGGATACCTACAAATATAGCATCAAAGCAATATGTGATGGTTGAGAATGCTTTTTGTGAGTTAAACGTCCTTAAACCGGGTTCATTTCCATAAATGTATATAACTCTTTCGTCGTGTGAGATGGTAGTCGTTTCCCAGACCGCCATACTAGCTCAGTTATTTCAAGTTTTTTTGCAATTAGTTTCTGTTTATGTTTCCATTTGTCTTTGTGACAACATTTCTTATTAATTTTTTGCATAAGTTTTACATCGCTACATTTTGTTTATTTTTCACTGTGAACGGCTCCTTATTACCGTTTTGGCTTAAATGTCCTATAGAAGCTAAGTAATATGAAGATTTAAGTTACAAGCTTTGTAACGCACAGTGCAAGCAATAAGCTGAGGTAAGATGTTCCTTGACTTGAGGTTAAATATACTGGACTATCTGAAATTAAGGAATCACAAGTTATCTTAAATATATCATACTAGTGATGAAGCAATGCAAATTATTTAATCCATATGGAAAATAGAAGATGACATTGTATATTTGGAATACGTCTAAACCGTTTTCGCATATAAGATGACCAAGAATTTTACAGAGATTTCGACTAAATAATTCGTCAGTAAGGGTGACACTGGAATTAAAGGTTATGTAATAATTAAACACAATATCAGCTCGTAAAGAATAAATTAATTTTAAATTTGTACCTGGTATTTCTATTGTGCCAGGCCTATACAGCATATTGCTTTGTACTTTATTAAAAAGCCCTCTCGCCAGAAACAATGTTTCTCTTGACATTAACTTATATGCAAGTGGAAGATGTTGTCTGCAGTTGGCTGTATTTCCAGCATCTCAAACTCTGCAGCAGGGTAAGCTGTTACAGTTGTTTCATACCATTATACTCCACCTTTCGCAACGCATCTTCCCGACGTTTGGGTTTTTTTTTCTACTCTCGAGAGCAATTGTCAGATATTTTGCACTCTAATATATGCTTATGATGCTTAAGAGCTTCTCAGGCAGCGCCATGGGTTCCATCCCAAGGGACCGCATGCGAGATTTCTGGTGGACAGAGCGCCGCAGGGCGGGTATATCAAATTATTCTTAAAATCTTCAAAACTGTTGAATCATTAAACTTGAAGTGCACGCTTAAGAATGATTCTTTTGCAGTTTATTTTAAAGCTGATTGACAGTTAAAGTTTGTTTTCCTTTTTCATGTAACCTACATCAGTACCTTCTAAAACTCATTATTATAGTCTTTCAACAAGGAAAGGGAGAAGATACAGATATGAAACTAGGCCAAAGAAGGCGTATAGCTCAAGTATAGTAACCTGAAATAACTGTGGCCCGGTTATAAAAAGAAATATCTTCTTTAAATATCCAACCTATCTGTAAAGATACCGTTAGTGTAGTTCTGACAAAATTCATTCACCAGTGCCCATAAATCACAGTAGACAGCTAAGTTCCCCAAGGAAAAAATCGTCTTTGGTGAAAGAGGGGACCCCCCATAGTTTCTTTAAATATACGAATAGAAATTACAACTTCCAGGAATATCAAAATTAGCTTCTGTCAGATAGCTTCGTAGCTCAGCCGGTACAGCACCTGCCTGCTGTGCGAGGGCACTCGGGTTCGATTCCCTGCTGGGGGTGGACATTTTCTGTAGCCAAAAGCATTTCTTATTCTTCCCCGAGTCTGGAGGTATAAATGAAAGAGTGTATGTGTGATATAACGAAGAACTGACGACACGGTATACGTGTTCCAATTATAAATGCTGCTGGCATGACCGTGCAGTTAAAGTTGGGGTATCAATGGAACAATAAGTAAATTAAAAAGTTTCTGTCCTGGCAATGGTAAATGAGAAAGTAGTATTTATCAAGAATTATTTCATTTGTAATCTACACACATCTTTAGAGTTTGTCACCACGTATTTTCGGGCACTGCAACAATACAGAAGCAATTCTCGAACTCACGTTGCTGAAGAAAGGAGGAGAATTTAGCAGCTCGTTAAATCTTCTCGGCTAACTGCGGTAGGGTCATAATTCCCGGAACGGCTCTTTGCTTGTGTTATTTTCTGTTTCTCGGGACACTTACAACGTTCCTTTAGTGATGAATGGAACTCCCGCTACAGAATAATTTAGTTCATTGATTTTCCTCAAGACCACAGCGGACAACATAGAATGTCCTTTCTTGAAGATTAATGTCCACTGTTTGTATATTTTTATTTCAATTTCTCAGCCAGCCCAAGGCATCCGACCCAATACTTATTGTTAGACACTGTAGAGCAGCGGATGAGTTACATTCTTGTATTACATATAATTTGAAAATATAACCATGGAATAAACAATGAATAAGGCACATACCCATGGGTTTTAGTTGTGCTCAGCAAATCTTAGACAAAAAGGAAAAAGAAGGAGACTTTTAAGCTCCGCTGTATTGGATTTATTCTTCAATTAATGTAACTGAATATAAAGGAACTGCAGGAAGAAGAAGACTGGGAAATATGGCGCCAAGTCTAAGAAGTATATTACGTAACAAAAGTAGGTTATCCTTTATGAGTTACAGGACGTCGCCCATCGGCGCCGATAGCCGTACAGACCTTGTTAAATAGCTACTGAATCTAAAGGTGCAATGAGTTTCTTTTATACATTTTCTCTGAACTACCGAAATGTAATTTATGCTGCCTCTTCAACACGGAAAACCCTATTTGCTTTTTCCTGTTCTCTATATTTGATTTGCATTAGGTAAAAGTAACATATTCAGACAGTGCCGTATGCGACATTTCTCAATTTCACTTTGGTTATAGTTTCATCATGACTTTGGTATGGGAGTTTGCGCAGTAAACCTTGGAATGCCTAACCGTACAGGAAGTGCGACGCGACAGTAAGCGGAACCTTCAGAACGTGTGACTGGATTCTTCCAGAAGCTTAGGTTTCCACGAGTTTTCAGAAAGTTCTGAGACATCATTTTCTAGCTGTAAAAGGAGGAATAATGGCAAGCGTTGTGTAGTGTGATGTGCATTGTACTGTGTCCTGAGTGACTGGAGAGTTAGCGCGCAGTGGTGCGCAAGCCTTGAATGGCGTGCAGCCGTCAACTATCTACGCATCGAAACGTCTAGTGAATTATATGCATCAGTGAATATAATTTATTTGTAACCAATTTTGAAGCCAATTGACCTTTCTTACAATATGCTAGAGTAACAGTGCAGAATATACTGAAGTTCACAATAGCCAGTTTTTACTATTTATCTTGTTACTTAGTAAAACTAGGCAACAGAAATACTATGTATAGGGAGTAATAAACTCAATACTAAAATTTCAGTATCAAATTTCTCATTCAAAGAATAGGAAAGCTTCCATGAGGACTGAAAACTTCTCTTACAGAGCTATCGGAGCTACTTACTAGTTGGAGTCATATGTTCACGTATTGGATGAAATGTACAAAGTGATATTCCTCGATTAAACACAGACCAATACAACAAAATACGATTAAAACATCTTATGTGTTTCATTTTCATGACTTTCTCTATCTGCTCTGCAAACAAACTTCTCACAAAGGTATGTTCTTCTCCCTAATTCATGCAAGTCGAGATAAACATTAGCAGAAATTGTGGTATTACTTAGTTCCTTATAAGAGGAGGGAACTAACGGATACATTAGGCTAAAGCAATAGAAAACTGTTATAAAAGCTGTCGCTATGCAATTGTCACTGATTTACGTGGCCAGGAGTAAAGTGAATATGGACGACCTTCTGTTTTAAGCGAAGCATAATAATGAATATCTGGGAAATATTTAACGATAGAATAAATGTGTATGATATAAATTGTGTGTTTTAACAAAATCTACCGTTTATGTATCGTAAGTTTTTGTCTGCCTTTTACGTTATACCACTTATACAAAAGTCATCCAGAATGCAGAGGTCTTCTGGGGGTATTCCCAGAAAATTCAAGACAAGCATTTCATTTGACATTAAAATGCATTAAACGTATGGTATTGTAATCAAAATTATTAGAGTATGTTTGAAAAAGATCAGTATTTGCGAAAAATTATCCATGTAAATGGTTGGGATTTTCCGGCAAATTTTCGTGTCGTATCCTTGGATGATGGCCAACTTAAATACTATGTTTGCTATTTAACAGATTTTTCGTTTTTGAATTATGCTGCCCACAGCAACAGACATACAAACAGAATGACAGCATACACGGACCTTTATGTAAAAAAGGCTTCTTTTTTATTCGAGGGGTCTCCAGACATATTTATGGTGAAATCTTGGTATCGCATTTTGGATGGAATACAATACCTTCACATTGCACACACTAGCTAGAGAAAGTAAACATGCATAATTAGTGCGTACTGTTTGACATGCAGTCAGAAAGCATGCACGGGAAGTTTGTTCATCGTTCTCAAAGGTCAAATACACCAAAGGCTTCACCTGTCTCCAAAGGGTACAAGTCTAGATTGTTTAAATCTTGTGAATGCGGTGGTTAACCAATGGACCCAAATCTACCAATCCAGCATTGAGGATAAGATGCATTAATGTGACAGCGGTTGGAAGACCGCAGGTGAAAGAGCACCAACAAGCGTGACAGGTAACTGTTGACGGAATTTTAGTACGATAGTACCTATGTAAATAATAATAATAATAATGATAGCTGAGAACTTTCATTTGATTTTTCTGCCTTATAATGACCACAAGCACAGCAAATATATACTTTATAAACAAATGCAGATCGCAAAATTCAATGTTAGCGAACTTTTATGTAATTTAGAAATCCAAATAATTAAAACAACTGCACCCAAACAATGGGTTATACTGCTAAGTGGTCTTAATATAGAAATAGAAAATATGGAATTAATTGAGTTAAACAGTCCCTTAAAGCCAAATGTTTAAAAAATTAATACTGAACTTCATATATCTGACGATAATACCCTATCAAATACTGGATATAGGTACATAGTTTTATTATGAAACATAGAATACTTATCTATTCATGTGTACACATGATGAACATATGTAACACTTATTTCAAAACATACTTCTGGAGACTTGCTTTAGAAGTTCAAATGGAGTTACTTCTTTGAATAATAATAATAATAATAATAATAATAATAATAATAATCATTATATTTAGTATTATTAGTATTATCATCATCCACATCATATTTAATTCACACTAACATGCAACATAGTATAGTATAGTAAAGTTAAGAGAGTAAAATTATATTTGATTAACAGAATCTGTATGGGCCATACATCAATTCCATAAAAAGACAAAATGTAAAGGTTATAAAATGTCCTGAAGCTACTTAAGGTACCTAAATTGCACCTCGGCGTTATAATAGAAGCTCTAAGCTGTATTGGGTATCTACTTTGGTGTCAATAATATGGTTGGCTAGCTTTTAAAAACTGTCGGTATAAATTGTAATTCTAAGATGAATAATTAAGAAAAGAATCTTATATCCTTCAATAAACAAATACATTTATTGTATAAACTCAGATCAAAGTACACAGATTGCATTAATCCACTATGTAATACATACATGTGTGGTACATTTAAGCAGTAACAAGGAATATTCCAGACATAGTTTACTCCTCAGAAAAAAAGTGTATTTAACATACGTCTGCTTTAACGAAATGTACATTTTTTTGTGTAGCCCATCAGGTTATTCAGTTTAGCTAAAGTCTTCCATAACGAAGACAACTTCAGAGGCTTCTTCCATAAAATTCAGCACATGCATTTTATTTTAAATGAAAATGCTTTAAGCATATAGTATTTAATGAAAATGTTAGAGAAATGTTTGAGAAAACTAAAATAATCTAACATTTTCCCGTGTAAGGGGTGACTTGCAGTTTGGGTGATTTTCTTGAAAATCTTCGTGTCACATCTTCAGAAAAAGCTGAACTAAATATCAAGTCTGGTATTGGCCTACTTTTCGTATTTTAACTATGTTGACACACACACGCGGAACTTTCCCTAGAAATGTTTTTTTTCCGAGAATTAAGAAGACTCAATACCTTTCCAGTGTATTCTTCGTATCTAAATTTTTACTGGAATGTAATACCTTTTATATCTACTACTTAAATTTTACGATGTAGAGACAATCTGAGTTAGTTTCTGAGATAATGTGTTACGGGTTTAGCAAACTTAACAATGAAAAAGTAAGGTTTCTAGTCTCCCCTAAATGCGAAGCAATTATCTAAGGTAAATCCTACCGAGGAGTATAATGTGGCCTTATGATTATCTTTAATTTCTTCTATGGGCGCATATATTTGGCAGTTTACCATTTTAGTTTGCATAAATCGCATTTTGTCCAGTGTTAATAACTTACATCTAGGCAATGAACACCTATGGTACTCCTCTGTAGAGTGGGGAAGCATGTCTGCCTCACATTCAAAAGGTCGCGAGATCGAATCTCGCTTATGAGAAGTTACCGGATAAGGTACTTTCGGAGTTTTTTCCTTATCCTGAGAACAAGAATGTCGAGTAGCTTTTAGCTCCACGGATCCCGAAATGATTTGAGCATCATTTCTCCGTTCATGCATCGTCCGATACGACCTGCCAAGATAAAGGGTGTTAGATTAAAAAACTGCACATTCGATCCAGGCACTTTTGGGACTGAACACTACATTTAGCTTGACTAATCAGAGCTTTCTTTTACTGTATATTTACATAAAATAATGCTTGCTGTCAGTAGCCTCCACCAAATGTTACATTAAAATTAACTCTCTGGTGTTGGGGGAAAGGAGTGTAAACCGAAAAATGTAATATTTCAATAAGCAATACTCACAAACAGCTGTTTCACTGTTGAGTATCTTTACCACACTTTAAGACACCTATTAGCGTGCTAAGCTGTTCACAATCAGAAATGAAATGTTGGGTTAATTCTGAGTATAACACATGTGAATTGCAATTGTTGACTTTTCCCCTGGCATCGACGGACTTTCAATTATTGTACTTATGTAAATTACAAATAATATATTTCCTTTACTCCTATTTATTTCCGTTGATTGCTTTCGTAAGCAATACTGCAGTTGTATTTACATTTGGTAATTAAAAATACTCTAATCCTTTTGTCTTGGCTTTAAGGGGATATAATTAATTAATTCATTTAAAGCATCTCTCTTTATTGGTCGCTTTATTCAATACTAAAAGAACCGATTCTGCTGTAGCTGCCTTTATAAAAATTTTTGAGATTTATTTCAAGATTCCCTAATGAAGAACCTAGGGTATTAGAATACCAAAGAAAGGTTGATGTCGTTACTGAAGGCTTGGTCGCCGTATCACCGTACACCTTTAATGTGAGACAGTCATGCTTGGCTGTGACCTACCTCTCAAGCGAGAATTCTGTCACATGTAAAGTAAACCGCGCGGTTTTTAACACCTGCCACTTCTAATGCGTTTTTCTTTTAATCTTTGAAAGGCAGCAGGAAATTCCTCATGGAGCTTTTAAGTATCTTCATCAAGATCCCTCTCTGGTTTAGCAGATCTTCCTCCTGGTATTCTTCATACTACGTAGGAAAAAAGATCATTTAAGTAAATGTTTAAGATAACAGTAGCTCTATAAGCCCGGCATTATACTGTAAACTGTGTTAAAACTCTACGCCAAATACTTTTATTAAAATACTTTAAAAGCTAACTTTTATAAAGCATTGAGCTGTGGCATCTGTGTAACGTTGGAGTATATAAACTGTTTGGTTATATCTGAGTAATATCATTAGGATATAGGTCGTCACAAAGTAAGTATAAAATTATATGCAAAAGAAACTAAATGCCACATTGAACTATGAAAAATTACCTAGCAGTATTAGTACTCTCTGCAAATATTTGCAGTCAAAATTCTGAGAACTGAGAACCAGCAGTGCTTGTTTCTAACGTATGGTTTAAAGTGAGGTTATGTTATATCCACAAGAAATAAAATACACGTATTTCAATGCAATTAACTACTGAAGAAATGTGCAATAGAGCTAAGATTATAACCTGAAGTACACCGACAAATACTGGCTTGGCAATCTGTTCAGCTTCTTCTGGATATCCAATTGTGTGGAGCCTTCCTAGATAGTAGGTGTTGCTTTTGCAATTTTTCGTTTAGCTTTTGTCTTTTATTTTGTTTTTTGCAATCAACATTCATTGCGCTGCAATAACTGTATATGCTTCACACGTGTAAATTAGCATTAGTTGTATTAATAATTCTGCTCATTTATTTTCCGCCATTTTGCTTCGGTATGCAATAATGTTTTAAAAATTCATATAATCGTATATGTTTTATCGCAGTAATATTTTACTAAAACCCGACAATTAGACTATCAAATATTTTATAAAATATGTTTTATAAAGATATTGACAAAGATCTTTTACAGTGAAGTGCCGGCCTAATACACCCATTTAGGTTTAAAAGTATTTACCCAAATATGTTACTAGCCGGCCAATGGCTCGATGCGTCGTTACAAACTTATTAATTTGGTCAGGTATGTATCAGATGGATACACTTTCCCGTGTATGACTATGTCCCTTCAAACTTTAAAAGAGTTGCAGAATTCAACGGGGATATTTAAACTTGAAACTATCCAGTAGAGAACTGGCAAATGACCTTCGTTATACCCCCTACCCGCAAAGAGCGCGAACCGCTTGCTGTTTCTACTGATAAATAACAGGGTAAAGGGAAGGTCACTCAGCCAGTTTCCTGCTTTAATTTGGAATAGCCCCATTGGGTAGTAGGGCCACCTGGTATATTAAAGGAAGCCATGACCAGCCATAAGATATATTTGTGGCAGAAGATGTGTAGCCGAGTATATTTTCCCAAAGACTCTGGTATGATTTTATTTCCCCCTGCAGTTTTCAGGTGCTATGTCAACCTATATACTGTACATTCATTATGTAATACATGCATCTATTCGTGTTCTATCATTGCGGACCAAGGGCGTGCTTTGGCCAGACAAAAGCAGCTGTAGATCTCATTCGTATTCTGCTGCATTTTTTTTTTTTACAAAAATACAATTCCGGAGGCTTGTCAGGACACCGGCGCTGTATTCCTTTTCTCTCCATTTTTTCCAGTTTCCTATAATTCCTTAGTAGACCTTATTATTCTTAACGTTTTCCTTTTATACCTACATACACAAACATAGACACATTTACAAACACAGAAACACCCATGCCCAAGGCGGGACTCGAACCCACGATCCTGTGCAGCACGAAGCGCCAAAGCGAGACACTTTAGCGAGCGCGGCCACCGGGATCGGCATTATTAAAAGCAGGTACTATTTTGAAAGTCCAATAAATAAATACAAAAGAACGGCATTATTAAAAGCAGGTACTATTTTGAAAGTCCAATAAATAAATATAAAAGAACGTTCGAAAAAATTATTCCTCAGTGATTTAACCTCCTATTCATAATAAGAGTAAATCAACAATGTGATCGCATTACAGTAATGCAACAGATATAAAGTCCATGAGATATAGCTGGGCATGCATACAATTGAAAAAGAACACCCGATTTTCTCTTTATTGTAAGCAACGACTAGATAATTAAACCAGAACCAGAAACACAATGAAAGCACTTATTTATATTTCCAATTCGTTTTTGTTCCATTAAGTTATCTAGCCTGTGTTTCAGAATAACAATATTTAATACAATCCACAGTTAACATCTACCAATCAAATTTCAATTATTTGTCTTTCAAAATTAAAGACATTTCATACAAAATGCTTTGTTTTAGCTTTTCTTTGGTGTGCAGGTTTGCTTTGTGCAAACATTTTAGTTTTTCCAACAGATAAAAATCACAAGAGTCGGTGAAGTGGACTGACAGTAAATTTTATTTGAGGAAAAAAGTTAAAGAAAGGTACAGTTCAAACCCTGCCGGTCCCCATGGTCATGCTCTCTAAGGCGTCTCGCTTTGGTGCTTCGTGGGCAGGGGATCGTGGGTAAGAGTCCCGCCTTAGGCATGAGTGTCATATGTTTGTGCAATGTGTATATGAGTGTGTGTATTGGAACAGCAAAAAAAAAAAAAAAAAAAAAACAACAAAAAAAACAACCTATAATCTTACAATAAATTTAGGGGGGGATTTAATCTGGGGTATACAGCACCGGAGTCCTGACCAGAAAAAAAACCGCACAGCGGGAGAAAAAAGTTGACACAAAACATTCGACATAAAGCATTGTTAATAATTTCTAAAAAACGGATGGCAACAAATCAATTTAGGTTTTATCCGCAGATGTTAGCGGTAGGTACGGTTCAACAGACAGCAAATAACACATTTTAAAATACGTAAGTACGGCATATTTTATTACATGCCTTACTGAATATTGGTCTATTTGCCTAGGGCCGGTTGCTCATCAACCACTAGGCTACACGGACTCCAATGTCGGTTAGCGGCCGTTGAATTTTGGCGGCACTTGCCAAATTTGATAATATGTTGTCTGAGGATGAGCGAGATAACGGTATAGGGCAGAGAGGAACAAATTAATGACATTATCAGTCCATAGATTACTGCCTCACCTACAACTTATATCAAAGAACAAATATACCCTGCCACTCAATTTTTAATCAATACAGAGCAGCATATCAGAGTTCACTGGTGAATGAAATTTCAGTATTGTTTATCATGCAGTAACTATGCGACAGCTGTAAGATACAATGACGCCACCCAGATCAGAAACATCAAGCTATACCTGCAAAAGTAGATTTAATAATTAAATAAAGATACAGAATACTCCATTATGACTCCTATGATGAAATATTTCGATAACATGACTGACCAGTAAACATTGGCAAACACTGGTTTTCGTTGTGATGAGTAACACGTTCTAAGTCAGGAGCTAAGACAGGTGACCTATATTCAAGTACTGTTTGACCACGAGAAGAAGGCGAACAAGAGGAATGTATTACGTAAATATTTTCTGCCTTGACGATATAGATCTTGCACGCTCTCGTCAATAAACATAACGTTCGGCTGGATAGTGTGGGGGTAGCGCGTCTGCCTCATATTCAACAGGTCGCGAGTTCGAATATCATTCAGGGTGAGTTATTCGGATAACGATTTTTCGGGGCTTTCCCTTATCCTGAGAAGAGGAATGTCCAGTAACTTTAAGCTCCATGGATCCTCCGGGTAGCTACAAAAAATAAATACAAAATAAAAAAAAAACAATTAAAAATAAAGAGATATTTGTCACATAGCTAGCACAGTGATAAGGAGAACCTGGAAATGCGCAATTGTTATCTCGCAGTTATTTTTTTTTTTGATAGCGTTTAACGCCCACTTTTACTGCATATGGTACCGCAGGTGATGACACTGATGATACATGGAAAGAAAATAGAGCACCGGTGGAATGCGATGGCAGGGGAAACCGGAGAACCCCGAGAAAACCCGCCCTTGTGCCCCTAAGCACACCACAAATCCCTCATGCGGTCGCTTGGGACGAACCCGAGCCGTTTAGGTGAGAGGCGAATGGTCTAACCATTCTGCCATGGCGCATCCTCTCGCAGTATGTGTGACTCATATTCCGTAGTAAACAAACAGACTGCATGAGCTGATAATCACCTCGTGCACTCCAGACCCCTATCGCCTTATTCTGTTCGTCCAACAGCACAAGCTACGTAAAATAAATATCTTTAAAACAATATTTGCTCAGTACTTCTCGCATAAACTGAACTTCGTGTTGTCGCTCTCTTTCTCTTTTTCGTATATCAGTATTTGCCGCTAATTTATTGTAATTAGCAGTTTCCTAAGGCACGTAAAGATTTGGTGGTAAATACAACGGTCAAGCGAACCAGAGACAAAAAAACAAAACACAGTGGATAGTGTAGGACGACATTTCAATTCTCTGCTTGGAAATGTATGACACTGTTATACTAAATACTGAATAACCATATGTTTCTGAGCTATATACGTGAACTCTATTCAATGCCCACAAACACCGTTTACCAACACCGGTGTACTATCCTGAGTAAACGTAGTGTTCACTTTGTACTCGTGGTCTTCAATACACACCGCGTCCCAAGTTCTGAGTCTTAGTTATCAATAGAGCTAGGACTTTTAGGCCCTCTTCGAGAAATACCAGTTTGTTACGTCGCGACGTAAGATTATTGCACCCGGGTTCCTTTCCCAGCTGGGGCGGGGAATTTGCTTTAACCAGAATTATTCCCTATCCCCCAGAATCTGAAAGTATCAATGTGAGAGTGAATGTAAATTTAGTAATATAAAATTGGTTAACCTAACGTTCTAACCCTACAGGAAAACAACTTGTTGACCATTGAAGTTAAAGAGGGCTATACAAATGAAACGATAAAAAAAAACACACACACACATTCAGGACAACCATTGGACGATGCCGTTATTGGCAGGCCGACGTGTGTGGAGGCAGGGTTTTGATGAGCAGCCAAGCTAATTTTTTGTAGTGTCTGACGTCCGCTTTTACTATTTGTGATACATGGAATGAAGATGGAACACCGGTGGAATGCAATGGCAGGGGAAACCGGAGAAAGCCCGCCCTTGCACCGCTTTACCCACCACAAATCTCACATACGGTCACCGAGCCGTCTAGGTGCGGCCGAGCTAATTGCAGTACTACGTTGATATATAGGTAGACAATTTAATCGCAAACACAGAAAATATATTTTCGAAAGCTACAAGCAGAAAACGACAATTTAAAGAAACAGGGCCCAGTATGTCTTCAACTGCTCAGCCTGTTACAACTCCTGGATAAATGACGTTCTATATTATGTGCATCTTTACAATATAGTTAGGTACCGGAATTCTTAGCGTTTTCAACAACGATTATACTTCTGCAGTACAGACTGTGGAGTCCCTCAGGTCAAATCGTTACATGAAGAATTGAGGGGGTCAGTGCAACAGTGGAAAGCCTTTTTAATCGCACTGATTGTTCACTGACACTTTTCCAGATTATTACACAACACATTGAGTACTGTTAACACAATATTGAGATATAACAATTTTTATTAGTGTAGTGCAAATCTTATTCTGGGTTAGACCGCCATCGCATTCCACCGGTGCTCCATTTTCAGTTATATATCATCAGTGTCATCGCCTGCGGTGTCACAATTATTTAAAGCGGGCGTTAAACACTATCAAAATATATCATGTTCTTTTCAGCTTCTCTTGCCTACCAGTTGAGCAGATGTGTTTCTCTTAGGGATTATCCGAAGACGCGTATATATTTATATAGGATATCGTGAAAGCTGTGGTTTGCATTCAAAGTCAATTACTTATACTGGAGTAGTATTTATAAACTGTGTTAATGAAAAATATAGTTTTACACTTATAGTTTTATATTTAATATAAGTTTGTATTAAACACAGTTGCCACAGTTACATAAAAACAACGGGTTTGAGGAAAGAGAAACATAGGTATGGATTATACAAGGAGGAGGACATTTTGGGTATCAAGAGAAGGAGCCACTGGAAGCTACAGGCCGCAGTCAGATAGACCACCGAAACGGGCGGGATTCTCTCACGGATCCTGACTTGAAGACCCGCCCGTCTACTGGAGCCGCACAGAGTCTAGTGATGACGGGGAATGCTCGTCTATTGGAGGAAGTATCCTCGCTCTCTGTCCGACGAAACCTAGACAAACCTTAAACATGAGAAGAGGACGGAATGAAAGGGAAATGAGAGAAAGTAAATCGTTATAGGTGAGATACCATCTGAACATTCACCTACTGACCAGAATATAAACTAAGACGAAATCTCCAAGTCAAGAAGACTGTCGGCGGAAATCGAATCCGGAATCCCTCGAATGCAGGCGGATCCATTTCACCCGGTGAACCGGGCTGTACAGCACACACAATGCTGATTGAAAATTATATATATATATATATATATAAATGAAAAGGTAATGGCTAAGAGTTATAAGGATTTCAGCTAGTATTTGTTCTTCGAACTGTTAACGGATTCTTTGTACTTCTATGTAAAGGTAACATGCGTTTGAAAAGAATGGCTGATATGATTTCTATATGCTGGCTATGGCTATAACAGTATAAAGACAAGCCATTACTGCATTATTAGCACCACGCAAATTCTCTTTAGGATCAAGTAGAACAAACACGGAACACAATGTATGGCTGTTTGTTCACACAAATTACTACAGCATAGTTTCGATGAAACATTACAAGAAGCAATTTGTATAATTAACTGAGTTCATCCAAATAATGGTCCTTTGAAAATAATACAGCACATATACGCGTGCGGATAAAACAAACTCTTGTGTGTATTACATATTCGAGATGCTTTTAATCAGACGAGCACCCTCCAAAAGAAAAAGAAAGAAAAAGGTGAACTAACTATTTTGCAGTATCAGAGCAAAAAGATTTTTCGAAACGGCTTTATAAACTCTTAAGGGATTATTTTATAACGGAAATATTTATATTAAAGCTGTCATTGACAATGAACACAAAGACATTTCTAAAGACTGTCCCCAGGGATCGATCCTAGAACTGAACTTCTGGGGCATTGTTTTGGAAACCCCACTATACTACTTGTAGCACTGAAACAATAAACACTATGGAGTATGCTGATGATGTTTATTTATTATAGAGGGTGAAACAAGAAATGATTCAGAATGAAGGGCCAATAAATTTACAAAAATTAAATAACTAATGTAGAAATTGACAGCTAAAATAGTACCAACCATAATGATCTCTTTTTTTTTTACTCCATGGCACGACAGCTCACGGGGAACCTTGGCCTACCGCCCGGCCGCTGCGTCCCCCATCTCGGTCCACTACAGACGTCATGGATGGGGTGCAGTATTGGAGGGTGAGACGTGGTCAGCGCCTCGAGTCCCCCCGGCCGGTTAATGCGGTCCTCATGACCTGGAGCCGCTACTTCTCCATCAAGTAGCTCCTCAATTGGCCCCCCAGGGACCTTACGAGGCTGAGTGCACCCCGGGCATAATGATCTCTATTATATTAAAATAAAGCTTAAACTGAGACCCAGCTATAAAAACAACCAAACTATAAAAACACATAAAAGAAGCTAAATATTTTTTTAATTTTGAAGCAAGACTAATAGCCATGTTTATTTCATGTTTTATTTGTACTTTTGATAGCGTTTTTTAGAATTCGTCTTTTTCCATCATTTTATGTTTTTACCCCTTGGTTAATTTTTTTTGTGAAGATAGAATTTCGTTGCAGTTTTGTTTTCGTCAGTCGATTTTTTATATGGCGACGAGTTGTTTTATTTTGTGTCAATAATCTCTTTTAGAAACGAAAAATTTTTGCAGTAACCAAGGAAAATTTTGAAAACTTTTTACATTTCTCCTTCTGACTTCGTCGGGGAATGAAGGTTCTCGAGAGACTAAGTCTGAGGGATAACATTTTCTTATAAGATAGGAAGATTAAGGTGACGAAAAAGTGTGTGCCTCGTAGTAATATTACGTCGGAGAATAAATCCGATATGGTTTTCGACGAGATAGTTGATTTTTTCCGGGAAATTGAGCAAGTCATTGTCCAGAGCATTTTAGTTTGAGCTAGAAAAAAAACACATTGCATGCAAGGCAAAGATACATAGTAAAGTTAATATTTTCGACGGGAATAGAACAATTTCGTCGGGAATAAAGTCATAAAATTACAGATGATTTTCAGTTTTAAAAGAAAGTCTATCTTTAAAATTTGAAACTATGTTGTAAAGTTTTAAATAAAAGCGAGCTTGGTTTCAAAGAAAAAAAAATGTTGTTCTTTACACCAAGTAAATCCCTGCAACATGTACGTGCCCTGATTAAAAGAGATCTCAAGAAGTGCTCGACCGACTGATCTGGAACCGGGCTAGTCGCCATCTCTTGAAACCCTGCTGCAATTTATTTAGATGAGAAGATAAACTTTAGATAATATAACGAGTATACGACAAATAAGTTTAAAGCTCATAAATGTGGGCAATCCCTGATCCTATAACTGTCATCCAGATAAGCTGTAATAGATGGAAAATATGCGAATAGGAAGTTATGAATAGGAATTCGTTTTAGAAGCTAAATGACTTAGTACTTGTTTTAACGAATGAATCTGGAACTCCCTGTGCGAACATCACGCATTTCCGAAGGGCCATCTCGCACAGCCTAAATCTTGGCTTACAAATTTAGTTTAAGGTTTTCATAGAGGTCTAACTTTTATTGTATTTCAATTAAATCACGCAGGCATTCTCAAGTAAGATAAAAACTGTTTCAAATGACTTATTGACAAAAACAATACAATTCTATTTTACATATTAACATTGTGAATGGTTCTCCGCGTGGCAGGGCTGAAAAAATCAGTGAACATAGGAAACCTGGTATCCCGGCTAATAAATGACCCAGAACTATATGAGCGTGGCACGTAGACCAGCAAGGAAATATATGTGGTAAATTTAAAACTTCGAGAGACGTAAGAGAGAATAAGAACCTGTCTGAGAACGGGGAGAAAGACATCCATTCAGGTGCAAGAAAGTGGCAAGCAGAGTATATGGTGACAGCAATTAACGAAATGCTTCTACCACATAGGAACATATCATAAAATTAGTTCATACCCTTGTATGGAAAGACACATTTTCAGAAAGAAAATTCCTCTAATAAAATTCCAAAAGTGGAATCGAGCGCAAGAATGAAAGGCAGAAAATTTAATTTCTATAGTGGAATCCCGTTATGTAGGGTTTCTTACTGTAGGTTGATAATTTGACTGCGTTGTTGGCAAGTGTTGGTTGTTTTTGAGTATAATATATACCACGTTTGCCGTCAACCTTATAACAACATTCCACAATGCCCTAAAGTCGATTAGAACGATATCGATTCCTTGCTCGTATGAGACATGTATATACAGATTTCTAATAGAAGAAGAAAGCCTTAGTACAGAGGTTAGACTATTTCTCAACAAAAATAAGGGTATTTAGAAAAATTCTCTAAAGTGAGCCACCTTGCTATGTTGAAGAATCAAGGTTTACAATCACAAAACGCTCATCAAATGGAATATTGTTTTTGGAATTGGAGATGAGACGCATTTTCCATGTCTTGCGATTGCGAACTTTAGCATATTGGAAGGTGGAGGGGTATACTGATGAGTAAATGGGCTCCTTCCGGTTTTGGCGACTCTATAAAGAATACCGGTAAGCCTGTGGTTGGACCCAGGCAATTGCCGAATCTACACTGTTTTCTTCGTTTTCTAGTTCTTCGGTTCTTCCACTAGTACCTATTTCACGATATTCTAGCCTTCTTTATATATATAAAGCATGTAAATTTTCAAAATTACATTTATTTACTCAATATTGCTGCCGGAGTAAATATCTGGGATTACTCCTTGAGGATACTGCTCTCACTACAAACAACAGGAAAATATATTTGAAGGGAAACTATAGTTTTATACATCTATGTGTTTTTTCAATAATATATGGTTTTTATATACATTTTTGTAAGAATAAAATTTGCTTTTCAACTTCATATAGGTACTCATTTCGCATTAACGGAATCTATCAAACACCAACAATATTTCCAAAGCTATAGCCAAATAAATAACATCTTACAGCAGAAAAGATAGTGGTGTGGCAAGAAAAAAAAAATGAGTTTAGCTAAGCGGCTTAATTCATTATTGTTGTATTTATAGTATTCCTATTATCATAACTAATTGCAGATAAAGCGGCTCTTAATAACCAATATACCACGTTTTAGCGTGTTTCTTAGTTTGATGGTATATGAAATCCACATATGCGTATATTTGCTTACATATGCTGAGGTTATGTTAAAAGTACAGCTTTAAAATTAATCTGTTGTTTGGAATGGTTATTCTCTGAAGGAGAGCAGTATTCTAGAGTACTGTCATAGGAAAATCTTTAAAGCAACATTAAAAAAAACAAAAAAAAACGCAACAGTAAAGTATACATACTATTCTTTGAATGTGAATCAACTGGATATGTTGCGTTTGATATAAAAGGAACCCTTAAAATAGGTAGCTTGATTGTTCCATCCGCTCTAGTGGAAAATAATAGTCATAAAAAGAAGCAGCATTTTATTTTCTTCCAGATTGCGTGGTATTCTGCCTAAAGTTTGGTGTGCAATAGAGCCAATTTTGCAATAAAATAGGAAAATGTTGAAAACTTCTCTGCATCATCTCAGCAAACTCATCATATTACTATGAAAATAACTGTTTAAGTACATTGCTTAGTCAAGTAGTATATAACTAACAGAAATATAGAAACTTATATAAAACTAGTGTAATATGATTATCTAACGACACAATCGATTAGCGATAATATAACTTTCTGGCCCTTTTAGTAAGTTGCCATACTGTACTACCGTGGTGTACCAAGGAAGCTAATAACTATTCTAACTCTGCCACCCAAAAAACAAAAAGGGAAAGTTAACAATTAGGTTTTTGCTTTGCTGATAGTGTTTTGCGCCCGCTTTTACTGCTATGGCACCACAGGCGATGGCACTGATGATAGATAATATGGACTGAAGATGGAGCATGCAATGGCGACGAAAACCGGAGAATCCGGAGAAAACTCGCCCCTGCGCCGCTTTGTCCACCACAAATCCCCCATGTGGTCTAACCACTCGACCAAGGTGCAGCCTAACAAATAGTGTAATTACAGACATTCATTAAATGTACGCTGTCACTGGTTACAATTCTTGCCTTACAATATATTGTAAATCCTCAGTCTTGATAGTTTTATTGCCACACTTATTGATGCTTCTAAAAAGTATGAATGTTGAGATAGGAGAGAGTGTCTTCTTTTTTAGGATGCATTTTTAAACTGCCACAAATTCATCCACAATTTGTTCCGTTGGATCTATTATTTTGTGCTTACCAATTTAGCGTTTCTGAACCAGATTTTATAACTCCAGGAAACAGTCGCCTAACTATATTTCTGCTTGGAACTTAAACAGTAAAATTGCCTTTGGACATTCTGATACCTGCTGATTTTGGAAACAAATCAAAATGTCCGTATTTTTAATAACAATTATAGGTACTAAAACGGTATTTTCTTTGTATTTGCGGTATAAATAATTTCAAACGCCACATTTAATTAATATGAAAAAGAAATTTAGAAGCTCAAATACGTCTCAGTGGAGTCTTATCTGCCTCGAGATATAGTCGCATGGCAGGGGGTTGTCGGTATTTTCTCTTACCCTGAAAGGGCAAAGGCAAGGTGCCTCCCAGCTCTAAGGACACCAAGCTCATTTAAGCGTATACATTTGGTCTAAACTGAAATGTGACCTATGAGTAAAAATCACTTGTTAAACTCTGTATCAATACCAGGTGGCCCAACTGACCCATATTTGACCTTAGCTGATATCCTTTTGTGCGTTAAAAGGGTTTCAGTAGTCAACGGAGCTATTTAAAGTTAAGCCGATCAGTGGGGAACTGAGTGAATGGCCTTCGTCTTACTCCTCTTGCTTATCAACGGAGATGGTGAGCGGGTCACGTTTATTGAGGGGACTAGTATCTCACGTTTAGACTTAAAATAGTCATCGAGTTCAGCAACCCTTCTAATGCATGAAGGGATATCTGCACACGATCAAGTACTGGCAGTTGGGCTAGCAGGTAGAATGAAAATGCTGAAAACACATGTTCTTTAAACACATTTTGCTACCAAAAGGTGTCTTATCTTTAAATCTACTGTTACTTCTAGAGATACAAGGTTTTCCCCATTCTCAATGCTCCATAGCTACTAGCTATTGACTTATTTTTTAAATCTGTTTCCCCTGCAAGCTGATGCAGTTCTAAAAGGAAAGAAACAAAGTAACGAAATGTTTATTGCTATCACTACCTCTCGGAACGTTCGTTTTTATTACCTGTGGATTTTAGCGTATCCCCTCTGGTTGGGGAGAAAAGTCTCACTTTATACACACAACAACACTACAGTTAGAGGTTGTTCATTTGAAACGGTTATATATCTTGCGTAAGTTAGGGCCACAAATAACTTCTAAATTGGTTGAAGTTGCCATTCTCTTGGGACTTAATGACAGTCCGCGGTGACAGCAATATACTCTCGTTGTTTTCGTTTTTGCTTTATTTATTTGTTTTTTTGACATATTAGTATAATGCATGGGTTTTGTCTGCCAATGTTCTTCTTGCGGGATACCTTGTACAAACTGTGGCTAGAAATGTATAAGCTGACACATCTTTGCATATGAAGTGTTTGACTTTTTTTTCGATAATTTTTCGAGTCATAATTTTCTGTCTTAGAACAAAATATGGAATTCGCCGCAAACATATCCTTCCTTAGTATTTCCCATATTTCTGGTTGTTTCTTAATTTGTGTATGCATATATCCTAGTACTATCTACCAGTTAGCATATAATTATGCTCCTAGCCATTTTGCTATATTTTTCTCCTTATCCATCTTATGGAAAGCATTTAATGTCCCAGTTAATTAATTTTCTGATTCTCTGCTTCATTGCAGTACTCTGCATTCCTCGTATGTTGTTTCTAAAACTGCTGCGTTGTTTTGTCGATTCATTTTACATATGCATTAGCCTTCATTTCCATATTATAACAATGAGAAGTATGCTTTATTTACTACTAAGATACTCATTGTGCCCGGTTACACTTGAGGCACTAATGTCACATACTTGGTGTACAGTTCAACTGATTCGCCAAAATGAATCACTATTGAATCACTGAGTCACAAATCCCAAATGAACTTCACTCTGCATTGTACAGTGTCAACTGCACTCCCTTAACTCTCCTAACAATTATTGTCCACTCTTCACTTCTTGACCGTCCGGCGGACATTCGTCGGCCCCCTATATATGACCCGTAACCCAGACCCTGAAAGTTCTAATTGTTGTGTCAGACATTTGCAAAAAAGGAATCTTACGGGAATGTGTTACTCAAACTGAAGGGAAAGGACGTGATAGACTTACTTTATGCGTCTATTGTGTTTTACGCACAGTTGTTAAGAGCGGTTATCGGAACAATAGTCACTTATAGCTTGTCAGGTAAGGTATTTAAAATACCTATGAATGTTTACCGGTCGTCTCCTTAGCGCGGTGGTAGCGCAGCTGCTTACCAAGCGGGAGACCTGGGTTCGATCCCCAGTACCGGCGTGGGGATTTCTCCTTCGCTGGGAGACCTGGCCAGGGGTGCACTCAGCCTCGTAAGGTCCCTGGGGGGCCAATTGAGGAGCTACTTGATGGAGAAGTAGCGGCTCCAGGTCATGAGGACCGCATTAACCGGCCGGGGGGACTCGAGGCGCTGACCACGTCTCACCCTCCAATACTGCACCCCATCCATGACGTCTGTAGTGGACCGAGATGGGGGACGCAGCGGCAGCGGCCGGGCGGTAGGCCAAGGTTCCCCGTGAGCTGTCGTGCCATGGAGTTATGAATGTTTACCTCACTTCGTCACATAGTATACGTTTACCGCTACATAGTCGCCCTCCGTGGTGTAATGATTACCATACTAACTTCATATGCCCAAGGTCGCGGGTTCAACCCGGCGGAGGACGATGGATTTTTTCGGATGTAAAAATCCTTAGCATGGCTTCTCTTGGAACGGAAGTAAAGCCGTTGTCGTAGATTTACGGCACGTAAAAGAACCTGAAGTCTAATAGAGAGGCCTCAGAGAAAATTAAGCGGTCTTTCACGCCCAATTTAGAATGGGACGCTGAGAACCACAGTAGTTAAAGAGCGTCCATAAATAACACGCCATTTTCATTCTTACCGTTACATAGCACACTATTTCACTTTAATAATAATAATTTTGTTTATTTACATTTTTTCTTGAGAATTCCACAAAACCAAATTATTTCTCTATTACAAAACTTAATTTTCCACTGATTCTACGGGTAGATAGATAATTTATTTTCATCTTTTCAGTTACAAACTTCATTCATAGAGAATTTCTTTCCTGGAGTCACTGAATTGGTATCATATACAGTTGACACCCTGGTTATTTATGTATATGTACTCTTCCCTCTAATTATACACTTTTATGCCCTGTTAACATAGTCTATTTATTTATTTTTACTTACAACCTCATCAGTTTTATTATTAAGATCCTCACTTTTTTGACAATTTTCCTCCCCCATATCTTCCTTACCTTCTTTGTATAATTACCTAGTTGTTTCAGAAATTCTTTCTTTTTTCCAGAAAGTTTTAAGTACACTATATCTGTCAGTAACTTTTCCCAATTTTTATTTCAGATTTTTTTCCTCTCCATATTTTTGTTTCTTTGCATTCAATTATACGGTTTATATTATTGTCTACATTGCCACATAGTGGGCATAAATTTCTATCTACTATTAAACCTTTTATTAGCACTGTCCCTGTATTTGCCCACGCTAGACCCTCTCTATCCATTTTTCCACAGACATCACTGTATTTTTCTCTTACCCATTCTTTCTTAACATTCCTATATAATATCAAAGTGCTCTTTTCCCTTAAGCTTCCTACTTTTTCTTGTTTCCCTATATCATCTGTCCTCGCTTTCATTTTATTCGATACTTTTTGTCCCCCTATTGTCTGTTGATTGTCTAGCTCACCCAATCCAACTGCTCTTACAATTTCCTTTAATTAACATAACCAATTTCTTTCCCATTTTGCTGATACTTGTGTCCTATAAAAGACTTTGAGAATATTTCCTTCCTCTAGTACTTGGATCCTGTTCCAGTATTTCACTATCAGTTTAACTATTGCTCCCTTTCTCCCTGCTTTCCCCAGTTCAACTAATGCTATCCCATTTGAACTATTCTTGGTAATTCCAATATTATTTAGCAAAAGGACCTGTACATTCCCACCCTTATTCAGTCCCCCAAATCTCTATTCCATGTATCATTCTTGATTCCACTGTTGCCGTACATATTCTCTCTAGCCAGTTTACTCTCATATTTGATATCTTCTTTAAGCATCTATTCTATGGGATAAACATTACGGATATTCTTTACTGCGCTATGTAATGTCCGCGACTTAGTATTTCAGTACATTTTATTCTACACGACTGTGCAAATAAAATGCCCATTAAGAGTCAATAATCAAATGAGCACAATGTGAAATTAAGTTAGGTAGCGCCGTAGTTCGTTGAACAAAATCTGATGTGTTCCATTCACATGACTTTCTCTATATCTCTGCAATAAATTATTTTTAAAAAGCTTATGCTTCTACTTACTTCCTGCTAATCGAGAAAAAATTAGTAGAAATAGTCTTATTTCTTGCTTCCTTGTAAGTAGAAGCGAAATAAGGGAGTACTATAGGTTAAAGTGATAGTCAAAAGCTGGTTGCTATGTGACTGAAGTTCCTTTGTTTGTATGGACACGAGTTCACAAAGTCCTGTATGAGAAAAATATAAGTTTTTATAGCTTAAACCAAAAATAAGGAATATGTCAAAAAATGTATACAACATAAACTGTGTGCTTTAATGTGCTCTACATTTTTTGTGTGGTAAGTTTTTGTCTCTCTCTCTCTCTCTCTCTCTTACGGTTTAGCACTTATGCAAAATTCCGTAAAATTCACTCACAATAAAGTAGTCTTCAGAGGCTATTCCCAGAAAATTCAAGATATACATTTTATTTGGCAAATAAATATCTTTAATATAAGATATTTTAATCAAAATCGTTACAGCCATTTTTTAGAAAATCAAAATTTTCGAAAAAGGTTACATGTAAAGGGTAGTTTGGGGTGGGGGGATTTTTTTCCAAAATCTTCTAGTCGCATCCCTGGAAGATACTAAACTTAAATACCAAGTTTGGTATTTTAGCGACTTTTCGTTTTTGAGTTATCGTGTTCACAGACACACTGACACACACACACGGACCTTTTTCTGAAGATACTTTTTTTTTTGGACAGTGGACCCTAAAACATACATTTCCGGTGAAATCTCGGTATCGACTTTTTTGGTGGAGTGCAATACCTTCTCTATATACTATGTACATAGCACGTATAGAGAAAGTAAAAATACCTGATTTCATTCTATTATGCTATTCTCAAAACATAATAATTTTAATGCAATCACTGCCCAGATTATAGTGACAAGAGTTACCTATTTGAAAGGAGTTCTACTGTATGCATAACACACTACTCACTTGCTGAATATCACTTTCTGTACTGTTACAGGGAGTGCGCAATTTGCTTCCGTTTTGTATACTACATGGCTGTTAATTTCACGGATATTTCTTCCCGCGTACGCCAACTGCAGCTAATACTGCACTCCTATTCGGTTATTCAGGGTGATCGAGTAAATAAGCGTATTTAGCTTAAATTTAGTTTTCATAAAATAGCATCAATTTCAAAATCCACTACATATTTACATAAAATACTTATATGTGTTGTTTACATCCTAATTACGGTCCATTCTTATCATCATATAGCATTATTGACAGTGCCTTTGAAAGAGATTTATAAAAATATTGCCTAGAGCTTTTATAGCAACACAAAACGTGTAACTAGGGAAGAACAAGCTACAGTATAATCAAAAAAAAAAACGTATTCTCACTTGCTTCTACAGTAGTGGACGCTTTCTGCTTAAGTTAACTTTCAGATTACAATATTGCAGTGAGCTCTTATTCAACATTATACTTATCTAATAAATTATAGTCAGGAAGTGCTAGAGTAATACATTATTATACCCTTTACCTAAAACCTTGAGCTAATTTGACACTTAATTGGCTGATTAGGGCCAAGTTTTGCAAACATGTTATTTTATAAACATAAAACACATTCCTTATTTTATTTGTGTCTAATATGAAAATTCGAATTATTGCTCGCATATTGCGTAAAAGAGCTTAGAATTTAAGGAAATCTAGTTATATTAGGATTATGCCATTTCAATAATGTGAACATCATAATCTTAAATATACGTGATTTCTCAAATTTTGAGCCCCCCATTATATGAGAATAACAAATACTTATATTTCACATTGTATACAAAATATAACAAAAAGTATACTTGGAAATTATATTTTTAATTGATACTGCATTCAATATGAAATATAGTCCATTATTACTCCTTTATAATAGGGGGCTCAAAATTGGGGAAATCTTGTATATATAAGATAATATTGTTCATGGTGTTGGAGTCTCATAATTCCAAAAATTAATAGATCTCTCCAACTTGTGTTTTCTTCTGTTATACCAAACAGCGATAATTCTAATTTTCAAATTAAATACAATCATATCTTAAACAATATACAATATATCTTACACAATATAAAATAAATTATATGTGCATATATTTATGAGGTAATATATATTTTTAGAAATTGAGCCAAATTAGCCCATTAAGAGACAACTTAGCTTCAGTTTGTGGTAAAAGGTCCGATATTGTATTATGCTAACTCCTCCTGGCTATAATTTACCAGAGAAGAATAATTCTGGACAAGAATTTAATGCAATATTGTGATATGAAGGTTAATCTAAACAAACGGTATCCAGAATTAATGTAACTGCTGCTTACACACACACACCAAAATACATTCTTTCGCGTATACGTTTAATTAACTAAGCTTCGCGTTCGCAAGTGTGCGCTTCTCTTAGCACGTGTAAATTGGGGAGGGAGCGATCAGCTAAACGAGGTAGGAAGCCTGCAGTCATACAATATTAATAAAGAATACTCAACTTACAGTTAATGTGTTTTGTTATGAGGTAGCCCTTTCATCTTCGAGGTTTGATTCCAGAAATCTGTGCCATATCTGTCGGAGTTTCATTGTTTGTTATGTAAGGCTAAAGGCGTAAATATCAAATTCCAAAGCAGTAGAAACTAGCACATACCTTTACACGTGCTTTTAGAATTCCATAGTTGGAGAAGTTTCATGTTTCTTTAAGCAAACTTAGAAAATAGACATAATGTTGTAACTTTGCATTTTGATTCAGCACTGTTAAAACTTGCGCATCTTTGTTAGAGTTTACCGGAAAACGAATATTTTGCTACTATGTGAACGTTTGTGTTACGTCTATGTATGTGCAAACCTATAAATAATATTTGAGATCCTCTGCGGAAATAAGGGAAAAATTTCTGTTTTAAATGAATAACTTATTTATATTAAAATAAGCTCGTATACGTCTGGTAATTAATAAAACCCTATGTCATTATTGCCAGAAAAATAAGGTAAATGAAACTTGGTTTAGTATTATAAATTGCCAATGAAAATTGCTACAAAATTATGTTTCGATATACCATCCAGACTAGATACCTATGTGTGCTGCGTCAATACACAGTGAGTTGTTTTGGTTAGAATATTAGTTTTATTTTCAAATGCATGTTAAAACACTTTGTTGTTTTACCAAGTGGCATGTGACTTGTTAAAAAGTACTATACGAGTACTGGATTAAAACATACGCCCACTTAAGCCATAATTGGATAAATATTAATAATATTTCCAAAAAACAAAAATTCAAAATAAAAGACAAGTTTTATGTATCTGATCCTCCCTACCTAAGGATGCAGCAACTATTTATTTGGCATGACACTACTGGGAGTTAAAATTTAGAAATACCAATTTTGGACTTTCTGTGATATGAGACATGTGCGTATTGCATTTAATATAGCGGCGGTCTTTGAAAATATGCGCTCACACGGAGCTGAGATGTCGACGTCACAAGACACTTATGCTGATAAGGACAGAAATAGAACATATAATAACTTAAATAGTACCGTAGAATGTTACGTAAAATATGTAGTGAAATTTTGAGAGGTGATGTTGCTGTAGAAGAGAAACATTAACGCCAAAACACACATTAATGTCTAATATAACAAAAGATGAAGTTGGTTACATATTTCTATGCACCTAAGCGGATAGTTAATGCTGTTAGTAGGCATTTTTCTCGCCAGATGGTACATTAGATGGACAATGTTACTCAAGCGTTCACGATCTCTTGGAGGTTACTACTGCGTAACGCATTGACAACTATTCAGTTCCACGCACAGTTCCAATAACCATTACACATACAGTGAATGTTGTCACCCAGACTTGGTAACCGTTAACAAGATAACTGGTTACTGTCTTCGTTACTTTGATAACCGTTATTGGGTAAATAGGTACTGGTATTAGATATTTGTGTTATTAATAGTTAATGGGTAACTTGTTACGTTATATTCCAAAGGTTTGTAACGTTACTGGGTAACTAGTTATTGTCTGGATCCATCATTGTTGTAACTGTTACATTTAGGTAGCCATTACAATGTAACTGTTACGTTATTTTCTGTTCATCCCTAGGGTAAGACGAGAAAAGCTACCATATACCCCTATTACTGCATGCTACTACATGTGGGACGTCTACTCTCTGAGAGAATAACAGAGCGAGAAGAGAAGCGTTTTGAGTGGTGGCACACCGATGATGATGATGATAATAATAATAATAATAATAATAATAATAATCATCATATTAATAATAACAATAATAAGAGGGTGGTAACAGTGATGAATGTGAAACTGAATTGGCATTTCACCATGGAAAAATCGTTATCCATCCAACATAATAAAAATGACTTTTGTGAATTCATACTTTGAATGCCTTGGATAAAGGTGAAGATATCTACTTTCTAATACCTCGTTTCACAAATGACTGTCATCAACTTTAAATGTGGGCGGTACAGATGACTTTGCAGAACGTTGATTCATCCCTTACCTGAAATACTTCTTCTGTACTTAGAAAACTGGCTGTATATGCTATATGAAATTAATAATCAAGCCTTGATTTTGCTCTTTTTATCGTACACATTACATTTCTTTCTGTTACTACTAAACATTTTGTTACAGGAATTGAACCCAATCATGTTTTCCTTTAGGAAACAACTCAAGCTTTTCTGTTAGCTCCTTTGGGCAAAGGAAGGTGGAAGGTGGTCTTAAACTATGTGAAAAGGGGTCTTCAATTATATGAAGTGATTTAAAAAATACAGCAGTTTAGGCCTTCTGCTTTCAAAAGAAATATTCGTAGTGTGTTTCTTGAATATTAGATCATTACACTTAGGCAACATAAATCGTATCTCTAGCAATAAAACATAGTCTCTTGATCTCTGGTGTACTTGAGACTGAACATTCGCTTAATGTAACTTTTAGTTTTGACACCAAATTGTAGTTATTTCAAGTGAAATCGTCCCACACATGCGTTCTTCAAGCTTGTTTGTGTAATCGATACATAACATGTCAGTGGCTATTCCCAATAGAAAGTGGATAGGAAATGATGGATTTACATCAGGAGATTGATTCTTTTACGCTTTGTGCATATCTGAGTGGTAATACCTTAATGACGCTACCTCATCAGTTAAAGCACGCAGCAAATACATGTCTAACAAAGTCTTCATTCATTGCTCTATTATTAGTATAATTGGATTTACGACTAATTCATAACCATAGGAGTATTCCATACCACATAGTACCAAATAAAGTAAAAATTTACCTTGCATATTTTAAACAAAATTACTAATTTTATATTTGGAGGCAACCTCTGATATATTGCTCTATGCGATTTGATAAACCTTAGAACATCATAATTTTTCAATTCAAATGGTTGAAATGTATCGTATCTATTTAAAATTGTAAATTTGAAGCTCTTATAATTCTTAAACCTTCACATTTAATTACTTAAACTGAGCTCTATTTTGATTCCCAAAACTTTAGTTTCATACTGATACGTAAAGAATTTTCCTTAGTTTTATTTAAATGAAGAAATTTCAATTTTTTCAAACGCAGGCGGTACTGGATTAAGAAAAGGAATTGTGTTATATATGTATGGTAAGATTCCGCAATTTAAGCACAAGGATTATATTTTAATATGATTACTTGATAAGAATTCGTATAAAAAGGATAAAGGTGTAATTTATTTTATGCGCATGAGTAGTAAGACACGCTATTATGGTCGCTCTCGCACAGTGGTTTCGAAATGAATGTCAAATAAGGCGATACGAGCGTGTCGCGAAAAAGCAAGTTAGTGAAAAACGCGGTCTGTAAAAAAAATACAAAAATAACGGTCAACATTCCTAGGGCAAGCACATGAAGAGGGATGCAGTCCCATTTACATAAGGCTACCTTTCAGCACTCTTTACAATTGCTAAGGTAAGGCAGAAGCCTAAATTTTACTGAAAAGAGACTCAATTAAAAATACAGATTGCTGTTACACTTTTCCCAGGTGTTGCACTGGCAAAATTATATATTATCCATTATTTTGGCGTGTTGAAAATCAGCTTAATAAGTTTTGATGTGTCGTTTTCCTTTTGTGAAGCGGACATGGCTTTCCCTTATTCCTTTATTAGTAGTAATTGCTTCCATCAGAACTACTCGATAACCCACATTGAAACAAAAGTAAACACTTCTGTGGTAAAAACAGTAATGCGATTTCATACACGGCTGAAGAGGGGTGAAAGTAGGTAATCATTTCTTAGAATTACCTTTTCCCTGACATGCAGTGTGTTACATGACCACTTTTTTCATAGATACGTTCGATACGAGTAAGGTTAAGCAATAGGAACGCTTACTAATCAGTAAGTGGTATTATTGTGCTACTGCAATGGTTAATATTCGCTTTGCTTTTGATTATCCGAAGCCACTAAGGTAGCACACGCCGCGTGCACCGTTTGTTCTTGGAAGAGCCAATGTTTACGTTGCACCAATGAGCGTGTCGTTTCAGCCAATGAAATCAAAGAAATCGTCAATGACATGTGGGTGTTAACCTCGGATGTAGTGAATCACAGCACTGTAACATCTCTCCTACTTTCTCTCCGATTCTTTTTCTTCTAAGAATTAAGTTCTAAGAATAAATGTCCACGCCTGGATTGCGAACGCTTTCTTGCAGAAAACGTAACAACGTTACTTTTCGTGACACTGAATACCTTCATCTTGTAACACGGCTTTGATAGGCCACATTTTAATCATTAGCGTAGCCCAAAACTTCCCCACAGATTCACATTACTAGAGGAATAAGCATAACAGCAAAGGTACAAGGCGTATTAACCATCACTTTTATATCAATTGCTGTTGATATCGCTTTACTGGGACCGTGAAATACTAGAAACTCGGCGTAGAGTAGATAATAGAGCACAAATGGAGTTCTGCGGAGGTGGGCACAACACATGAAACGTTACGTGATTAATTGTACATAATTATAATTACACAGATACATAATAGAGAAAAAATCCTTAATGTGTATTATATATCTATATACATATTTATTGTAATTAATTAAATATTGCCCTTTGCAATTTGCAACAGTTGTAGTAGCAGTAGCAGTAGCAGCAGCAGCGGCGGCGGCGGCGGCGGGGGCGGGGATGGTGATGGTGGTGATGGTGGTGGTAGTAGTAGTAGTAGTGGTGGTGGTGGTGATTGTAGTGATAGTAGTGGTGGTGGTGGTGGTGGTGATCGTAGTGGTAGTAGTGGTGTTGGTGGTGATTGTAGTGGTAGTAGTGGTGCTGGTGGTGATTGTAGTGGTAGTAGTGGTGGTGGTGGTGATTGTAGTGGTAGTAGTGGTGCTGGTGGTGATTGTAGTGGTAGTAGTGGTGCTGGTGGTGATTGTAGTGGTAGTAGTGGTGCTGGTGGTGATTGTAGTGGTAGTAGTGGTGCTGGTGGTGATTGTAGTGGTAGTAGTGGTGCTGGTGGTGATTGTAGTGGTAGTAGTGGTGGTGGTGGTGATCGTAGTGGTAGTAGTAGTGGTAGTGATCGTAGTAGTAGTGGTGGTGGTGATTGTAGTGGTGGTGATGATTGTAGTGGTAGTAGTAGTGGTGGTACTAATGGTAATACTAATATCATTGCGAATGCCCAAATAACGAGTTGAACTTAACGTGTACCAGCGTACATGAGATAAAAACCCGCTCCAACATATCCCAGCAGACGCCAGGAAACACGCGAGGGCATATGAGGGATCCAGGGCCCCTTTGGAAAGGTTCCAGCTCCGCAAATTTAATTAAAATATGTCCACAATGGAAACGTCCTAAAGCGGGATCATCTTTAAGCAGGTGTTTGTGACTGAAATTAAAGCGCCCTTTTAAACTGCAGCAATCTCTTTCCCAGCAGAGAAGCTCTCGTCAAATTAAAATGTATTAATAAACCTCCAGAATCTCTGCTAGTCTTACTTGGCGAAACTGTAAACATTTTAATGTTAGTGTGTTACTTTATGTATACACGTAAAATATAACACAGAATGTTCTAGGTTACTTGTAGGGCAGGCGCATGCAATGGATCATTATTATTATTAATAATAATAATATTATTATTAATAATACTTTCTCTAGCCCCGTATGTACAATGTACATAGGGATAAAAAAGGTATCGTATTCCACCCAAAAATTCGGTGTCGAGATTTCACCGGAAATATATGTTTTTGGGACCACTGAGTCCAAAAAAAGCATTTTTAGAAAAAAGGTTCCTGTATGTGTATGTGCGTGTGTGTGTGACCTTGGACAGCATAACTTAAAAACAAAAAGGCCGTTAAATACCAAACTTGGTATTTAGGTTTGGTATCTTCCAAGGATGCGGCACGAGGGTTTTCAAGAAAATCCCCCACCACAAACTACTCTTTATATGGAAAATATCTTGCAAAAAATGGCTCTAGCGATTGTAATTAAAATGCCGTATATTAAATATATTTACATCCCAAATGAAATGTATATCTTATATTTTCTGGGAATAGCCCCTGAAGATCTCTTTATTCTGGATGAATTTTGCTTAACTGCTGAATGGTAAGAGATAGACCAAAACGTACCACACAGAAAATGTAGAGCTCTTTAAAACACACAATTTAGGTCCTTTACGTTTTTATCGTGGAGGTAGCCGTTTCGGAGATATTCCTTGTTGTTAGATTTAACTGGAAAGTGCTTATACTTTTCTCAGACAGGAGGAGTTCATTTTTCATTGTTCTACTCCTGAGCAAGCAAAGAAGCGATTTGCAATCATAATCGCATAACTATAGCTTAAAACATTTGACTATCACTTTAGCATGGCGCATTTCTTTAGTTCCCTTCTACTTATAAGGTACTAAGTAATAAACACATTCTACTAGTATTTATCTCGATCAGCATTGTATGGAAAGAAGAAACATCTTTTGTAAGAAGTTTGCAGAGCAGCTAGAGAAAGTCAGTGAGTGAAACACATAAGAATTTTATTATTTTTATTGAATATTTTTTCTTCAACCAAAGAATATAATTACACTATTCTGTAAAATTATTAACCTGGTTAGGTCTTCTAGACATGTATGCTTCAATAAGCGAAATGCTATTGAGGTAAGTTTGCTATACCGAAGAGGAACCTCGGAGCGCTATAAATCGTCACACAGTTTCAGATATACCTATTTTTCTCGACTATTCTCTGAGTGCAACAGCACTGGGCTACTCGCTCTTGTACTGGAGATGTCCTGTTCATATCGTAAAATTCTGATATATTCCAGCAACATGACTTTCTCTACCTGTTCCATAAACGAATTATCCTTACACAAGGCTATTCTGTTATCTAGATCATGCTAATCCAGATAAACATTAGCAGAAATCATCTTATTACTTGGTTCCTTATAAATAGAAGGGAAATAAGAGAATATATTAGGATAAAGTTCTAGTCAATCTTTAAAAATCTGATGTGTACCATTCACATGACTTTCTCCATATCCCTGCAACAAATAATTCTTAAAATGCTTATACTTCTATTTACGTCATGCTAATCAGAAAAAATTAGCAGAAATAGTCTTATTACTCGCTTCCTTTTAAGTAGAAGCGAAATAAGGGACAACCGTAGGTTAAAGTGATAGTCAAAAACTGGTTGCTATGTCAATGAAGTTCCTTTGTTTATATGGATAGGAGTTGACAAGTTCCTGTATGAGAAAAGTATACGTTTTTCATAGCAGAAACCAAAAATAAGGAATGTCACAAAAACGACGAACTCCACGAAAAAAATGTATATAACATAAATTGTGTGTTTTAAAGTGCTCTACATTTTTTGTGAAGTAAGTTTTTGTCCATCTCTTACGGTTTAGCAGTCATTCAAAATTTAGTAAAATTCATCCAGAATAAACCACTCTTCAAAGGCTATTCCCAGAAAATTCAAGATATAAATTTCATTTGTCAGGTAAATATGTTTAATATCCGAACTTTTAATGAAAATCGTTAGAGCCATTTTTGAGAAAATCAAAATTTTCGAAATAAATTCCATGTAAAGGGTAGTTGGGGCTGGGGGATTTTTCTCAAAATCTTCGTGTCGCATCCCTGGAAGATACTAAACTTAAATACCAAGTTTGGTATTTTACCGACTTTTCGTTTTTGAGTTATCATGTTTACAGACACACGGACACACACAAACACACGGGCCTTTTTGTGAAAATGCTTTTTTTGGATATTGGGGACCCTAAAACATATATTTCCGGTGAAATCTCGGTGTCGAAATTTTGGTGGAGTGTAATACTTTCTCTATACACTATGTACATAGTGCGTATGGAGAAAGTAAAAATACAAGATTTAAATTTCGTTTGTAATAAAAATATCTTAAACAAATGATATTTCAAAGAGCATCATTAATCCTTTTTGAGAAAACACAAATTTTCGAAAACAGTTACATGTGAAGGGCCGTTGGGGGGGGGTGGACTTTCCTGAGAATGTTAGTGTCGCATTCTTGGAAGATGCTGAACCCAAATACCAAGTTTAATCGACTTTTCGATTTTGAGTTATGCTTCTGGACAGATAAGCGTGCGCAAACACGCGGACTTTTCCCATTTCTTTTTTTAAAATTCAGGGAAACATAAGCATCGTATTTCCGGCGAAATCTCAGTATCAAATTTTTTGGGTGGAATACAATATCTATTCTCCCTTCTATGTATATTGTTGTATGTGTTAGAGAAACGAGGTATGTGTTCCATTCACATAGCTTTCTCTACCTGCTTTGCAAACAAAATATCCATACAAAAGATTATTATCTGTATAATCCTAATCGAGACAAATATCAGCAGAAGCGAAATAAGGAAATAGACTAGGATCACGCAGTACTCGCTTCCTTTTCTAAGGGGACTGGAAATGGAGTTTTCATGATTTTTTGTCATTTTCATGTTTTAATTGCCAATGAATGTTTCAAATCTCCCACTCATTTTGATATAAATTTCATAGAGGTACGCTAATTATAAATAGTATAAAATATTATTGAAAATAATACTACGTAGTAGTTTGTAGAACATTTTGTTACACTCAGTTTATAAAACATCAATATCTTTGTAAGTATTAGGTTAGAGCAGGGCTGTTTTTTATTTTGATCGGAAAGTTTAACTTTTGATATTGGTTGCATTGGCATCCTATTCATATTTCCTTCATGTGCCGGTTTCGAAGTACTGCGAGGGTGGTTTTGAAAGTTACTTTACTGTTTTGAATTTTTTGTTTGAAGGCCATTTCTGAAGAAGTAAAATATGTTATACAAATGCCCAATTATCTCATAAACTAATGGACACTAAGGGCTACAATTTATACCGCACATATGCAGCTAAATAGGCTTTATTTTAATGAACATGTTTATATATATATATATATATATATATTGATTAGTGTTTTTTTAATTTAGAAATTGTTATTTTTCAATAAAATATTAAGAGCTTTATTAAAATAATGTATTTCCTTCTAATGAACAGAAGTATTCCATCTTTCATCAATAACTGTATAGATATTGCTGAATATGCCTTAAAAACTTTGGTTCAATATCTTAAATAGTTGCTGAGAAAATGGGGCAAACCTTAACATTTGCAAGATACAGTATTTCGACTCCCCTTAAAGCTATCGAGGCCGCGCCGTGGCCGAGTGGTTAGACCGCTCGCCTCTCACATAGGAGGCACGGGTTCCACCCCAAGCGAGCGCATGTGGGATTTGTGGTGGACAAAGTGATGCAGGGGTAGGTTTTCTTCGGGTTCTCGGTTTCCCCCATCATCACATTTCACCGGTGCTCCATCTTCATTACATGTATCATCTGTGTCATCGTCTGCGGTGCCATAGTAGTAAAGCGGGAGTTGAACACTATAAAAAACTATCGGTATGTGACACAATTGAAATTGGGTTCTCTTTGCGTGGCTAGGAGTAAAACAAAAGAAGAAGCATGAAATGAAAGATGACTGACTTCCCGTTCGGGAAAAATTCAAGTAGTTTAAAATTGAAAGCAATAACACACAATATCTTGGAAACGGTTAACTCTCTCAAAAAAAAAAAAAAAAAAAAAAAAGATACGACATGAATTTTGTGTTTTAACCATATATATAGGTTATTTCCAGAAAGTCGAATACACAAATTTCGTTTGTCACAAAAATATCTTTAAAATGTGGTATTTTAATCAAAATCCTTAGATAAATTCTTGAGAAAATCAAAATGTTTGAAAAATGTTCCATGTAAAGGATAGTTGGGGTGGGGGGATTTTCTTGAAAATGTTCGTGTCACAACATTGGAAGAACTGAACTTATACATCATGTTTCGTATTTTACGCACTTTGCGTTTTTGAAATATGCTGCTCACAGGCGTGCGCGCACACACACACCACACACACATAGATGGTCATTTGTCTAAAAATGCTTTTATGCATTCATGGGGTTTCAAAACATACATTTTCGGTGAAATGTCAATATTGAATATTTGGGTGGCATACAATACCATGTTTATCCACTATGCACATTGTACCTACGTGCTAGAGAAAGTAAAAATGAGGCCCTACGGAGTTAATTAAGACAGCTTTATTGAAAAAGTATAGTATAAAAATATGAGGAAATTTTGATGAGTATGGTACAGGGCCAACCGTAGTGTAGTGCGGCGAAGGGAATTCCACACTTCAGCAATTTATTGGCTTGTTGTACGTCAGAACCCAGGAGGATAAGATGAGATGAGATTAATTACAGCGGGCAGCCAGAAACGGACGGGGGAAGGGAGCCACCTGGAAGGACCGTAACAGTTTCCAGGTAGTTCTTCCTTTCAACTTTGGGGGCGCTAGGAATCCGTGCCGCAGGTCTGATCAAATGATCCTGAGTCTACAGAAGACTTCCAACGCTATCCCGCCATCGAGAGCTGAATTTCCAAAGCGCAGTCACCTCCACGACAAGGCGCCACGACCTCCCGAATGCCAGTACCAGACTAAACGCCCAAACTACCTGATTCGGAACAGAATCAAACTATAGCTCATTTTAATTGTATGAGCGAAAATGTTAACCATTTTCCTACACGCGATAGAGGTTTCGGTAATGCTCTCCTTTTCAATAAAATAGGTGATAAGGAAGTTTAATATATATTTGAGATTAAAGAAATTATGTGTTTAGCTCGAACGGCTTTCTCTATTCACTTTGGTTTTACATTGCACTCACAAACTATTCTTAAAAAACATATTTTTTATCTATTTTATCGGATCGAGATAAACAGAAGTTACCTAATTCCACACTTTATTATAAAGACAATGGAAATAGACGAAATCCAACCAACAGTCAAATGCTAAAAGCAAGTTATATGCTGGCCTTGAAATTCCCTACCCTATTCAAGACATCCCAAAAAGTAATTGAACATCAACCGCTTCAAAAAAGACAACTGAAGACTCCTTAATAATAACAATGGGTATCTAGTAAATAGCTGATGCTACAAAAATGTATTTGAAATAAAATTGATGTTTTAAAGACATCCATAATTCTCTGTTTATCTCTTAGGATATAAGAGTTATACAAAATTATGTAAAATTGATTACGAGTGAAGAGCGGCTATGAGGCTATCCTCAGAATATTCAAGCTTAACATTCTAATTAGGACAAAAAGTATCCTGAATATACGGCATGTTAACTACAATTCTTAAAGACATTTTTAAGAAAGAAAGAGAAAAAACATATACTTCCCAAGGTCGCGAATTGAAACCCGTTGGAGGGTGATGAATCTTTTCTCAGAAACCTGATAAACAGGCTTCTGAGAAACCTTAAAGCGGGCCTTCACACCCAATACAAAATAGGACGCTGAGAATCACAGGAGTTATAAGACGTCCATAAATAATACTCAGTTTCAACTTTACACCTACATACCCATGGCCCTTGTTCTATAAATTATTTTTTCTTATTCAGGGGATCTCAAAACGTGAAATTTCTACATGCAAGTTTTGGGTAGAAGCAATTCTAATATACATGTAAAGGTAGGTAACAGAGAAAGTAGACATCAGATTATTATATGCAGATAATTTTATCTACCTACCACAAACTAGTTTTGTAATAGTACACGCCACGAGAGTTTACTGATAGTAATAAAGATGCAAGTGTCATACTTTTATTACTTGCCTCTTAATGGCCATTATAGTCAAGGTTCAAACGATTATTTTTCATCAAATATTGGGTCTATTTATTTATAAATTACCTTTAATATTCTATGCTTACCATACCTTACACAGTAAAACAGCAGGCAAGGTTGTGGTATGTACGCAGACGCAAATGTATTATTTTATTTTTACCTCGGCCTTGACTCAATGCTTGATTTTAAGAGCAATAGTTGCTAGTCAAATCGTGTGCCTTTGCAGAAATTTCCTGCAGTTTAAGTTGCATCTCAGTGTCATTCTTGTCCGACATATTTACTTTTTCTAAACTCTCATTAGTTTTTATTTGATTGGACATACGAGAATAATTGACAGTTACACTTTCAACAGCTGGTGCTTGGTAGGGTTAAAAGATGTGCGCAAACGCGAGAGTATTGACTGTTCCATGTGGATCTTCTGATTGGCGGAATCCTGCACTTCAGTGTAAAAGTTTACTTTAATGAGGTCCTAAAAGCACAGCTATCAGGCGTACAATTACTACGTTTAAGCATGGTCGAGCATAAAAGCGCATGTATAAACATATTAAAATATCTGCTTCAGGTTAATTGGATTAAAGCTCTGATTAAACCTCATTACATATTTTTGTAGGTACAGCGGGGTACACTAAACCGAACGGAAGGTCAAATGTTTAAACGCATGTGGCTATTGCTGGCCTTGACAATTCATACTCTCTTTATAGCGTTGTGAGACATAAGTGAAGGTGACACCACTTCAAATATGACAAAAGCATTGAAAAATTCAACCCAACAGCAATGGGTATCTCGGGAATGGCAGATACCACAAAAATATTAAATAAATTGTGTGTTTTAAATAAATTCTATACATTTCTACCTGTTATGGTTTAGCAGTTTCGCAAAACTAATTCCAAATAAATACAGCTTTGCAAACATTCGCCGAAATTTTCAAAACATACGCGCTATTTTTCATATAAGTGTCTTAAATATATGCTATTTTAATCGAAATTGTTATAACCACTTTTGAAAATGATAGATATCGATATCTTTTAGGTGAAACCTAGATAAGAGATAGGGATAGAGGGATCTTGTTGAATGTCTCTCTGTCGCAGCTTTGGAAGGTACTTAACTTAAACACCTCATACCGTTAAATTGCAAGGCACTGGGGAGAAGAAGATTTCATCTCTTTGGAGTCTCCATTTTGGATAGGTCAAAGGATCCTATCTCAGGAAAGGGAGTTCTGGCGCTAACCAACGCTAAGGCACCCCAATTCCTACGATAGGAAAACTGGACCGCACAAAGGACTTCTAAAGGTCGAGGTGTGAAGGTCTTTGAACCCTCATAGATCCCGTAACGTACTACATATCACCACTACTACTAACAACTTTAACCCCAAGTTTGATATATATATATATATATATATATATATATATATTTAATTTTTAAGTTATGCTGCACGTATACTTTTTGCTTCTAAACTTAAGGAGGCAAGAAGGTATGCATTTAAAATGAAATTTCGATTACAACTTTTGGATAGAGTGGAACACTTCCGCTACCTACTACGTACGTGGAAGAAAAGGTAAAATGCTTACGCAACAGGAGCAGTGAAACTGAAACTTATTTCCACGCCTTTTGACCAACAAGTTAGAAAAAACTTTGGCAAATCAAAACAAACGTTTGGTGTGTTAAACTTAAATAAAATAATACACTTTTTAAACAGACCTCATTTATTATATGAAGCTCCATTTGCTTATTTATCTCCCTAACATATGAAATATACTTTATTTTCGTATAAACATAATAACATTATAACATAACTAAAACGTTCAAGTGCGAGAAGTGCAAATTATACAAATGCAGTATCTTACACTGAACTCTTACATAAGGCAAGCTGCGTGTGATATTCAGGTTTACAGATCAATATGAGACCTAAATCAGCATATCATAATATATTTCAATGTTGTAAAACTGTTCATGCCGAACTTTTATTATGTTACTTCCTCTAGCACATGTGTACACTGCACATAGTAGGTAAAGAGGTATTACATTCCACATAAAATGTCGATGCCGAGATTTCACCGGATATGTAAAAATCCCCCCTCCCCTAAAAAAAACATTTTAGAAAAATTGCCACGTGTGTGTATGTGTGTGTGTGTGGGGGGGGGGGAGCGCAGCATTTGTTAAATACCAAACTTGGTATTTAAGTTCTATATCTTCCAAGGATGCGACACGGAGACTTTTGAGAAAATCTCCCCATTCCAAATATCCTTTACACGGAACATTTTTCTACTTTTGATTTTCTCAAATGGCTGGGACGATTTTGATTAAACTGGCGTATGTTTAAGATATTTTCACAATCGAAATGTATATCTTGAATTTTACGGGAATAGTATCTGAAGACCTCTTCATTCTGAATAGCTTTTGAATAGCTCGTAAACCGTAAAAGATAGACAAGGACTTAGTCGACAAGAAATTTAGATCTCACTAAAACACACAATTTATATCATAAACATTTTTGTAGATTTAACCGTTTCTGAGATATTCCGTGTTATTGGTTTCAACTTTTAACTACCTAAACCTTTTTGAACCAGGAAGTATTTATTCCTGAGAACGCAAAAAGGACCAAATTTCAATTGTTTTACACAGCTATAGGTTTTAAAATATTTAAATGTCGGTTTAAAATGGTTTATTCTTTTGTTTCCTTCTTATTACGAGGAAGTAAGTAACAAAACCATTTCTGCTATCGTTCATCTTCATTAGCATTACGTAGATAAAAGAATAGTCTTTTATATAGAAGTTTTGTGGGACCGAGCCAGGTGGCTCAGGCGTTTCGTTTGGGATTCGCATTCAGGAGGTCATGGGATCGGTTTCCCGCGGTCAACCTCTCTAATCTATGTTTTATTCGGGGATTTTGCCGGGTTTCTAGGTGAATGCCGGGGAAATATCTTCATTCTGACGTATTTTTATCCCTTAATTTCATCTCCATTTCATCCAACCGGTCTCTTTCATAGCTGTAATTGGCAACCTTTCTTGGAGGTAACTGCGATTTAAGATTCAGCTCTCGGTGGCGGAATGGTGTTGGAAGTTATCTGTTGACTCAGGGGCTTTTGGTCAGACCTGAGGCGCGGGCTCCAAGCGCTCCCCGCGTCGAGATGAAGACCTTCTTGGAAAACTGTTAGGGACCCTCCACGGAGGTGGCTCCCTCCCGTCAGGTTACGACTGCCCAATATAATTCCTCTCATCTCATCCTGTCTTCCTAAGTTATAAGTACAAAAAGCCAATGAGTGGCTGAAGTGTAGAATCCCCTCCGGCACACTACACTACACTTCGCTACTTGTTTGCGGAACAACTAGGGAAAGCCATGTAATGGAACACGCGATTTTTTTTGTAAATAAAATCATATACGCAACTTGTGGAAAGTGGGATAATTGTATACTGGTAGAATTTTCATATCGAGCTACACTCGTGCAAAATGTCCCTAATTGTACGATTTCCCAATCACAAACAACTGTAGACAAGAGTGTGTTATTTAGGAAGCAACATGGAAGTTTCTAAATCACTGCCAACTTCAAGTTTTTCTTTGGTACTAGGACCTTAAGGAACGAAAAAGAAAATCATACAAAGATGGTCACGCTTGTATACATAATGTAAGAATTCAATTTAATTTTTTCTGAAAGAGATGTTTAAGAAGCTAGTAATTTCAAACCGTTGAACAGATTATACCAACTAATTGTTTCAGTGTAGTTTAATCTAAATGTAAATGCGAACTTGGATACATACAAAAACAAGCAAACAAACAAAAAAGGAACAAAAGAAAACGTTGAAATATAAAATAAAAACCTCTTTCATTGCACAGAACATATGAAGCATCTGCTTCAAGACACAAGAAACAGGATGATAGAAAAATTAAATAAGGGAGTAAGTATATAATTTATTAGTATCGTGTGAACAAGCAATTAATCATTAAACCTTATTAGTGCAACCTAAAGAATACAGGATGTAACAAAAAGTGCGTTAAAATTTGGTAAAACGTTTCTTTCGGGTAGAGGATAAAAAAATATTATATCAACATGGGTCCAAACATTTTTTATTTCCTTTTATAGCACTTTTTCAACAGCTTAACCCCATACAATAATGCTCTAGGATAGAACCGTGGGAATCAGGAAATCACAGTACATGTTCAAAATGACCTCCATTTTCTCCAATGCATTCGTCAACCCGCCGTCGCATGGACTACCTAATGCGCTGAGTTAGGCCTGGAAAATTTCGTAGTGTCTGGCAGCCTTCCACAATTCAAGCACGAAGAGTTTCTACATCTGAAACTTGAGTTGTATAAACAAGAAGTTTCAAATGTCCCCATAAATAAAAATCTAAAGGGTTTCAGTCAGGCGAGCGTGGAGGCCATAGAATTGGTCCACCTCTTCCTATTCATCTACTACGAAACCTGCTATTCAGAAATAGACGGACAGAAAGACTAAAATGAGGAGGAACTCCATATACATGAAGTACATATCCCGTCGTATTGCTAATGGAGTATCTTGCAACAAGACAGGTTAAGTCATTCTGTAAGGACCTTCTATACCTTCCTCCATTAAGACAATGTGGTAGTACATGTATGCCCACCAAACAGTAACGGAGAATGTATGTTGATGGATTGCCGGAACAATTGCATGCGGATCCACGTCAGCCCGTACGTGCTGATTGTGAAAATTCACAATCATATCTCGGTGAACTGAAGCCTTATCTGTAAATCAGCAGCAAAGTGTGGATTAGCACATCCGTAAGGAAACCACTCGCAAAAAGCTAATCGTGTGGGATAATCAGCTCGTGATAATACTTGCACGCGTTGTAAATAATACGAATACAGAAGCTTCTCACGCAACATTCTCCAGATAGCCATATGGTCAACGTTACATGTTACAGCTAATTGTCGAGTGCTGACACTAGGGCCTTTCTCAACAGCATGAAGAATCGCCTCCTCCTGTAGTGGTGTCTTCCTCGTCTTCCCCAGTCACGAGTAGCAGGCTTGAAGGTTCCATTTTCCCTTAGACAACGATGAATTGATTGAAACTTTCTCCTATCTGCTCAAGGTCTGGAAATGTTTGTTGCTACACACGCTGAGCGTAACTTGCATTACCTTAGGCTAATCCGTTGCATTATATGAGCATCCGCCAGTTCCGCATTTGCGTACATGTTCCTGTAACTGAAACACACAGTAATCGCTGAACCCACACTTAGTATACTACTGTATTACCTTCGCCTAATCGTACATAATATGAGAATCTGCCAAATCCAAATTCAAATGTAAATGTTACTACACCTGAAGCTCACAGGACAGACACTGCTTGCCCGGTGCTACTACAAGCCGGTGCCTAACAAACGGACTACATACTGTACTGTAGCACAATGACAATAACGGTGAAAGGCACCACCTCCACCTAATTTAAGCAGATGTAAAAGCGAATGTTTACTACTCTACAATTAAACATCTGTTCTGTTGTAGGGTTATGCCCCCAGGGCAGCCACATATTAAACTTCTCATCGTGTAAGCAGAGTTGTAGAAAAAGAGCTCTACCATGGAAATAAACAATTTCCAAATCTATGCTCATATAACATTTTTAGCTCTATACACAAGAAACGTTTTCTCAAAGTTCTGACATACCTTTTTGTTACATCCGGTATATTAAATCCCTTCTCGTACATGTATTCATGAGTTGTATGAATACAATATTTTTTACAACATTAACAAAGGTGCAAACAAGCTTTACTGTAAGGAAAATACATCCTCGCAGTTGTCTCATTAATAACATATCACAAATAAAATAATTTAATCCCGTGCTTCACCACTGTCATACAAACATCCACAGCAACAATTTCTTTCGTTAGACAACTTTTATTATTATTATTATTATTATTATTATTATTATTACATATTGGGCACATAACTAGCGCTCTTTATGGTGAAACTGATAAGAGAGTAACTGGTCATTTTCAACAAAACTTATGATGACTCATACTGCCAGAAATTTGGTTGAAACAAGCAAAAATGTAACGATTTTTTGCCGCCTTATCCCTCGACCTCTGGGGTAAATTATGAAAGAAGGTAATTCACAGAACAGACCCAAATAGTGTATGATTTAAAACAAAAATATCTGCTAGGAACGTAAACTGCGGCCCGTTTTTTAAACAGGGTCAACAATGTATATATGCACAATGACGGCGGCCAGTTACATCATCTCCTTTTATAAACGTCGTATACACATCCTTTTTCGTTGAGAAAATATTTTGTCATGGTTCTATCAATGCCAGCCTATGAGAGCCGTAGACGGCAACAGGCGCCGCTGTCGCGCATAGGCACAGCGTTGCATTTGATTAAAAACTATTTGTGTCACTATTACATACAAGCAGCATGGAACAGATAAACTGAATGGTATATATCTCCACTGAGCAGAGAACCTAAAATGCAAGATCATTCGGGTGTGAAAGAAATTTGATTGTTATTGATAATGTCAAAGTACCATTTTTAGCGTAAAATAACTGATAAGCTTAAAGAGAAGGCGCCACGGTATCGGTAGTTGGAATCTGTATCAGAATGGGCTCATATTTTTATCTATGAAGAGGGGAATTATTAGTTACTTATATAACCTAAATCGGAACTATTCTGACTAATTTTCTAAGTCTTTTTTAAAGATGTAATCCGTATGAGTTATGATGAAAAAATGAATGTGTGATTCATTGGACCTTAAACTAAAAATCTCATATGGTATTTTTTTTCCTCAAACGAAATCTCAATAGGATCATAGCCAGTTCTCTGTGATTCAAATTTGCCCACATATTGGGGTTACTTTATCATCGCCTTTGTTTTCACGGCAACTCTAAAAATCCCCAGTGTAGGTACTACTTTGACACCAGTTTATCTTTTTAAAATACTTTTATTAATACAACCTCATTATAAGAGCTTTTTAAAACTTATCTATCTGACACGAGACAGCTCACAAAAGTGGTTTAATAATGAATAAACTTAAGAGTGGTTCCTTTTATGTGATATTTCTTCTGCGGCTTTCTACTGAGATGATTTCCCAGTTCTCACTTCTTTAAGGGCATTTCCAAGATCTTCATTTCTGTAATTTTTGTAGGCACTATTCCAGGTTCCTTCTTAAAATGTCTAACCATTGTAGTAGCATATAGCTTATTCGCAAGCAGAAAACTGGTTGAAGAATTAGGTATTTAATCACAGTTGGAAATACAGCATTTATTTTTGTTAAACCTCAACCAAATGTGCTTATAATAATTAATAGCTGGTTTTAAAATAACTTAATTACAAGCGCGTAATTATGTGTTTGTTGTATATACAACTATGATATTTCATTGTTGTTAAAACTCAACTTAAGATGTTTATAATAATTAACAACTCTTTTTAAAAGAATTTAATTACAAGTACGTCGTTGTGTTGTCAAAAAAAAACAAAAACGCGACGTATGTAGGACATTTAAGACGTCAATAAAACCCTACTTCTGTCAAAGTCAAAGTAATATCTTATCTCAAAGTTGCCCCGGTTTATGGTACTTATTACGGAAAGACACGGTGTATTGAATTTAATGTAATGGACACTGCGTGTAGGATTGAATTCTGCCTAGCAATTCATTGCACTGGATTTTAAGCACGCACAATATTGTTCATTCTAAACAATCATCCTTTTTAATGAAGCATAATAATTTTATAAAGCTATTCCTCTCGTTTTATAAACCTTGTGTATACAAAAAGGCAATTCAGAACTCATTTATCATTCAGTGACGACAAAGCGTTGACCAAGCCGGCGTGGTTTAGCTGAGAATTAGTCCTGTGGAATTGCGACCAGAATGGCATCCTCGGAATGGATTCAATGCCAAGAGAAGAGATGTATCCTCTGTAACGGAAGACAAGTATCAACACCTCAGTAAGCCTGTTTGCCTGGCAGAGCTCTCCCTTGCAGTGCACACAGTATTCCTAGAACACTCAATTTGGCCTGTTTCATATAATGAATTAAATAGATTACTCCTCAAGCACTGCTCTGCCCCACATTGCGCTACTGTTATTATATGAAGCGTCTATAGCTCATAAACGCTCCTGAAATTCAATTTTAAACCTTTAAACTGACGCTAATGAGTTCCAAAGCAATGAAGTCTGAGGGTAGTGAATGCCTTGTTATATCCAGGAAAATTTCTTGTGAATCTTCTTTGTTATTTCCAGTCTTTGAAATTGGTATTGCAGGGGAGGAATATCTTACTTCTTTCAGACTGATAGTTCCTTTTATTAAAGCTTTAGATTTAAGATACAAGATCACGAATGAGCACAAAGAATGAGTTAAGGTTGATTCTTTTGTACTAAGAAACAGAAAGAAGCTGAAAGCAGATCTGGCGGCCAAGAAACCTATGAGCAATCGAATGTCGGATTTAACAAATGCTTGCCAATATAAAGACGTCTTCTCTCATGGAAAGAAACGACTTGGGATGAAAAGGACAAAAAATAATGGAAGACAGGCTACGTTACTAATAAAGCTTCTAAAATCCTCCGCTGTCACTTCCAAGTCATGATCCCTCGACTTGGCTAACAAAGGCACAGTCAAGATTTGTCTTCAGGAGGCACAAAATGTCTCATGTGCGAGCAATTTAATAATGTAACTTCAGTGACTAATTAGTTATTTACAGAATCAAGTAGACCAACACAGATGTGCACATTGATATAATCTATTCAACACTTCTGATGGAAGAAATCCCACTATATTGCCAATAATAACTGTTTTGGAAGAAAGACATGCAATATAACCGTTCTTTTTTGTGTGAAGAGAATCGATGAGTACTTCAAGTAGAAAGGGAGCGTAAAGTAAACGACTTCTGTTCCAAGTTGTGGCCAGATGGTGTAAGTTTGTATGCTAGGGTTTGAAAATTAGGGTAGCGAAAGTTCTTAGAACTTCTTATCATTTCTCTTATATTAAATGCCCAGGCTTAGGACAGAAAGGACTCCGCACCAAACATTAATGCTTGTTTTACCTTCGTCAGGGAGGGAGGGAGGGATGAAACGAGATGATACACCGGGCGGTTGGTAACAGGAGTGACTCCACAGCAAGGCAGGATCCCTACAGTTTCCAGATTGAAGCAGACCGGGAACCCCACCCCACATAGGGTCAATCAGCCGAAGTCGGGGACAGAGATAGTCACTATGACCATCCTTTTTCCCTGTCACGCCGCACCAAGTACCTTCGCCAACACTTCCAAACGAAAGAAACAAACGATATGAAGGATGAATAAAATGGCAATGGTTACGACATAGAGGGATAAGACATTCGGGGAAGGAAAGAAACCTACACAACATTCGCCTGGCGACCCAGGGAAACTCATCCATGAGTCAGTTAGGCCGACCACGGGGTTGAAACCCGCGATCTCCCGAATGCGGAAAACGGACGTACTAGCCTGAGACATATCGGTGGGAATTATAAAACTTCAGCGTACCAAGTTTTGTCAAAATCATACATAAATTGTTTTTAATAACAAGGTTTAGCGAAATTAGATTATAATTTAGGCACTATATAGAACTCTCCCCGCGGTTCCAATAACTAAATTTGAAAGTATTTAAGCTTCCCTAGTTACCCCTTTTGGTCTTCCAAATTGGCGTGTGATAATAAAGTGACAAAAATATCCTCTGATATTCAGCGAATTGGGATTCAAATTGTGTGACATGAATATGGAATTACATACTCATCACCAGTGTAACAAGTTTTGAAAACACTTTATACACAAGGTGGTCCAAAGGTTTAGTGGTTTTCAATTTTTAAGGCATTATGAATATTTGTTTAGCGATTTTCAAATTAACGCACTTGCTGCACACGTTATCTATCTCATAGTATTAGCATAACATACAAATTAGAAATTGACATCAAATTTCTTATACTCGCATGTTATAAAATCCATAGATAAGTAAAGTGATTCATTTACGCAGAATGTGTGACTAACACATTTATTTATTCAATTATTCAGTTATTAGAAACCGTCTTAAGTTAAACAATGCACAATTGATTGCACACTTGAAACCAAAAAATAAAGTATATGTTTGCATATCTTAGACTGTTTTGTTAGAAATGCAGCTATTTGCAGGAGGGGGAGAAGTCTCATAAATGATTCTTAGACACTTTGTTGGACCTGCGAAAACTTAGGAAAGTATTTTTATGCGGCTAATGCTACAAAAAATTTATTTTACAAATGCTTCAAACTTAAACTTGATCTATATTCTTATAAAGCATTGCTTGCTTATCACTAATAATTTAGTATCTACCCGAAAAAAAATACAAAACGAAGGGGAAATTGAAAGAAAACCTAACAATTCAAGACCAACATTTCATCATTTTGAAAATGTCAAAAACATATAATATTTTAATCAACGTCATTATTTTTGAGAAAATAGCAAAAAATATGTTTTCCACATTAGAGAATTTGGCGTTGACGATTTTGCTTGGTATGTTTAAACAGTGTCCATTACAAGCATGACATTTGCTATTTTGTCCATTTTTATTCTGGAGACGAGCGCGCGTACACAAACACATTTTTTCTAAAATATATTTTTGTTCACTGGACCTCAAAATGTAGATAATATTTTTGGACAGAATACTTTCTCTACCTACTGTAGGTATCTGAGTCAACGTGCCGAGAAGGCTCAAATGCGTGCAGATGTACAAAAGGAAACTAAATAAGTGCACATCTATTTTATTAAGTACTTTTGTGAAATAGCTACATTTTCTTGTATTATTATTATTATTATTATTATTATTATTATTATTATTATTATTAACCTATCTTCATTCAGAAGAGTGAACGGTTACCGAGAACGGCGCCGAAATGGATTCAACCTATAAGAACAGGAAACGTAAGTTCTCAAAAGTCATTGAAAATTGGAATAGATGGATAGAGATGACTGGAAGAAAAACAGTTCTTTAGGCATAGAAATATGTGAAAATATTAAAACCTTGCATATAGTTAAATTATTACGATCATCGTCATCAGTACATCAAATACTTCAAACATTTGAATCCGTCTAAAGCTTGTTGAATTTTTTTTTATTTAGCCCGCAAACAGAGGTGTTGAATATATTTTTTTGCTGTATACTATTGTTTCCATTTTTCTAACATTTTACTGTGTTTTTTATTACATTTTTCCTGTTTTCTGTCGATACACACATACATATTTCACAAACATGTAAACACACATGCCAAAGGCGAGACTCGAACCCACGATCCCCTGCGCCACGAAGCACCAAAGCGAGACACTTTAGTTAGCGCGGCCACGGAAACCGGCATATGGAACCTGTGCAGCATTATTTGTAGTTTCTATAACCTGTGCTAGTAACGCAAAGCAAAGATCCAATATAGTGGCGCAATGATTTAAAGGGTAATTGCCTGTGACCATTGCTGTTAATGGATGCATTAAATTTTCAGTATGTAATCAATACCAATGTTCTTAGTGGCAACAGACTGTAAATAGTTCGGAACATTTAACAGGGGAGTGTGGCTTCGGTTTTCATGGGACAGGTTAAGAATTTAGCAACATCGAGTGTCTCTGTTCTAAATGCCTTCTAGTCAGGATGAAATGAGTATGGGTAGAACTCCCGAGGGTGAAGTTGCTGGATAGCTATTTAGCCCCGGCCGCAGATACCTCCAAGCCCCACGAGTCCGTACAGTCCGGGATTTCGGCCTTCATGTTGTCGCTAGAACCTTAGCCAAGTACCAAAGAAAAAGTACATTTTCCTAAGCCTTAATATTTACTGAAAATTAAAAATTGCTAAAGATAAAGGTGTATTAAATGTTATATGGGTCAGTTTAACAGATTTTTAATTTTCCGTGTTAAATGTGCTCTAATTTTGTAAATTTAATTCTGTACCTCATTGAAATGTATTCGCATTTTGCAATTATAAAACTCTTCTATTGAATATGGTTATTACATATAAGCAACACTTTATGAAACTATGTTTAATCACACAATCATCTATTTTTGTTTTTATTCTTTATGCTTATTTTGTTTAAGGATACTGCCTCAGAAATTTAAAAAATAATGTCGCTTTCATTTTAAATATTAGCAAAGCAATTACAGTTTAAATTTTGATGTATAGCATACACGCCAAATCTCGAACTTATTTTTACGTTAGTTCCCCAGATTTTCATTGCTCTACTATTTTGAGAAAACAAATCTCTACACTATGTCATTATTTTAATTGCAGTTTTATGAATCAACTCAGTGTCAGGGTGATGACTACATGTAGAGTCGAATGTTTAATTATCCTATTATTTGGGAGAAAATAATTGTAAAATAGGAGACACTTTTTGCTTAAAATGTTGACAATGCAAATATTATTGTTTAGTAACGCCACAACTAAACATATTAACAAAACTTCATCTCATCAGTTTTGATCTTCTTTTTATAAGCAGGTATACAAAATGCCAACCATTATACCCAAAACTGTATCGTGTGGAACAATTTGAAAAATGCAAATCCCAAATCAGTGTATATTATTACACTAATGCAAGATTGTTACTGAGTGTATGTTATTTAAAAACATTTAGAGCAAATACGACCCTCAGACCTATTTTCATGTTCCTCTGCAGCTAATTTACTACTTGAAGATTCACGAGGTCTTTCTTGAATGTTGAGTTTTTCACTGAAAATAAACAAAATGTAACGCTTTTACTAAAAATTTGTGGAGATTCCTGTAGATATTTATATCGCTGCAGAGATGTTTTTGTTTTACAGCTTTAATGCCTATAATTAAGAATTATAGCAGAGGCTTGGTAGTATTTAATAACATGTGTTTTGAATATTTATAAATAATTATGAATTTTGGATATGTTTGCCTTTTTTGACACATAGGTTTACACAATACCTGCATCGCATTAAGGATGATATTTAATTACACATAGCAAAAAAGGAATTTAACTGAAATAATGTGAAGGTTTACAAGGAACACAAAACATAATGTTCCTTCTTAAACCACTAGATGGCGGATGTCTTCTTCAATTTTAAGATTACGACGGAATTAGCAGAACCAGTGTACGACTCCCACTTACTATAAAGGCCGCATGTCGTTTCATAATGGCATATTTACTCATTGTTGATCCATTACTGTGAATCAGTAATTTGGAGAAAAGTAGTTGGGGTGGCACTGAGTCATGACCTAATGATCTCCCGATCTTTCTTTGTATAGAAAAAATGCTCCCTAAATGGATAAAAATATCTAGCACGCGGACGAAAGCAGCAGTACTGACAAATCAGGACAATCTTGCAATGCTCCCTAAATAAATAAACCTATTTAGCACGCGGACGAAAGCAGCAGTACTGACAAATCAGGACGATCTTGCAATCATCGCACTAAAAATTATATCCTTTGGCCAAATTTATACAAATATTTACAAATTTATGTTAGCTTTGTCTCTCTCTAAAATTCACTTTCTACAAAACTCTGATTTCATTTGTGCCAGGAAAACGCATATTCGAATGAACAGCCTGAAATTCGAATGCATCAAATAAATTGTCAGCCCGCCTGGGTAGTGTGGTGTTAGCGTGTCTGCCTCACATTCAAAAGGTCGTTAGTTCGAATCTCACTTAGGGTGAGTTACCCGGATAATGTTTTTTTCGGGGTTTTCCCTTATCCTGAGAAGACGAATGTCGAGTAACTTTAAGTTCCATGGACCCCAAGATCATTTGAGCATCATTTCACCAATTTCATTCATCGTCCGATATGACCAACCAGGTTAAAGGACGTTAAAAGCTACAAAAAATGTCATTTTCCCATGATTACTGCTTCATGCTGAATGTGACATGCTTCGTATTTACTCAGCTACTATTATTTTCAATGAATGATGAACTATGGCGGTGGCGGTGGTGGCGGCGGCGGCAGGGGTAGGAGGAGAAGGAGTAGGAGTAGGACTAAGAGAAGGAGTAGGAGTAGGAGTAGGAGTAGGAGCTGTAGCAATAGCAGTAGCAGTAGTAGTTAAATGCTCAGTATTATACTAATTGCGTCACACAGTTGCAAGGATCAGCAGAACGTACATTCTATCTAAACTTGCTCCATTTGGAAATTTAAGTTATTTAAGATACATTTCGTTGTAAATAATGCAGTGAGTGTTTAATTCCCTCCTACGTGTAACATACAGAAACGGCGTAAAGAAATATACTCAGCATTCATTGCAACGACAACTTCCTAAGGAAAGAAAGAAAGAGAAATCGTAAACCACTCAATATCTTCTATCAGAAGACCACTTGAAAAAAATGTATTATACAGCGCGGAACATTTTCAAAATTGCTACTGAACCAGTAGAAGTATTAGCATAGATTATGTTCTTTAAGAAAACATATTTTTTAAAGAAGTTTTCCTTTTCTATATCTTAGGTTCACTTATTTAAACAAAAGTTGGTCAGAATAGGTAAACTTGAAAAATTGTTCAGAGGAAAATCAAGATATATGTACAGGATGTTTCAGAAATACTTTTAAAAACTTCGGGTATGGGTTCCTCACACCAAAAGAAGGAAAAAGGCTCATATCAACATACGTCCCATAATTCTTGGTTTTCGCGTTATTCCTGTCAAAATGAAAGTGTAAGTTCAACAACCTTCGGGGTCCAACCTCAAAACTTCATTTCTCTATGCATTCCTAGAAGGCTTTGTCCTATTTTACTACATACGGTAGATGGCGAAGTGTTGCCATGGAAACTTGTTTACGTTTGTCATTTGTAATTAGTCTGTCTTCAACGTTTCAATTGTGTACATGTAGTGAAGTAACTGCATGTGTTTCGTTCCACCATGGCTATATATTAATTTTGTGAACAGCAGACATATTTTTATGTATGGTCACGCGAATGGTAATGGACGCGAGGTTTCACGGCTCTATCAGATGGAGTTTCCAGACCGAAGACAATCGAGTCATCCAACCTTTGTCGCTATTTATCGTCGCCTTGCTGAGACAGGAACCGTTGCACATTTTAATCGCATTGTTCGAGATGCACTGACTGGTATCTACCATGACCGATGGATAGGCAGAGGAGGACCAGTTCCATGGCCTGCACGTTCTCTCGACCTCAATCCTGCGGATTTTTACCTCTGGGGGCATCTCAAATCATTGGTTTATGGAGCAGCCATCCCGGATGCAGAAACGCTTCATCGACGTGTCATGGTAGCCTACGAAACCATTCGACACCATCCCGGAGTGTTTGACAGGGTGCAACATTCCATGATTCGACGAGTACAGGCATTCATAGAAGCAAGAGGAGAACATTGCGAGCATTTATTATGAATTTTGTGCGTTTTAAGTGTGCCACTGTGTTGGAACACCTCCTAACGAGAAAACAAAGGATTATGGGACATATGTTCATATGAACTTTTTTCCTTCTTGTGGTGTAAGGAACCGATACCCGAAGTTTGTAAAAGTATTTCAGAAACATCCTGTGTAAAATCATCATATAAATTTGCGAAATGTAATATTTTAACCAAAATCATGAAATCTTACTTTTAAGAAAATAAAAAAAGATAAGGATTTTTAATGAACAGTGTAGTTTGGAAATAATGAATTTCATTAACACTCTGGTGTCGCATTCAGTTTGCTTTAATACCAATTTTGTTATAAATCCGACTTCTTAGTTTTGAAATAATTTGTTTAAAGAAACAGAAAAGAAATTAGTGGAGAATAGACAGAGTCAGTATGGCAAACAGGCAAAACAAATGACAAAAACATATTAATCGGGGTCAAAATAAGAATGTAAGAATATATATACACACACACACACACACACACACAAACACATACACACTGTGGTGATACACATCCCGTTTATTAAAAAAATGTAGTCATGAGTTTATGACTTTGTAAAGCTTTGAAGGTACAAATTCCTTGTCTTGAATCGAGCACAATAAACCAGAAACGTTTCGTTTCTGCCCACTAAATTAATCTGTATCGAATATTGAGTTTCAAAGTCAAACACAGGGGTTTATAAAACTGGTGCTCTTTACTCCAAAATTATACAGAATATCGGATATAGCAAATCCAATAACACGAACGAAATAATGTTGTTATTGTGCAGACACAAAGACGAACCTACACAGCAATTCATTTTATGCCAGAAGAACAGGAAGGGAGACCTTAGCATTGAAATACCGAATTGCCCTTGCAAGGAGCTTCCCCTTACCCCACTTATAGCCGACTGCTTTTATTGTTAATTTCTGTCATTTAAAGAGGAAGCTTTAAAATATCGGTGGATGATCAGAAAATAGAGTTACAATTTCCACATTCCTGGTGTTTTGTCTTTCACAGCAAAATTAGTAGTGTGCGGTAGTTCTAATACATGCTGTTGGCAACTTTGCAAAGTTGCAGATAACTGCCACCTACAGCGCGACTGCAAGGTAAATATAAATGGCGACTCGTTTGGAAATGTGGTGATACGAAGAAACCCGCTCAGTTATTCGATTTCTGTGAGCGAAACATATAACCGCGGCTGTCATTCACCGACAGCTGGGAGAGGATTATGGAGAGACTGTACTCGGCAGCATGTCGTAGAATAGTGTCAAAAGTTTGTAGCCGATAGAGAAAATGACACCGACACGGATCAAAGTGGCCAACCCAGCACGGCATCTACAGATTTAAACACAGCCCGCGTGGAGAAGTTAATTCAGGACAGCAGAGGGAGCACGTTATGGCATATAGCGGTAGAACCGGGAATGTCTTTTGGAAGCATTGTTCACGATACTCTGAAGTACCGGAAAGTTTGTTCTCTAAGGATTTCACGAAGTTTGTCCAACTAACAGCAGCAGAAGGGCTAGGGGTAGGTCTGCAACTTTTGCAACGGTTCTCCACGGAAGAGAACAGTTTCCTTCATCACATTGTCACGGGTGACGAACCATGGTTCCACCACTATACCCCTAGCAGTAAACGGTTATCAGTAGAGTGTAAATACCCTTCTTCTCCAAAGACAAAGAAGTTTAAGGTGGCGCAATCTACCAGAGTGCTTTGGAACAGCGCGGTTGTCATATTCTTGGAGGTTTTGAAAGAGGGCACACATTGACCGCTGACCGATACTGGGAGACCATGATACGATTGCGCGCCACAATCAGGAGGAAACAGCCAGGACTCCTCACCGGAGGTATCATCTTCCTTTACAACAGCGTGCGCTGTCATACAGCCTAGAAGACACCACGCTGTTGAAGAAGTTTCGCTGGGATACCATCCACCATCCTCCCTACACACCGGATCTCACTCCAAGCGACTTTCACCTTTTTCCTCACTTGAAGAAACACCTAGGATGCCGACGATTTTCTTCAGATAAGGGGGTGCAACACTTTACGGCAACGTTGCTGACAGGACAGGAATTTTTAACAGGAGGGAATATTCAAACTCATCCCACGAAGCGACAAGTTTTTCAATCGATGGAGACTATGTGGAAAAATAATAGATGCACTCGTATGTACTATCAGATGGCTGTATTGGTTGTACGAAATAAAATATACCCGTTTAATTACAGGCTTTGTAGCCTTAGTTTCTGATCATCCCTCGTATAAAGGAAAAGACCTGCTGTTCAACCGATCATTCTATTTTATAACATACATATTACTGATTTTTAGAGGAACTGTCTGATCAGATGGAGAGCTTTATATTGTCTATGCCAGGGTCCCCCAAGTCGAGACAAGGTCCCTTGAGGGCGTGCAGGGCTATTAACAGCCCTCGCCGCGGAGAACATATTTACACATTCCAGTGGTGGTGGAACGCAACCTATTGTTTCGCTGTTGTAATGGCTGTTATATCTTTGATATTCCTCTGGAAACACAGTTAGAAATAATTTATTTGCAAAACAATATTGAGTTAAAACATGAATATTAATGCAGGAAATGTATAAATCATTCCTACACTTTCGTTCCTCAAAAGGTATCCTAAGCTCCAGAATCTCGCTGCAAGAATTTTTTGCATGTTTGGACAAACAACATTATGTAAGGAACACTGTTTCCTTAATAAAGCTTGAAAAGTCATTTCAGAGACTTCAATTAAGCAATGAACACTTGAAAATATTTTTGCGATTGGGTGCTACACAAACAACAGTCGCAGTATAGAAAAGCTGGTTGAATATAGAACGCTGCAAATATTGCGGTGAATTCTCGATGTGTAAGAAACTGCGCTTTCATTGACAGTTGTATATAAATAACATGTGTACTGTGTTTTGTATTTAGTTAATTTCACTTCCTAGTAATCGTAAGTTGAAAGATTTCTTCCTTCTTGTGTTAGGTATCAGTATAGCAGTGTACAAAATATTTCTTTCATTATTGCCTGGCAATGAAGGCGTAATCGCATATCAAGTTTCATTCCAGTTATATCTATTTCGAAAATATTAAGTTTACATACAAATTCTTGGTTCCGCCACTGTAGCAGTTCCTACCCTTGCCAGCAGCCAAACGTCAGAGCTTCTAAGTATTTACTTATATACGAGAGGAGTCTGTTGAAGGTGCCTGGTCTGCAGTCTAACTGCACATGGTAAAGCGATGAGTCGTATTGACCTTCTTTGTCATATCGCTGCTTAATATTAGTTACTAGAACTGTGAAATTCTGAGAACTCAGCGTACAGTAGGTAATAAAGCACAAATGGAGCTGTCTGAGCTGTATTATCATGCTATAAAAGGTTGTGTGTTTAATAATGTACACAACTGTAATTGACGAGGTATACAATAGGAAAAATAATCTAATGATGGTATGAGCATTATATATCCCGTGTCTAGGAGTAACATGCTAGTCTCTGCTTACCAAGGTCACGGGTTCAAACCTGGTAGAGGGTGATATTTTCAGAGGTAAAGCTGGTTAGCCGGTGGTCCCGTAAGTTTTCGGTACATAAAATAATTCAAAGCCTGGCAAAGAGCCCTCTGAGCAAACTTAAACGCCCTTTCATGCCCAATATAGAATATGCTCAGAACCACAGCAGTTAAAGCAAGCCCATGAATAAAACTCAGTTTAGTGTTAGGTATCTAAGTAAAAATTTAGTGTAATTAACTAAACATTACCCTCTGTAATTTCTAAAACTGGAAAAAAGCTTTAGCGTTACATTCACATGAGTTTCCCTACCCTATATTGCTTAGATGTTATTAGGTATGTACACTATTCTTTTGAAATGCTATTTTCTCTCTAATCCATTTTAATTAGGACAGACCTTAATAGTTAAATCACACAAATCATTTCAGATACAAAGGGTATGGCGCCAGCTTCAGTAGTGTGGTGGTAGTGTGTCCGACTCACATTCAAGAGGTCGCGAGTTCGAATCTCGGTACCCTGAGTTATCTGAATAAGATCTCTCTTTTCCCGAGTTTACCCTTATCCTAAGAAGACAAATGTCTTATTATTCTAAGCTATATAGCTGTATATGTGCACATTAAACTCAATTTCACCCAATTTTATTCATGGTCAGTTATGACTTTCCAGATTAAAGTGCGTTAAACTTACAAAAGATTCATGTGAGTTTTTGTACTTATTCTGTAGCAAAGTATTCCTACAAAACGTTATTCTTCTATCTATTTCATGAATATTCAGAAAAATATTAGCAGAAATGGCCTTTTCACTTATTTCGTTATAAGCAGAGGGGAAAAAGGGATTGCGCTAGGCTAAAGCGAAAGTCACATCTTTTAAGATCTGTTTATTATGTGATTAAAATTCCGTTAGTTTTGCACGACCAGGAGTAAGCAAAAGAAGCAGGCACGATAAGTTCTCGTATGAGAAAATTAACATTTTAAAATTTAAACCCTTAACAATGAATGTCGAAAAGATGAACTCGACAAAAACGTATATACATATATATATATATATATATCATAATTTATGTGTTTTACCATGTTTTGTGTATTAAGCTTTTGGCTACGTCTTATGATGTTTCGTTATGCAAAATTCATCCACAATAAAGAGTTCTTCAGAAGCTATGGGCGGAAAGCTCAAGATATAAATTTTTTGTCATATAAATATATTTAATATATGGCATTTTAATCAAGATCTTTAGAGCCCTTTTGGAGAAAAACAAAATGTTCGAAAATTTCCCCATGTAAAGGATAATTTGGAGGGATTTTCTTGAAAACCTTCATGTTCCATGCTTTGAAGATGCTGAACATAAATATCAACTTTCATATTTGACTGCCTATTCATTTTTGTCTAGTGTTTTTTGTTTGTTTGTTTTGATTTTGATAGTGTTTAACGCTCGCTTTTACCACTTGTGGATCCGCAGGCGATGACACTGGTGATTCATGGAATGAAGATGAAGCACCATTGGAATGTAATGGCGGGGGAAACCGGAGAACCCGGAGAAAACCCACCCCTGCGCCGCTTTATTCACCTCAAATCTCACATGCGGTCGCTTGGGATCGAATCCGAGCCGTCTAGGTGAGAGGCGAGTAATCTAACCACTCGGCGGCGGCGCGGCCTATAATGTTGTTCAAAGATACACACACGGGCCTTTTACTTTCTCTAGCACGTATTTACAATGTACATTGATAGAAAAGATGTATTCCACACAAAAAAAAAAAACCCTCGGTACCGAGATTTCACCGAAATTGTATACTTTGACACCACTTGAATAAAAAAAAAATTACAAAAAGATCCGTGTGTTATGTGTTGTCTGTCTATGGACAGCATAATTGAAAACGAGAATTTCGATAAATGCCAAACTTTTTGAAGTTAAGCATCTTCCGACTATGTGACACCAAGATTTCCTAGAAAATACATCACCCCAACCACCATTTACATGAAGATTTTTCGAAAATGTTGATTTCGTCAAAAAGGGCTGTAACAATTTTGATTAAAATACTATATGGTTAACATATTTTTATGACAAATAAAATGCATATTTTGAATTTGTTGGGAATGGTCTCAGAAAACCTCTGCATTTGGAATGAATTTTGTGTAACTGCAAAACCGTAAGAGATAGACAAACATTTATGACACAAAAAGTGTAGATCTTGTTAGAACACACACTTATATCATACACATTTTCTTCTAAAGTTAACAAATTCCGAGATATTCCTTGTTATTTGTTTCAATTTTAAAAGACGTAGTTTTCTCAAACACAAAGTCCTCCGTTTTTCTTTTGTATATTCTCGGCCATGCAAAGAAGCAAATATCAATGAAAATCGCACAGCGACAGATTTTAAAACATTTGAGTATCGCTTTAGTTTAATGTATTCCTTTGTTTTCTTCCTACTTATAGGGAACTAAGTAATGAGTCCATTTCTGCTAATGTTTATGTCGATTAGCATGGTGTAGACAAAATAACAATCTGTTGTGAGAATAGATTGTTTTCAGAACAAGTAGGGAAAATCATGTGAATGGAACATCAGATCCTTTTTAAGTGTCTCTAGCACGTACATACACTGTATAGAGAAGGTATTGCATTCCTCCCAAAAACTCGAATCCGTGATTTCATCGCAAATACATGCTTTGAGGCACTACCTAAAAAATGCATTTCTAGAAAAAGGTTCATGTGTGTTTTTGTGGTACTTGTGAACAGTGTAACTCAAAAAGGAAATTTGAGTAAATACCAAACTTGATATTTAAATGCAGTACCTTCCAAATATGCGGTAGAAAGATTTTCTGAAATACTCCCTCATCCCAACTGCCTATCATATACATACGTGTTAGAGAAAGTAAATGAGGAGGGGAAATAATTGGCCACCGATTTTTGTAACAGCTTCTATAGGTATTGCATAATATAGCTAATTGTTTGGAGCGCGATCAATCTGTACATCTGGAACAATTTCTGACGAGCTGATTTATTCAAGTGGCAAAGGTGAATGCAAAAATATTTATTCAGTAATGTCCGTTGAAATACAACTGAAAGATGTCTTACAATTCATTATTCCTCGCTATCATTTCTGAAATGAACTTTCAATCTCCCAAGTTTTTGTTCCATTAACCAAATGATTATCATCAATTTATTTTTGTTTTCTCAGTTAAAAAGTTCTATGACGTACTCTAGCAAGCGATGAATAACACTTTACATTTATTATGGCGAGATTGTTACTACTGCATCTGCAGTGAGTACTGCAACGGACACCCTCTCCTTCAACGTGTGAATGAAGCAAACAACGTTGCTTCTTCGCATGTTTTTCAATACGTCTGGTCGCTTTGTGGACTGGTACCTCAAGTGCATCTTTTAAAATTAGCGGGTAAGCAAAAGGAAGCGAATTTCTTGTATAGACGGCAATAACTTGAACTCTTGAACCCATGTCTCTGATAAACTTCTCTATAAATGTCATCGCTGTCGTCTAATTTAATAACACATGAAAATAATTTCACACCCATTCATGTAGAAGGAAGTATGTTAGTCAAATACAGTTTTATACTTTGGATTAATATGAAACAGCAGATTATATGGATAGTAAAATTAAAGAAGATAATAAACATGGCTGCTACTAAAGGTGTTGTTAGCTTGTTAAGTAACAATAAAGGTGAAATAGATATTCATTCGAGAATAGACCGTTAAAAGCGGCGAGAAACGATTTTTGTGGAATGCTTTCAACCAGTTAGAGCAGACAAATCCAATTGCCGCTCATTACATTGTTAAACTAGCTGTAGATGATGTCTGTGTTTCCAAGTAGACGGCTGCATGTGCGCTTAAAGAACTGTGGAAACGTGAACATTACGAACGCCGACGGAAAAAATATGCAGACGTAAAATAAAATAAATATAATCATGCCGATAGCTTTACCAAACGCGCTATTCGTAAGAAGATGCAGGTGTTTCCTTTAATAACGAACGCCAATGTTAGACAATACATAATTTAAACTGTGTCAACAATGATTCCACGTTACCCTCCTTATGACTATATAAGTTTACGGAGCGGACACCTTGCACCCCGATTCCCAATAGATGTTAGTGCATAAGTACACTCCCGGGAGGAACCGATTAGGTGGAGGAACTGCAGGAGATATATGGGCAGTAGGAAAGGCGGTGTAGAGTTCCTTAACAACAAGTTTGACCGCCTGGCTACAGGAGGATCACTCTGAGGCGTTCCTCTAAGCCACCTGAGGTCTACTCAGAGCCTTTTCTCTAGCGGGACCGCAGCTTACTCAATCCAGAGTGGAAGCTTTAAAGGCTGTCATTTAGTAGGACCAAGAGGAAGTTCTATTGTCCAATCTCTGCGACATCTGCCCAAAATGACTACTCGGCCCCGAAGTCAGGAGGAAAACGGGAAAGAGAGAAAAATCTGTGGCAGAATACACCACCCCAGGATTCACCTTACCAATCAGGGAAATGACGAAAACCCGATGATCAGGGTGGGCAACCATGTGAGCATGACGCGTTACTGCAGACCTCTCTCGTTAGGTTGCCCTTTTTAAAGCGATCCGCCTTTAACAAATTATTGCGGAAAAGGGCATCTAGGTTTGTGGAGAGAATCAAGTTGAATATTATAAACAGAATGGGTATCTTGTGATGGAGGCAAAGAGTTTATACTTCTTCCCGATAGTACTGTAGCTAAAAGATTAACGCTTTAATTATCCTGTATGTAATTTCAACTCAATTTGTGCTTGGGTATTCATAATAATAATAATAATAATAATAATAATAATAATAATAATAAAAATAATAATAATAATAATTGTTACCCTTATTTTTATTGTTCTTCCATATATACCCCGTCATTAACTGCATGGTCCTATCAGAGGCATAATATATTTTCTGTGGCATTGGTACTGTCATTTGTCGTTGGCTATATCTTTTCTTTAATTATATTGATTAGATCAAACACATTTACAATATCTTTTACACTTGCAGATTTACAGATTCTGAGGAGGATAGAGAATAATCCGGATTATAGAAAAATTACACACCTCCAGCCGGGAATCGAAACCGGGACCCCCAGCACAGTAGGCAGGAGCTTTACCAACTGAGCTAGGTTATTCTTCTTCTTCTTCTTCTTCTTCTTCTTATTATTATTATTATTATTATTATTGTTGTTGTTGTTGTTATTAGTATTACTATTAGAACAGCGAGTCCTCCTATTGCATTTAAAATTCCTACACGAGTTCACACGGCATTTTAATTAGTTATTGATGTATGCTGTTCCTCATAGCTGACACGAACATCAAACTAAAGCAAAGGGACGCCACGTGTTATTTGCATGAAGTCCATTTCTAAGGCTGGATAGGCTACAGGCCTATAGGTTAGCCGCAGATAAATGAAATATGTGAAATTTACCTTTAGTTGGGGTTTAGGTACTTCTTAAGTTACTCTTTAAAGTATCACAGCAACAAACACATTAATAAATCCTCTCTCTGTCTTTCAGGCAATGTTTTTTTTTCCTTTGTTGAGACTCCGGCAGATTCCCTGCGCCACGAAGCATCAAAGCTAGACACTTTAGCGAGTGCGGCCATGGGGACCGGCTCAACTCGAAGCTTTTCTTTCGAGCCTTATTCAGTTCATTTACATAACATGGCCGATACATTTTATGATCAAACGGCTCGTATTTCATCAATGAAAGAATGATATAACAAAAGTTTAAGCTAAAGCTTTATAAACGTAAATATTAAACAAATACAATTATCATATAAATGACATCAAGCAAAGAAGTTGCCCCGGAGCAGTGTGCACATAAAAACTGAATATACCCATAAACAGCAAATAGTCAAACAAGTGATATAAAAAACAAGGACTAAGTTTGCAATGCTTATAAACCTATGGATCTAGCTAATAAACAAAATAGGTGAACATGGTAGAATATTCACCCAAGAGATGAACAAGCTCACAGGGCGGACAGATGCTGAAGGTGGCGTGCATAGATGCAGGCAGATGTTGCCCATAAGTTTTAAAATAAGAGTATTCTAATGGACGGATAGAATCAGACTGAAAAATTCTTTGCCATTGTCCGGATTTGAACTAGAGATCTTTCTATTTTCGTTCGGTTGCTCTAATAACTTGGGCTTCAGAGGCAATATCCCGACACGATATTAAATTCCCCACTGACTGGCTATTTTCCCGGTAAACCACAAGGAAGTTTCAAAGTCATTTTTAGATGACATGCTGTAAACTTATAACGTCATAGTAAGTAGATACTTTTATGTTCGACCATGCCTGACTGTAGTAATAATACGTCTGGTAGCTGCACTTTCATAGACCTCATTAAAGTGCACCTCTTCATTAAAATACAGTTTTACACTAATCAGAAGATCAATATGTAACAATCAACACCTTCATGTCTGCACATATCTCATAAGCTATCAGGTACCAAGTGTTGAAATCACAACTATTAATTATTTTCGTATGTTCAATCAAAGCACAGCTAGCGCGACTTTAAAATATGCAAAAATGTTGGACACGAATGACTGTGAGATGCAATTAAAGCGCCGGAATTTTCTGCAAAGGCACAAGATGTGATTAATATTGCCACAAAACTCATAAACCATGTACACAAATTCTATGCACAATTCATGGATTGGAGATAATCAAAATACGTAACCTGATTTATTGCTGGGGTACCTCGTAGATACGTCGCAAAGCATGAAACTATCGACCTTGTGGACTCACCGCTGTATTTTGAAATATATAGTGTATATAACATCAAATATTGTGTCAGGGTCGAGATCAGAATAAGATCAATACTTTCGCGTCTGCACACATAACATAAATCTGCCAGCTGTTTCACTGCATAAGGTAAGGTAAATGCACTCTTAACTCAAGTAAGTTTAGAATAATAAACATATTTTAAACTTAGACGGATGATCGAGCATAAGTATTCGTATGAAACTTGAATATAATGGGAATTAAGATGCACGTAAAATAATTTATAACGAGCGGAGCCAGTTTCATTAACATACTCCCATCTTAGTTAATATAATATTCTCGTTCCATAATACATTATTAAGTTTCGAGTTTCTAGTTAACCACAAGTCAGTTGGGAACCTAATGGTGTGCCACATATTGCCACGGTAGCCAGTTGGTTAGAGCAAATGAACGGAGACCGGAAGATCCATGATTTAAATCCCAGCTATTGCATTGAATTTTTCAGAATAATTCTATGTGCCCAACCTTGTCCTACCAACGGCCTTTGTCAAGCAAAAAGAATCGCCATCGAATATTCCTGTGCCAACTGAGGAAACTCTTAGCATTAACAGAATATCACCAACTTGTGCACGTTCCATTCTGTACCAGGGAGGAAAACTTTCCTACGTATAAGCTACACATAGGGGTGACCCTCACGCCACCAGCCGCTTACGCTCGACCCTTCAAAAGGGAAACCGCAAGAAAGTCAAGAACTTGCTGTCTGGTTTTATCCACGCTAGAATTATTCTAGTAAAAGCAAAGAGATAACTAATGTCACCGATTTGAAAGCCAGAGCTCTCTAAAACGAATCTGAACTTCACCACATGAGCCAACCGGCGAGGTTTGTCTGTTCACAGTATGAAGTTTTAGTTGCGAGTCACGTTCCCTGAACTCTTGTGAAAGGCACACGTGATATGGATGAAATCTATGTTCGCGTAAAATACACCGCACCATTCGGTTTGTACTCGTAACTCCTCTTATTTCACGGCACTTAATTGGAGATCAGCTTACACGGCATCTAAAACAAACACTTTAATTTCTTTTCGGTCGATGTAATGCTCCGGGCGTGAGACATTTAAAGATTTTCATTTTCCCGAAGCTTTCTCTCCCTTGTTGGTAATGGCTGGGTGAGCTCTAGTATCTTCTGTTGCGTTATCACGTGAATACTCGGGCACTTGTATCTTAGTTCAGAGCTTATTTGTGTCTAACTATAAAATTTTCGTAAATACTTTGATTAATAGTAACAAGTAACAAATAAAATATTAATGCATGGATTGTTATAGCCTATAATATTTAAAACTCATTTTAAGATGACCTGAATTTTAAGAAGATGACATTAATTACAATAAATTTCCTACAATTGAGATGTATTTTATTAGTTACAATCAGTGAATAATACGTCATACATTAATTTACTAGGTGGCGCAACTCTAACCCCTATTGCAGTGCTAAAGCCAGCCAGTGGAGGACTGGAGAGATTGACCGTCGCTTTATCTGTCTTGTTTATCAGCGGAGACGGTGGGCGACCCGCACTCCTTGCAAACATATAACAAAGAAAACAGTAAATGAAGTAATATGTACCCTAGAATGGAAAACCAATAAAAATATAAACATTTTATTCAACCTCAATTGGTCATAATAAATCTATTTCAGCTTTAATAAAATCAGGAGATTCAGAAAAACAACGGTTAATACGTTTACTCTAAGGGAGCACAGTTTTCCATCGCTAACATTAAATCTGATTTATATAGATACTTGCTCATTTGAATCATGCTAACTGTGATTTGGGCAATCAATTGAATAATGATTTTTAGGTGTAATTAAACTAAATTAATATATGCTAGCACGAAATGAGAAAGTAAAGGGACGCGAACCCCCAAAGGGGGAGACACAAATTTCATCAACTGTTACTGTCGTCACGAGTTGATGGGACAGAGAAATGTGTTGCTCTTGGACTTTTATTTAAGTTAGTTTAAGTGCTCCAAGTTTTTATCAGTTTGCTTCACTTCCTCAAACTGCAAAGAGAAGCTTAAATGGCCGGCAAAGTTTTGGCATTCTGCCAAACTACTGCACCATTACTCCTGAGGACTTCAGGTACGCCTTTGCTCAAACTTTACGATGAAAACAATATTTATCTCTCAATTAAAACATTTCTGAAAACGCCCTTCTTTCTGCTTGCAGGGAACTATAAGGATTTCTTTGCAGCGTAAAAGTTTGAAAATATACGGTAAATTACGGCATAGGGCTTCACTTTGTGGTAAATTTTATGAAAAAAGAAAGAAAACTACCCGCTATTAGTAGAACAGGAGAATTTACAGTTATAAGCTAATTGGTTTCTGGATAATCTACAATAATTATTTTCGCCTCCTAATGTATTAGATCATACTCGTGATCAGTAACTCTACCCATAATGCACTTTTCTCATTGTTAGTAGAAACTAAGCGACATTCTAAAATTATGTAACTCAAAGGTTTTATTTCAATAATATTTTAAAATAGAACTTATTTTTATATTTACTATTTTGTCCTCCAATTATTTTCTATCTATAAACCTGAATAGCATTACTATAGGGTCGATTAAAAACTATCCCACAAATGTTAAAGTTCTAAATTCACGACCTTTTATCTCAGAAAGTGTAATACAGACTGCAATAATTACAGGATGAAAATGTAGGTCTTTTAATTCCACTGGTCTACTTTCGTGCAATAACTTTGTTTACTGGGGGGATAAGATATTTTATATACTTTTACCATATCTTTATTAAAATGTATAAGTAAGAAAACATTTTAATACCAAATTAGGTCAACAGTGTTTAGAGGTTATTTTTATCATCTCAAAATTTAATTTGGCCATCTGTAATAGTGTCTGGGAAACGGGTCATTTAAACCAGGAAATCATTCAGAGAAAAACTGTTCAAATAAGAAATGAATAAAAAAAAACTCACATATATTTGCAAAGAAAGAAACTTCCTGACTTGCTCTCACAGAAGCAGAAGTAAAATATCCCCTAATGGCACAGGGGATCGCGGGTTCGAAACTGGCTTTGGGTGTGTGTGTCCTAAGTAATTCTTTCTCCCATATGACCAATTAGGTCACACTTGAAATTCAATTTGAGTGTAAAAAATCTTCCCGTAAAAGCTGCACTAACGTTTACATCTGTGTTCCAAACCCTGAAGGAAGCATCATATTTCTGTGGAGTAGTGCTGAATTCAGAGTACAAAATGACGTAGTACGATTTTTAAGAATATATTTAAAATATAGGTGTCGAGCCCATACTGATAAGGTGCATTTCCAAATCAAAGAAATCTGATTTAAAAGACTGTACAACAAGCTAAAGAAATGCAGTATTTTGGTCATTTTCCCCAATTAGTCTTTCCTTAACTGTTAGCCATAGGCACTATATTTGGCACTTTATTTAAACTGTCACTATTTGTTACTATATCAATCTTATCGTTTGAATTATGCATAAAACAACACCATTTTTAAATCCCTCAAATTGAATATCATCTCATTCCAAGGAATATTTACGCATATTTTTAGTTCACATTACCGTAAAATTTCCCTACTCTCAATATTTGCGACATATGATATATTAGTATCGGCTTTCTACAGCTGCTGTCTGGACGATTAACACGCGTCACAGTACAGTGTTGCCAAACTCATTCAAAGTTTGGTTATAAATTTAACATTAACGCCTGGAGATACGATAATTGGCCTTAAGAAGACACTTTGAATATAGTTCCTTTTACTCTACTTAAACAGTCAACGTTTCATAAAACGCTTTTATTTTTGACACTTCTTTATATAACTCATAAATCTAACTTTCGATATATTCATCTTTTACAAAGAGATTCACTACAGTGGTACATAGATTACTAAAACAACAGGAACACTTAACTATTTTACAAGATAAAACTAAGTTAAAGGAAAATGAAATTTTTAGCTTTCAGTTTCATGTTTATGTTGTAATTCAAAACGTGTAATTAAAACATCTGGAAAATCAGTTTCTTTTGTTTTAGGCTTTAAAGTTTGTTATGCATTCCTGATATACATAAGACAATGCACGAAGTTTGACTTTTTGGATGCGATAGTAAAATCGTGGTACAAACACCTGGGATTAGTGATTTCTGGCTTCTAAGAATAAGGGAATACCTTTAAAAAAACCAACACCACTCAAAGGGCAATAGCTCCAGCCGAAATTTGAGCGCGGGCCTTCAGGTTTTGCAGATCGTACATAAATAATGCACTGCAATATTTTCAGGATACCTAACGTTCAAAATACATTTACATGCAAAATAAAAACTCCTCGTTTTTAGACAATGTTGCGAACCAATAACCATAGCGTATGTATAAAGTGCAATTATTTTTCCCTAAACGTTTTTTATGTCACACAGGCAAAATTTGGAATTTCATCTTTTAAAACAAGCATTATATAAACAAGTTTTTTTGTTTTGTTTTGTTTTGCAGTGTTTAGAATTAAATGCACGTGACAGAAAGGTTAGACGTTTCCTAATGCTTTGGTAGCTTTGTCATATTTTATATAAATCTTAATATTTCTACTTATTTTGTTAGATTAATGATTTATTGCTTTAAAAACAATTTACATTAACGATAAATCGGACTTTCCAGATATCCTGTTCGGGCAATTTTCAATGAAACACTAGCATTGAAGGCATTTTTTCCAGGAAATGCCTCTGGAAGCACCGGCACCACTCTTTCCAATAAATCAGCTAAGAGTTGAGAAGATAATAGCATTTCCATTAGCAATGTCAAACGCGAAATTGAACGTACTCTATTTTTGAAGAACTTTTATTTTCACAAACTGATCATTTTAGTGGAATATTCCAATTGGTACTAAGTAACGAGAAAGCAGTAACTTTTTTATACTTTTTTCCAAATTTAGGGGCTATAAACTCTATGCACTGTATATAGTTTGATATACTATTATTAAATATGAAGAAAAGTCCACAAAGCATAGACTTTTTTAAGCACTGAAGTTCAGACCCTTAAAGAATGATATGGATTGTCTTTAAAATATACATTTTATAATATTTTGGGCTTTTGTATCCATATTTTCATATTTTAGCATCAAAATCATGATTTAGAAAGTGTTGTTAATATTTTGCTGACTAGTTATAGCTTGATAACCGCTACTTACCGACTGCATGTGCAGTAAGGGGAGCCAGCGAATGCCCCTATAAATAATGTGTATATTAGGGTGATAGTTAGAAACTAGATTTGTTTGTATGATTGTCATTTTGGATATTAATTTTATTTGAGAACCTATGACATAAATGTTACATTCAATATGCTGCAAAATTCACTGTATAACTGGCCTACTGAAAGAAAATCCGGTTTCGTTTTCCTCTATTCGGACATATATTTTCTAGGTGGTGTCCATTAAACACAATATCCCGATTTTATCCTGGCCCCTCGTCTCTACAGTTTAGCAGTAATTTCGATCTATAAAGACCTGTGGGTTCCGCTACTGGGGTGGCGCACATAAAAATTAGCTATACCTACCATTTCTCCCTTCCGTGTCAGAAGCACAGTGGTGTACCACCTCGGAGCATAGACTATGGCATATTATGAGTTCGTTCCTTTCTGCCTATCTTTATTTAAACATTTCGAGTAAAGTGTAAGGGATACACAAGAAAAGTAAGAGTTTTTTTTCAATATTTGACAAGCGAGATTACCCGAATATAGCCGAAAAGTACGGCTAAACGCTAGAAATTTCAACAGGAAGTGCTAATTATAGATCACAATACAACTGCATTACACCAGATTGTTTTCTTTCCAATTTGAATGAAATCCATCATCATTTATCACCATATAGTAATTGCCATACTGCATACAATAATAGATCCTCCTTTTTTTTTTTTTTTTCTTTAGACACATTCAGCTGAAGTTCTGCCCTTGAGACTTGCTGTTTCTTTGGATCTTATTCATGCTAACGCCTTGATTGAAGGTGTATAACAATAATAATAATAATAATAATAATAATAATAATAGTAATAATGTTTAACCAATGCTAGATAGCCCCTACTCATTTCCACCTCCCTGCTCTACAACTTTTCTCATGGCCCTGATTGTGGGTACTTATGCTCTGGCAGATAGCATCCTTCAAGAATCCTGCAACCGAATCCACTCCCGATCCTACCGTTGGGGAGTGACTATGAACGCCCTAAATCCCGAGTTGTGAGGTTCACGTGAAAAATTAACGTGACCTATCTCAAGCAACTTCCACAAGGTACGACGGCCTTATCTTGAACAGCCGGCTTGCATGGGGTCCCCATCTCTCTAGTCTAGTACAGAGGATTCGTCACTGCATCCGCATCATCTATCATCTTGACTCCAGCTCCTCGCCACTACCTCTGCAGTACAAGGGGTTTGTTTATACCTGTGCCATATGGGGTTCAGCCCCTTCGTTGCAGAACATCAGGATTCAGCACACACAGAATCATTTTCTACGCTCCATGACCGTTGCTCAATGCTACTTGCGCAACTCCACTCTGCACGCTGATATAGTCTGCCGAAGGTGAGGCTCAAACAATCCTGCCTGCACCACGCAATCCTCTTCATTGCTATATTTATCTTCCTCCTGAACCTCTACGACAAGGACTGAAGTGCCGTTGGCACTCAGGCTTGCGACTGAACGTTTAGCGCTCTGTTTATTTTCTATGCGCGTTTTCTCTACCTTCTCTGTACTATTTTATTGGTACTACTGCTGGATAATACCTCAACTACATGTTACATTGTTGTTCGTTGTAACTAATTTTACAAGAGAGTTTCCTTCAAAATGAAAATAAATAAATAAATAATAAGAAAAAATCAGTTCCTAAATATTTTTCCATAAGCTATAATAAACCAATTTCATTTCATAATATTGCACTTCACTTTTGGTTCACATAAAACGACCACTCCTACACACGACCTGTATAGTTTACAACCTATTAGTGTTGAATTGATATTATCATTGTTTATAGCTTCAGGTATTTATAAGGTACAAGCCTGTAATCCTCACAATATTGAAGCATTGCCACAAAGCAGATTAATTAACTATTCAGACACATAATTATCGGACTCCATTACAAGTACACACACACTACCAATCGATGCATGTTTTTGCACACGTATCATATAATCCGTTAACAAAATAACAGATGATGGTAAACACGTAGCGTAAAATGAAAGCTTAAGCTCATTTTATGAAAATAATTTTCACGGGTGATATTGACATCAGTTGAGGACTGCGGCAAACATTTCGTGCAAATAAACGTGAACCACAAAAAGGTACAACTTATAGGATATATACAATAATATGAGCAATCTGAAAATGTGAAAGCATTCATAAGTATTTCACAGACAAATGGTGAAGCCTTGCGTATGAGATAATGCAGAATTTATTCCTAAAGTCATTAAGAGAAGGCTCATGAATATGAAAACTCTAAAATAAATAAATCAAAACCTGAATTAAGAAGTAAACATGTTAAAAGAGATGTTTGTTTAATTCTCATATCTCCTTGTTTGAAGTAAAATGTTAAAAGAAAGGATATTTAAAATGTAGAATACCTCTGAAAATGAGGGATAAATGCTTCTAAAATATATTTGAAACATACAATGCCAGTAACTTAGTGAAATACTTTAATTCTTTTTATGTGGAAAACCAGCGTTTTAAGACGGGACTAAACTTCAAGCAGCATTACTATTCAGCACTGTTACATTTATTTTCTATACCTCCTTAGAACAAAACTGGTTATGGAAAAAGGTTTTCATCTCCCTTAGCATCTTTATGACGAGAGCCAAAAGTCCCAAGTTTGGGACCTGAGTATCACGTCAAAGGAATAAGTTATTTTACTGCAATCTTTCCGTTTGTGAAGTTGGAACGCTGGAAGGTAATCCAATAGATTTAACACATTCAACTTCAATAATCAAAACACAAAAGTAAAGGTATGTGTTTCTACGTTCTGTATGAATGAAAATGATCGTTGAGTAAGTTGTTTATGTAGCTGACAATGCAAGCGTTTCAAGTTTATTGAAAATGTTGACTTTAGATAGCGCTGCAAGGTTTGAGGAATTGTGGGCAAATTTCGATATTGGTATAGTTTACTCCAGGCAGGATTTGAAAATAAATTATTGCTTAGCTTTTAGAGTTATTAGTTTAGTGCATGTTTAAATTTTAAAAGTTATGCCATTTTGGACTGACACAGTTTTCAAAAATATATTACTTTTAAACTACACTAACGTTGTACATGTGCAAGCATGCATTACAATTCGACAGATGACCAATGCTTTGCTGAAGAAGACACAAAAAACCCCATCCCGCTAATGCTAAGTTCACTAACTTCATGACCTTTGTCTCCAAACTATTTAAGCTATCATAATGGATATTTACAGGATATAGATACACATCTTATAAGTTTAATTATCCAGGATTATACAATTAATTTTTATTAGGGGAGATATAAATTGTCTTGAGTATGTATTTATTTTATTTTCTTCTCTTTCTTTTTGCAAATTTATTAGTAACACTTTTATAAATTAACTACTTTTAAATTTAAAGTTTTCTCCACTTTATAATAATTCACTTTCTCCATTTTTCTCGTTTATTCCAAAATCCATCTTCTAGGCCACTAGTTCTCATTACTTCTATAACCCTTCCTCTCCACATATATCTAGGATGTTCTCTTTTCTTATTTTTTTCCTGTTTCTTTTTCTTCCTGCCTGGTGGAGAACAATTCAGTACTTCCTTGAGCCATCTCTCATCGGCCATTCATGGCACGTCTCCGAAACGCTGAGACTGGCTTCGTTCTAAACGGCTAAAAATATTAACTTGTGGGTTAAACTTTTCCATAATGTGTTGTTTCTAATCCTCCGAAGACGAGACAGAAGTAAACTGCGCCGTGAACCATCTATTTCTACTGTTTTAATAGTATTTTTTTATTGTATTTCATTTTATATCGTAACATATGTTAGAATGCTTTATATTATCTATTTTAGTACTGTTAAATGTTTCTAGTGTTATGGTTAGACTCCAAAGAATTCCAGAAAATGCGGGTTAAGGTAAAAACTGACATATGTACAAACTACAAACACACATACATTTCAATAAACATATGGTGCAATCCTACAATCATCCTGGCAAGCAACCGTGATTCTTCTCCCTGTTTGGTCATATTTTGCAATAGTAAAATCTGCTTTTTTCATCCTCAATTGGCAGTAGCTGTGCTTCTATCCACTTTCACACCTAGATATTTTATCACACTAATCCTGCCCAAATTGTCTTTTTTGAAGATTACCTCAGCATCATGCACACCTAGTTCCAAAGATTCTCTACAAAAGGGTTTTGGCACATTTACATTCTGTTACTTGTTATACAGACACTTTACTAACAACTGTGAATCGGCTAGCTTTTTCATACTCTGACTTTTTGGCCAACATCATAGCTTTCTCTATTGAATTTTGTGGCAATAGTCGCTAATAGCGTCTTAAGCTTCAGCTTATTATTTTTTTTTCCCAGCAATTAGCCAAGTACATGTTCAGTGGCTTGCAATGTGTATAAACAGCTTGAAAATATTTGGTCCATAATGCTTTCATCATATCACCGAAATTGTACACGTTGTTTCTAATGGCTTTGCCATGGTACTATCTATGAGTCGACACTTGATAGTTTTGTCATCAGATGGCGTTTTTCCTAACTGCTGTTTCAATTTCCTCAACTGTGAGCCCATTCTGTTCTCAACATGTCCAACGCATTCCTGAGTTTTTACTTCTACGAGTCTATAAGGCTTTACATTGCAAACATCTTTGAAGGATAAGCTGAAATTTACCACTATACTCCAGAGAATATGTTTATGAATGTTGCTCTAAAGTGGTGCAGAATACACTGCTAATACATGGCAAATGTAGAATGATCTTAAAGCATGTATTTAACATACAAGAAATTTGCCTTCCACGATAATCTATACATGTGCAAAATTAAGTAGGAAGTTACAAATTAAAAAAAAACTGCACATAAAACAAAAACTGTAATTTTTGGGAAATTTTTCACCATTTAATCTCCACTTACAACATTAAGTGGTTAAACCTAGACCGAAATGTTTTGCGGGACATCTTATGCGTAGGCAACAAGTAAGCTTCCGGTGCTATGGCGTTATTGTTAATCCAAGAATGAAAGTGTACACCTTTTCGGTTTTCCAGGTTAATATATTTCTTTGTTTTGATACGTAAAGGTAAAAACGTATCCTAATAAGATATGACTTCACCAGGTTGAAGAAATTGACTTTTTTCAACGTCACTTTCAGCTGTCCACGAAACTTGAAACATTGAGTCTCTTTTCCTCTCTACTACCAGCAGTCGTGGTAGAGATCTTGTTCTTCACATCGATTCTTCGGAACTAAGTAGGCAGACATTATTTAGATACTTTCTCACACTTAAGGCAATGGCAATTCCAAAATCCACAGTTTCTTCAGATTGCTTTAAATGCATTATCATATGCTCAGAATATAAACATTAAAGTGCACACTGAATTTTAATGAGCCATGCCATACCATTGTTATATTCATTTTCTTATCTACTTAATCACTACTCTCTATTGTGACATGTAATACACCTTGGACTTTACTTTTTATTCGGTTTATTCCAAAATACTTAATTTAGTGTAGTGTATAGTATAAAGTACATTTTGCACGGGTGTTTCTAAGATTTGAATTAGTTTAAGAGAAAAAATCTAATGTGTTTCATTCACATAACTTTCTCAACCTATTCCACTACAAAATACTCTTAGAGGGGCTTATTCTTCGATTCAATTTATTGTAACTAAGATAAATATAAGTGGACATGATTTTACTTTACATTTTTTGTAGACAGAAAAGAATGGGGGGGGGGGTTTATACTTGGCTATATCGAGTGTCAAATCTTCTAATAACTGGTCGCTAAGTGATTGCCACGAAATTCCGTTTTATTTGCATGACCAAGATGAAGAAAGAAGAAAAGAAATGAAAATTTCGGATTTGAACTTCTCATTTTAACCAAGCAATGAATATTTCGGAAATGGTTAAATCACAAAAAATCTGTATGATTTACGAGATATACATTTTTTGTAGTGAGACATTACCTATATTTTTGGTTTATCAGTTTGTAAAAGTCATTCGGAATGAAGAAGGCTTCTGAGACTCTTCCCAGAAAACTTAAGATGTACTCTTTATTTAACATGTAAATCTATTTAATATATGATACTTTAACCAATCCGTTAGTCACTTTTGGAAAATAAAATACTTTGACAAACTTTCCATGTAAAGGGTAGTTTGGGCTGGAGGATATTTCGGAAAATCTTTGTCTCATCCCTGGAAGGTACTGAAATTAAATACTAGGTTTGGTACTTAAGCAGCTTTTTATTTCTGAGTTATATTGTTCACAGACATACACACACATACACACAAACAAACACACACCGGGCCTTTTCCTAAAAACGCTGTTTAGAATAAGGAACCCTCAAAAACGCACCTGTGAAACTTCGATACCGCACTTTGGGTGTAATTAAATATGTTCTCTACCTACTATGTGCATTTTACGTGGTAGAGAAAACAAAAATTGGTTTCTTACAATTGACTTTAAGCAAAATAATCTCAGCTGGACTATATAATGCACTTTAATTAGTGCAAAAAAATTTTTAAATCCACAGTTCCTCAAGCTCTTCTGAAACTTTCAAGATCGTAAGTTATAAACTGCTGCCGAAGGGGCATTTTGATAGTGAAATAGCATTAGCCACATGTTTCTGAATTGAATGCTTTATGCACGTATTGATATTCCATATTCTTTCCATGAAATCCTGAAGAACAACTGATAACTAGGGTCTACAAAATGAAAAAATTTTATTGTTAATAGAAGAATGGGCGGTTCTTAGCGACTTTTTTTAATTTAATTCTTTATTTATTTATTTTGTTGTTGTTGCTGATTTCAATTTTTTTCTAGTAATTATATATTTTAATATGTTTAACATCTGAGCTAGAATGCCTCTACGTAGATAAAATGAATGTGAAGTACATAGATTTTCGAACTGTGCTTGAGGAACACCTCTCTTTAGAGTCCAACAGTAGTCTGCCAACATATTTGGAATCAATTTTCCCTAGTAGCGTCTATCTATTTCAGCAATGTCCTGGGGGAAACACACGTCATCTTCATCGCTGGCAGTGCCGAGTTCTCAGGGAAGAATTGAAGATGGCAGTCCAACATGTGTATTTTCAAAGACATATTTTATCCCATGGTCTTTCTGCTCATTGACAAGCTCTTTGTAATGTTCAAATCTATAGTTTCCTAGAAAGTTCATGAAAAAGTCTTTTGAAGGGAACCATGCTGCTCGTTCTTGCATATTTAACGGGCTTTAAAACTGTGAATCTTTAATAAGTTCTCTAATTTGAGAGCCAAACAAATATTCCCTCTTTCAGTTTTGCTTCACCGATCTTTGTAAACTTAGTTTTCAGGCGCAGAAATGCGCTACCGTCACGATCCATTGCTTTCACAAAGTTCTTAATCAAACCCAGTTTGATGTGTCACGGAGGCCATAAGATTTTATCAGCACTTGCAAATAGCTGATGAACAACATTTTCATGTTCTGGGTTGAATGACTTTCTCTTTAACCAGCGTTTTAACATAATGTTTGATTTTATCTCTACTATCTCACATGCACAAAAAAGTAAAATGTTGTACAGTCGGTTTGTAACCCAAGCAAGATACCAATTACTTAAAGATCTGCAGATATCTGCCATGAAGAGTCCCCATACCGGACACTGGTTAGCAAGAGATAACTCTAACTGCTGTGGTTCTCAGAGTCTAACTCTATAGCGGGCATGAAAGACGGCTTATTTTGACTCAGAGGCTTCCTTATCAGGATAGAAGTGCTTTTATGTGGCGTAGATCTACTATATGGGACCACCGGCTTTACTCCCTTCCGAAAGAAGCCATGCTAACGGTTTTGCATCCGAAAAATATCCATCGCCCTGTGCCGGGTTTGAAGCCACGACAACATAGCAAGAGATATATGTTTACGTACCTCTTCTCCATACCAACTGTGTGGTCAATAGGAATGGATGGAAACTTGTTTCCATTGTGCAGACATACTAGTACAAACTTTCTGTCTTGGAGTCAATGAACAAACGCTAATCTTCAACTTCATGTTGAACACCCAGGGGCTCGTTCCAACGAATCAACATTACTATAGAAATCTCGGTTCACATGTTTAGAAAACAAATGTTCAAATTCCTTTTGGCGTTGTCGGAAAGAACTTATTTTTCTGGCATCCAGCAGGAAGTGCCAGCCTTTAAATCTTGAAGATTGATTACTTTTAGGTACCCCTAGAATTTGAACCAGAATATTTAGATCCTAGTGTGTTAGAAAGTGTCGTTGGTTTATAATATCTCCTTCCACAAAATCTGAGTCATCCTGTTGTTGGAATTCACCAATGTCATCAATACTTTCAAAATCTTCAATTCATATTTCTGTCGCCTGCTGGAATTGACACGGGAAGACCTGTCCATAAGGTACTGGTGGAATTTCTGATTCTAAAGATGGATATTTAACAGTAGGTTTGGACCTAGAAATACTATAATTATATTGGTCAAACAGAAGGAGTAGTCTGTTATATGATCTTTAGATTTGCGCCATATTATAGGAACTGCAAAGGGCACACGACAGAAACTTTAGAACTAGCCAGTTATAGTGTTGCACCTAAGGTACAAAGAGTGCCGGAGCCCACAAATTAATCTTGTCTATTTTATTGTGAAAATAACACTGATAACTTCATAGGTCTTTTATTTCGAGGAGTCAAATTCCGCCTCTGTGATTTAAAACTGAACTCACCACAAATGTAACTAAATTGTTTTTATCATTTACACATTTGCGAGACACTGTCCTCCTAATTCATAAAAAAAAAACACACTATCAGATGACACTATAGTTGTTAATTCCCAACTGAGAACACATAGGATTAGTTCCTTTTGTTGAAAAGCTTCTGCTTCTCTCGCAACTATGCAGAACTCTTTCATATCTGTTGTTGGAATAAACATTGACCTGAGCGGGAAAGCTTTAGATTTGTGAGGAGAAGATCATTGTTGAATATCGTCAATCTTGAAGTCATAGACAATAAACACTAAAAATATAGCATTTGTTGACTTAATGATATAAAGCTATATTCTTTTAACCAGCAGTTTTTCAGCTCTATGCTAATAAGCATGAAGCCATTTGTTTTAATATTACAGATAATTGGTGGGTGATAGCGCATTTCTGTCATAATTTTTGATTTTGCAGATGCAAATACACAAGAATAAGTAGAAATTATTTATTTAACATTTTAATTGTAGACCAGTGTAATCAACAGAATTTTAAAGGAATAACGTTAGAAAAAATCAATTAAAACGAATATCTAGGCTTATCCACATACACTTATTTGAAATAAACTGCGTGTTTTAAACAGATCCACATTTTATACGTGCTTAGTTTTCATTTATCGCTTAACATTTACCAGATAAACAAAATTATGCAAAATTCTTTCGGAATGAAGAGGATATCAAAGGCTGCTCCATAGAAAGTCAAGATATTCATTAAGATCCTTATACGCATTTTTGAGAGTCTGTTTTGAAAAATGTTTTATGTAAAATCAGTTGGAGTGGAGTATATTTCTTGAGAAGCTTCGTGCTAAATCTTAGGAAGAATCTAATAAATACCAAGTTTGTTATTTAGCCGCCTTTTTATCTTTGAGTTATGCTATTGATAGACACTCACTAACTAACGCGCGCGCATTCACACACACACATACGCGGACCTTGTTCTAAAATGCTCTTTTTGTAATCAGGAAACCTAAAGAGGCATTTGCAGTGCAACATTGATTTCGATTTTTTTTAATCTCTGCCTAGTGATTTTGATAGAGAAAGTAAACAACCAATGCAATGTGTATACATGCAATGACCATGAAGTTACAGAAACAGAAAACAGAGCTTAAAAAGTGGCAATTGAATCTTTATAATGGTAAGAACTGTATGTTACATTCATTTATTTAATTGCAATTTATCAAATACAGCAAGTGTGTGTGTAATTTAAGAAGTGTCAAAACCTGTGGGAAAGCGATAATTAACTTGATTGCTACTGTATACTGAATAGTTATATTGTTACACGTATACATATAAAAGTGGGAAAACTGAGTCTGTGCAGGGCAATATCCATAATGTCTATACCTATACCAGTACTTAATATTATAAAGGCCTCTGGAAGCAGAGCAAGGCGGGTTTTTTGCCAAACCTAACGGTCAATTTTACTGCAGGCTTAAGGATTTTCAGTTTCTTTATGATGAAAATTGTGGAAAGTTTGGTAAATAGAGATTTAGTGATGTGATGTTGGTTGGCAGACACAAACATCCTCAATAGTAAATGGCAACGATTTTTCAGGGGGGAGGTCGAAGGATGCCATACTCGTTGACTTCTTAGAGAAAAGAAAAACAATCACTGGACAATATTATAACGGGTCATTGGCCCTATTCGACAAGAAGCTGAAGGAGACACGGCCTCATTTGGTGAAGGAAAGTTCCTTTCACCTCGTCAACTCACCAGCACATTCCTCTGGAGTTGTCACCACCAAACTTCATTGACTAATTTATGAATTGTTACTGCTTCTCTCATATTCGCCCCGCCTGGCTACCTGCAATTTCTTCTTGTTCCACAACATGAAGACATGGATCGTTGAGACAAAATGAAATAAAATGAGTCGTCGGCGTCGTCGTCAACGTCGTTGAGAGTGCCCTGAATTTTTTTTTGCAGGCGTTAAAAAATGGCAGGAAATTTGGTGGAAATGTGAATCCCTAAAAGTTTATATGTTGAGAACAAAACAACAATTTGTGTTTGAGAAAATGGCGTCTTTTCACTTCTAGTACGGGTTCCTGCTTATTGAACCGCTCTCTTAGGTATCATAATGGTGGTTAGGATCCATATTATTATCTCAATGGAAAGTAGTTAGATTTTGGTGGCCGTGGGTTTCGACGCCCTGAGAGCATCGGTACCCTGGGGCTGCCCTCAGGCTGGAGTGATGTCACTCACCTTGTGGTGTCTGGTGGTAGATAATCTGCTGTACTGACTCAACAGGGCGAGAGATCCATGTACTTGGGAGTTTTCCATATACCTAGTAGCAAATGGAAAACTCCCAAGAACTGTCTCGGAACCCATTCAGAGCTCATTGCATTATCTAGAGGAATGGTGTAAGAAAACAGGTGTGTCTGTTAATCTGGGCAAGCGTTGGTATTGTGGCCCAACTCAGAGTGTCTACTAGAGTGGACTCGCTGCAAAGATAACTGGGGTAGCGTGGACAACCCCTCAGAATTCCCTTCAGAAGTTACTGCTGTGCATTTAATTTGTGAAGGAGGTTGCAAGGGTAACTGCGCATCGCCTTTGGACAATAGTGGGTGAAGATTTAAGCTACCTTATAAGAAGTACTCGCTGATTTTGGTAGATTTCAGGAGATTGTTCCATCAACCTAGTGGTAGAGGATTTAATGGCGAATGAATGCACTTTAAATCCAGCGTGTGCAGTGACAATTGCTTCCAGGGATGAGTGGGATCCAGGCACATGGTTTTCCCTGAAGGCTAAGTGCCACGCACGTTTTACTGTAGGATCCGCTTCGGAGAAGGGCGGGGGTGGGGCCAAGGTACCTCGGGACCAGATTTGCCATATTCCCCTTAGAAATTGCCACTTTTTCAGGCTGAGATATATGCAATCTTGGCTATGATTACAGGCACGCATTTTAAAAAGTGCAGTTATCGGCCATTTGAGTATAGAGAGTATAGAGTTGCAAGAAGAAGAAACAAGTTGCTTTAGACTGCCTCCGTGGTAAAGTGGTTGGCGAGCTGACTTATCACGCGAGGTACCGGGTTCGATTCCCGGCTGAGGCGGGGTGGTTTTCTTTACCAGAATTATTCCCTATTTCCCACAGAGTCTAGAAGTATTCATGTGAGAGTGAATTTGTGTGTTTAATGATATAAAATAATTAATAATGACAATAACCTACAGTAAAAATTTGAGTTGATTCACAAGTGGAAGTTAAAGGGGGCTATTAAATAATAAAAAAATACTTTAATATGTGAACGAGTTTGGACGTGGGTATTTCACTATACGAGAAATAAATATATTTTGCAACGTAACTCATATACAGTTTTAAGGCCAGAGAAGGATTTTCGCTCAAATCACCGCATTTCTAGGCAACATATAAACAGTATAAAGATGAATAGCAAACCTGTAATTTAAGATACAAAAGTTATGTGTTAAAATCAAAGTTGTGCGTTAAAATTCAATCAAGTTTGACACTTTGGAAAAACATGTCGTTTATTTGTAATAAAGCTGTGGAACAATACATTAATGCGTGGGGTATAAAAGGAAAATTTTTTCGTTTACATTCTCTTGAATATTCAGAATATATAACAGTACATACAACACTGAAATTATATTTAAAATTGCTGACTAACAGGCTAACCAATTGTTAACGTTTCACCTCACTTTCTGTACCTATACAATGGTCATTTACCTCCATGTTTCTTCAAACTAAAGTTTTGGATTATTCCAAACGCAGGTAACTTCAAAAGGTGCGCAATGAAATCCAAGGTCTTCTGAACAAAAGTTTCAAAAGTTTAAAATTGTATCCACTGTGATTGTCTAAACAAATTACTCCTCCGTTCCAACCAATGATTGTTCCATTGCCAAATGCACTTATGGACTATAGGACATTTCCGCAACTTTGAAGACTATAGGGAAAGTTTAAGGTAGTGAAGACACTCTACACATTCTTCACATCCTTTTGCACAAGTATAAAAGTATTTTTCGCCCTTTATTAGGTATAAAAATGCACGAAAATTATAATGTGTTAAGAGGAGGATATACTGTAAAACTCTTCTTATGCAATTTTTAAAAAACTTCAGAGGGTAAATGAGTTAATGTATTAACTCATTTTTCGAGTTTATGAACGTACCTGTGCTATGTTGGCTAACCCAGCTATAAATTAGGTTGCAACTACAGAAGCCTGTGACAGCTACCGTCAAAAAGCATCCAATAAACTTTGCATAGATACATATCTGCAGACCAGTTGAAGTTGTGGGAGAAGATATGACAAGTAAATTGTTCTTGCCGCAATATATGTAATTAAGGTAGAAACTGGAGGCTGGCAAATATCTGTGGATGTACAACTAACAGTCCCATTATACTTGTCATGCGTCAACTCTGCACAACTTCCTGAAACTTTGGCGTCAGCAATAACGTGATAACTTCAGAGACGGAGAGGGAGTTGCATTAAACAGTTGGGAATTTGTCTTAATAATTAAATGACTTACCTTACGCGAGCTATAATACAGCCTATTAAAGCCCTGGGCACTTTAACTAGTCTGTCTGTTTCTGAGCCTATTTAGGTACTATTCCAGCATTGGTAACTATGTTTGGTGCGATACCCTACAGCAAGTTTCTGTCTGGTTCATCTGCACTTTCCTTTCCCATGTAGTGAAGCAGTTATTTGACTTTCAGAAATAGAGGAGAGGCAATGTGACAAAAATAATATGCACATAGTAAGATCATATTGCATACTTATATGAAACAACTATACGTGTTACATTCACATCACTTTCTCTGCCCACTATCATTTATTACTTTCTCTAGCACGTATGCATGCATAACGTACATAGTAGATAGAGAAGGTATTGTATTCCACCCAAAATTGGAAACGCGATTTCACAGGTAATACAAGTTTTGTACACCCCTGAATAGAAAAGAAGAGATTCATGTGTGTCTGTCAATGTGAGTGTATGTGTGCGCGCGCCTGTGAATGGACAGGTTAACTCAAAAACTAAAATTCAGCATCTTCCGAAGAAGCGACTCAGAAAATGTCAGGAAAATTCCCCCACCACAAACTACCCTTTACGTGGCAAATTTTGCCAAATTTTCGATTTTCTCAAGCATGGATCTAACAATTTTGATTAAAATACCGTACGTTAAAGATGTTTACACAGAAAATATTGAATACTTCACCGCAGTTAAACCTAACCTATTCCCATAATTTTATTATACAAGGTATTATATAATTTACACATTTCTAGAAATGTTTATCTCGGTTAACATGAAGTAGGTATATTCTATGTTCGCCTATATGACATAAAAAGCAAAGGATCTAACAGTGGCACGCAAAGAGCATATTTTTAAATTGTTTCACTTCATTTCTACATTTTCCATCAAATGTAACAAAACTTTGCATTAAATATTCAATGGCCCAACTGTCCCGAAATTGGCATTTGCAGATATTCCTTTGTGCGTTAAAGGAGTTGTAGAACTCAACGGGACCAGTAGTACAAGTTAAAACCCGCCAATAGATAATTGGCGACAGGAATTTTCAGCAGCGTACAGTCTGACACAAAATGCAGTGTCCAGTTTTGTAAGTTATTCTACCAATTTATATGTGCCTCATTCTGAAATTTGAAACATTTTTTTATGAAGTAAGTAATACCATGATAGCTTTTAAAATCAGAAAACTGAGTTAAACATATTGTATTTTAAGATACTCTATAGTAAAAACCATGATTTAATGTTAGTATCATATAATAAAATACATGACTATAAAGCGTGAATTTCTATTTTGTAAATAAGCTGAGGTTGAACCATGTCCGATAATTAGGAGCGAAGAAAAATCCAATTATATGAAAGGATGTGCGCGCAAATATGTAGTAAATTTTTATACTCAATACCAGCAAAAGCAGCCATATTTTTACAAATAAAATATATGTATAAAATGTTTTCAAATATTCTGTGAAATAAAGCACTTTAATAAGAATCGCACACTTGATGTTTTGAATTGGTACGATTTGACACGGAATGACTCCATTATAGTTAAAATATCGAATTCTTCCAACACAACTAGGGTTCAAGTACATGATAATGAATTAACCTCGATTACAGAAAACTTGGAAACTTCGTAAATTTACATTCTGGCTCTTAATCATCCGAACGCTACAAGGAAAAGTTCACTCGTTTGAAACTGATATTTTGTTTAGATGACAAGCTTAGCGGGCTGAAGCAGTGTGCTTCCAGTCATCTCGCCGGCTTTTCGTATACTTATATTTCTTCTGTGCAACAATCACGAGGTCAACATTTCAAGCCCTCTCAGAAATAGGCAAACTACTTCACTCAGCCAATCTTATTCCCTTATTCCATTTTAGAGCATGTAAAATGTTCCTCTTATACAGAAAAATACAACAATTATGTAAAATTAGGTTATTACGCAAACTTCTACCTTTGTTTGGCTGAATATGTCTTTTTTTCAGTATAGCTTTGAAAACATGAATTTTAGTGGCTCGCGAGCCATATAAGCATTACAGAAACACTTTTATTAATGCATCGATTACATGAATTGAACATGTTAGACCCATGCCATTGCTCGGAAACCCCTTGAACTTTCCTCCAATCAGGAATCGCAGTTTCAGATACAAGCGTGTGTTTAACATTTATTTGCATGCTGTCTTTTCAAGATACGCCTCGAACAAATTCTACGTTACAAAATGTTTCTCTTGTTCAACAGCAGTGTTGTAAATTCACTTGGCAGTGACAGTTATCAAACTCGAGCCCACGCCAAGGGGATATAATTACTTCCACGCCACCCTTGAAGAAATCAGCTTCCTTTACAAGTTAAATCAGGGATAAATTGTGTCGTTACAACATCTCGAGACAAGAAAAGAACCTCATTTGCACTTATCAACCTCCAAAGGCTGGTCCTATAAAGAGATGTATTCCTGTTATTTCTCTGGGGATGCACGCGGTCTTACATTCTGTTTCATCTCCGTTTTTGCTGCTGCTCGGTAATACCCCCAAGCGTAGCTTGTAATTCTACTTCTGAGTAGAAAACATTAGACAGCTTTTTCTTTATTTACAGAGTTAGTAGTGGCCTGAGGCAAGGACATTACAGCGTGGAAAAAAATCTAATGTGAGACACTCACATGCCTTTCTCTATCCACCGCCATTTACTTTTTATAGCTTCCACAAATTGTTCTTAGGCAAGTTTGTTTTTCTATCTGGCTCATGATGATTGACATATAGGGTGTTCCCGAAATGCCCTCCATTTCTTTAAGTTATACGCAGTTAACGACCATAATGCGCCGCTAATATGGGTTGTATGTCACAGGGGTTAAAAGGTATACAAAGCATGCTGTATTCACTTACGGGTTGTAGCTCTTTAAGTGTAGTGATTTGTGTTCGTCAAAATAGATTGTAAAGAACCAAAAAAGAACTAACTAAAACGCGTTCATCGAATTCAATTAATGTGACTTATTACCGCTTGAAAATTCAGGCGGGGTTTTCAGAAACTGATACATCACGACTGCTTTGACAAAACAAAAGCTGATGTTTAGTTCTCTTAGTACAGCCGCCTCATGGCTGTCAGTGAATAATTATGAATTTTCTTTGCATTTAAAATTAGTTATTAAATTTGAGAGTACTACCAAGTGTAGCATATGATTCGTTTGTTTTTTAATTTTGAATTCGGTTGACATTCCCTCCACGTGTGTGCAGTGCTGAAGGCACCGCTCTGTATCCCAGATACCCGCCAAGCATCTCTGGTATACCCAAAAGATGTACTATGGAAACGAATATGTCTAGACAAATAGGGGCAATCTTTCTCGAAGCACCTAGAAATATGCACATAACTGGTAGAGTAATATGTAGTATAGGCATAAAATACCTGAAGATGGGAGAGGTGGTCAAATTCAGAACCTCTTCATTAGAAACCCGCCGTCGTACACTATGGTAGACAAAACTCAGCTGAGGATATGAGGATTAAGGCAGTCACCTAACACAATCATCGTATTTCTAAAAATTCAATATGCAATTATTATTATTACTATTAGTCTTCTTCTTCTTCTTATTATTATTATTATTAATTATTATTATTATTATTATTACTATTATTATATCTTACCACTAAACAATTAATCATAGGTTTAGTAATTCGGTAAATCGAAGTAACAACAAAAGCAATATGCTGGTACACCAAATGCATCTTGTCTAGAATGCATTGGCCGTGTTAGCAATACAAGAAAATTTGTAAACAAAATAAATAAAACGAAAGCAAATAGACCTACTTAATGTAATGATACTACAGTAAGGCACTTTATCATTCCTCATATTGCCATGCACGATCCTTATTCGAACAAAGTGGACGGCAAAGCGACAGAGAAAATGAATTGATAGTCCAAATCCGCTCGCTATGGCTTTAAAATACCGCACTCTTTTAATGAAATCGTGAGAAACAAGCGAATAGTGACAGGACTTTACAAACTTCCAAAACATGTTGTGACAGTGCCCTGTGCGGCCACACTCACGTCGCAGAAGCCTTGATATGCGACAAACAAGGAAAAGCGGCGGCAGTAAATAGACGCCTTAGAATTCGACACATCGGAGCTATAGTCACGCGCCAGAAGCTTTGATGTCATTCATCGCTATATAAAGAAGAGTTGAAAAGCCAGAAATGAGTGTTACCGCGCAGTGGCGTAAAGAGCGGTCAACTTAAGCGGCGAAGCGTCAGCAGTGAGTTAAAGACTTGTTTGTAACCACTTTTGAAATAAATGAAGACTTTTGTTGCAATATTGAACAACTGAAACCAATATTAAGGGATATTTCGGAACTGGCCGATGCCACAAAAATCTCTTTTAAAATAAACGCTGTATTTTAAGCACAGTTTTAATCTTGTTATTGTTTAGTATGTTTTAGTATATCTCTTAACTACTTATTCAAAATTTTACAAAATTTCCTGCGAATGAAGTGGACTTCACAGACTGCTTCCACAAAGTTTAAGACATGCATTTTGTTTGTCATGTAAATATGCGAAATATACGGTTTTACATTAACGAAGTATGAGCAAAGCTATATTGAAGTTTATTTAAATCTGCGTTATGACTAATTCTCTCTCAGCAAACCCTAGAGTAAAGCATTGGCCAGGCAGAATATAGAAGGGAAATTTCCAGAAATTTCCATCACACGCGGATGAGATACAACCACTGCTATCTTATGAACAGATCTTACATTAGCGACTCCCAGATCCAGATCACAGGGACAATCCGATACAATAAGACTTAAAACTAACGTTCTGCAGTTGCAAAAAGAATATGTGAAAATACGTTGCATAACGAAAAGACTTCCTGGAATTTTGGATATCAGGCTTTGTACGTGGAAACAAAATGAAATCACTTGTTTTCGGATATCTCCTCTTCATCCAGTTTACCATAATAACTCCATGGCACGACAGCTTACGGGGAACCTTGTCCTAGCGCCCGGCCGCTGCGTCCCCCATCTCGGTCCAATACAGACGTCATGGATGGGGTGCAGTATTGGAGGGTGAGACGTGGTCAGCGCCTCGAGTCCCCCCGGCCGGTTAATGCGGTCCTCATGACCTGGAGCCGCTACTTCTCCATCAAGTAGCTCCTCAATTGGCCCCCCAGGGACTTTACGAGGCTGAATGTATCCCGGGCCAGGGGAAAAATCCCCACGCCGGTACTGGGGATCGAACCCAGATCTCCCGCTTGGTAAGCAGCTGCGCTACCACCGCGCTAAGGAGACGACCTCAAGTTTACCATACAAAATTAAAATACTTTTCCACCTCAGAGTTCCTTTGTCCTATTATGCACCCTGTCTAACTTAAATACCGGATCAAATTTACACAATTTTATTTTAGAATAATTCGCTAATTAAATCTCAAGACTTTGATCCAATTTCCTTACAGGAATATTTCCCTATACGTTTTCACCGAGAATGTCAATAGAAAAATGATTATGTTCCTAAGTTTATGAAGTAAACATTTAACTCGTTATTACGTCTTTAGAAGTGCACATTATTCTACAAAAAAAAGTTCAGATCTTTACAGATCGCTATGTATTTCGGAAGTAATTTCCCATTTCATCTTTACACGTCTACGAGCTGTTATCCGCCTAGACAAATTTCCTAAATGTGCCTTTTTTCTAGACTATTAACGGATCTTCCATGAATTTTTTAACGTTCACAAATATTATTGGTTCCTATTTTCCATTCTTCGAGTTTTTCAATAGCTTCAGAGTTGTACATAACCTTGGCAACATATCGGAGGGACATTGACGTGGTCTCATTTTGCGCTTGTTTTGTTATCCATTGTATTGTAAAGCCTCTGATTTGATTAAAGCAACCCATTTAATGACTTTCTGACCCTAATTTGCACAAGTAAACCGTACTTAAAAACCTGCAGCTGCAAAATTAACCTTCTCACAATAAATCTGTATATAATATAATTTATATATATTTGATTATAATATTACCTTTATTTGTATTTCTGACATTTAATGTATATTCGCTATTTCTTTCTTACACTCATATTATTTCCCTAAGCTTCTTACTCTTTCCGTTATTCTATTCTCTGCCTATTTTGCATGAATTTCGCATTGCTACATTTTTTAGTTTGATTTACTTATATATTAGTTTCTCTCATTATCAGTTGCAATAATTACGTTGCACCAGGTCAACTGAACTTTAATTTTTTCTACAGAAACCTATTTCTATTAGGATCTTATGCCTCAACTAAATGCATGTGTAAATATCAGATAATTTTTAAATATTGGTTGTTTTAGTAAGATGATCCAGGAAATAACGGCCATATGGCTTTAGTATTTTATTCATAAATGTCGCAAAATAAGTATATTTTATTTCTTCACATAATCACCTGCATTAATTCAGGGTTTATCATATCCATTCAAGAGCTTTAGAATTATCGTGTTTTAATCGGCTGTCTCTAGTCCATTAATCCAAGATTTTCAAAAACAGTTTCATCAAGCAATGAATCAGAAATGTTTGGGAAAGAACTATGTTACTCTCTGGGTTTGGCCGCTGTATGGCAGGGATTTGTTATTTGCTTGATTCTTGAAATCATCTTCGAGTGACGGACATCCATGTGAAGTTTCGCATACAAATTTCTACGGTACATTGTTGACCACTTCAAACTACTTCCTCACATTTATTTCCTACATTATATGTTACCAAATACTTCCTTAGTTGCCTGAACATTTTTGCCGTCCATTTAAAAACACCTCTCGTCTCACAATTGCCAGGACTTTGTATCACACAGAAAACACAATCACCATTTACGAATGGCACTCTCATAACAGTGAAGAAGTATGTCGAGGGAACCATTCGATCTTGGATACAAGCGATATGCACGTCGGAAATGTGCAAACAGTCGTTACTTTCTGGATCGCCTCTGTATATTCCTCAGTTATTATGCAAAACAGTTTCTTCCACATTTAAAACTTTGTTCGAATACCTTAGGTAACTTTCTGCCATGGTGCTTTCACTTAGGCATTAGTATTTGTTAAATGAATCAATCATCATCAATAACATTAGTAATAATAATAGCAATAATAACAATAGTACAACAATCAATTAATAACAATTAAATTAATTAAATTGACAATATGCGAGAATACTCAATACTCATCATTGTTTAATAGCACAGTATTAAATGCATGTTTTCTTTTCGCATAATTCACACTCATATTCTACACTTGTGAAATGATTCCATGTGTAAGTAGTATTCCAACATGTATTCCTTTTAGAGTTAATGACCAGTAGAGTTAATAGATTGGATCGGAAGCGAGGTGAAAAACAACAAAAACCTTCAATAACTATATTTTGTACTACAAAGCATCCGTGGGATACCAACGATACCGTAAGTACTACTAGCATCCCAGTGTAACGAAAGGTAAAGATAACAAATTTATAAAGCGAGAAATAAATCATGTAAACGTACGACAGTTTTGATCCTTAAAGGTGATATTCCAACAATTTAAACACGTTAACTAGCAATTTTACTTCCTCTAGCAGGTATGCCCAATGTACATGGTACGAGCGAAGGTATTGTATTCCAAACAATTCGATATCGATATTTCACCGGAAATATATGCTGTGACATTCCCTGAACCCCCCAAAAAAATTAGAAGGACAGTGAATGTGTGTGTGCGCACGCGTGCGTGTATGTCTGTCTGTGGACAGTATAACTCAGAAACGGAAACTTTTGGTATTTAAGTTTAATATCGTCTGAAGATGGGACAAGAATACTTTCAAGGAAATCCCCTCATCCCAAACTACCGTTTACGTGCAACATTTTCGAAAAATGTTGATTCTCTCAAAAATTACTCAAAGGATCTTGATTAAACACTGTATGTTAAAAACATTTACATGGAAAGTAAAATGTATACCTTGACATTTCTGGGAATAGCCTCTGATGTCCTGTTCTTTTTGAGCAAACTTTGCATAACTGGTAAACCGTAAGAAAAAGACAAAAACTAACAAAAAATGTACATCTTATCAAAATACAAAATGTATGCCTTTTACGTTATTAGTTTAAACTAACCACCTCCGAAACACTTTTTTATTATCTTGAATTTTAAAATACTTAAAACAAATTCAGACAGGAAGTCGTCCGTGTTTCTTTTGTTTTACTCTTGGTTATGCAAAGAAGCGAATTTCAATCACAATCGCATAGCAACAGATGTCAAAACGTTCGATTATCGCTTTAAAATTTTGTATTCCCTTAGTTCACTTCTACTTATGAGGAAATAAGTAATAAGAACATTCTGCAAATGCTTATTTCGATTAGCTTGGAGTAGAAAGAAGAATAACCTTCTGTAAGAAGTTTGTTTGTGGAACAGCTAGAGAAAGTCATGTGAATGGAGCACATCACATTTTTTGGTATGTAGCATACATAGTATTTGACTTCATAAAATGTATTGTGTAAACGCTTTTCGTTGGTCTTGAACTACTTAGTCTGCGCCGTGCTACCTTGAGGAAAAGCATAATAGTGTTTATGAGGCTTAGTTGACACCTTCCATCACAACAGTAGTGACCAGTTGTTGCATGCACACGCATCAAATGCAGACTAAGACGAGTAGTAGTAGTAACAGCACTTGTTTTGTTTTTAAATATGGTAAAATCCGTTAAAATGTGTCCACTACCATCACCTACCGGTTCTGGGGCTCCGAATCACCTGACCCGTAACAAATCATCAGGTACTAAAATATCCGTAAAGTATACAGCATTATTCAAAAATACTTTTGCAACGTTTGGGGATGGATTCCTGACATCGAAAGAAGAAAATGGGTTCATATAAACTTATGCACTAAACCGCTTCGTTTTTGCGTTATCAATTTATTAATGGAAGTCACCTTCAACGGCTTTCTGTGTCCAACCTAATAACTTTATTTATGCACTCATTCATAGCAGACTTTGACTCATCTTACCCTGCAGAGCTGACCTTGTGTTGCCATGGCTGCTTGCTAACACTTTTCATTTATCACATGGATTTTTATCTAATGGTACAACTCAAAGCATTGGTTTATGTAGCAGACATCCTTGTTGAAAAAGTCCTTAAACATGGAAGCCTGCGACTGGGATTATTTGACATACCAATGCTCCGACGAGCGCATGCATGTCTAGAAGCAGGAAGATGACATGTAGATACTTTTCTGTAAGTGGTGTTTGGGTGTGGAACACCTCCTAACTAGCTGGCGTCAAAAATATAATAAAGTAGCACTTTAAAATGTTTTGACTATGGCATTTTGAGCCTCAATAAATCAAGAATGAAGGGATCTGGGACATGTGTTTATATGAACATTTTTTCTTATTTTGATGTAAGCAACTTGTCGCCAAACACTGTAAAAGTATTTTTGAATCATTCTGTATGTAAGGGCCAAAAACTCACCGATCGGCAGCTAAACATCAGACCAGAATGAAGGAAGAAGAAACGAAAGAAAAAGGGTGGAAGAAGAAAACGGTAAAAGGCGATCACATCTGCAACAAATGAAGAAGAGTAAGAATACAGCTCGGGAACCCTGGGTGCAGCAGGAGCAGTAGCAGTAGTACTTACTTTCCCTCCCCATTACGTCTGTAACATTTATAATAATGTAACAGTTACAAATCACCGTTATGATAGGGTTTAGCCTTCCCTTTTCCATGCCATAACCAGGTTCTTATGTTCTTAGAGATATTTCGTTGAAGTCCTCTTTTTCAACATCATAGCCATATACAAGTGGAGCCTTTTTACTTACTCTAGCAGGTATGTTCAATGTACATGGTAGGTAGAGAAGCTACTATATTGCACCCAAAAATTCGATACCGAGATTTCACCAGAAATACAGATTTTTTGGGTTCTCTGAACCCAGAAAAAAGCATTTTAGAAAAAAGATGTGTGGGCACGCACTCGCATGTGAGTGCTAGTGGACAATATAACTTAAAAACGTAATATCGGTTAAATACCAAACTTAGTATTTAAGCTCAGTATCTTCCACGGACACGACACGAAGATTTCGAGGAAAATTTCCCCACTCACAACTACCCATTACATGGAACATTTTTCAAAACATTTATTTTTCTCAAAAATGGCTAATGATTTCGATAAAAATGCGATATGTTTAAGATATCTTCACGGCAAACGAAATGTATATATTGAATTTTCTGGGAATAGCCTCTGACGACTTCTTCATTCTAGATGGCTTTTGTATAACCGGTAAACCCTAAGAGATAGGCTTACTTCACAAGAAAAAAAAAAAATTGTAGATCTCGTTAAAACACGTAATTTATATCATATATAGCTTTTTATAGGGTTAACTGTTTCTGTGATGTTCTTTGTTATTGATTTCAATTTTAAATTACTCATCTTTCGTTTCATCTCTCTCTTGTTTTAGTCCTCATCTTGTAAAGAGAATTGAATTTCAATTGTTTCACATAGTGACCAGCTTTTAAAAGATTTGACTCATTTAAGCCTAGTGTACATCCTTAATTACTTTCTTCTTACAAGTAAGCACGTAATAAAACAAATTCTGCTAATGTATATCTCAATTAGCATGATGTAAGTAAAATAATATTTTGGAGAATAGTTTGTGGAACGGGTAGAGAAACTCAAGTGAATGGGACATGTTGCACTTTTTAGTAGTGTTTTAACCACCGTTGTTACGTACGATGTAACTCCCAAGCATTTTCTCATCTTTAGGACAGAAAAAACCCCAAAAAAAGCCAAAGACAGGGAGAGTCGTCCTGGCGATATTTGAACCGCGAACCTCCTGTTCAGGAGACAAAGCTATAACCACCTCGACCACCCGTGTCGGTCGCGGAGCGTTTTATATTGTAACTCTGGACACTCCCTGAAATACAGTTGTTTGGCTTTTGTATATGCACAATGCTGCGATCTGAAGTCGGAAGCAGAATATTGGATCCATAAAATTCTATTGAAATGGGTCGTCATTCTTATTTCATGGAATTGGCTTATCGTGTCCTCTTAGGCCAAGAAATTCAACAGAAATTATTTATGCTCTCCACCTTGTTATCCAAAGCCTTCTCGGGTATTCGCGAGGGCGGAAACGTGACTTGTCGTACGCAGGGAAATGGAAAATACATCTGCAGTCTGTAGCCAGCAGAGGGGTATAATTTTATTTCCAAGTTGAGGAAGGAGTTAGGATGTGACGTGCAGTATCGTTTTTCCGTATCGCGTTAACACGATTTATAACATAGTTATAGGGCTATATGTTTTAGTAAATAAAATTTCCTTTAAGTTAAGGAGGTTATAACATTTACGTTTATTAGCGGGCATACAAGCTATTCTTACCAATTTTTTTTTTCAATTTACTTCATTTTAATTAAAATACACCTTTGCAGAAATAGCTGCATTATACTTTTCATTACAGATATGAATGGAAAAGAGATAGTGAAATGCTTAAGAACGGGATCATGAAAAACATTAACAATAAATAACGACAGACAATAAACAACTCGAACCTTCCAGGTTCGATTCCCGGCTAGGGGTAGGCATTTTTCTTTACCCATTATTATTCCTTATTCTTACCAAAGTCTAGAGATATGAATGAGAGTGTGAATGTGCAAAGTTAAAGATAACGTACCAATGATGCGTATTAAACAGTAAACGATTGAACACCATTGCCATGAGCAGATGCTCTAGAGGAGAAGCCACCCATATGAATTAAGGCAGCATAAACGTTTTTCTCTCATCATAGTTTACAGAGCTGTGTGGTAAAATACAATTATGGAAAAGTTCACAAAATTCGCTCAGCTCTTTTTGAGTCAGTCTTTAATACACGGCATCTTGTGTCCCGTAAGAACTTTATTCAATGAGCCTGCAGCTTTCATCTACTCGTATTCTAACACTTAAATGAGCTGTAAAGCTGACACAAATACAAACCTTCATGCATAACTCCATGGCACGACAGCTCACAAGGTATCTTAGCCTAACGCCCGGCCGCTGCAGTATTGGAGGGGACACGTGGTCAGCGCCTCAATCTCTCCCGGGCATTTAATGCGGTCCTCATGACCTGGAGTCAGTACTTATCCATCAAGTAGCTCCTAGATTGGTCCCTCAGGAACCTCAAGAGGCTGAGTGTACTCCGGACCAGGTCTCCCAGAGGGGGAAAAATTCTAACGCTGATAACGGGAATCTAACTCAGGTCTTCCGCTTGGCAAGTAGCTGCGCTACCTCCGCATTACAGCCATTCGGGATAATGACCTACCAACTCGATGACGAGAAGTGGAGGATCACCCAGGTGATAAAGAGGAAATAATGTGGGCAGTGCAATGCTGAAAGTTAGCTTTCGTGATCTACAGAACACTAACTATCGGCCGAAGAATGCACACTTACATGCCTGGGCTCCAACTGTAGGGTCGCGTTGCAGTCCACCATGTCATGTCGAAGGGCATCAATTAATAAAAAGCTCAGGTCTTTCTAATACAGCCTAGCGCTGCCTTAGACAATCAAGACTCCGTAGTGCTCAATTTCGCAACATCTCAATTTTGCTTTGGTTTCTGTTCGTTTCCTGATTTTCTGGACCTTAAAAATATAATATCTAGGGATTCTTCAATAACAAGTTACTTGGAATTTAAACCGACCTTTATGAACGTTTGTGCTTATTTTACAAATACTTATTATACCGGACACGAAAGTGCAGGGAAAAGCATTGGGTAAAAAGCATTCCAGGTTGCAAAATATGGAGATTGGTGAATTGATGATCAACTCAAATCTCCTTCCTAACTCTCCAAATGCAACAAAGAACGGATTTTATAGCTTATAAACAATACGAAAAATCATTTTATAAGAATATCGTAAAATCTACTTTTTTCAAAAAGGCTAGTTAAAAGTAATGCGACAGTTAACATGTACAAAACCAAATTTCATGCTTTCGAAGTAAGATTTCTGCCTTATGGATAGAGGCATGTTTTGAATCGTTTGGAATAAACTTCTTAGATAAAATTTTCCCTTCTTCGGTGGTTGTTCTACATGTGATAATAAAAATGCAGGATAACTCGCAGCTCCATAGGCCCAGTCTTCTTGGATTTTCATTCCACATTCTTTATTTATCGTCTTGCAGACTTTAATTTTTAAGGGAACTGAATGCAGAAAATAAGGAAAAAATGGTTATAAATTATCAGTTTGCGTGGTTAAATTCTCATAAAATTCTATTATGGAAAATATTTTCGTATAGTAAATACATTTTATACGGAGCTGTGTGACAATTTAAATAATCCGGAGCGAAGAGTGTAGTAGGGCACGTGGAGGCTTTACTGATATTTCACACATTTTTTATAAGAAACTTAATAACTATATAGATATATGGAAAAACCGTATACTGGCAATTAAAAAAATTTTTTTTTCAAATAAACTTACTTAAAATACGTAAATTCTTGGCAAACTAATTTAATAGCCTCAATAAGAAACGTAAATAGCAAAAAACTGTTAAAGAGTATGAACATTTAAAAGAATGCGGAATATCTTTATAACGTAGCTTTAACTTTATTTTAAAATTAATACTTAAGGATCGAACTAACACACACACACACTAGATTTCGCAGCCCCACTTCCACATATAGAAATAAAATCTGGTATAAAATTCAAAAAGCTCAGTAGATTATTCTGGCTTTTACTAAATCCACAGATTAGCCCCCTTAAACCTGCAATTTATTTTCTGTTGGTCGCGACTACTTTTACAGAAAATCAATAGCTACCATCTCAACATTCAGCAGAGGTAGTTTTCTTATGGAAAAAGTTAACTGAAACAAGTGACACATATATGTCAGTATCCAACACGTTAACATTTATTTTAAGGTTATCTACCACTTTTAGTGAGAAAAAAAAAACTGATATGTTACCTTCACCCGTCTGTCTTTATCGACTATCTTTTGTTTTTATGTTGTAGCTTTCACAAACTTTCCTCTCCAGTTTGGCGCTATGAAGGGCCTTGACCTGCCCATCCAACTTCACCAAACTATTGCAAACAAAAAAGTATTTATTACCTACTTCAACTCCACAGATATAAACATCTGCTCTTTAACTGCTCTGGTTCTCAGTGTCCCATTTTATATTGCGCGTAAAAGACCACTTAATTTTGCTCAGAGATCTCATTAGCAAGCTTGAGGTTATTTTATGTGCAGTAAATTTACAATATGGGACAGCCAGCTTTGCTTCCCTTTTTAAGCAAGCCATGCTAAAAAGTTTTACGCCCTAAAAGGTCCATCAGCCTCCACCGGGTTTGAACCAGTGACCAAAGGCTAGGTAAATGAGGGGTAGACGAAACCGAATGGATACTCAGCTGTTTAAAGCCGAGCTCGCTATGACTTTAAAGTTGCATGGACTTTTCCACGACAGCGCAAGAAAAAGTTGAGAGAGAGAGAGAGAGAGAGAGAGAGAGGCAGAGGCTGAGAGAGAGGACATTAAGGTATCAAAAAATTGAAAGCACAAAAAAAAAAAAAATAATAAACATTTGAAATAAATTACATCTTTAAATAGTTCGACATTTTTAATTAATACATTTGTGTCTATCGATTATGAATTACCACTTATAGAATTATACAGGACTTCTACGTAGGGCCTTTTTAATAGCTTAATCGTATGTCATTTAATGAAAATAGTTAAAATTGATTTTTTAGAACATCGAAAAAAAATTCCACGTAGAAGATACTTTTGTATATGAAAATATCCTTGAAAATATTCATGTTGCAATTCTGGAAGCTACAGAATCTAAACAACAAATTTGGCATTTATCGGATAATTAATTTTTTGAATTATACTTTACATAGGTGCTTCAAATCGTGTATTTCTGGTGAAATCTGGACATTGAATTTTTAGGAGACTACAGTGCACTCTCTGCTTATTATTGCAGAGAAAGTAAAATGTCGATGTGATGCATATAAAATAATATAAGAAGTGAATAAAAAAGGCTAATTCAGTGCGTATATGTGACATTTGTAAACCACTGACTCCAGAAACAGACTAAAAGCGACAGTAACAGGTTAAATGTAAACGTATAACCTGACCAATTAGGGGGATAGTCCCATTGCTGCCAATCACTGCTAATTTAAAATTATATGCACCATCTGTCAGCTCTCTTGTCATGTGGTAAATTTTGTATCCTCAGTGAATTTATATTCCGCAACATATTTTGAACTAAGAGGTGACATAACAAATTAAGATTAAAAAGCAACATAATCTAATATCTGTTACATGAAGCTCAAAAAATAATAAATACAGCAATTTTAAAAATGTGATTAGTTCCATCATATGACCTATATCTATTCTATAACGAACTATTCTTTGAAAAGCTTATTCTTCTATATAATTCATGCTAATAGAGGTAAGGATTAGCCGAAAGCGTATTATTACTTACTTCCTTATAAATATAACGCAAATAAGAGAATATATTATGCTAGGAAATAAAATCGTTGAAAATATGTTTGCTCTGTGATTGAAGTTCAGTTATCTTTGCACGGTCAGGATTAAAACAAAAGAAAAGGAATGAAAAATTCCCGTTTGAGAAAGTGTAAGTATTTTAAAATCGAAACCAACAACAAGGAATATCTCAGAAATGGTTAGGAACACAAAAATAATGTGCACGACATAAATTGTGTGTCTTAACGAGATCTGCATTTTGTTGAGTACTAAATTTTGCACATCTCTTAAGATTTATCAGCTAGAGCGGCTTTAGAGAGAAAAAAATCGAAACTTTATCCATGTAAAGGATAGTTTGGAGCGTGGGAATTTTCTTGAAAATTATCGTGTCGATGCTATACTCAAATACCAAGTTTGGTATTTACCTGACTTTCTGTTTCTAATTTATACTGTTCAAAGATACACACACACACACACACACTCACATACAGACACACACATCGTTGGTTTGAAAGTGCTGCCCTCCTAGCCACGTCTTCAGTTCAGGGAAAAGGTGAAAGTCCCTGGGTGCCAGGTCAGGTCTGTACGGCGGATGATCGAAAATGTCCCATTGAAGTTGTTCAAGGAGCCGATGGGTGGACGAGCGTTGTCAAGGATCAACACAATTCCTGAAGTCAGCATTCCTCTTCGTTTGTTATGAATGGCTCTCCGCAAACATCGTAAAGCACGAAGATCTTCAAGACAACGCCAATGCTCATTTGAAATCATTGACGGCAACATTTTTTGAAGTGGGTATTGCAAAGCTTGTGCACAGGTACGATAAATGTCTCAGTCTTTTCGGTGATTATGTTGAAAAGTAGCCATAAGTGAACAAAGCTTTTAGTAATAAAATAATTGTTTTCCATGAACTTGTCTTTTATTTATAGCCTATCGGAGATTGAAAACAAAAACGGCCCTCGTAATTTGCATTAACAGATACGATGCTAGCCATTTTTTTTATATGTTATATTCGCATATGATTTGTGCCAGAATTATATTGTCTGTGTTTTCGGTATTGGACTTCTAAATACATATATCTGGTTTGATGTTTAGTTTCTGATTAACCAAATTCCAGGAATCCTTCCTCGGTAGTATGGGGGTAGAGTGTCTACCTCAAATTCAAGAGTTCGCAAGTTAGATAAAGATAAGGCTTTTTAGGGTTTTTCCATGAATGTGGAGTAACTTTAAGCTCCTTGGACCCCGAGATTATTTGAACATCACTCCATCGATTTCATTTATCGTCCGATAAGATCATCTTGGTTAAAGAACGTGAAGCAGAAGAAAGAAGGGGAAAAAAAATCGTGGACATAATATTTCAAATAAAGTGGTAAGCCAAGATTTCCTGTTTGTCTACAGTGGTACCACAGAAACTGCATTATTCTCTGTAAATATGCTACTTTTCTGTCTGTCTGTCTCTCTCTCGCTCTAAACTGTAGAATCTTCCTGTACAGACCTGTTTCAACCAGAAGCTCAAATGTTTTACTCACGATGGCAAATTTGACAAGATTAATCACCAAAACATAGCACCTATTATTAAATATGTATAAGATCTTTGCAATGTGTTATTAAAACGTTTAATAACAAAATTGATTTTCTATTTGAGTGCGATATTTGCCATGCTTCTCTCTGCTTATATACCGAATCAAGTGCAAAATCCCTGTGCTACATTTAAGCTTAAAAATGAACATTTGGAGAACAAGTTCAAATAATTAAAATAAGGTTTTAGATTATTCTGAATTAGCAAGTTAAAACATTGTTTACACTGTAATATCACACTCAATTCGCTATAGTTTGGTGTGAGTCAAAATTTAGTTTTAGCACAAATATTAGTTTTTTTCCCTCCGTGGGTCCGATATTATACCTTTTTGCTACGTCCAGGAAAAAATCATATCACATCCATCAAAAGTCAAAATTAGTCTAATTTAAATGAACAGTTTATACAAGTAGTGAAAGTATATAGACTATGCTCAATTAAAGACATGGGGGAAATGTGTTATAGCTACGTCAGATATACTGTTAAATTTATTTTTGTGTTCTCTAGCACGTAAGTAGAATATACATAGTAGACAGACATTGTATTCTACCCAAAATTTAGATATTGAAATGACACCGAAAATACCACTGAATACAAAAAAGGCATTTTTAGAAAAGTGACGGAGTGTGTGTAACAGTGTGAGTGTAAATGTGGAGAGCATAGCTGTAATACGAAAAATGCGTTCAATACCAAGCTTGGTGTTTGAGTACAGTATTTTCCAAGGATGCGACACAAAGATTTATAACAAAATCCCCGCCACCAACTATCATTTGCATGAAACATTTATCGAAAATTCTAATTGTCTAAAAAAAAAATGGTTCTTGATTAAACTATATGTTTAAGATCTTTTCACGAAAAAAATTATCTTGATTTTTCTGGGAACAGGCTCTGAAGATCTCTTCATTATGGATGACTTTTGTGTAAGTGGTAAACCATAAGAGAGATTCAAAACCTTATTACACTCGTTCAAACACACAATTTATTTCAGGCATTTTTGTGGAGTGAATCGCTGCAAAACTATTCCTTGTTGCTGATTTCAATTATATAACGAACTTAAATTGTTATAAAACGGGAAGTAATCTTTTGTTTTACACTTCTTTTGTTTTACTCCTGGTCACGCAAAGAGTACCTTATTTAAATTGTTTTACATAGCGATACGTTTTAGAATATTTGACTATCAGTTAACCTAATGTATTCCCTAATTTCCCTGTACTTACATGGGAGCAAGTAATAAATTTAAAAATATCATCTTGATAGTTATATGAATAGAACACATTAGATTTTTTAATTCTAGCTTAAACTACAATAAAGGAGCATGTGCAATACTTTGTGTTACTAACTTTATCAATAACGATAACACTTCTAATAAAGGCTTGAGCTACGATAAGAGGTTGTAACGTAAAGCAAATTTTGGGGCCATAACGAGTCCTTTTAGTAAAAACTGGAGTAGAATTTAAAACACATTTAGGATTAAGGTCAAAAGTAGCCATGGCCATTCCTTCACTGGCATGAAGTATATGTTCAAATCTAGCGCATTGCTTGATTCCCATATGGAACTTGGGATCGGAATTTCTACACTATATCATTGTGTTAACCTTTCAAGTTTTATCAATTAAAATCAGTAAGTTGTTTTGGAAATAACGAACATTTTCGCTGTTCTGCATATCCTACTTGAGAGAATCCACATTGGTATCTAGGGTCTATTTAGGCCCCAAGGCTTTTTAACTACGAGGAAACAGTTTCAACATAGGCGTAGGCTTCCTATCTATCAGACGTGCCTTTTATGTTTTTGTTATTACAACTAGAAAAAATATGTATGGGTATACCACTTATTGGAGTACAATAAATCGAAATGTTTACAATGGGGTGAGTAGGAATGGATTATTATTATTAATATTATTATAATCATTATTATTACTGTCACTAATATTATTATTATTATTGACGGTGTTTAACTACTGTGTTTCTCAACGTCTCATTCTATGTTGGGCGTGAAAGATCGCTAAATTTTGCTGAGGGACCTCTTTATCAGACTTGAGATTCTTTTATGTGTAGTAAATCTACGAAACGGGACCAACTGCTTTAATTACCTTCAGAAGGAATCCATGATAAGGAGTTTTATGCCCCAAAAAATCCATCGACCTCCACCGGATACAAGAGGCCATCATGGTAAATACGAGTACTACACCACGGATGGCGATAATGGGGTCAGTAAATGCCCCGTTATACAATACATGATTTTCAATGTTGTATTTCTACTTTATTATGAAAATAACATCTGTGTAACAATGCATCTCCTCAATGGGCATTTGTATATCCATTGATGTAACCAATTTGTAGAAAATACATTATACATTTCAGAGTTAGTAATTGCGTTTTGTTGAAGAACTACTCGGCATTATATTTTATTCATATTGGTTGATGATATACCCTTTGAAAGGGGATACCATCCCGGAAAGCTTTAGCAGATAAACACAAGAGTGATAGTGATAATGAATCACTTTTTAAAAATGAGAATGAGCCTGCCGAGACTGTTGCTGATGTAGACTTTATAGAAGAAGATAACACAAGTCAGAGATGAAATAAATGTGAATCAATGTAAGGAAGATATAATAGTGTTCAGGAAACTAGTGTGCCTACTCTTGTATGTATAAATGAACAGATGACATACTGTAGGGTACCCAGTGTGGGATAACAGTTACCCCTGACACTGTGCATTGCTAGAGGATGCCTGAGGATTTAAGGTCCAGGAGGATGTATATTTGCACAAATAAGTACTCCATTGATGCGAGGAGACAGTGCTTTCAATATTACTTAGAAAAACTAATAGGAATGCATGGCTAGGGAAATAAGGGGAAACCCCAATATATCACTCCAATTCCACTGAATTCATTTGGTAGATTCTGATCTTCTCAAGTTAATCACTTGTTAATCAATATTTTGTCCTTTTTGTCCACTTCGATCCAGAGTGCATTCGGCAGTGGCTGTAGTTCTAATTCAACGGCTCTTCATGACCTGGTCAACGGAGTCTTTATAGTGAAGACGAAGTTTATGCCAACATTGTTTTAAGAGTGTACGACTGTATCAGCATTTACGATATTTTGCTACCAATATTGATTGCTGAAACTGGGGCAACATTACATCTTGCTAAATCAAATAAGATTTATTCAAAATGAAAACCGGGTAACCTACAATATCACTTTGTACCACCTAATATGTACAATCCGGTTTCTAGAAATATAATACATGTTTCTGACATATCCACGACACCTTACACCACAAAGTAGCTAGTACCTAATTACAACCTATAATACGTAACTTAATTATAGCATGCAACAATGGAGTTGTAATTTCAACAGTGTGCATGGACCTCGCAGTAAGTCACTATTTTATTGAAAATATTTTACATTTTATCTGCATAGAGTTGTTAGAATCACTTTGAGGTCTAAAAAGAGCCGAAACATACAATACTTTTTCCAAAGGTAATACCATGCGAGGGTAAAATAAGCACAAATAGTAATACGATACCGGATACACACAATACATTACCTGATCATAAAGAATATTTGAATTAATTTCTTCGATTCACATGATATAGCACTATTATAAATAAAATAAATAAAGTCACAGACTTCATCACATCGGAAATATTGAACTTCAAGTCCATCTATTATGTTTGCTGGGTCGCTCACTCGACCATGTGGAACTTTTATTGTGATGCTCTAAAACGAAAAACTTCTCTATCAGTCAGAGTCATGCGGTGACAATTCAGATAGCCCAAACAATGAATATTATTGTCTTTAAGTAAACATTAGCAAATCAAGAAGCAGTCTTATTCATTTTGGTAGGTAGGACACCTGTGTAAGATTAAGGCTATTGAAAGTACATCCTCTCCTGAGAAGCAAATCTAGTAATTTTCTGTTCTTTTGACCCGTTTCTATTATGAGTTATTTTAGTAGGCGAGCTTTAATTGAAAGAATTCCAAAATGAGAAAGTCTCTCTTTTTAAGTAGAATTCTGAGAGCAATTTTTGATTCTCCTCGGCGCTGAAAGCGAGCATTCCGCTCTAAATGTTTTCGTAGGATTTGAATTTGTATACATTTTAAACTTCGGAAAGCTTAGTTTAAGTATTCAATTAGTGCTCAGTAGTTCAGATTCACTCACAGTTTTATTTCTAAACTCGTGTACTGTGCTCTACAGCCAGTTCTTTTCCTAATCGAATGGCGTTGAAAAACTTTCCAACTCGTATAAGATACTGTGAAAACTGTTTACCTTCATTTGTAAACAAATTTAATGCTAGAATATCTTGAAATCCTGTATACAAACAATTATCAACGGTATGAAGCCCTCCAGGATAGTAAGGTTTATATTCGGCCTTTTTTCACTTCAAATGCTATTCTAGTTGAGACCGGTTTATTGAAAAAGTTGTTCTCAGTTATCACGTAATGCGGCTATGGAACGACAAATATCTTGGATTTTCTGTTGAAAGTACTAGATATCACTTGCTTGGTTTTGAAGAATATTGTAGAATACTGTGGTAAAAATCAATATTTTTCAAGATTGAAAACTAATTTGAATAAGAAAACCATATTTAAAATTGGCCATTGGTGCTAAATAACTATTCAGTTTGCTGAAGGTGTTCTAGAATAGTACTAAACACATCAAAGTTTTATGTTTATGTACAGAGTATACCAATCCGACGAGAAATCCACCTTATTGGACAAAAGGATTATCTACAATTTAATTCCATGTTTTATAGTTGACAAAACGGTATAAACTACGACTTATATTCTGTCATTTTAAATTCGATTAAAACTTCCTTTAGCAGAGGTTTCTAAGTACTGGGATTAAAGAGGATCATACCATATAGTGAACTTCAACAGTTCCACGTAGTTGTTCTTATTAATATAATTTGTTACTTCATCATTTCCTCAAAATTCCAATTCTTGTTTTCCCAGAAAACTTACTGCACCAATAAGCCTTTTAGGGAAAATCCTCCTCCGCTTTTTTCATTGAGTTGATATATTTCATTTTTAGGCTGGTCATTAAGGACAATCCCTATTCTACCTTCTCTTAAGGCAGCTATAGTTAAAAGACGATCTTAGACGACCAAAATACAGTTCGTGTTCAGCTATTGACCGCAGATGCGTTTACCTAGACTGATACAGAGCGTTACTCTCACTAAGGGCCAGTTGTACGAACTCGGAATAAATCTTGATATAGTTATTCTTGGAATACACTATTCGCGGTATAAATATGGTGACGAGTTGTACGACTCAATTTTATTCCTTAGAAATCTATACGACTGTTTGCAGATTTAAAACTGATGTTGGCTAAGCTGCAAGTCATTCATTGTTAACTTGATTTGTAATTTCTGCTTTATTTTGCTGAAAATTTGCATTACTTTCATAATCAGCTGTTTCTAAACTATGTATTATTTCTTATTTTAACTACTTACGGTACTATGAAATAATTATAAATGTTCACCAGCATGTTCGGATGCAGAATTGCTATATACTTTACAAAACATAAACACATATACTGTGACTTCTTGCGATAGGTTAGGAGTATGGGAATGACACCTTACCGTATTGTAAAGTGCATCTTGTATTGATATATGACATCTTTCCGTTTTTGGGCTCAAAACAGCTAACGTACTTAACCTGGATTCTGTAATTGTATTCAGTAAAATTGTTAGCAATCGAATTTTGAAAATTAAATTTTAGCTGTTGCCAACGCTACTATCAACTTAAGATATATATATCAGAATCGATGCACCAAGATCAAGTACATAAGCAATTTGCCATACAAGTATTATTAACCAATAGAAAAATTAGTAGCTATGTTGAATAGTGCATTAAACCGTTCCCATTACATCTCGCACTTTGCTGTTAGCAATATTTAGTACAACATTTTGAAATGGTCAACCAAACTAATAAAACTGACATTATATATTACGGATGGTATCGTCTACTCAATCTAAATTGTTTCTAATATATTAAACCCTCAGCATATAATACGAAAAATTATGAATTTATTGTAAAATAATAATATATATTATATTTGCGAGCTCTGAAGGCGCCTTTTAATCTCGGCATCTCCTCCCTTTATCAAAAAGCTTGTAATGTTATCGTTGTTAAACTTGCACCTAACCTCCAAAATCTGATTATAGCACACTTGTGGCTATGTTACGTTTTGAAACATATCGCCCTCGAAGTAACCAATTCTTTGTATTTCGTCAATAAAACGTAACCTCGCTTTTTTACACCGCTAAGCATTGTACTGGTGAATTGCTATATACTATTTTATATTTATCTTGGGTTGGATTACATTTAATTGTTTCCATAAAAATAACGGTATTTTGATGGCAATAGGTAGGTTTTACTGTTTTATAAATGCAACTTTACTTTAACTAACTTCTTGTCTTATGACTTCTAGCCGCCAAGTTATCTCACTTTAATCTCCTTCTAGCAGTCTTCATTTATCGGACTACCTCTATAACATATTGTATTTAGCTATAATATGTCCTTAAAAACATATAAAGAAATTAATCAAAATTGTGTCCAGAACACAAGCGGCCATTTTCCTTTTTTGTACCCTATTCTCGGAATAACGACCTATCCCCTTAAGGAATCACGGAATAAGTTATTCCACGTTTATTCCCTTGATAGTCTCTATTCCGTTGTCGCACAACACAATTTATCAGATAACCATGGAATAACGTCTAACAGAGGTTTATTTCGAGTTCGTTCAACCGGCCCTAAGAGTATTACTGGCAACTCCTCCCCGAAGTTACTAATACTTTTTAGTGGTTTCGGTTGGAGCAATGAAACACGTACTATGCGCGCACGTTTTCTTGGGTACTAGAATTCATAGTCTTCATTCGGTAGATTTGGCGCAATTTCGGAATTAGATTGAGGCATGAACTACGTTAAACTCCCTGATATTAGAGGCTTCAATGTTAAGTTTTCATTTTCTCTACACATCCAAGAATTCATGCACTTTCGCTATGTTTCAGCTAGTGCGCGGTAAATTACACAACGTGTTCACCATAGCGACTGAGGGCCTCAAAGAAAGAACATTTCTTTAGTTGACAGTACTGAGGAAAGACTGGCGTATTTGTAATAAAAGCAGGCGTTAAACACTATAAAAAGGACAGTCGTGCAAGCGAGCTCTTCTTCCTCCTGGTCTTCACGTTCTCACAAAACGATCGCCCAAGAAAAAGTGCACGCATAGCATACGGCCTTTGAATGAATGACCTTCAGATGTGAATGCGAGTTTCTGTCGCAGCTCAGTTGATGTAGGAAAATTGCTTTAGCTGGCTCACAATCGCCTTCAGTAATGTAGCGTACTAGATCTACCGGTTTGGAAGAAGCATAAAGACATATATTATTGACTAATCTGAATATCGTCTGTCTCTATGACGTTCTGTCACATTAGCATTCAGACAAACGTTCTCGGTTCAATTCTGGCGCTGGGATTCTTGTTATCGGCTGCTTCCTCTAAATGCTCGCTATTATCAGCATACTTTCAGATCTGCGCCAACCTATTGTGTTTAAAGTGTCTGCGGATTCTTTGGTTTTGAACATTTAATACGTTGTGCTGATGAGGTACAGAAATTAATAAAGAAGAGTAAGTTTAGCTCCAAAAGGAACCATTTTCTAAATAAACAGCGATGTTTCCAAGGAAGACTATAATTGAAAAGTTATCTACACACAAATTTATAGGGTGGCTGGTTAAACTAGTATTACATTTCAAGTGCATAAAAATCTTGTTATATTATTTTTACAAGAATGTTGTTAAACAGTTTTATAGGTAGTTTGAATTAGCATGCAAATATATTCATAATTGGATGATTATATGATGCCTGGAGCCAACGCTAATTAGAGATTAATGTGTATTATATCATCTTTCATAAACCTGTGCCTCCGACATGTTTTGTATAAACCTATATTCCTTATACATAATTGGCGTGATAGATTGGAATCGTATTATGCATCTCTTTACAATGGGTCCTCAATTCCAACCTCCGCAATCGCATACACAGCTAAATTGCATCCTTGTATGCTATGCTGGTTTTTCCTATTTTTTAATTATGTGGGCAAAGCGTTGTTCAGAATCAATATAATTACTTATTTCGTGTACCTTTGGACATTGTACCTCTTCCTAAATATTGCTTTAGCGATGTTTTTCAATATTGCACTGAGCTCCGCAGTCATTAGTATTTTGTGTTGAACGTTGACAGGGATTGTGTACTAGGCGATGAACAAATATTTGCAGTTACATCGCTGGACGCAATGACGCCCCAGGGTGAACAGAATGCTGATCAACTGGGAGTCAGCTATCACGTACATCAATCTAAAAGCAAGTTAATCACAGCTAAGGTTAACCAAAAGCAAAACTAAAGCTGCGGAAACTAAATTGTAATTGGAAAGAAGAATGAGTATGTGGATTTGTAAATAATCCGTGTGAAGCAGTTGCGGATATATGGTTGCGAGTCTTCACTGACTAAACCGTAATACTTTATGCTTGAGTACTGCAGACGGACAGACCTTTGTTTACAAAATTGAACATTTCTGATAGATGAAACCACAATTAAACCCCGCACAGCATGATTACAGTAAACAATCAATAGACTTGTCTGAGGAGTGTCACGTTGGTGTACATGTAAAAATTTCAGGGGAAGGGGGGGGTTCCATAACCAGATCGGAGTTTAACACTACCCTACATAGTAACTTTTCTTTGTAAATGTACTACCATCAGTAGAGCTATTGTTATCTAAAGACATTTTCTATATTTGTTTGATATTAATGTACATAAATAACATTTAACCGAAATTTCAAAGAGGTTTGAACGCTTAAAGCACCCTTTAAATACGGACCTTTGCAATGAATCATTTTTCTCTGTAGATGAATATATAAGTGAAAATCTTTCTGACAATACTATTATAATCATTGTCTTTAAAGTATTATAATGTATTGCATTTTGTGCAATCTAGTGTGTGAGTGTGTTATACTCAAATTAAACTGCTGTATACTTTGACTTGCACGAAAGTGTCAAATGAATTTTTTAGTATTTAGCAATGACACAAGGTCAGTAAAGTCTGATCCTTTGGTATTTTACACTGTAGTACATAATTGTAAATTTGTGCATTTTTGCATTGTAAATTCCATTAAATTCTATTTGTAAATATGTGTTGTAATTTGTTGACATAAGAGTGTACATAATACAATAATCATATTTTAGTTTTATATAATTAATAGAAGTAACTATTATGTCGATAATTAAAACTATCATTTGACATTACATCAGTGTTACATAATGAAATTATATTTATTTATACATTTTAACACTAATTCTTTATACTCTTTGTTTATATGTGCATGCAAAAAAGGAAGTACATATGCTTTTATGGAGCACATTAAGTATAGTGCAGTGACGTACAGGCCTCAAACGCAAATGACGTGATTATACGTTTATTCTGCTATTTTTATAACCCGTGCTTTTAGCACTGGAGCTTTATACATTGTTCTTTTCTTGTTTTTTTCGTAGTATATAAACATATGTATACTGTATATCCCTTGACAGGTTCTATGTTCAGTGGCTTCCTGGCTTAAACGAACCTACAGAATTTTTTCTAATCCAATCTAGTCTAACTTACTAAACCAAATCAAGCTGGAACAGTTTCCCAACGAAAAATAAACATGTGACCGTTTTCCAAAATAACCGTCAGCAGCAGTTGGAGCCATGTATTCTCAGTTATTTTGCATAGGATTGCTTTGCACTTATATTATTTACACTATTTTACTTTTTTACGACGCATTTTCAGTTTTGTATCAGTCTCAGTTGCGAATAATGATGCATCTTGTGTTTTGATTTTACACAATGGCCACACCCAAATGAAGAAAATGTCCATTGAAGTATCCTGAAAATCTTGGGAAAATGAATTGCAAGGTTGATCGATGAAATAATTTTCAAAACTTATAATTTCAAAATCCAACTTCACTTTTGGCATTTTGAGGTTTACTATAAAACGTGTAACAAACTACTTGTTTTAAAATTGTAATTCTAGAATTTTTTCTTAGTGCTTCTGCTCATTAAATTATGCCAAATGATGGAGCTTTCATTCAATTCCTTTACTTTTTTCAGTACATTCTGAACTTTTGATTAAATGCCTTATAGGAATGTTCTATAGTGTGATTTTTTTCTTTCTTTTACGTAGTACCATATAAAACTGTTTTGCGTGGTGTCATGGAAAGCGTATGAAATTTGAACTCAGGCATATACATAGTGATCAATAGAGCTAGGAAGTTCGTACCGTTCGCCGTTCCGCATTCAGGTTGCGACCGACCGTCTCGTCCCATCAAAACAAGTAATTGATAAAACGCAGGCGGCGTGGCCAATAAGTCTGTTGTCAAGTAAACGGTGGTGTTTCCAGAGAACAAAAATGACTTACTGGACATTCGTAGAAGCACACCTATTTAGATCATTATGTACAGCATACAAAGTGTAACATATATAAGGCTGGCTGACCCTGACTGATTTGCTTCTTTACATATGCACGTTATGAAAACACCCAAGCAATTATAACACGAATTTTAATACTTACTCATCGAAAATAAAATAATATCCAAATAATAAAATTAATGTCTTAAATACCTTCAGATTCTTACCAGGTAAAAAAGAAAGCAGGAATTAAACTAAATGTTTACTCATCTACGCATTGCTGAAAACTTAATGTGCTTCTGAAGACTTTCAAATGAAAACCTCATTCTACGTTCCGGCAAACTAGATTTGTAATGTGAAAAAGTTCGTTCCACTTCGCATAATGTATCAGTATCACCATGCAAATATCATTTGTTGGGATATGAACCCTGCATTCCTTTCATTTACACTTTTCATTTTCATCTCTATTTCAGGTAAGGTGCTCGTGGATTAGTAGGTCCATTTTGAAAGTTCTTCTACATGTCGCACAGATTCAGTTCAGCTCCATACCTCTAAATTATAACAGTGCAATATTTGTGGGTAGCTTTCTGAACAAATTTGCAAGCAAAAATATGTTTCTATGAAGCTGTTCGGTTACTAGACGTTTGGCAGCTTGTTTATTAGAATTGCCATTGATTTCTGAATAAGTGTATGCCTAAATGTACTGCTAGAAAACTTATTATGGTTGTAAAACAACTTAATTTTGCTCACATTTGAGCAGAACAAAGATGTTATTCGAACTCCTTCCTTCCCACCGAGGTGGTTCTGTGTGATCAGTGATAGCTGTTTTACAGCAATGGGTTGTACTCTACGTTGACATTTGCTCGCATAAGTAGTGCCGCATGGTATTGCCAGCCCTGGCCGCTCTTACTCTGCATAAGGAAATCGGTACGAACTTCCTAGCTCTGGTGATCAGCATAGAGCAGAATAGTTTCACGGTTCTTAGCCGGCCGGCGATGAGATACGAGGCTTCCATGTAAGTTGCCACAAAATCTGTTCTACTTTACGCTGATCACCCAGAACAGTACACACATACGTATCATGACAATCGATTTTGCTTTATGCCCCCTCCTTGCACCTACAACGAAATGCCTAGTTATACTATTTCTGCACATCTTTGTTTCGATATACACACACATACATTACGTTACATAATATATATATATATATATATATATAAATTTTACTTTAAAGAGATCTACATTTTTTTGTCGTAAGATTTTATCTTTCTATTACGGTTTACCAGTAATCTAAATGTCATCCAACAGGAAGAAAGCTTCAGAGCCTATTCCCAAAAAATTCAAAATATACATTTTATTTGTCGTGTAAATATCTTAAACATGAAGTATTTTAATCAAAATCAGTGAGACATCTTTGGGAAAAGATTACAGTTTCTGAAAATGGTCTATGTAAACTGTGGTTTGGAGTGATGGGAGGATTTTTCTGAAAATCTTCGTGTCGTATTCTGGAAGGACGATAAACGTAAATACTAAGTTTCGAATTTACTGACTTTTCGTTTTTGTTTTTGCTGATCACATACACACACGCACGCACGCACGCACGCACGCACGGACGTAGAAAGACACGGATTTTGTTCTAAAGGTACTTCATTTATTCAAGTATTCTCAAAATATATGTTTGCGGTAAAATCTCGGTATCGAATTTTTGGGTGCATGCAATAACCTTCTCTACTAACAGTGTGCATACGTGGTAATGAAAGTAATGAACGCCAGTATTTAAAGAAATTAATTTGAATGTTAACACCAAATTTTTTTAATATAAACCACATTACTAATTATCAAATGTCGAATATGTAGAAACGATTATTAAAATTGTAATCATAAAAACAATAATAACAATAACACCAAAAGTATAAAAGATAGTAACATAAATGATATTATTATTATTATTATCATTATCATCATCTTTATGGTTTTACTGTTATTGTTATTACTACTACATTTACTACTACTACTACTATTACTAATAATGGTGATGATGATAATAATAACAATAATAATTATAATGATATATCAATAATGATGAGGCAGTTCAGGTCATTCACTTGATGCTGTACCAGAGAAGAGCTTGCGAAGTGAAAATCCACCGTACGACAACAGTCACAGACTCGAAGGTAACTTCTTGGCGATGTATGACGGCATAAGGGCGGGACCTCCACCGAGCTTTTGTTTACCGATAAAGGGTGGAGCTGCTTCTTGATTTGCAATGTTGTCACGGATATGCTGAGAATTTGAAGCCAGCTATTCTCTTGTTTTGACAGCTGCAGCACTCATAGAGCACTACCCAGGAGATTTACGCTCATCAGGGGAAAGACCTCAATGAAAATAAAAACTCCAATGAGGTCAATTAACCTTCTCACTTGCGCAAATCACTAAAATCCAATATTCTTCGCATTCTATGACTTTTTCTGTATTCGCTCTTCTACAAACTAGCTCATTAATGATTTTTTCTTCTATCTACTTATTGATGCAGAAACCGCCATTACACATTTCCAAGCTAAACCGATAGTTAAATACTTCCAAATCGTCATTGTCTTTGTCCTTTCCTTTTCGACCTTCACACGATGTGTATATAAATCCACTGTGGTTATTACAAAATCTGTTTGCATTTTATATATTCCTTAACCTTATACATGAAAGATATTAGTCCTTATCGACTAAATATTTTGTCGTGTCAGTACCCTGTTCGCAACAATAAGATAATCAGCACGATTTTTTTATTTGTCACAGTACTTATAATTATATTGAATACCTATGGGACAGGATAGCCTAGTATTCACTCAAGGTTAATAGCTAGTAATTTCTTCCTAATAGACATAACAAATATTGTTATATTTCCCATTGTTTATTTTCTAAGCTACACAGCTTTACTACGGGCAGCTTATTGTAACAGAAATCTAATACACCAAATTAATTGTACACATAACTTCGGTTATCCAAACTGTTAATGAGCTTGCCTGAAATAATTATCTAAAATAATAGCATCCGTTCGTTACTCTCATATCCCGTGGGATTGTTATCTTTATCGGTTAGCTTTCACACGATTTTCTCACCTCATTCTTCTATATTTTCTGCTTTAAAATTCCCCTTTTTCTCTTATTTTTCTTCTTCTTTTTGACGGTTCTCAATTACTGACTAGTACATTTAAAAATTCTGAGGCCACTAATAATATTCAGTACTACACTTAAGCCTCTTACTGAAGACATCCTTTCATGGCTCCAAATGTGTAAACATCTTAGCAGGGAAACAATTTGTATTATAAATTTCTTCCCATGAGTTGGTGAAATACTTACTAAATAATTACGTTTCATGCAACAAAGACGCAGCCAGGTATGTCCAGTTAAAGAAACCTTGAGTAGCAGAGACGAAATCTCTCTTAATTTCATGTCCCAAACTGATAGCAGCATCCCTGGAAAATATGCACTATTTACTCTTTCCATCATACGAGGCTATTCAGAAAATAACGACCAAATAAATTCAGTAAAAGAATATTTTATTAAGGATAAATATGTCACAAGATTGAAGCATTGTTTATATCTCTGCATGATTCCCTCCACCACTCAAGTATTTGTCATATCTGTCAACGAGCTTCAGATTACCCATCTAATAGTCGGCTGCCAGCAGTCCATTAAGTCAATATGTTTGGACATAGCCGTACTCAGCAAACAAGAAGAACATTTTTGGTGAGAAACCTGTTACTCTTTTACGGCTACTCGTCTGTCTTTTACAATTTCTTGATTCATTCGATTCTTTAAATTATCTGTGATGAGTGACGAACGTCTGGGTTCGTCATGGACCTTTCTTCGACTACATTAGAAAATTTAACACATGTTATTACATTTCTTTCCTTCATTGGTGTACCATAAACTTCTTTAGTTAAATTTCTCCAGGTTCCAGCTTCCAATCGTTCAAAAATCTTATACTTCATTTGTAACAGGGGTTGTATTACACAGTTCATTTTGGACAATCACAGAATACCCAATAGCTTATTTCGACTAAACTCGCTCAACACAGAAAAATATCTCGAGAAAGCCATTCGATTTTGGATAAAAATCCGAAGGCGATTTGCTCAATAGGAATCCACAAACAATCGTTACTTTTTGGATTACCCCCGTATTTTTTCTGTACTATATGGCGTGTCTGGATGTTGATGATGGGGCAAGCAACAGCGCACGATGAGATCAGCGTTTGAAGCAAGCGTAGATGAAACTATGTTTTTAAATATTCTTTTCCGGGATGTGGTATTTAAATCGGAGGTTACATATAACAGTACGTTTTGCCGATTCGGTTCACAGAAAATGGACTAAAGAGGAGGATTTAATGGCATTTATGCACATCACAATCAAACAAATGTTTCCAATCATCTCCCCATCGTATATCCCTGGACCTGCCAGTGAAGATGCTGATTGCAGGAAACAATGAAACAAATGCATATAATGCATTCTTTGATCATCGTATATCAGCCTGGAGGGGATTACTTTTATTGACCTGATACAGGCTTTGAAGGCAGCCTAAAATGCACTACTAAGACAAAACTAGTATACATTTAAATGTGCCGTTTCAGATTTTATTTTATTTTTCAGGTTTACAAAACAAATATTATAAACCAACTGATAATACTAGGAAAATGCTTTTATTGAAGACGCTTAAATTTAAGAGTAACAATAACCTCCAAACTATTATTAAGAATATATCAGTTAAATGTAAAACTTCTAATAGCTGATTGTTCTTTTTTTAAACGTGTTTCTAAAATTTATTAAATTAATCGTAATTAATGGATAAATAGTGCTGAAAAATTCTTAACTCAACTTGTTAAGTGTAATGCATTTTTGCTTGACATTTTTTTTTTTAATTGGGTGTAAGAATCATGTAAAAAAACAGCTTAACAACTAAGAAATACTGACAAATTTATGACGTCCAAAATAAAAGAGTGATAGTGATAAATGATAGTAATTTATTGATAAATTTTGCTGTGAATGATACCTTATGCAAAATAATATAATGTGCACTCACACACACACACATATATATACGTTTATATCTTATATATAATAATCCTAAAGAAAACAATACCAGGATAGGAGAATCTAGTATGTACTTCAAGCAAATAAGCTATAATATTGCGCAAGCATTATTATTATTTTTATTATTATTATTACTTCTACAGCTATAATAAATATTAGTACTTCTACTATTTAATGATTATTTGTGCTAGATATGGCACCGCAGACGATAGGCAGTAATGATAATACAAAACAATGTAATGATATCTGAGAACGGAACATTAGAATGGAAAATTGCAGACATAAACTTAGGATAACTCTCCTGTATTTGCCAAGTATGAGGACTGAGGAAAACCTGGCGGGATTTCAACTGCGAACCTCACGAGTCAGTGTCATATCGACAGTGGCGTAGCGTGATATATGGACTGGGGTTGCACTTTGAAGTCTAAAGTTTAAAATAATAAAACAGAAAGAGTAAGAAAACAAACTGTAACTATTCAAACTATTTTAATTCAAACAATCGAAATATTCAAAGCATATTGTAAAAGTGAATCAGCTTTTCTATCCGCGTTCTACAAAGCATCCGTAAAACTAATGCAATCGATCTTCAATAGTTCGTAGTCTGACACGTTGCGGAAGCTGCTGCCTAATATGAGAGAAACAGAATGTGTTTTGTTGGTCGTGACCGTGTTGATGTGGAAATTAAATCGTTCTGTATACCAGGCGAGGTACCACGAAATGAAATGGACTTCTCCATGTCTCTTTGAGAGAAACACATCATATTTTGTTATTTATGAAATTCCTTCTTTTAGATTATTCAGCATTGCCAATGTGTCCACGAAATGCAAGCCTTTGTCCCCCTCTCCCCCCTCCCAAAATACCCAGACAGCTTGTGTGAAACGTGCCAGTGTTGCTCAGTTTTTTCCATCTTACCTACATGTTATGCTGTTGTTCCTTTAATTGATAGTTGGTTTGGTACACAGAATTACATCCCGCAGTTTTGACCGAATATTTTTAGTTATTTTTCAAAACACAATGCAATAACACGAATATTTGTTCTTTTACTTGTTTATTTACTGGAATTAGCCACGTACGGTGTGCTACACATACAGAAGCACAATTCACTTTTATGCACTACGCTAAACCGTTAATGTACCTCAGACATTTTAATGATATATATTTAGAGACGTTCGGCTTATGCTTTAATTATATTTTAATTCACAGTAAAATTAAAACCACTCTCGCCTTCAGTTTGCTGATGCACAACAGTCTGATTACATATTCGTCTACTTGGTTTAGGCGAAATAGAACCTTCTGTCCACAACACGTGTTCACCGCGTGGTAGTTTCCTGGACTGAGATATATCTTCATGTCATTTCTTGGTGCATTTTGAGACAATACATGTCATAACACGAATTTACATGGTATTTATAAGGAAGAAATAAATTATATTGAGAAGGGACAAATATGCATTAGAAATTACATGGTTTTCTCCGGCTTCCCCCGCCATCACATTCCACCGGAGCTCCATCTTCATTCCAGGTATCATGAGTGTCATCGCTTGCGGTGCCGTAAGTAGTAAAAGCGGGCGTTAAATACTAACCCCCTCCCAAAAAAAAGCATCACTATAACACATTAAAACTTCTTCTGGTTTAAATTGATATAAGCAAGGAGTGACGTTTCTCCACTGTTTTCTGTGTGGTTAGCGGCAACCAGAGATAGTAGAAATGAGAGGGGTTACAATAATAGCGGCCGGATTACAACATTGCCCTTGGGAGAGCCGAATATCAAGAGTATGCAGTTGTGGTGGCGGTAAATCTCACTATAGCTCTGTGAGTGATGAGGCCGCACTCCTCCTTCACCAGCTAAGATTAAGTAGTAGTTCAGTAGCGGTGTTCCAATGATGAAAACCAGAACGCAAATTGACAGCAACTAAAGAGTTGATAATCATTTATATTTTCTCTACACGTACTATGTACAACATGTATAGAGGAAGTATTGTATTCCACTCACCAGAAATACATGTTTTAGGACCCCCTGAATCCAAGAAAAGCATTTTCAGAAAAAGGCCCGTATGTGTATGTGTGTGTGTTTGTGTGTGTCTGTGGACAGTATAACTCAAAAACGAAAAGACCGTTAAATACCAAACTTGGTATTTAGGTTTGGTATATTTCAAGGATGCTACACGAAGATTTTCAAGAAAATCCCCGCACCCCCAACTACCATTTAGATGGAACATTTTTCGTAAATTTTTATTTTCTAAAAAATGGGTCTATCGATTTTGATTAAAGTCCCATATATTAAAGATATTTACATCCCAAATAAATGTATATCTTGAATTTTCTGGACATTTTCTGGATGAATTTTGCCGAATTTTGCTTAACTGCTAAACCGTAAGCAATAGAAAAAAATTACTGCACAAAAAATGTAGATCATGATAAAGCACACAATTTATGCCATACATTTTTTTCGTGGAGGTGATCGTTTTTTCCTGTTATTCGTTTCAGGTTTAAAAAACTTACTCTTTTCTCATACAGGAATTTGTCAACTCCTGTCCATACAAACAAAGGAACCTCAGTCACATAACAACCAGCTTTTGACTATCACCTTAACCTATGGTACACCCTTATTTCGCTTCTGCTTACAAGGAAGCAAGTATTTCTGCTATTTTTTTCTCGATTAGCATGAAGTAAATAGAAGCATAAGCTTTCTAACAACAATTTTTTACAGAGATGTGGAGAAAGTCATGTGAATAGAACGCAACAGATTTTTATTTATAGCTAAATCTCCACTTTTAAGCCTCTAGTAGCATTCAAAAGCTAAAAGTTTCCTTCAGAAACATACCATTCTGTACAACTCTTAGAAAAACAATAGCAAAACTATCCTATTCTGCTGCAATTGCTTTTCCATAGTGACAGTAAAATGTTTAAGAATATTCCAGAACTGAAGGTTTCCAATATGACCAACATTGACCTGAAAGAGCATGCGCAGGAATACACACAAACACATAGGGTTTGGAGGGAGAGGGGAAGAAAATGGAGAGGGAGATGTACTTCCCCGAGTGCTACGAAGCACGTCGTTGCTATATATTTTTACACATGTTGCTCATTTATTCCACTCCAGGGCACTTTTTGTTCTCGTCTTCGTCCCATTCCTTTACATTGTGCCATGAAGTGGGCAGTTTGTGATGCAAATAAGAACACTTTGCAAACATAAGAGCATCTTACTCTTGCTTATTGACTGTCTCTTCTTTTAAAAATGGTATCTGTTATATACAATTGAAATTCTGGTGAAGTTATTATAAATGTGATAGTAAACTTTTTACGGATTTTTTACAAATAATTGCTTTCCTTAAACAAAAAATAGCTGAAGAGGTTTAAATGAAAACGATAACACTTGCGTCGTATAAAAGTGATTGACAATTTAAATATAGGTAGGAAAAAGATAAGGTAGTCCTAATTTTGGAGCTTGTCCGAGAATGAACCGTGCGAAAACATTACCATATACCCAGTTGAAAATATAAGACTGTGAAATTTGCACTAATGAGATCGTTGGAGTGGTTTAATAACCTGTTCCAAAATTTAATCTCTGCTTCAGTAACAGACTGCTTTACCTTACATCAGGTATGATTATGTTTGAACCGTCTGTACTCCCAGCTACCAGTAGAGAGAAACACCAATTAGAAGTCTCCTATATAAATAGATTTAGTTATGCCGCAATAGCTCTGCAAAATTAAAATTGAAATTTAATTGAATTAGCGTTCCATTCTATACTGGGCATGAAAGATCGCTTAATTTTAACGAAAGAAGTTTTTATCTTGACTGAGGTTCTTCAACTGCCGTAAATTTACGACAGGGGACCACGGGGTGTGCTTCTCTTCCGACAGAAGCCATGCTAAGAATTTTTACGCTTGACGAAACCTCACAACTTTGCAAATGACAATTATCTGAGAATACGTTTTGAAGCATAAAAACATTATAGAGATGAAAACTGGAACGATTCACTACGATGATGACGGTGGTGGTGAATGTGAACGCTTCAACCCGAATTGAATGAGCACTATACCGAATTATTGCTTTTAACAGCATGTTGCAAAATTGCGAACCATGGAGAAACTAACGCAAAGTCCTCTGAAATTCTTTATGAGCGGAACAAAGAATAACAACTTCATAGAGTAATTACGAGTAAGGGAGGTATCAGGGGAAAAATAAGAATACCCTTCTGTCATGGTCATATAGGATAAATGCTCGTAAACGCACTTTCCTATTATTAGCACCTTAGTACCTTAGAGCAGGAACTTTCGAAACTATTATTGAAATACACCAATTTCACCATTTCGGTTTATTGTGTATGCTTATTTATATTTTAATAGCATCTTCACGAATATAGGTTACCAGATATCTACTAGCACCTAATAGGCAGAGGAGTGAAGTATTCTAACCAAAATTTGATATAAATATTTCACCTTGAAGAACAATTAATCCGTCCGTACTCACACTCATGCGTGCGTGGTGCATGTGTTTTAAACAGCTAAGTATGAATACCAAACACAGTATTCATTTTTAGTACCTTTAAAAACGTGGCACGAGACTTTTAATGTAAGGCCTTGGACCCAAACAAACACTTACGTGCATTGTTATTCATTATTTGTTATTTTTCATTAAATGCTTTTTTTAAGATTGGGCTGAAAATATTATATATTCAAGTCATTTGTAATACAAAAAATGCTATCTTCATTGTTTTGCAACAATTTGTGAAGTATTTCACCCGGAAAAAAATTATATAGTTTTTAATAAGTGGTAAACGATAGGGAGAGAAAAAACGTAGTGCAGAAAAACACGGGCTGTTTTAAAGCACACAATTTATTTAAAATTACATTTTTATGGTATCAGTAATTTCCAAAATTTCCATTGTTATTGGTTTGAGTTTTACAATATTTTTCTTATTTTTTGAAGTGTGTTCATTGAGTCGTTTTTCGGGACGTTATGAAAAGGGCAGGGAAATTCAAGGTTAGGATATAGCGCCCCACTTTTAAACATTTGCTATAGCTTTGATTGTATTTCTCTTATATCTGCAACGAAATTTTGGATGTAGTTATTTCTGTACATCTTGATTCTGTAGTATGTTTTGCATAGCTCTACAGGTTTAATAGCTATACGAATTTACGAAAACCCAACCGAATGAATGCTAATTCTAGTACATTTCAGGTAACTGTTTTGTTCGACATATGAGCATCATAAATATATGCTACATGGAGTAGTGGAATGTACCTGTATATCTTTGTGTCACATTTTTGGAACATGCTGAATATAAGTATTATGTTTGGCATATAGTGAATACTTCATTTTTGAGTTATGCTGTCAAAATAAACACACATTAATCTGTATATATAAAAAAAGTATGATTTAGAGGGCCTCAAAATATATATATATATATATTTCTGATGAAGTCACAATATTGCACTTTTGGATAAAATGTAGTAATTTATCTTATTACCTGGCCGAGGAAGCAATAAGCTTTAGTAACCAAATTTGCAGAAGCTTCAAAAATAAACGATAGTGTTAATGCAACACATCAGATTTTTTTTTACGTACTCAGCCCGCCTGGAGCGCTAGCAGGCAAGTCAGTCAGTCACACATTAACATAAGTAGTTTGGGCAACTTGCTACACTCCCAACCAAAACATGCACAACCCCACTAGAGCAAACTGAAGGGAATCTCCATCTGCTTGCCTATTTCCTCCGTAATGTGCTACTACTGACTGAATATTGTAAGAACCTTCACTATGCTCCTCTACTTAAGGTAAACCTATCCATCTTTGTTAATACTGCAGGTACCAATGGCCGCGCTCGCTAAAGTGCCTCGCTTTGGTGCTTCGTGGCGTAGGGGATCGTGGTTGCGAGTCCCGCCTGTGTTTGTGAACCTGTACATGTATGTGTATTTGTCATGAAACAGAAAAAATAATTTAGGGAAAGGAAAAAAATGAATACAGCGCCGGAGTCCCAAACAGACCCCGGAACTATATATATAAACGCTGATTCTCTTGTATTTAGTGTTTTGGTATAAACATTTCATTTCGTGCATCATTGTCATGTTGCTGCGCACTGAGGAAACAACAAAGGAGCTATCATATTAATAGCAATATCAAACTAACATACCGAAGGTTCAGTAAAACTGTTGTTATTATTATTATTATTATTATTATTAGTTATTAATAATATTATCATTAGTATTAATATAGGTGTAACGATCACAGCTGCCATTCCAAAAGAACTTGCAGCCGGTACAAGTGCCCGCTAACCCGCGTGTAACATTGGGTGCCAACAACTACGAAGCCAGCCGTACACACACGTACGGTGATTACAGTCACAGGGCATAGTCACAAACTTTCATGGAGGTCGCGCCATGGCTGAGTGGGTAGACCACCTGACTCTCACCAAGGCGGCCCGGTTTGCTCCCAGACGACCACATGTGGGATTTGTGGTAGGCAAAGCGGCGCTGGGGCGTTTTCTCCAGTTTCCCCCGCCATCGCATTCCACCGGTGCTCCATCTTCATGCCACGTATCATCAGTGTCATCAGCTGCGTTGCCTATGAAGTAAAAGCGGAAGTTAAACACTTAACAAAACCATGGAAGCTAGTCGTAAAGTATATGTGTAACTTTGTATATGAGTCTAGTTTGACTTGCATAACAGGAAGGAAAGAAAAGGTACTTTCATCTGTGCGTCAACTAAATTAGCTTCACTCACAGCTCAGTTGGCGCTGCAAATTCCATGAATAAGTCTACTTCTTCCCCATTTCTTGAATGTTTTCATTTAGATACAGTAGTCTATGAAATGTTGGACTTACTCCAACACAGGAAACGCAGTCAAGATCTTTTAAGAACTCTAATCCAGCAATTCCTTGAGACATATGCGAGGCAACAGCTTAAAATTTCAACACTGTTAATTTCTTATGGAGCATTAAGTCTAACGCAACAACTTTAAATAATGCAACCTTTAAATAATTGTAAGTACCAAGAAAATAGAGTTATCGAGGTCCTATATGATATGCATATATTATATGGTAGATATATCAGACAAAAGAATACATTACAGATTTTTTTTTTTAAACTCACCACTTCATTCCCTGTATCTCTGCGAAAAGATTTGCTTCTCGTCCATTACCACAAAACATTTTTATTCCTTCTCAGATCCGTTTTAACATCTATCTTTCTTTAGCCACCCATTATGAAATAGTTCTAAAACGATTTTATGATTAACTAAATCTATCCATTTCATATGTTATATTTTATCATATCTTAAATGCTTCGAATTATTTTGATTTTGCCACAACGTACAAGTTTCTCACTTTTTACCCACGCTACTGAAAGGATCTCATTAATCTTCTAATGGAATTCCTTAATATATGTTCATTACTTTTTTACAATATAGTATCTATTTTGCACTTATTTACATTCAATTGCTTTCAATTTTTAGGTTTAACGTCGTTTAATCGGCTAGGTCCTAACGCATAGTGAATGATCAAAATAGTTAAAATGATGCTCAAATGGACCCGGGTTCTCTAGAACTTAGATTTACCCGACAACCCGGAAAACCCTCATTCAGGTAATTCAACCTAACCGAGATTCGAACACGCGAGCTCATGAAGATAAGGTAAAAATGCTATCTCCACACCCAAAGATATGCTTCCTAAACATTTTATTTAACTTAATTGATATATTTTAGTGTCTTAAAGTTAACAAATCTGATATATTATATTCCTTTCTTCTCCTAGGGTCGGTACTAGAATCTGCCGATAACTTGCCAATAAAGCTATGTACTGGACTAAGTGATTGGCGTTTACAATCTCTGGATAGCACTACTCGGAAGACAGCCGATAAGTTCTGGGCTAATTGGAGCAACTTTTACATGCATTATCCGATGAATAATACGTTTTCACATTCACGGCTGACACCTCTCACTGCCAATAGTAATCATGACAGAATTATATTGATTGGACAACGAGGAAAAAATAATAAAGTGGAAATAGCCTAAGGTGGTAAGAGAGAGACAAAATTATTTGCAAACACTGGACAAAGACTTACTAATTTGACTGACATTTCAAGGGTAGTGTTTTAATCTCCAAGGAAGTTTTAATTAATTTCATATACCTTCCACTGTTCTTTATGAAATCGTTGTACAATCTAGGGTATGAATAGTTAATCTTCCCTCATTATTCCTTATAATTTAAATTTCGAACAGTCCAGGAATTTCTAATAACAGATTTGAAATCCCCATACTCGGATAAAGGGATCGTTTGATTCCTTAACCTCTACTCAAATAATCTTCGCTGTATGTACTTTAATAGCTTCAATGTGTCGAATTGTAATACACCGGGGTTACAAAACCTTACAAGTATTTAAGCAATTCATGGATTAAAATCACTTTAGATTTCATGGCTGTTACAAATTCATTTACTTTCCAATGGTGGAAGAACAATTATCAAAACCGGTTAAGTTACATACCAATTATATCTCTATATAGGTTTAACTAGAGTATAAATGTTGGCTTAGGAGAAGGAACATAAGAAAATGAGAAGTACATACATCAGCAAATATTCACCAACACAACGGCAAGGTTATGCGTACTCTGAGGTAATTCATTCCTCTCCAGGTTACCGCATAATACTTTCTATTCTCGTGCAATCTTTCATATTTTTACGAGGTTTAACTCTCAGTCACAGTTATCACGAATGAGTTTGTAAACCTGCTTCGCTTCGTCTCTGCCATTTTATTCTAAACCAGGCTCCCTCAAGCCGAGTCGAAGTCGCTTGAGGGCGTACAGGCAGCACAGTTACACACTCCCGTCTATCAGTGTTGGTGGAACATAACAGAAAGTACTGTTTCGTAGTTGTGGTAGCTGCTATAGCTTCGATTTCTGGTTGAATTATAGTGTAAATAATGTATCAAACGATATAGAGTTAAATTTGAATAGAAAAATAAGAAATGTATAAACCTTTCTATATTTTTCAACTAGAAAAGTTTCCTGCAACCCCTAATTTCGCTACAAGAATTCTGTGCATGTTTGGAGCAAACTAGTTGTGTGTGTTTGAGGGAGAGAGAGACAGCGAGAGAGAGAGAGAGAGAGAGAGATGGAGAGGGAGACACTTCTTTCCTGAGTAAAGCTTACAAAACACGTCATATGAGTCATTTAAGTGATGAGCACTTAAAATCATGGCTGCCATTGGGTGGTATACAAACAGTAGTCCCATGTACTGAAAAGATGGTTGAATATAGAAACTGGAAAAAATGCAGTGAATTTCCGATGCTTAAGAACATGTACTTTCATTAGCGAGTTGTCCTTAATTAACAACGTGTCCTGTGTTTTTTATTTTGTTGCTTGAATTTTTTAGCAATAATAAGGAGAAAGTTTTATTTGTTACTAAGTTTGGTATCTGTATAACGGTGTACAAAACATGGCTGTCGTTATTGTGAAAGTGACTGCGATAGTGTTATTCAATAACATTTTTCTCAGTTCACTTATATCAGTACCGATCATTTAAGTTTAGATACAAATTCTTAGTTTCGCCGCTGTAACAGTTGCTTCTCTTGCCCACAGTTGAACTTCAGGATTTCAGGGCATCTACTTACGTAGCAGAGGGCAATCAGTTAAAGGTGCTTGTTCTAAATCATGGCAAAAGAATCCTCATGATAAACACGAACTTTCATTCGGTCTGTTGTGGCCTGGTTGGTTGTTTTCTAGAGTATGAATTCTCCAAAAGTAGGGTTCCCATCAAATTCAGAATGACAAACTTGACACACTGACATTACACATAGGATTGTATCCAGAGAAACCTGTATGATTGTAGAACGAGATCGTTGATTATCCGCCAGAAAAAAATAGTTGACGACTACCTATAGGCAAGCTTATCGGGACATTGTAGAATAAGCCCTTAATGCAACTCCTGCCGTATTCTCGGAACTGTTCAACAAATTATTCAAGTAGGTGCTGAAGTGGTTGGAGATATTAGTTATCCCTTTCAAACCCATCTCTCCCTATTCAATTTCTTTTATCTTCTGTTTTGAATCTAACCTACTTCACATGAAGATTGCTTTTTAGGCGTCTGTCTTTCCTGCCTTCAGCAGTTTCAACAGAATTCTTTGAGATCCTTCCATTATACTCAGTAAATTCCCTCCTCCCCTACGTAAAATTACGGCGGCTCAGAGTAGTGCATATACTTGGATCGCTTGTGTCTTCGCCAGTTCTGAAGAAAACCTTTTTCTCCTTCATTTTGCTTTAATCAAATGTTTAGTTAATGTTTATCTAGTCCTATTATGATAAATATTTCCAGGACGTTTCTTGAAATCCCTAAATGTTATGGCACTCCGTCCCTTCGGCATGTATACTATCACTGTATCCGCAGAGTCTTCAGGCCGATCAAAGTTCTCAATTTCAATATATTAAGAAAAAACATGGCTGCATTCTAAAGCTTAGAACGAACCTATAGTAGAGCAAAGCAGCACTCGAGAAAATGTTGACATTTTGGTATGTGATGAATCGAGATCAAGAGAAAGCTGACGCCTCGTAGCGCTCATGGGATATTGAAGCTGACCGACTTCAGCTTACGATATAGAATGTTTCCAGGTCAGTTGTGGTCACTTGCGAATGAAAAGCAACCTCGCCGCCAGCCAGAAAGCAACCTCGCCGCCAGCCAGGTATTTAAAAACTGTGGACCAAGGATTTATATGCACTAAAATGCCCAAAAATGGCTGTAATAAGCACTGAATCATTGAAAATATGCACTTAAATTTGCACTAAAACATTTAAAACATGTGCTTAAACATATATATGCCAATAAATTAAAATTGTCATTAAATTTATTTGCCTTCTTTTTACCGTAACTTTGAAATGCTCAGCGAAAGACACGCTTTTAATAAAGTGAATTTAATGCTCTGCCTCACTGCAAGTATTTTCAAATATTTTACCATTCTAAAATTGTCTTGTTGGATATGGATATTAAAGTAATCAATAGTTTACATAGTTACATTTTTAAATGCGGAAAATAATTTCGTGGGATAAATGGGAATAAAGATTAGAAGTTGCGAGGAAAATTCTCAAGTTTTCTGGTGTGAAAGAGCACTATTTATCGGACAATACAGGCTTATATGCTGAAAATGGAAGCTAACATCTGATCTTATTATCGGGCTAAATTTAAAATATTTGATGTGTTCCATTCACATGAGTTTCTCTATCTGTTATGAAAACAAAATTGTCTTTATGAGAACATTTCATCTACATAATGCTAATCAAATAAGCATTAGCAGAAATGGTTTTATTACCTTGTTTCTTACAAGTAGAAGGAAAACAAGGGAATATACTAAATGTTAGTAGTCAAATCTTTAAAAGTTGTCGCTCTGCGATTGCCATTGAAATCCGGTTCTCTTTCCATGGCCAAGAAATGAAACAGATGAGGGCTTCACGCTTGTGAAACGGTTAAGTATTTTAAAATTGACCAATATAGAATATCTCTGAAATGGTATCACATAAATTGTGTGTTTTAAAGAGATCTGCACGTTTGTATGGTAAGGTTTTGTCCTATGTGTTAGGGCTTAACATTTATGAAAAACTCATTCGCAATAAATAGGACTTCAGCGGGGATTCCTAAGAAGTTCAGGATATGTATTTTATTTGGCATGTAAAACGTCTTTAATACAAGGCCGCCCAACTGACCTGTGTTTCACTTGTACAGATATCCCTTCGTGCGTTAAAAGTGTTGCAGAGATCAACGGGACTATTTCATTTAAACCATAAGGGGGGGGGGATGGCTGAGTAACCTTCGTTTTAGTCCCCTTGCTTATCAGGTAGACGGTCAGAGGATGTATCTAATTGAAGGTCGCGCTTGCCAGTACTTCACTGGCGAGTTTGAACTTGAAATAACCCCGTTCAGCTTTACAACTCTTTTAGGAAATGAAGGGACATGTGCAAAGGACAAATACGGGGAAGTTGAGTCACCTGGTATACGCCATTGCAATCAAAATCGTTAGAGCTCTTTGTCAGAAAACATGAACTTTCAAAACATGTTCCATGCAAAGGGTAGTTTGGGGTGGGAGAATTTTCTGAAAATTGTAGTGTCGCGTCCTTGGAAGATACCATACTTAAATATCAAATGTGCGATTTAACAAACTTTTCGTTTTTAGTTATGTTGACCACACTGAGACTTTTTTCTATTTTTTTTTTCTTTTTGTTCAGTAGTCCTCAAAGCAACATGTATTTTCGTGTAACATAGGCATAGAATACAATACTTTCTCTACCTATTATGTATGTACATTGTACATATGTACGTGATAGAGAAGGTAAAACTTGAACTCTTGGACGTTCCTCACTTCTAACTGAGGGTCTGGTTGTTCTGCACATTGGCAAGCAATTAATAATATTAACATAACAGCAGTATACCTAGCTCTTGGTCACACTGTAGTTGATATAAGCGAGCAATACAAGTTATTTCTAAGAAAGCATTTAGAAAATCATTAACTCTCTTTTTTATTAAGCAGACTACCTGAACAGCAAAATTATCAATTGTTTGAAAATTTGAGGTATTGTGAATGCATGAGTGATATTTCCTCAGGACCATAAATCGATTTCTCAGTTAAATTTCTTGAGTTGCATATTTGTACAAAATGTGTGAAGATAAAAAAACATGCCAAAATATGTAGTTATATGCAAAAATGTAATATGTACAATTTTTCAAAAACCTTAAAATGTGTAAATATGAAAACTAAAGTTTTTCTTACTTTAATGATGCTTCTTTCCAAATGCAAAAATATGCAATAAATTGTTGAATATGACTCAATAAAAATAGGCATTTATGTGCACATCCTCGGACTAGTAATAATCTTAGGGACTTACAGACAGGACCTATGCCTTTAGAGAGAATGCTAAAGCTCAAGGCATGGGCAGTTAATTTACCTGGAATTCTAATTGTCCTTGGAACCCTATATCGATCTTGAGCGCTCCCGCACCCCCTTCTAGAGCGCTCCTCCCCTGGGTGATTGCTCCACCTCTAGGCTACATTCTCCCGCATGGCACCCGTACTTCCTGGGCCATTTCAATAATCTTCCACTTTGTCTTCTTTGTTTAACCATTTCAGTGGGCATATCATAAGTGCCCATTGCTTTCCTCTTCATTCCCTGAGCACCATCTCCACTTCTTCATTCAAGTTCGAACTTTTATTAGTCCTTTGATATGACGTCTCTTTCATTCTCTGAAGATAAAACATCATGAAGCCACTGATGCATTACAATACGTTTTCTCCTTTAAGGACACTGTAGTATATTTTGCAGTTCATCCTTAGTGCGTCACCTGCTCAATGGAATCTTGTTTGTTTACCTGCTCTCTTTACAGCACACTATTTGTGTCATATTATACCTAGTTTTCCACCATCGATGTTCATTCACTGCATCCAGAATTTTCCACAAAAACTTTCTTTCAAATGCGTGTAGCATGTTTTCTTTGTTATTTCCATACTGCAGAACCATATATTATGTGTGCCGCGCTATGGCCGAGTGGTTAGACCACGTGCCTCTAACATCGACGGCCTGGGTTCAATCTGAAGCGACCGCATGTGAGATTTGTGGTGGACAGAGCGACGCAGAGGCGGGTTTTCTCCGTATTCTCCCGTCGTGGCATTCCACCAGTGCTCCGTCTTCATTCCATGCATTATCAGTGTAGTAAAAGCGGGCGTTAAACACTATAAAAATATGCAGAATAGCCCTTATTATTGCTTTATGCAATATGATCTATATGTAAGCAATTCTTTAGTATTAACTAGAAATACATAATAATGTAAAACATGTTTTATTTGATTTACTCAGTGTATATCTTATCTCTTGACATTTATTATTATTTTTATTATTATTGTTATTATTATTGCTGTAATTATAGGTAGTATTCTTATTTTTATTGTTATTACTGTTGTACTGACTAAACTGCTGAACAATGTTGGTCCCTGTTCGATTTAATTTGTATATTATTACTCACTTCGTTCCACTTTATTGTATTAATATTGCAGTAGTCCATGTTAAATTGCAGCTCAATTTTATTTGGAAATTCCAGAATATCTAGAAAAGTTTTAGTTCGATTTCTTTTGTACTTGCCGTGCTATTTATAATCCTGAGCATAAGCCAATAGCTGTAAAGTTGATCCATTCCTTAATTGCTGTAATCCTTTTCTCCCATCTTTGTGTTTCTTTTGTCTCGTCGTTTTATTACAGTCTTTCTGTTTTATTAGACATACTAATTATTTTTGTAAGGTCCTAACACATTCCCTTAAGAATTCTTCAAATAACTGGTTAAGTATGGCAATTATGTGAGTTTTGAACTGATGTCAATTAAATCATTGCAAGACAAGTTTGTCAAACATAAAGTGTAACTTTATTCATCTGTTGTAACAACAGTGATGGTACCACTCATGGAGACTTACTCATTTTAGTATTTCAGAGTTTCATCATCTCTTTAACTTGTAGGCTGCTCTGCTATGCCTCTTTTCGAAAATGCCCCCAAACAGCCTCTATGTGATATTACAGGGGAAAAAAAAAGAAAAGAAAAAAAAAAAGGAATTTCTTCAACTGTTTTAAATCTTGTTTCATCTGAACCTGGAGCCTAGCTTTTAAGATGAAAATGAACTCGGTTTTGCATTTAATAAAGGTTTACAATGTGTAAAACAAATGCTTCGATGCAACCAATATTCTCCAACACTAGGCTAAAGGTAGGTAAAGCTCATTTATGTCCCTTGTTTACTGTACCCATCGCTTTCTTGCTATCTGCTTCAGGCGTAAAAGACCAGGCGACGGCGTTCGACGAGTTGCGGCTGGGAGATGGTTGAACGCTCTAGAAAGGTTTCTTCCACGGCATCCTTGCGGCACCACACTCAGGATCCGCCTTATGTTGCTTTCTGGCTGGGGGCTTTTCGGGTGATGTACTCCGGGGACCTTATGAGTAGGGCCTGGACGACGTCAAATGAATTTCATCTGGAAACGTAGTGATACCTTGGGTACGCCCATCGTCATCCGGATCTGATCGTATAAGGCGTAACGATGGAAGCATAAAGGGATAGTCAAACTACGTCAATATAATGTCAATATCAGTGATCAGTATTCATCCAAAGTGTTCAATTGATGAAAACGTAAGACCAATCATTCTTTAATATATTAAACAGTCAAGTTAAATAAGCTAATATCCTTCAAGGAATGGAGATGGTCAAATTTATAGCATCATTGTATCAGCTCACTATTTGTCATTGATGCCATTGATGTGCCGCACAGCTTTTAATAATATTTATTAATTGTATATTTTTCGTTACTAGATTTACTTTTATTTAAATAGAATTCGGTTGGATATTAGCAAGTTCAATGTCGTCATATCGAGCTCTCGATACTGTCGCTTATTTCTGATAAGTTACAAACAATTCTGAAGATGACAGTGGCAACACTTTTGAGTTACAACTGTCACCTCTTGCTGATGGAAGCTTGTTTGTTGTCGGCCATGATTGATTTTTTTTTTTTTTTAATCCAGTTTCCTGTATTTCCTTAGTAGACCTTATTATTCTTAACTTTTTCCTTTTACATATACATACACAAACATAGACACATTTACAAACACAGAAACAGCCATGCCTAAGGCGGGACTCGAACCCACGATCCTGTGCACCACGAAGCGCCAAAGCGAGACACTTTAGCGAGCGCGGCCACCGGGATCGGCGAGAATGATCGTACGTTAAAATGCGGAACGGTCTGTCGCAGCCGTCAAGTAGCAGTGGATTGCTTCAGCAATGTGGATCTTGTAACTTTTTAGTATTTAATAATTATTTACCGAAATACTGAAATGCGTGCTTGTAAATGTTCTTTTTAAGTATTGTAAAACAAGATGAATATCTAGGGCTTAATGTAACTGTAAAATGTGCAGTGTTTTGTTTTTATAAGTATTATATATGAAAACATTAATATGTGTGTATTCTGCGATTTTAATTGAATATCTTTTCAAGCAATAAAAAATAAACTAATAAAATAAGATAATTAGTGACAGGCAACTGGAGTAGACTTCCAACGTAGCCACATAATTAAAGATAGGTGTTTGTGATTTTAGTATAAATATTTATGAAAGTGAACATTTAGATTTATAGATTTGAGGTATCAAATTAATAAACCTTCCTGCTGACCTTTTTCACAAAAAACAGCGTGGAATGACAATATTCTTAAAATTGTAAACGGCATTAAGACTTGACTAATCATATAAAATGTGAAAAAGAGTTTCATCTAGTTTAGAATGGTGCAAGGATAAAATGTTCTCTCAGTGGACGTTTCTCATTGAACCATAAATACTCTGTGCGCACTTTTCCTTGGTCGCTAGCTTTACGGGGAAGTGAGGGGCGGAAGAGAAGAAAAGAGAGGTCTCCCGCCTGTCTTTCCGCAGTGTTGTCAACCAAAGAAGGCTTAGTTCTTTGAGGTTTCCAGCCATTGATATTGGGAATATATTATCTAATTTGTGCACGTGTATTTGCGTAAACTCGAGGATTTACAGACAAATGAAAGCTTAGCATTGAAGCACTAGATATATGGATATATACAGTATTTCATGTCTCTGCTCTTCTTTCGGAACTGTGTGATACCTACTGAATGAAATTTACGGAGACGAGTGCCCAAGAAAAAGTACGCCTATAGTACACATTAAACAATAACAATTTTTGTCTATTAATTAGCCATTTAGTTTGGTATAAGATATATTTTGGTATTAATCGCCTGGTCTATGTTTGCTGTTTTCATATTTTTTTTTTTAAAATCAGTTACATATCCTAACCAACAGGGAAAGAGTCGCCATTGCGTATATCATAAAGGTCCACAATGGCCTACGTGGGGTGCTCCACCTAAGCGACTGGGGCTCAGTTCGGGATAATGCTTATCTTAGATTAAAGCTATACTTGAGTGGACTTTTATTAATTGATTTCCATAATTTTTGGATGTTTATCTTCTTTTTCTTCTTCTGTTTGGCAATATAACAACTTACAGCTCGAAAGAACCTTTGAATTGGGCAAATTAAATAAATGCGAGCGTTAAAAGAACCTCTAGTCCCTAAACTGCGTTGCTGAATACAACGGGGCCATTTCAAGGTAAGCCTGTCAATGAGCCCAACCAGCTCACCGTCTCCTCTGACACGCAAGAGGAGTAAAATGAAGATCGCTCAGTCAGTTCTCCACTTACCGGTTTTAACTTCAAATAGCCCCATTGAGTTCTGCAGCTTCTTTAACGCACGACCGGATATCTGCACAAATACGGGGGGGGGGGGAGCAGTTGAGCCACCTGTTACAGTACTGCCATAATGCAATTTTCAGCAGAAAAACTTTGGTATTTGAAATTTTTATAACCATAACTCATTTTATGTAGTTATGTAACAACACAAATGTTTATTTTTCCGCAATATTAAGTAAGCATAAGCAAAACATATGATTCGAAATTTTCCTGACTCTTGCAGCAAGGTATTAATATAGATATGGATTTGAACATAAACTTCCAGAAGATGAAGATGAGGATTGAATTCGAAGCTTCGACTTTAAATATATCTCTTACGTTGCTGGAAGCCCAAGAAGATTTGGATTTCTATAATATATTCCTTTAAATGTATCAACTGTAATATGTAAAAGCCTTATGGAGGTAAAATACATTCCTTGGATAATTTAAATAATAAAATTAAAGTTTAAACACGCAATCTATGCTTAAATATTCAAGTATATAAAACAACATTGCACAATAAATTAAGTAATGTAATTTCAGCTGGTGATCTAGTCTAGTTGCAAGCGAGGAAGCGCCGTGGTAACGAAAACGACTAGCATTTGCGAGGTCTTGAGTCATATACCCTAACCGAAGGTGCTTTCACGGTGTACCTCAGTCGCGAGAAATGCTGGGTAGCATAATTTGATCCGCGAATATACCTATCATCTCATTCATAGCAACATTTCATTTGAAGCGTACCAGAGATTGGGCTGATCACCCATACCAATGTACTACATATGCTCCAAAGTTTGCTAGCTCCCTGACAGGCTACTGACCCAATGCGTTGGCTTGAAAGTTGGCCCAACTAGCCCGTGTTTGACGTGTACGATATTCCTTTGTGCGTTAAAAGAGTTGCAAAACTAAACGGGGCTATTTTAAGTTAAAACCCGCCAGTGAGGAACAGACCGGAATTACCTTCATTTTACCTCTTTCAATGCCTATGACCCGCAAATCGTCTCCGCTGATAAGCAAGAGAGGTAAAACAAAGGTCGCTCCTGCCAGTTTCCCTCTGCCGAGTTTTAACTTTAAATAACCCGTTGAGTTCTGCAACTCTTATAGCTCACTAAGGGATATCTGCACACATCAAATAGACGACCACCTGGTAGTTATTCTCGGTGTAATTTCTACAAAGAGGAGGGCAATCCGACGAAGAAAAAGAAGAGAAGACGGAGTCAGTTTAATGAAGACTAAGTTTCATAGATTTAACTTCGCAGTATAATAATGCTTAGCAGTACTTATTCTTTTATTTCGGTTTTCTAGTGATTTATGCAAACTGTAAGCCAATTTTTTTTACGCAAGAAGGAAACTACTGAAAAATATTAGATTATACGAGGGAAGTGACATAGTCATATTTTGTCTCACTGCAGCTGCAGGGGCATCTCAACTCTGAAAAGGGTCTATTCAATTCCTGAAACTTTCCAGTTTTTCATACAGTATTGAGCTATCAAATTGTATAGTGGCACACAATAGAGTGCACTTCAGATGTTTTAGAGCAATCGTATTTCGAAAGTAGGAATTGAGTTATATATCTATGCATTAAAATAAAGTGAGTCTATTTCTTAAGAATAAAACATCTGTATTCGTAAATGTAATTTTATTTAGCGCGTGTGTAACATAATAAGAGGAATCGGCTTGTAGCAGCAATTCAATTACAAGAGCGCATCACGTCCATATATCACATTTGATGTGAACGTAACAGTGTGTGATTTATAGGACACTTTCTCCTGTTTGAAAGGCAGAAGTTCATACGGTGGATCAAAACCTCGACAGCAGCGTTCCACCATAATTCAAGTTTAATCACAGCAGTCAGGCTTTCAGAATACTATTGACCTTTAAATATCAGATGAAACAAAATTCTTTACATAGTGTCGTTAAACTATACGATTTTCTAGACAATACACTTCGCTGCAAAATAACTTACCGAAGTCAATGAATGGCATTAATGTAATGCCGAGTTTATACAATCGAGAGATCTCTAGGTACAAAATTTAAATTGTTATAAACTAGGCATGTTTTCTTTGTGAACAAGTAAACAAATAGGTATTCCCAATTAGCTACGTTATGCCTATACATTGCTGGTAAGAATAAACTTTCATACTATTATTTTTTTCATAAGTTCCTAAAATGCTTCAACTCTTTTTAAAATAAGGAGAGATAAGTAGCGCCTTTGCTGAGAGTAAACCCCAGAAATTTCATCCAGAGATAACCAGGTTCTTCTGAAACTTTATCTTTTCCCCGACTCTCAAATATTTTGGAACTCTGTGAAATATTCTAGTGTCAATATAAGTGAATGTTTTCGCGAGTGGGTCAGTTAGTGCGTATTGATGAGAGTGTTTCTGGTGCAGTCCTATAAGTGAGTTTGAGCCTCCATATATAAAACTCAATATAATTTAATTTATTGTAATTGCCGTAGAGTGAATCATCCGAAGAAGAGGCTACTCCGCACGTAATTTCATCACGCAGCTACGCTCGTCGCGAAGAAAAGTGAAGCATTAGAGAACTTCTTTGTTGATAGTGTTAACGCCCACTTTTACTACTATGGCGATGACACTGGAATGAAGGTGGGGCACCGGTGAACTGCGATGGAAAACACGGAGAAAACCCGCCCCTGCGCCGCTTTATATACCACAAATAACAGATTCGGTCGTCAATAGTGAACTGCCAGGTGAACTAAATGAAGTGACAGTGAAAACTGGACTAAATCATATTAGTGAAGTAAAAGAGAGAACCCGTGAAGTTGGATTGAAAACTGGACAAACTCACAATACATTAACATTCAGATGTAAACGGTATAAAGCGGTAACATTAATAACACATCAACGGTATATACTACAATGGTATATAATACACTTTACCACCTCTGAGGTCATTTGGCTTACTTACCGGCTTACTTTTATTTAAATCAACAAAAGAGAAACACTTGGTTGTAAACGACGCTGTTAATTGCCGGGATAAGATCAGCATCGCCTGTGTGCCGGATTTCGTCCCGCAAGAGCTATTTTACATGCCAGTAAATCTTCTATGATGCTGTTCCTCTTAAACTCATTTCAAACATTGTCCAGAATGGTGATTGACCCTGAGTTTGGCTTCACTTCAAGGAATGCACAATATTAACCGTTATGCACTTTATTACCATTTGTGTCATAAGAAGTGTATAAATAAACGAAACATGTGAATGTGCTTCCCCGGCACAGATAGCTATACCGGGGCACGCGTTCAAACTTTAAGTTTATTCATTTCCGGAAACGAGCATTACAATTATTTATTTACTATTACATTTTTGAGATATTTAATTAAACTACAAACTAAATTAATTACTAAATATTTAAAAGTATAAAAACGCTAACTTGTAACTGAAATGAAATAAACAATTCTATACAGTAACATTACCAGCAACTTTGTAGCGTTGTATAGGACGCAGCTGGATACTATTTGCAAACTACACCACAGGTATCCAGCAAAAAATGCGGGTCCAGCCTTAGCTAAGCTACACATATATTAATTACAATAGTTTATTATATCTAATATTTAGGTATATATTATAACAATTTATCTTGGTATTATTATTTTATTTATTTAATAGCTCTACATATCTAAATATTAATTTATATACTATTTTTCGATTCCTTTAATCCATATTATTTAAGCACATCTGCAAATTAAAATATAATACCTACATTTCAATCACATTATTATTTCAAATATTTTATCAATTAATTTCAAAGTAAAACTATTTGCTCAGAAAATTTTAACAATCAATAAACAGTAACAAATATACAGGATGGACCATTTAACTTGAGACTGCAGAATATCTCCGAAGCTAAGCGCTGTAGAAAGAAACGTCTTGAATGAACGTTTCAATACTGGCCCAATCATTTCGTATGCGCGGCTTCTCCAGACAACAGGAGGCACGGGTACGAAATATTTATGCCAGTATTGGAACCCACAGAGTTGGAAAAGCACTTAGGTAGAAGCGCATCATTTTGAACGTTTATTACACTAAAGAACGACGCTTATGAAATAATGCTGTACAATATCCGTGCAGTGGTGATACTCTGTGCGTCTGCCTATCATCAATATTTAATTGTCTACACAAAGAACTTTGTAAAAGAAAATGGTATAAACAAAAGTAGTTTATTTTTGATGAGGAATAAGGAAACGAAATAGAAAATGTTGATTCCCATTTAAAAAATTACCCTGGCCCTCAAATTGCTATTCAAACCTTCTCCAATCAAAACACAACAAATGCCATTTACTTTCCCCCGTTATATCAAGCAGTTTTTATTCAAACATTTCTCTCTACAACACTTAGTTTTGGAGATATACTACAGTCTTAAGTTAAATGGTCCACCCTGTATATTACTTCATATCCCTGTATGATACAACCTTATTTCTTGTCTTTATGCATCACTTACTGACACATGATTTGCTTCCCTTTCAACTGTTTTAAAACTCGACTCTGCATTTCCATTTTAAAACTTTTCTTCCACTAAGCACTATATAAATTACCCCTTTGTTTTGATATAGAGCAGTTAAGACCCCTTGCTTCACAATCACTATTCACTCAATTTCTTATCTCTCACTCAGTACTCCCATTCTCCATTTTATCCCCCTTAACTTCTATTTTAACTATAATGCAGCTACAAATTTCACCTCTACATCACTGTTGTCACCGTCTAACCTCGCTTGTGCTCCTTCCTCTCCATCATGGATACCAAATCAGCAATGGTGGTCCTGTTCAACACACCGGCACCTTCTTCTCTCTCATTGCCATTCTTCATCCCCTTCTTACATCTTCCAAACACTCTCTTCTTTCTCAGGCTCCTTTCTTCTATCTTCCTCTAAACTCTCTCTATAATATTTTAAACATCTCTCGCCAGTCTCCTATAGGTACACATTTATAGTGCGTTCACTTCCCTTTGTGGCCGGGCAATCGCATGCAAACGCGAAGCAGCAATAAAATAGCCTATTATGTGTGCCTCACTCGTAGTTTTCGTAAAACTGCTAGCCTGCGCTTTCTGTGCATTGTAGAAAACGCAGTGAGTTTTCGTTTATCTCTACAGTTTACCTCTAGAATTTATCTATATAGTGTATAAAACGCAGTGCAGTGTATAAGACGTGTCCTAGGCACATGGCAAATTACGACGAGTTCATGCTTGAACAAAAGGTTTTTATGTATGAGACTTAAATAAAAACCGAGTCATGCAGAGCGGTATGTAGACAATTTCAAAGAAGTCCCCTACGGTTTTAGTTCCACTCGCCTCTCACCTAGACGGCCCGGATTTGATCCCAAGCGACCGCATTTGGGATTTTAGATTGACAAGGCGGTGCAGGGGCGGGTTTTCTCCGGGTTCTCCAATTTCCCCCACCATCGCATTCCACTAGTGCTCCATCTTCATTCCATGTATCATCAGTGTCATCGCCTGCGGTGTCATTTGTAGTAAAAGCGGGCGTTAAACACTAAAAAATTCGACTGGCCTGCGTCTTCTTACTAAATTAAGAACAACGGGGTCCCTGAACGCTACTGGAACCATACAAAGTAATCATAGTCCTTGAATTGTGACCTTTTAACAGTGAAAAACAAATCACTTTTGGATTTTACACAGCATTGGTGTCGACATTATTGATCCGCAGTTCATTGTCTCTGATGAGGCGTGGTTTCATTTAGATGGTAACGTCTTCTTAGTGAACAACCACCTCAGCGGGCGCATGGAAATTACAACAAAAGATGTCAAGAATGTATCAATTCGGATGAACAGTACTTGCAGCATCTTCTGTGACAAGGTTAGTAGTCAAGTGATAACGTTAAATAAACAATAAATGAACAGCATAAGTGAGAGTTGATGAATAACACAATCTAATGCTCGCGCTTGTATGCGATTGGCTGCAGGGGGAAACAAATACACTGGATAGGTATATTATCTTCCCATCAAAACTATATAACACTTAAGTATATGCTACTCGCCCTCTAATATATCCAGTAGACGTTGGTTAACTTTTCTTCCTCCACTCTTCTGTTCTATTTAATATTCTTTGCGATCTTATTATTTCTAGTGCTCTAGCTGGTAGCTGCATAATCATTTGTACGGTGTTTGCCTTACATTTTTCCGATGTTGTTTTACTCAGATGGTTAGTCAAAATTCATAGCTGTATAATTAAGTATGGATTGCTTTGGACTTGTATTCATATAATATCCTCATACATCTATTAAAGTAATTTTTTATATCTATTATATTCAAAAATATGTTCTGGTGTACTTAACAATAACCACAAACTTCGTTCTCTGAATTATTTATTTTGTTCCAGTACGTTTTATACGCGTTATCTCCGGTTATGTGTTGAATAAGACATTTCTTTCCATTTATTCCCCGCCTTAAACTACAGGTCCTATAGGGCAACATTTCCCTTTGGCACATGTTGTCAATCGGCAATAGTGCTAACTTGTGTACCGTTGTAATTGGGTTTCTATTTACGCTTTTAATTTTATTACTTATCTCACACATTCAATCTCATTCATACATTCAGATTCTGAGGAGAATAGAGAATAATCTTGTCTGAGACAAATTCCCACCCGTAGTCGGAAATCGAACCCTTGCACAGTAGGTAGAAAAAGTACCAGTGAAATCTCAATATCCTCTACTGTGTTTGGTGAATTGTATATGATTTAATTTTAATCTTTGATGTTCGATATTGAACATTTATAAACACATTCTAGGTAAATTTCTTTCCATTCTTGTTGAAAATTAAACAATAAACCCCTTATGTCGTTTTGTTCATTATTTAGTGAAGATAAAATAAATTATGAATATTTGAAGGTAGTCATTGAGCTTTTAGATCCCCAATCCTGTTGTGGTAAGTAGGGAGATTGTTATTTTAATTCATTATTACTAAGTCCAATTTGACTGTTATTCTATATAATCGTTCTACCCTCTTATCCGTTTATTCCCTGCATCACCACTTAGGTTTGGAATTACACTTACATTAATACACCACTTTCATGTCACTTAAGTTTCAGATGTATTTCTTTACTTTTAAATAAATATGGTTAAATGGAAATAGTAATTGGACTAAATAAGTGTTAATTTTTATGTGTAATTTACACGCAATTTATGTGTTTTTCCGAAAATTGTGCGATATTAGCCGTTTTATATTTGAATTTAATATTTCTTTTGCTTGTGGGGTCGTTTATAAAATAATTTGTTTTGCTAAAATAGGCATTTGTGTACTGCAGCCATTTACTATATATGGATGCAGATAATGCCTACATCCGGGATTCAAAATTTTTCCTCGGATCATATATCGCTTGTTTACTCTTTCCTGTTTAATTGTATAAGTATCAAACATTCAGAATATTTATTCCTGAGATGATATTTTAAGGTAAACAGCTCTTTTCTAACTTTAAACTATTTTGTTCTAGTTTCTTCGCACTCAGCCACCGTATGTCTGTCAAATTAAGCTACCTTCCTCTGGTTATTATATGTTAACTATGATTGCTTACCAATTTACGATATAACAATAGAATAAAATGCAATTGATGGAGAAATTTTGATTGGTGACTTGCTTTTAGACAGTCTTTCGCAACTGCTTCCTTTGGTTGCACGCCCAAGCAAAATCTCTGTTATAGTGTCCCTTTTTCATGTACAGAAAAAAATTATTTCCACTTCAAAAAGTTCCAGTGCTCAAATTAACTGGGAGAGAAGGGTCCATTTGAGTTGGAAGTATAAAGTAGTTAAACATTTTATGTTTTATCAGGAGTGAATACAAAGTACGTGTGGTTACCAAAAAAATTATATAAATGATTTTATGCAGAAAAACAGGCATTTATGTGAGATACTTTCCAATCTAAGCGAATGTGATATAGAAAGAAAATCCAATAAAGACGCAGTTATACTAATTTGTTAATTTAGAAATTTCCTTCCAGCTAGTAATGTCTTAAATAAGGGATCAACTTAGCTAATTATGTCAAAGAAAAAGACATTCATATTTTACAAAATTTAAAGTTTTTTATTTCTTCCCTTAACTTCTTCAGCTTCAACTTTGTAACACTAACTAAAATGCACAACAGCAAACTGTTACACTTGTTACAACTCTATCAAATTGCGACATCGAAATGCATTTATTAAATACGCTAAAACACAGTATCTTAAATTGAGGAGTTTTGAAGTTAGTTATGACATTATAAACTGGTGTAGCATCGTTTATTTCATGTATTTTTTGTAACAAAACAAAGTTTTTGACTTCTTATTACTCAAAACTAAGGTGTACTGGCGTGGATAAATGTGTATGTGAATGTTATGGAGGGACAATCTGCATTGCAGCCGTTGGCTTACTGTACGTCAGATCCCGGGAAGAGAGGATGAGAGGAGTAATTTAAAAGGGCAGCCTACATCCACACAGGGAGAAAGCCCCAGTGGAGGGTCCCTAACCGTTCACGAGAAGTTTTAAGTCTCGACGCAGGGAGCGCGGAGCCGTGGCTCAGTCCCGGATAGACCACCTGAATCCGCAAACAAGCACCATCACCATTCCGCCACCAAGAGCTGCATTTCCAGAGAGCAGTCATCTCCACGCAAGGGAGCCTTTGCCGTAGTCCACGTCGACTCTTACAACCCTGAAGAATGATGAAATGAAGTGGCAGAAAGTTCGAAGGAATGAAGATTCCTCTTCAGCATTCGCCTAGTAATCCCGGGAAAACGTCTGAAAAAACATGTGCCAGAAAGATCTGTCGCAGGGAACCGATCCCATAAGCTCCCAAATGGGATCGTGGGTTCCAGTCCCGCCTTGAGCATGGGTATTATATGTTTGTGCAATGTGTATATGTTTGTGTAAAGGAACAGTAAACAGTAAAACCAATAATCATACAGTAAATTTAGGGGGGGGAATGTAAACGGGGATACAGCGCCGGAGTGCTGACCAGACTCCGGTACTGTTTAAAAAAAAATGCCAGCTTCAGACGAAACGCCTGAACCTCCTGTGATTAAACTGTCGTCAATTCCCCTAGACCAAAATAGTATTTTTATCTGCATAAGGGTTCTATCCTCAGATAATCAACTTTTGACTCCTGCCATACGATATTAGTTCTGTATGTGATTAGCCTGAGTTAAAATAAACTAAAAAGAACTCAGGGCCAAAACAAACCAAAGACCGATATTATAATCGATATGGTTCAAATCAGCCTATATGAAATAGTTTCGCTGGGATTGGTACACAATGAAGTTAAAACATACATTTTCTAAAAGAGTGGCTGAGGAATTACTTGTCTGTGTGGTTAAACAAGATGACAGCTACAGCACATTTCTTCAGAGAAAAGGAGAACGGAAATTGGAAACTCGACATAAAGGAAACAGCACTATCTCAAGAAAATACAAAACTGAAGTACATCAAAAGAGAAAAAGCAAAACGTTCTGAATTTATATCCTTGTACGTTTTATTAATTATTATATTTTTCTTTTGCGCCAAAAATCAACGAAGCATTTCCTTAACGGTACCACTGGTTAGAATATGGATGACGACTACTAATTGTCATATTCGGAGTATATGAAGCATCCTACCAATCTAATTGCTACACATTATTATGCTCGAAACAGAGCTTTTCACGTCTACGGGGGGGGGGGAGGTTAGATGTATCAATATTAATATCCTTGTCATCCGACTTAGTTCATGGGCTCGACTAGCCCAGAAGCGCAGTGTCGCTTCTTCTATCGGCAATATGTGAACGCTAGGAGAGCGGTTCTAATCGCTATATTAGCAACCGCAGTTATTAAAGATGCATTTGTCAACGACTCTTTGATGGTTAATATGAGGTACATCACGAGAAAATACTGCAATAGTTAATAAACAAAACAAGAACTCTCTTATTTATAATTAACACTTTTACCTACTGCAAGGGAACAACAAGACTTTCATCATTGGCGTCATTTCAAGAGCCATTCTTTTTCACTGTTTTTGTTCGTTGTCAGTGTCACTGTTTTCTAAGATCTGAAACACAATGAGCTATGTCTGAATGAGAATCACTTGAAAATTACTTTTGTCACTATTTTCGTTAGACATTCTAGGACGTTGTTGTGCTATGTTGGTACAGGACGCTTTAAAACGTAAGTTTAGCAAACATATGCCTGCAAAAATTACAGACCAAAGATAAAAAACCTTGTACAAATTGAACAGTGCGGTTTTCAACGTACAGAGAGAAATTAGATCTGTCTTTACAGAACTAAAGTTTTGCCTTAAGATATTAAACAATTTTTTTATATTTTAATATTTTATTGCTTTATTTAAAGATACCTACGCGCTTATTTAACTATACAACGCAGTGAGAACCAAGTGGCAAAGCGTTTATAGTGGGAAGTACAAGTGAATTAAGTTGTCTGAGAAATATAATAGCAGAACAGATGTGTTTTACTTTTTATGCACTTCAGTACAACTTTGTTCTAGCTTTAAAATTCGTAATGAAATTGCGATAAGCCCTTCTGAAGGAAGTGGGTTTTAAAGCCATGTTGAGTATAATAATTCAAACATGAGAAAAGTAGAAGGTGAGAAACCACCTGTTTGGAGATGTGGACAATACGTATTCAGAGCGCTCTATTAATCCTGAAGAGACAAGAATATCGCACCACCACTCTGGACATTGTAAAGCGCTCGGCTCGCCAGTACCCTGAGGCAGTTACATTGTTCACCTGCAAAACAACTGGACCCCAGAGTGGACGAACAGATAGTTCATTCCTATATCACGTGATGCTTTGTTTCGCATTCCTGAAAACACTGTTTTAAAGGCGGGAAGCTGCCTCTCTCTGCATTCATTTAGGCTATATGCACAATGATCATTCAAAACGCTGGAATCACAGAGGAAAAATCAATGGGTCGCTTGATAGTAGAAATACTCTCATATACGTGCTTCATTTAGAATAGCTAACATACATCCCTCTTTCATACGTGCATTTGTAACAGCGCCTTCTCGTGCTTAAATTAAAGTCACGCTCTCTGCTATGTTGGAGTAGCACCTCTACAAACTAGTGGGATTTCACATTGGGCGTTAATTGGCTTGTTGGTCAGCCGCAAATCAACAAATGTCTCGTTTATTTATTCACGATGTTTGCTGTCACCCTCATTTGCATATAATACTCTTTAATTCTTTATTCACATGCACGGTATAGAAAGTGATACCACAGCTAATTTATTGCTTCACGGAAGAGATACAGGATCTGGTATTTCCACCACAATGCTACCTAACACAGGGTTATACTAAACTAGCTACCTACTGGGAAGAATTAATTTAACAAGAACAGATGCAATTTAGGAGGATGCTTTTAAAATGCACTGCAATAATCACAATTTATGAATCTCTAACTACTATGGCTATTAATTTCAATTTGCAATTTCGCATTAGCTGTATTAGCATGGTTTTACAGAAACCTAAACTATGAAACAATATAACTTAGTATACAGTTTGGGATGCATTAAAACGGTTGTCTTATTCGAAACAAAGATTAAAAGCTATATATTTTAAGTAACAATGCCAGGCATATATAGCAATGGCAACATGTTAGCGCGGCACTAAAATGCACTAATTAAGGGACACGAGTGAAAGTTCAAATGTTTGTATTTCTGAATATAGGTTTTTCTGAAAATTTTACTATGATTGCACATTTGCTATGTTAATAGGAATACCGATTGTCATTCAAATTACAAAATACTTTATAATATATACATTATTTTATAAATTGTATTAAGCAAATATATTATATAATAAAAATGTTTCAAGCGCCTCGAACTTCGGGAAAATTGGTTGGTATTTCTGAATTGGAGCTTTGAACCACACACAAAATCGTGAAATGGTGATATAACAATAGCTTTGATTACTGAACTATTAAATATTTTTAACAATTAGAAATTTTAATCTTCAAAATTTATAATTTTTACATAAAATATATTTTTTTTGAAAAATTATTATTGGTGTTAGGTTAAAGATGACCTTTGTAATACTACAACAGATACTTCTGAAAATTCTGGAAAATGTCAGTAGTATTTAAAACAACTGAGACACGTGGAAGATTTTGAAAATGTAGTTTTGAGAAAAACTCTATTTTATTAAATACTATACTAAGAAACAGGTGTACTGCATTATCTTTAAATGGCTGTAGAGCAGGAAGTAAGGGAAGGACAGCTGAATGTTGATTATATATAGATCCTCAAAGGTTCCAACAGCTATATGCTATAAAAATCAATTTTCATTTTTTGACTGATTGTAAACAAAATTTTACTCCCAACGTCCAATAACTTTCACACATAATCGCAATAAAAGAAACAGACTTAATCAAACAGAAAATCACATATGTAATACTTAACACCAATATAAAATTACAGAGAAATAAACATATTTACTATATCAGAAAATAAAGATATCTACTGTATTGCTGTGCAAAAAACTTATTTAGGAATATGCATATATGCTTAAATTAGATTTCTTATGTCCTCAATTGGACCACATATGGTTCACACAACAAAACATAAACAAAAAATAAATTTCTTAGGCACCTGTTTTGGCTTATAAGACAGAAGTACAATATGTTTTTATAGTTGGGCGCTTGGCACGAACCACATAAAGCCATTGCAGCGTATGATTCATTTGGCAGTATCCAAGTTGCACAGTACCATGTTGCTTCTCGTCAGGTAATCCTATAATGTTCTCTTCCACTTTTTGCTGCTTCTCCTCAAGAGATTGCTTATAGTAAGAACTGGTAACAACAACCAAAGTTGAAACTCTTCTCCTTTTCCCTGCTTCTCTAGGAAAGGGAGAGAAAGCTGCTATTTTTGCTGCGGTGAGACTTTCCTTGAGAAAACGGAGCTGAAGCAGATATAGATGATAATGATAGATCATGTTTTTCCATTCGATCCTCCACACTTTCGTTATATGGCACATTGTACACTTCAGTGCATGCAAAGCACATTCTTGGAACGTTTTTTAAAAACAGTATATTTCCGGAGTCTGGTCGGCACTACGGCGCTGTATACCCTTTTTCCAATTTCCTAATCTTTTTACTGTGTTAGTTGTTTGTTTACCTTTTTTGTTGCTGTTCTCTTCCAATACACAAACATATAAACATTCATGCCCAAAGTGGGACTCGAACCCGCAATCCTTACGCATCAAAGGTAGGTACTTTAGTGAGCGCGGCCGTAGCTCAGGTTCAACAAGCCATATTGCAATTTTCCTGAAGTTATTCACAGTTGCTTCTTATTTAGTTATATATACACTATTCTGTTTAACATATTTACGTTAAACGATATAATATTCACTATTTGGACCATTAGTCAAATATATGTCAATTCCTCATTTTTGTACAATATTGCTAGAAATACAAAAACATGTGTTTCGCTTCTAACAAAACACTAATCTCCACAAAGTAGACAACACATTATATATAAGGTATCACCAATTAGGTGTGTTTACTACATGCAACAGAGAGTAACATTTCCACTTCAACCTACTACTGAGAGTCACAGCTACTGGTAGCATATGCTCAGCTGAGTACACAACACCAGCGTTCAGTGGTGTGTACTTATTACAACGTTAAATTTAAGCAGCGGTCCAAATTAGGCCACGTCCCCTTACTTTTTATTAAGGTGATGCATCTCTAAAATTTGGAAAATTCACAATATGTAAGATAACTTATTGAAATTTATACTAGTCATTTACTCAGTAGTAGTGATGTTTTTGCCATCTAGCAAAATTATAAACTACATTGATATTTAGATAATATTCTATACCATCTAAATTCTTTGGAATTACCCTCCGTGGTGTAATGGTTACCATAGGTCGCGGGTTCAAACCCGGCGGAGGACGATGGATTTTTTTCAGGTGTAAAAATCCTTAGCATGGTTTACTTCGGAAGGGAAGTAAAGCCGTTGGTCCCGTGTCGTAGATTTACGGCACGTAAAAGAACCTCAAGCCTGATAAGAGAGGCCTCTGGGAAAAATTAAGCGGTCTTTCACGCCCAGTATAAAATGGGACGCTGAGAACCACAGCAGTTAAAGAGCGTCCATAAATAACACGCCATTTTTTTTAAATTCTTTGGTCTAATAAAATGAGTCACATGATGCATTTTTAAAGATGTTGACATACAAACATTCAGTTTTACAGAAAATGAGTTTACAAATAGATCTGTCATACTATATTTCTTAATATTTGCTGTAATTAGTAGAGGAAAACTATTACTTTCCAAAACGTATGCCTTTTTCAAAATTTGATACTTTATTTATAAAAATTTGAGAGTTATTTCCAAACAACAATGTGACCATTTCCTTTAACGTGGCTCTGAGAGACAGTATAAAACGTTTGAAACTTATTAGTGAAAAATTGCGTCGTGTGGCACATTTTGATTAGAGAAAGGTGTTGGAAAAATGTTTGCGAGAAAATGAGGTTTAAAAGTTGGGAGTACCTATTAATAAGCATGCGCTTACCCATTTATAGCTTCAGTTAATTTATACTTACAGTGCGCAGATTTGTAAAAACAATATATTTTCTTAAATCTTAAAATTCATATTATTTTATTATCAAACAAAATGATGTTTAAATTTTTCCCAATTTTTGGTTCAAATTCACAGATGCATCATCTCAAAAGGATTGAATCATAGTTTTTATCAGTACCTTTTCATTATTTAAGATTGTAACATTTATTTAAAAATTTAGTGCTGTTAAGTTAAATTAGTCAAGTTTTATCAGAAAACACTTTTTGTAATTTCTGGGTTGTAAAGCACATAACATACTCTTCTGATCTTAATATTCGAATCAGGTTTCTTCCGATAAATTACCGGTGATGGACTGTTAGCATTAGGTAGTCACTGAATGGTTTAAATCCTCACCAGAAATAAGGACAGGGAAAAGCTGAGAAAAATTATTACTTCATGGGAATGTCAGATGTAGACTTCTATTCCATTCATTTATAATATCTCAACGTTTATTTCCTCGTGTCATTTTTCACTGATTGCTTTTACCAGCATACTTTTCAAGTATGTGAGCTTAAGCAGAAGGAAGAAAAAGCTGAATCTTGGAAATATTAAAATATGTTGTCACTCAATCAATACATTTTATTCAACTAGCAGTAAGGGTACTGAAAGAGTGGCAATTTTGAAAGCTGTTTAAATCCGTAGTTTTTGTATTTGAAATGTTGCAATCATTTCCTCCCAAATAGTATCTAGTCAACCAGTAGGTTTTTGATTTAATTTATATTTTTTCCAAAACACAAGTTTTCTGTAGTTTTAATGTATTTTAAGATACCCTCCAATTGGTGTATTCCCATTATAAACCCCATCTAGAATTACACAACCTTATGAGCACCATAACCTTGTTAATACATCCTACCTACAATTTATGTACGAACATAGTCCAGAAATTAAGCACCGTTTGAATTTCATTTACTCAGAAAGTTATTTTAGGAAGAATACTTAACTTAATCCGCTTACTGTCCCCTTATAGAGCACTTACAACCTCGGATTTATTCGCAGATGCCAGTGCTTTGGGTTAGAAGTATACGAAGAACCAGCTGCATTTATTTATAGAATGAAGAACCTGGAGCGAAAGATCAGCCTGTAGCCAGGCATGAGAGTGAAGAAGTAGATGATATTAAACGAAGGCGAAATGAATGCTAGCAAAGGTAATGGTTGATCACCCTGGCAAAATGAATGGAGAATCAAATTGAATAACCGGGAGAAAACCCTCCCATACACCGCCTTCTTCCCCATAATTCCCACCCGCAGTCCCTTGGGATTGAATCTGGACCGCCTAAGGTGAGAGGCAAGCGATCTAACTAGTCGGCCTAAATTGAAAAGAAAAGAAGGGGGGAAAAAAACAACAGAAAATTGAAGCTTACTTTCTTTCCCAACAAAACCACCTCCTTGAATCTACTATTTTCAGCTGTCTACGAGCTTTAAAATTAACATATTGAGTGTCATAGGGCCCATTAAGCAAACATTTAGGACAAAATGTCACTAAGAAAAGAATGAGAAATGATTTGGAAGGATATCTGTATCTCATCTAGTGTTATACATACGTTTGGAACGATTCTGTTGCTCACCTGATTCTTCAAAATACCTGTGACGAGAGCCCGGGTCGAGTATCGTCATACGCATTTATTTATTGTTGAACATTTAATCACTTTCTTACATTTTTTTGCTCATAATTGTATCACCATATACTTCGTATAATTAACTGTAAAATTCAGAAATTTTAAATCTGATCATCCAAAACCGTATACGAAGGATTGTATGCCACAAATGTCGATTTGAACATTCACAGAAAGCACTATAATAGCCTGTTTAGTCTGAAAATTTACGAAAGAAATATGGAGAGAAACAGTCGTGGAAACCATTGGATCTTAAGTAAACGCTCGAGAGTAATCTCCGATTCCTCTCTGGTTACCTCATTTTTGAAAACAATATAAAAGGAATCAAGTGGATCAAAATTAATTGCAGTACAGTAAACATTTGTTTCCAGGGACTAGAACATATTCACTGAAGGAAGAAGATAAATTGTGCAAGTACAAAAGGGTAATCAAACTCACAAATCCTCAACTTAAGTAAATATTTCAAAAGCATGTAACAGGCTAGTGAGCAGAGACATACATTGTGGGCTATCAAAGCTATCACTGAAGCCTATAATCTAACTAAATTATAAATCAGTAAGCATTCCCTCATGGAAAATAAGAGAGCAGGTGAAATATGTCTCGTTCTCTATACTATAGAGCCGAGCTTCGTATGCTTGAAGCTGCAGCCCTACATTATGATACGGTTAAAGAAGGCTTTGGAACGCAGAAATCAGCAGGCGAAGGCTTCGGTAAACGAAATCGCTACTCCACACAGGTACGTCCCCGGATAACATCGCACGGCCACGACTGGCTTGTTTTCCTATTTGCAATTCTGCATAACACGTGGAGATAAAATCATGAAATACCGTGTTGTGTTTTTAATTGTAGTTATTGCATGATAAACTACTTTTACGGTGCGTAATAGTAATGAGTCTTAGAGTAAGTATATATTACTATTATTCGGTTCATAACGTACAGTGTGCCAAGACAGTTGCCAGCACTAATTCTTCGAAATGGACAAATAATATGTAATTAAGCAAATATTGAACAAACCGTTCTTAGAACTGAAATCGTAAAACAGGTGAGGCCTGTACCAGCTCTTCCGCACTTACAGTATGAGCAGAAAGAGAATAATAAGAACCCTTTCTGTGTGCTTCATGCGAACCAATCAACTTTATTGCTAGACATGCTAGCTGTTTGGAACAGAGAAAACGCTCTGTAATACGACGGGTTTTGCAAACTTAGCGTATAGTGTCACAGCTCTGGATAAATGTAAGAGATTAACAACGCACATAAAATAACATTTAGTGTACAATTTCTTACAGTATTTTCCGGCTGTGCTATGTCTAGCGATAGCCCAGATCATAAACTCAGTTTACGCCACTTCTCCAATGGTATAGGCTTTGTGTTTGCGCGACGAGCCATGGCTGGCTGCTGCGTTATATTGTCCAAGGACTTGGGAGTCTTTCTTGTTTATTATCATCATTGTTGGACCTTCTTAAACTTTATTTGGTATTATATCTGTGAAGTTGTAATCCTGTTTTACTCCAACCTGCTCTTCTCTCACAACTATAAGATTCTGAAAGTTACCACCTACTTGTTATTTATATGTTATACTGAGTGGGAGGTGAATAAGTGCAAATATTGATGTTTGGTGGATAACAAACACATGCGTGTGTCTTGGTTAATTGGCTTACTAATAGCATTGTTATAAATGAAGCACAAATTCCAAGGTCTAATGTGTTTTGAAAAGCTCTTTGCTAAGTCTATATTGTGTTTACATACATCGTACCACCTACAGTCGGGCAGGGCAGTGTGACTTGATGTAAACAACAAGATGTCTGAGATAAGGAATAATAGCCATCCAACATCGTTAAATCTTTCTCATGAGCATGCATTTAGAAAACAGCGAAAAAGACTGCCAATACTCTAACATCAATTCATCCTCAAACACTGATATAAACATTTGCACTTATTCACCTCTCAGCTTGTATAATAAATTTGGTTATCTGAAGACATCAATTATAAACTTAGCAGATATAGCTCTTGTACATGTACTTATCTTGAATCACCCACTTTATCGTGCTAGCGAAGAAATTTTCACATACACTGTTTCTACCATGGATAGGCATGGTTTGTCATAACATTTTTTTACTCCCATTCGTTCTATTCCTATCATGTGGTAAGTAGTAGGTGAGGCATTATGTGCTTCCTTTCAAAGCTGTAAATTTCACACATCGGGATCCCCTTTATGGTTCGACGTTGCCAGTTTCATTATTTGTTGTCAATATTCTGAAGACATTTAACCTGAATTTCGTGTTACGCGATTGTTAGTAACGTTTCTTTGAAAAGATTCTCTGTTGTGATAAACGTAAAAAATTAGGTAAGTTTAAGTGTCCAGAGCCCAGCTATCTAATCATCATAGCAGATTAATTTGTTGTATTTTAAACGTTAACTTTAAACAAACTGAATTTAAACGCTTGAATAAACACAAGCTTTAATGTATTAACGTGTCTGTACCGCCATTGTGTTTATGCTATGGATGCTCCAGCAAGAATTATGTATTACTACGAAAATTAAGTATTACCAGAATTACTCTGTTTGCTGCAACTTTACTAAAATAATACAATGTACGTTATTTATAAATCCTGGACCTCATTTTCTTTAACTATTTACCCACTATTTCTTGGTGTTTGCATATTTTTTCTTTCTCTACAATTACTATGTACAAAGTGTATATTATATTTCACACAAAAATTCGATACCATTTTTAGATTAAAAGAAGCCCGCGTGTCTCTGTGGACAGCATAGCTCAAAAACGAAAAAAAGAAAAAAACGTTAAATATCACAATTGGTTTTTAAGTTTCCTATATTTCAAGAATGTGTCATGGAGATTTGGAAGAAAATTTCTCCAACCCTGACTATTCTTTACGTGGAAAAATTGTCTAAAGTTTTGTTTTTCTCAAAAATGGCTCTAACAACTTTGATTAAAATACTAAACAAAACATAAAATGTATATCTAATTTTCTGAAGACCTCTTCATTCTAGATGAATTTTGCCCAAGTAGTAAACCGTAAGAGACTGAATGAAGATCCTGTTAAAACAGGATGGTATATATATTCTTTCCGAGATACCTACTCCTTCTTATTGGTTTCGGTTTTAAACTACGTAACTTTTCTCAAACTGAAGGTCATATTTCGTTTCATCTTTCTTTGGTTTTTCTCTGGCCGTGCTAAGCGAAATCCAAATTTCAATTGTTCCACAAGCTTTTTAAAAGATTTGATTATTTCTTTAGCCTAGTGTATTACCTTATTTACCTTTAACTTACAAGGAACTAATACAGCTATTTCCGCTAATGTTTATCTCAATTTCCACGATGTAGATAAAGGAATAATCTTTTGTATTAAGCTAATAACAGTTTATAGAGAAAATCATGTCGATGGAACACATCGGATTCTTTAAAGAGAGATTATCTAAAAGATCATCTTTCTGAACTGTGATATTCCGATCACTGCGAAGTTACTCCCAAAGTAAACGCAATTAATGTGACGATAAATTTCATAGTCTACCGCGTTCAGAGATATTGTGCATAGATCCAATATGTACTAAACTGTGATATATGAGAGCCAGAAGTGCACTAGAAGACCAAAAGTGCTAGTTTCCAGTGTGAGCCATCTATCAACTGAACTTCATGAGCGGAGTAAACACTATCTGCTATTTGTAACTTACAACTTTGGAAAGTAAGTGAGGTGGACTGTGAAAACCGAAACGGAGGGTCCACACTTGGCCTTTGAGTGATTTCCTTGTGTGCAATCTCGTATACCTCTACAGTCTACACGAGGGACTTAATCGTTTTCTGCGTTTAACTATCACTTGAGTAAATTTCCGTACAATACGAGGGAGCATGCGATTTACGAGATCAAACGCATCCTCTTCCTTTTTAGCTATCGCTAATGTTTTCAAAATCAAAGGCAAGCGAATACTTTTGTAAGAGTGTCATAGACATGCGTCTTCCTCTGTCACTGGCTACCATCTCCGTTCATTAACTTTGTATCCAAATCAAATATAACGATGAGTTGATGTAAATGAATTGATTTCACCCATTAAGTTTTACTAATAACACTTATGTGTGGAATATAGTATGATATATCCATATAAAATACTCATAGCTAATGCAGCATTAACTGCGAATGAATAGTGAACGCTCATTTGAGAATTATTCATATATGTTTACGATTGATAATTAGCAGGAAGGACATTTGAGATACATAAAAACTAAATTTCACGGTATATTTACCTGTAGATGCAAGCATCACGTGCTCTCCGAACCGGTTTTTGAACAGAGAAGCGGAAGTAGCAGCCTCACTAATCGTAAGTGGATAGTTAGTGTACAGACACACGCAAGTATCTGAAGTCTTACACTCCCTTAGTATTGTTAATTTGCAATCCCTCTAACGTTATCCCATCTGCGCGTTCTCTAGTAATTAGTACTACTAGTAGTACACTAAGAACTCGAAATTTAAGCGCATAGGAATTAACTTCTATTAATTAGATTTGATTCTGTAATGTAAGTCCTTAAATATCTAGACAGAACAATTTAATAGACGAATGTAAAATGTGTGTATATCCAGGTACTTTTCTTCAACTGAACAAATAGGGCATTACTTTTATGTGTCATAAATAAACTCTTTTCTCTACCCAACCATAGCATTCCACCAAATATTCGATGCTCAGATTTCACCACTGTGTAAAAGAGTTTAAAAAGCTGCGCCTATTAACAAAGCAGGATTAATTCAAAACTTTGTATACAATGTTAATATATTCCAAATATACGATACATAAAACATCTGAAGTGTTGCATTCACATGACTTTATCTATTATGCAAACATACTATTCTTACAAAAACTGTTATTATATCTATATAACCCTAACCATTATAAACATTACCGGAAATGCCCTTATTACTTAGTTCCTTAAGTAAAGGGGGAATTGCATTATTGTGTAGTAAGTAATCAAAATCGTTGGAGCAATTTTTGAGAAAACCAAAGTTATTTCCATACAAAGGGTATTTGGGGGTGGGGGGAATTTGTTAAAAATCTTCGTGCCGCATCCTTGTAAGACTTTTTATTTCATGACGACAGCCCACAAGGAACCTTGGCCAACCGCTCGGCCGCAGCATCCTCCATCTTGACCCCAAGGCGTCATGAATGAGGTGCAGTGCTGGAGGATGAGACGTAATCAGCGCTTCGAGTCCATCCCGGCCGGTTGATGCGTCTTCTCCATCTGGAGCCACTACTTCTCAATCGAATAGCTCCTCAATTGGCCCTCCAGGGACCTCACGAGGCTGAGTGCACCCCGGACCAGGTTTCCCGCTTGACAAGCAGCAGCGCTACCACGACCTTGGAAGATACTGACTTGACGTTTTTGAGCTTTGCTGCTCATAGACACAGACACTGAGACAGAGGTACTCGGACAATTTTTCTAAAAATGTGTTGTTGTTTTTCTGGATTCAGGTGGTTTCAAAACATATATTTCCGGTGAAATCTCGGTATCGAATTTTTGTTTGCAGTACAATACCATCTCTGTACACTATGTTCATAGTGCGTGCAGAGTGTAAAAATGCTTATTTTGGATTCAACAGTTCCCAAAACATGTATTTCCGGTGAAATCTTGGTATCGAAGTTTCGGATGGGAACAGTACCTTCTCTATCTATTATGTACATTGTACATATGCACTAGAAAAAGTAAAAGTTGCTCCACTCGACATTTTATGTTAATATTTATTAGTAAGCCACTTGGATGCTATTATTTGCTCGAAAATTCCAATAAAGTAATAATATGATAAATAAGATGTATGTGTTGTATTTTTTTAAAGAATAAGCTGTGGAGCTATTTTTATTACAAATAAATGTTGCAGGATTTTTATAACGGGGAAATCATAAGATAAAGACAAATCGTGCATAAAATTAGCTTTGTTTAAAACAAACTGTTTCAAGATTTTGAGAGGGGGCGGAGTTCTGAGATATCCGTTATATTGACTTAAAATGTTTAACATCTTGTCATTTTTAAAGTGATTTCGCCATTCAGCCATTTCTTATGACGTCACGGAAAGGATATGGAATTCCAAGGCAAGCATATAGAGATATCGATTGTGTTCTGTAGCTGCCTACGATATAATCTTAATAAAAACATTACAGCTAAAGTAAATTTCGGTTAACATGAAGTAGATGGAAAAACAAACTTTCGTAAGAATAGTTTCGTAATGTATATATTAAATAAAAATAGTGAAAAGAGAAAGAGTATGTCACGCAGGCATTAAATACAAAATTTTCTTTTAGTTTTAGCTTGTGATGTTACCATCATTCTTCATACGCGTTGGTAAAATAACCCACATCAACAGTTTCATGAAGACTTTCTGAAATATCTGGTAAGCGTCGTTTCAAGAATCTAAACATTTTATTTGGTGGTGATTTGAAAAGTTTACAATACAAACTTTATCCTCAATTACCGTTCGAGTTAATGAACATATACCCGGTGTCTTTAAGAATTCTCCTTTACCAATTTGTCTTCTTGGCTCTCCTGTTCAAACTATTTTAGAAATCATTAATTCATGTAGCCTCCCTTCAGGCTAATGGCAGCCTAATGTGACTTCAACTGCAGAAGACTTGTAGTATCAGGGGATAATTACGATTCAATCGATCACAAAATAGTTATATACCTTATGAGACACTTAAAGTTTACACCCCCTGCAATTAATTTCTAAGATCAGCTTAATTATAATATTAAAGGAGTTTTTAAGCAGGTAACAAAATTTGAATGAACCCAACTATTTGTCACATAATTTATGTGATGTTTATAGCATACCAGAACGCAATGGTAACCATATTGGTGATTTCAATTCCAACTCAATCTTATTTGAAGTACGTAAACAATTTTAATGAAAGGATTACTGAATATTTAAAAAGAAAACGACATGTTAAACTCACATCACTTTCTCTACTCTCTGTTGTTAGTTAGGGTTCATACAAACCATTTACGAAAGCTTATCTTCTCATCTGCTTCATTTAATTTAAATACACCTTTGTAGAAGTACCTAAATTGCACATTTAGTAATAGATACAAAGGGAACAATAACAGTCAAATGTTTAAGACCTGGACATTGCTAATTGGCAAGCCATACTCTTTCCACGCCTACGCGAGAAATAACTGACATGGCGTTAAAAGAATTAACATAGATATTGAACAATTGTAGCCACAAATAACGGATATATATGAAATAGCTTAAGGACGAAGAAGTTATTTGTAATAATTTATGCGCTTTAAACAGATCATTTTATATGTGGTACGCTTATATCTATTGTTTAAAGTTTACTAGTTATACCAGTGGCCAAGATATACCGTATTTGGTGTGTGCAATTATCCCTTTGTGTGTTAAAAGGGTTGCCGAACTCAACGAAGCTATTTCAAGTTAAAGCCGGTCGGTGAGAAACTAGCGTAAGCGACATTCATTTTATCTCAGTCAGCGGGTGGAAACCGCTGATAAGCAAAAGAGTGGAGAAACAATGGTCACTTAAGCCGTTTCCCATGACCGGTTTTAACTTGAAGTAGTTCCGTTTAATTCTGCAGTTCTTTTAACGCACTAAGGGATATCCGCACACGTAAAGTACATTCCTTCCGAATGATGGGAAATTCACAGCCGGATTTCAAAAACAGGCATCCCGTCAAGTCAGGGGTACCATATTTCTGGTTGGAATGCAATCTACTTACCACAGTTAAGCAGCAGAAACAGCAAAAGTGTTTCGCCTGCGGTGTGGTAGCAAAAGTGTTTCGCCTGCGGTGCCTTGGTAGTAAAAGCGGGCGTTAAACACTATTAAGTAAAGGTGTTTTCCGAAATAGAAGTTCCAACTAATAGATTCACAAAGAACTTTTCATAATTTACTTACTACATTGAGTGAAAATTTCTGGGACATCTTATGATTTGCCTACATGTGCGTGGTTTCAAGCTTGTTTAGAAATGATTTCACGTGACTTCATTGTATGTTCTAAATTGTTTCTGCCAACTGCACGAGAGAAAAACAAACTTTCTAAAACAAATTACATTGTCTTCTCTAGCTATAAAATTTATTTCTAAAGCAGTTCTGCAACTTAAGCACATAAGAGTTAATTTTTCTATTTCTAATCATAATAAATGTTGGCAGAAATTATGCCTATACACATACTGTTATAGGTACATTAAGTGCATTGAAGAGACTGAGATGACAGTAAGATAGCTTGGTGCATGTCAGGCTTGTTATTAAATTCTCTTTGCACTACCATGTGGGAAATAAAGGAAATGTCACTCAAAGTTACTCGCGTATGGTTCAACATGTTTTAAAATTCAAAGGAACGGCACCCAATTTGAAGATGGTTAGCTTTACAGAGGCTGCTGTTGTACATAAACTGAATGTTTTGACTAGATAGCTCTTCTTCTATAACACACATATATTGAAATTTTCTGGTAAAATCATAGCTCCTCTTCTCTAATATATGTCTGTATATGTGGGTATATGTACATGTGCTTGTGAGTAAAAAGAAAACGGAAAACAAAGGAAATGTATGTAAAATGTAAAAAGGAAAAAAAGAGGGCAAAGAAAAAGAAATACAGTGCCAGAGTTTCGACAAGGCTCCGGAACTTTTGAAAAAAAAAGAAAAAAAAAAAGAATAATAGCATTGATGGTAATCAACGCAGCAAATGAACTTCGCAGCTCGATGAGCACACTAGATTTGTGAATTAGGTAAAAACAAAACAATTTATAATCTGTAGTATATCTATAGATATTCAGGACCGTCTAAAATAGTGTATACCTTTTGTGTTTAAATCAATTTTATTCCAATTTTTCCACTTGTATCTAAACAAATATTGGTTATTTTTTAATGTTTACCAGACATGGGAAATTCAATAAAATTCAAGAACATTGCACTGGCTCATTACTAAAACATCAATTTTATTTTTTGATCATCTCAATGTTGCAAACGAATAGCATTTATAATCAATATATCCAGGGAAATGTATGAAATAAGTGCATATAAAGAATGTTTATAATTTAAGAATTGCTATTTAGAGTGGAGGAATTTTCTGAAATTCTTCGCCGTGCATGATGTGCTTTATCTTCGTTTTATGTTTATTTTCTCTCGTTTTTACAGTATTCATACACACACGCGTTTTATAAAACATGTTTGTGGTTTTGTTGTAATCTCAAATATTGTGTATTTTTTGTGAAACCTCCATATGTAACTTTCACAATGTTTCCTCTACCTACCAGAGGTTAGTGCCAGAGAAAGCAGAAGAAGGAAAGCCACAAGGGATAGAACTATTTACCAACACAACCAATGTTGCTGTTGTTCTCTTGTCTTTTAATGCTCGAGGGCAAAGAGCCACGGGTTGGAATCTCGCTATGGGCATGGACGTTTTGTGTTTTGTGTTTCAGTTCTATGTAAGTCCTTCTGTCTCTCTTGATGGCCAATTAGGTTATGCCTGAAGGTTAATGTATGAAGAGCAAAAAAGTACATTATGCTGACCATATTATGAAGTATGGAAAGAGCAGCAGCAGCAGGGGCAGGAGTAGTAGAAGTAGCAGCAGTAGTAGTAGCAGTAGTAGTAGTATTTATTAAGTTTACAATAATACAATATTTGCGTCACACAGTGACATGAGTCGGGTGACCGTAAATGCTGTCTAAAAGTAATTCAGTTTAAAATATAACCTACATATCTATTTTGTATGTCTTTACAACATTGGAAATACACACATAGACACAAACACACACATACACACGCTCACGCGCTGCGACAGAATGTATGACAGAATAAGAGAATCAAGAATCACAGAACAAGAGAATGAATAGCCTAAACAGTCTCTAATTGGAATACGCCTTTGTTAGCGCTAATAACACACAAATATGTACGAGTTTGAGACCATAATTACGAAGAAGATGGAACTCCTGTAACTCCTAATAGTTAGAAGCCAACGAGGAAATAAACACACCAAACTATTTTTACTTTTAATTAAGAGTTTCAAATCAGTTATCAAAGCTATTCCAGGTTCTCTGACAGATTGTGTTAAGTGTTCTCTCGTCTGGTTCTCTCCTGCTGAGAACTTGAGCCATCTTGGCTGCTTCTCGTTCTAATTTGAGTACATATGTTACTGTGTTACATTTCCTACCATACTGTATAATATGCACAGCGACCACTCTGGTGCAGTGAACGGGCTGCGGTTTTACAGTTTATGCCTTGTTTGAACGTTATGTTCATCCTGCTGTTAGATATACCACACTCCTATACCGCTGCGTAAGTTTCATCAGTGCTACCCAAGCGCTCATGATTCACGTAAACACAACAAGGTGAGAATTTCAGTAATTAACATTTTCTTAATTGGAAAAATACGTTAGGTGAGCAGTGTTGCCAACCTTTTCCATTCCAAGGTACTTCTCCTCTGGCCGGTTTTACATGAAATAGTCCCGTTGAGTTCTTTAGCTCTTTTAACGCACGAAGGGATGTCTGCAAACACCAAATACGGGGCAGTTGGGCCACCACATATATATTCGGCCATTTGAATTTGTGTGTGTACGTGTGTGTTTCATCCTGGTGGAATCTGAAGTATACCAGTACTTAATATTTCCTGCTGTATTTTGGCAAACGTCAAATGTGAAAAACTACCAATGAAAATTTCCATTTGCAATTTTATTATTAACAAATCAGTCAACATGATATGGAAAGAACTGTAACTTTATAGTTGAGTTCTTCAGTAGCCGTGGCGTAGAAATCCTACATGAAACAATAAAAATATCTTTACCATACATTTTAATTACGGATCAGTTGTTTTCAGAAGACTGACAGGCAATAATTTAAGTACCTATATATAAGGTAAGAGCATTATCAAATTGGAAATGAATTGTTCAGGAATGGGAATACCAATTAGAGATGGACCAGCAGACAATATCCACACTGTTATTTGCGGATGAGCAGGTAGTAATTGCGTTAGAATATGAAGGTATAGAGTTTATGTTAAGAAAGTTACTAGAAGAATTTGATAAATGGGGTCAGAAATTACTTTTATGAAAATCAGTTTATATGGGATGTGCAACGAAACAAAATATTTAATTTTGGGAGAACAGAGAGGTTGTATTGGAGAATGTGAAGATTTCGAATATTTGAAAGTAAAGCAGTCAAATAACATACATAGGAAAATGACACCAAGAACAGAATCAATAAAGGTAAAATGTGGAATAGTATCCTGTGGAACAGACATATAGGTAAGTAAGAAAAATAAATTGCAGATATATAATACAATTGAAAAGTACTATCATATCTGGAACTGAAAAATAGAAATTTAAAAAAACTTAGAATTAAAACTTCATCTAATGCAAATGGCTTTTAAGAAGGTCAAAGAGACGTTTCAGATTGGAAATACAAATAATGTTATAACGGAAAAATGAATTTTAAGAATTCAATATTAGATTATGTAAAATTTATACAGCTGAATTGGTATGGACATGTCAGAAGAATGAATGCAAATAGGTTACCGAGAAAGGCGCTAGAGTGGAGTCCATCTGCAAGAAGAGAAAAAGGAAGACCTCAAAACTCATGGATACGGGAAAAAAGACCCCGAATGAGAGCAAGAGGGCTGGAATATATCGAATGGATGGATAGAGAAGAAGCATTATTTAGCTAAAGAAGGGTCTGAAAACATTGAAATCCTGTACATACATAAAAAATACATATACAAGATAGGGTATTAGAAAATTCATCCATCCTTTAAGAAATAATATAAACTTTCTGTAGTTCTTGAGGAAGTTAGCGATCATTGTGTATATGCTGGAACAGCCTACATTTATTGTCACGAGTACATCTGCTCCAGGAGTTGTGATCGGAGGAAGGAGGCCTTCAAGAACAAATAGGGAATAAGTGGTCCAAACAAACCCTCCATCAGATGGCTATACGACAAGACTGGGAATGTAGCGGATGTATCGAAACCTGGTCAACCTCAGGCTTAGTGTGATGCACCCCTGAAATTTGGAAAATTCGTAAGATGTAAAATATCCTAATATATATTTTGTTTCGGCTATAACAGACAATAATAGTGGTATTTATCACGTGTTAAAATTTTAGTTTCCACGGCGATTTAAATAATAATTTTTTTCTATAATTTCGTTAATCTAATTAAAATAAGCCACGTGATATATGTTCAAAATATTCAGATACAAAAATTCAGTTTAGCAGAAAATTAATATTAAAATAGATCTATCATATTTTTTGTATCATCGCCAACTAGTGTAGAAACCTTCCATACTCTCGAAATGTATTGCTTTTCAAAGTTTAATAATCAAATTCTCAAAATTGGAGGTTATTTAAAAAAAAGGATATAACCATTTAAGGGGCAGTATACAAAAGTTTAAACAAATTACTAAAAAAATGTATCATGTGTCACATCTTGAGTGCGGAAAAGTGCTGAAAACAAAATTTGACTTAAAAAGGCCTATTAATAAACATGCCCCTAACCATTTATAACTTTAGTTAATTGACGATTAAGTGCTTCAAGTGGGAAACATTATATACTTTTTAACCTTATTATTAACAACATTCTATTATGAAAAAAAATTCTTAAATTTGTTTTATTCAAATTTCACACATGCATCATCTTAAACACGAAAACATTACCGATGTGCAGGTTGCATATATATTGAGCTAAAACAGGACTAGTCAGTCTGAACTCTTCACTGGCTTTGCACATCCGTCTAGTAACTGCAGTCCAAGCACATGGAAATTCCACAAGCAGAATATATCTGGTTCATAAAAAACTGTAGAGTAGTGTGACAGAGGGGGGTTCCACACTTCAGCAATTTATTGGCTATTTGTACGTCAGACCCCATGATGAGCTGAGAGTAATAACAACGGGCAACAGAAACCGGACGTCTGGAGGGAGCCACCGTTTCGGGTAGGTTATCTCTACCAGGGGAGAGCTAGAAGCCCGCCCCTCAGGTCTAACCAACGTCCCTGAGTATAAAGACGGCTTTCACCGCCATCCCACCGCCGAGAGTTTTATTTCTAAGGCACAGTCAACTCCACAAGGGGGCGCCACCACTGCAGTCCTCGTCCACACAATCCTGAAAGAGGTCGGTTGGTTGAAATGAAGGGAAAGGAAGTTCGGGGAATGAAGAATTCTCCCCAGCAATCGCTTGACTTAGAAATTCCCCGAAAAACCCATGGGGCAGAGAGGTCGGCCGCGGGGAACCAATCCCACGACATCCCGAATACCAAACCCAGACGAAAAGCCTCAGCCTGGCTCGATTGGAAACTGTAACGACAAACGGGAAGCAGATGGACCACTGAGGCACCGTCTCATTTCGATGTATGTGAAAATGTCCAAAACAGTCAACTGTTGTTGAAAATATATTTGAGCTCTCCTTGTAGTTTAGCGCAAAAATACTGATCAGTGAGGGAATATAATATCGTGGCGGGATGCTGTCATAGTAGCTCAGTTGGTTGGAGCAACCGGACGGAAACGCGAAGATCCGTTGTCCAGATCCTAGCTATGATATTAAACTATTCAGTCTGGGTCTCTGTTTCCACAGCTTGCGAGAAAGAACAAGATCCACCAAGAATTCTGAAGTTTAATAAATATTTTATAATGTTTTATAGCTAAAATTCTATCATATTTTAGCATTAAATTACATGTCAAAATTTCAAAAATAAAACTAAGCGTCCCAAAGTAATTTGAATTGGTATTTAAAACACCTGTAACATGCATATTACCAGTAAAATGAAAAACGTGCGTATTAAATCACATTTTAGGCAATACCGTGGTAGAGTGGTTTGACCGCTTGCCTCTCACCAAGGCGGCCCGTGATTAATCATAGATGACTACATGCAGGACTTGTTGTGGACAAAACGGGCCTGTGTAAGTATTCTCCAGATTTTCCAGTTATGGCTCCACTCATTATACCACTTGCTCCATAAACACTTCTTCTTTAACGATTTTCGTTGTCATTTTGTATTCTATTCTTCCTACCTCTAACATCAAATCGGGCTTATTACCCATCCTGGCTACTGCATCGGATCTAAAGTCTGTCTGATCAACAGACATCTGACTTATAAGTCCTGAAGGGTGAAATTCCTCAATATGAGCAGAGTAAAAGAGATTTTAGCTTAAACACAGACTATTCAGAACTTTATAACACCGCCTGTCAAACTATTCAAATGCACGTTCACAAACAATTAATATTACGCAAATAATTTATATGGCAGAGATTTCGTTTTTGTAAAATTTGGCTGACATAGCGTATCCATCTTCTAAGTCTTGTAACCTATCTTCAAAAACTTTATGCCAAATATATGAACCTCACTTAATGTGTGCTGCGCGACATTTTATTACAACATTTTATGATGCACTTCTACATGGTCTTTCAGAAATGTATATATGTGCTTTGGTTTAGTTGATCATTTTTCACGATTTTAGTTGAGCTACTTACCAAACGGAAGCCCTGGGTTCGATTACCGGTACCTGCGTGGGAATTTTCTCCAGCTGGGAGACTTTGTCCGGGATGCACTCAACCTCCTGAAGTCCAGGGTCGGGGAGGGGGCAATTGAGTAGCTACTTCAGGGAAAATTAGAGCCTCCAGGCTGCGCGAATCGCATTAATTGGCCAGTGATGGAGGGGGCCTCGGGTTGCCAACCACGTCCCGTACTGTACTTCACCCATGATACCTGTATTTTTTTTTTTTTTTTTTTTTTTTTTATTTTCCGAACATTTACTGTGTTTTCTGTTTGATTACCGTTTTGCTGGTCCAATACACATATATACATTTCATAAACAGGTAAACACCCATGCCCAAGGCGAGACTCGAACCCACGATCCCCTGAGCCACGAAGCAACAAAGCGAGACATTTTAGCGAGCGCATCCATGGGGACTGGCTTTGTAATGTATCAGATTTTTTTTGGATAGTGTTAAAGGCCCTCTTTTACTGCAAATGTCATTGCAGGCGATGCCAATGATTATAAATGGAATGAAGATGGATCACCGTTGGAATGCGATGGCGGAGGAAACCGGAGAACCCGGCTGTCTAGGTGAGAGTCGAGTGGTCTAACCACTCGGTCACGGCTCGACTGTAATGGGTACATTTGAGGGACGCAGCGGTCGAGCGGTAGACCTTGGCGCAATTTCTGGCTGTAGCACCGTGGAGTTCAGTTTTAGTGTTCTAATTGGTTTAATTACCGCCATGCTTAACGTGTTGTTTAGCATTGAGCATTTAACTGTAAAACGTGGATTTTTTTTTTAATTTTTGCAGCTTAAATAATATTTTAAAATGTTTTAAAGGCCTTTGTTCACATAAAACTCTAAAAGAAAGACTATTGGCACTGTCGACAACTGATTTTATGTGTTTCGTATGTGTAATGTTTGTTATTGTTCGTTCAGTTATCATTAAAACATTTTCTTTAAAAAGTTCTTTAAATGTATTGGATAATATTGAATCATTTTGTATTAAATGCCTATACATTGAAAATGATTGGCAGGTGCCAATATACCATTTGGAACAGACAGATAACAAATCGAAAATCGTTATTAAACTAAAGGTAGAAATCAGTGGGACTCTATGCGATATTTAGTAACTATCAATAATACAACATATTTCGTGTATATTAGGCATATATAGCGTTTATCTGAGGTTTTGAGGGTGTGGGTATTTGCGTATAATCATTATTGCGTGGTATCGGTTTCTATGTCTGGCGCTCGTGCAGCATGGCAGCGTTTTAACATTCACCAAAAAAAAAAAAAAAAAAAAAAAAAGAAGTATAATATTGGGATATTCATTTTAAACAGTCAACTATATGAAGGGAATATTATCACTTTTACTTTTTATAACACATACCCATCAGGTAAAGAATTTAATGCATTCTATCAGAAAACTCAGTATTACATTTCACTGTGAATACGTGTTTTGAGAAATAAATAAAGTATAACACCTGTTCATGAAATGGTCCGTGTTTGCTCATGTGTCTGTGAGCAGCTAACTTAGATGCTGATTAAATAATTTACCTGTTATTTATGTTCAGCGTCATCAAAAGACGCCACACAAACATTTTCAAGAGAATAATCCTCACCCTATTTTTCTTCGCCACATTTTATTTCGTAAAACAAAACTGACAATTTGAATTAAAATATCACTTAGTTTAGATTTTTTATTTGACAAATAAAATGCATGCATTAAATTTTCTGAGTATAGCTTGCGAGGTTCTCTTCATTTGGAAGGAGTTTTGTATAAACTCATATAACTACTAAGCAACACGAGACAGACAACCCACATCAAAAGTGATCTCTCTAAAACATTATTTAAAATATTTTTGGTGCCATCAGCCAGTTGCGCGATATGCATTATTAGTGTTTTAATGTTTCAATAATTTGCCTTTTCTAAACATCCTGTGGCTGTTGAAATGTTCCTCACGATGTAAAGGAAATAGTATGGAACTTCAAGGCCCGCATATAGCGACCTGCTTTTAAACTTCCGACTCATTCGACTCCTTTATAACCCGTGAGCCTATAGCTAGAAAAATGAGCTATATAGAAAAAGCTTGTAGAAAGCTATATAAAATATACGATATAAGAGTGTTAAACACTTATTATATAGCAAGATACTTCTGGTGCCTTAGATATTTGCATCTTTTATGTCTCAAACTTTGAGAACAATTCCACCGGTTCCTTAATTTAAAATAAATTAAAAGAATAAATTTTAAATCTTCTGGTAGAGCGAATTTCTGTGTAATATCTAAACTGTAATTAGAATGTCATTTAAACAGAGTGATGAATAAATTCGTGAAGAGAATAACAAAAATATGGAATAAGCACTCTTTTGTTGTCTGTTGCACGAGATGTTTCAACTATTTCTATGTATTTAGGCATCTTTGAGTCCAAATGCGTAATAAGCTTTCTTGTGCATCCTCTCGTCACGGAATATAATGTTCTTTGCTTTTAGACATTTTGGCATTTACGGTGATACTAGAGGACAGCTACTGGTAGATTATGTATGATAATGCGGTATTTAATGGAATACAACTTAGTTCTATGTAGTTTTTAGTATTTTAAACATAAAAATGTAATTACAGATGTTTTATCTTGTGAGACAGTATCAGACGTCTTAAAGTCTGCAGAAATGTAAAAATAGCCTATATGCATTCCGTTATATTTTTCTTGATACCTAAACACGATTTCATATGTGTTCCATTGCACGATGGGATTATCTATGGAGTAGTTTCCTAATTTGTCATTAACAGGAAATGGAGTTTTAGGTAAATACATTTTTTTCTCTGCTTGCAGTTACAAGCGTGAAACTTCGTATGAACAGTAAATATAATACCACAATCACACACAAAACGTTTTATTTCACATAAAATGCATAATTTGAGAATAATTATATATAATTAAATAGTTTGCACATATTTTATGCATTTTTACGATTATACTATACACATATTCAAATATTAAGTTTTGCTTCTACATTTATTGTGTGTGATAAACAACATATGAATGTAACTCAGTTTGTAGAAGAGAAGCTGTGCAACCTTCTGCATATCCTGTAATCCTAGATTACTTTGGCACCGCAGGCAACGACAGTGGTGATATATGAATGAGGATGGAACACCGATGAAATGTGATGGCGCAATAAACTGGAGAACCCGGAGAAAACCCGCCCCTGCACTGCTTTGTCCACCACAAATCTCGAGAGACGAGCGGTTTGACCACTCGGCCACGGCGCGGTCGTAGATTGCTGTTGTCAACAGCCCACTGCAATATAAACATATATACGTAAAACGCAAGAAAGACGTTTCACATGCCAGAAAATTGCACCATGCACTTAAACTTAACATGATCACGCGTTGGAGTTGTTACTCTTTCTTGTTCCTTCAGTTCCGAAGTGCTGGGATATGCCTAATGCACGTTTTGAGTGATTCGCGTGTCGTTGTTAGCCAAATGCCGAACGTATAAAGTAGTGAAAGTTTTCGGTTGCAGCAGCATGTTAAAGAATTTTAGGTAGATTCAGTAGAGATGGACAAAGTCAATATTGTCAGCCTTGTGGAAAGTCTATAAAAGTCTATCAACCTCCCAAGTAACGCAGCATTTATTCGGCAACAATTCTTAGCGGATTCTCGTTCTTTTGTGAAGCAGGTGTTTTTAAGTGACGCAGAACACTCCAGCTCATATTCAGGACGTTTAATGTGTCCTGAGTTTATTAATCCACTACTGGTGAGTTATTAAAACCGTTTTCTTGTATTACAACATGTTCTATTATGGGAAATGAAACAAAATATTTGTTTTTAGCAAATATTTTAAAATTTTAACCAATATTTTCTAAATTTTAATGCATAAAATAAATAAATTTAACTTTATAACACCTAAAAATCGTTCCCAAGCGATTAAATTCTTTTGCGAGAAGTGTACGTTGACTTAAAATCAGTGGCCAACTTACTCAAATATAATAATGCTAACTGGATCATTTGTAATCATTTTCTTGCGTTAAAGCTCCTTTTTGTGCAACAGAAATGTTTCATGAAATTTACTTGCTACCATTGCATGTAAGAGTAGCACAGTGTCAAATACAAACGATATACATATCGTTATATTGAATCTGCTTACAGCCGCTTCACATAAAGTTTGGCTTGAAAGTGATTTCTTCAACACACTGATTCTGCTTTTCCCGGTTATGTAAGAAAATAAAAAGCAGGTATACTTGATGGGCCTCAAATGCAACTTCCTTGTGTCTGTCCAGAAATGTGCCAGTAAGATGGATGAAGCATGGGCGTAGTTTGCAATAGTTATCGCTGATAACTAAAAGAAGAAAACTATGAAATTATGGTTCATACTGCTGATAGTTAGCAATCGAGTGTAACAAGAGCATACAAAATCACTGCTGAAGCATCAAATGAGATTCTCTTAGCGTGTCCAAGCGAAACATCACAAACTTTCGCATGATTAAAATTTGAGTTTAGCATAACCTCTATACCAAATGTTTGCATTATCTTCCATCTCTTTACACACGCACACGCACACGCGCACGCACGCACGCACGCACTCACACACATATATACATACGATATCTGTGCAAAAATAAGCGCTTTTCAAAATCCATCCTTACTTTTAAGACACTGTATTATTTTGGTGTGTAAGTAAAAAATATATTAAGTACAAGATAATATCCAACATTCGTAAGTTGAAATGAATACTGAACATTGTAAAACCTAATATTAAATGTAAAAGTGCTTAAAAATGTTAAAACAGCTTCAGCTTATGGAGAGACATATGACACCTATATTAGCTAAGGGAAAATGTTTCCATGAATCTAACAAGAATTATCTTCCCCTTTTAATCAACATGTATGCTGAATTTCCTCATTAGTGCGTCGATTTAGACTTTCTCCACCTCACTGTTGCATTTGCCAGTTAACATACATTCGGATACCAATTTCAACTGTGGCATGGAAACATTTGTTAATTGCGTGTGAAAAAGAACTGAAATGTCAAATGTTGTGAGCGTTACATTTCCATCAGGTTCTCTACCTATTATGGTTTATTTTTATAGCCTGTACAAACAGTTCTTGTAAAGGCTTCATATTCTATCTACTATAAGTTAATTGAGATAAATGTTTGCACAATTAGCTTAATTTTCTACTTCGTTATGGGTACAAAGGAAATAGCGGTTGTAAAATGTTTAAAAAGAGATTGCTATATATCGCTCTTGAGGTTCCGTGCTCTTTTCATGATATTGCGAGAGAAAACTGAAAATTGCCAGTACTTCAAAGAATGGTGTACTGAACAAAATTAAAGGTATAAGATTTAAATCCACTGCACCTTTTAAAGAGGTGCATATTTTATGGCCTAAGATCTTTTATGGTTTACATTTACAAATAACTAACTAAACTCCTTCGGAATAAAGAGAATTTCATGGGCATCACACAGAAAGCTCAAATACATATTTTATTTTACTTATAACATATTTTAAATATATGGTATTTTAACTTTGCAACTACGAAGATAATGAATTGAATTCTACTTTTTGAATTTGCCCAGTATTTCGTTTTTGAGTTAGACATTCTCATAAACACACATAAACATTATCTTTTGTTTTTCTTTTTAACATTCCTTTTTAATATTTTCATTGTATCTCACATATGTTTTGATGTAAATGCAATAGATACTTAAACTGTATGCTAAACAAAATTCATTTACTCCAAAATGGTGAAAATCATCATGATGCTTAAAGCTGTGTTATTCATTCCTCCCTGAACATTTAAACTCCTAATATTGATTAAAAATTGCAATAGTATATAGTATTGGTTCAGTTTTAAATTTCACTTTTCTTATAAAAAACAAAGAATTTTCCGGCCTTTTATTGTTTTGGATTAACGCCAGCCGTGAAAGCCTAAGCATTCACCTCGGTTAGTTTATACAATAATTTCATTCGCTGTGAAATTATTTAACTCACCCCGTCCCTTCAGTTCGTTTATCACTATCACTTGACTTTCCTCTGTAACGTTGCCACGTGATAAAATACGTAGCCTCTTGTCCTGGACTGTTCACTCGCTGGGGAATTGAACACAAACTACCCCAAAATCTCGCGGAAGCAGCATCCAGTGCATGTCACAGCAGTCGTCACAACTCGCTCGGAGAACTCATTATTATATGGCATTCTAAATGCATTATCAAGCGTGCACAGATACATACACTTAGGTCGCGCCGTGGCCGAGTGGTCAGACCACTTGCCTCTCACCTAAATGGCCCGGGTTCGACCCCAAGCGACCGTATGTGAGATTTGTGGTGGACAAATCGGCGCAGGGGCGGGTTTTCTCCGGGTTCTCCATCACATGCCACCGGGGCTCCATCTTCATGTATTATCAGTGGCAACGTCTACGGTGCCGGAGCAATAAAAGCGGGCGTTAAAAAAAAAAAAAACACACGCACACGCTACTCAGTGATGACTCACTAACTCGCCCACGAGAGGACGCTCACTTATACCTCCGCTAAACCTACTGGGACACTCTGGGAAGTGTTCTGGTGGCAATGGGGATGAAAGAAACTTCAGTTGCCTATCGAGAGCGCGGTTTTTGCGCTGGGCGAGGGCACTACTTATCTTTGTTTATATCTTAACGTCCGGTTCGCGCTAGTCATTTGATAACGCGGCACCCAACTTCGTCTTACAATTCCCTCATCAAGGTGGGTTGTCTGTGCTATCTACAGCACACGATGAACTCTCACTTGGGTTTGACACTTGATGGGCGATGGCATTCCAGGAGCTGGAGTACGGAAATCGCATTGCTGGCAGCAGCTCTTCTCGCCACTTGGAATATGCAAACAATAGGAATGGCGACTTAAGTTCTTTAAGATATTATTCGTACCATGTTCTAGACGGTGGTCCTGGGAACTTTTATCACCGTGCTTTTCAGGAGCACCAGCTTTCTGCTATTGTTTTTTTTTTCTCTCTGTAGACTCCCACACTATCTCCAGACCCCGTTCTTAACCCCAGGGACTCCAACTGCGTCCAATGGCTCTTGGGAGAAACATCCGTCCATGCGGGGAATACGTCAGAGTCTCTATCCACCCTTCAGGTTCGCCACTGTACCTCGATCCTCCAGTTGTTGTCTCAAGGACTTCTCGTTCCAATATAGCGTAACCGGTAGGGCGGTAGCACATTCTATCATCTGCTAATCATCCTCTTTTGTCTTTCGTCTGTCCATCTAGCCATTCTCCTTGCTGATCCAGACGCCCTTACACCGCAGTAATATATACAGATTTGCTTTCTTTTCGTTTCTTAGCAAAGTCGTCTGTCATTTCTTTCGCCATTGTCTTTATCTCAGACTTAACAGAGTCAATGTCAAACCAGGACCGGATTTTATTTTTCCATTTATTTCTTCATGTCGTGGCCAAGTTCAGACCTTATTTTCTCTATTTCGGATATAAGCATTAAATGAGAAGTGGAATGATGACAGTTACATCTGCCATGGCGAAGATCCAGACGCAAGTGAAGAGTATAAAAAATGAACAAAACGGAATTCCATTGAAAATGTAACTTAAATCAAAGCAGTCATAGTAAAAACTGGACCAAGTCGCATTGTAATATGTTTAACGATAAAAAGCCAAGATGAATGAAATACTTAAAATTAATTCTTATTGGCCTGAATGGAGAAATTAGACAGTGAAAATATAAATTCCGGAATAAATGATGAAATCCTAGTGAAAGTTGAGCTTACATCAAAACAGTGACAGTAACAGTTAACTAAGCCACAGCATGTTCTAAGATGCCATTGTTGTATAAATATACCGATTACATTTCCCCCCTTGCAACTGTTGATTCTGCTACGGGTAGATTTTTTCATTTATGAAACTTATTAAGCTACAGATGTGCCTTAAGGCTTTCTTATATTTCATATATTACGTGTTTAGGCAAAGGTTTTTTCAAATCACATTCAATGAAAAATAGTCCTATTTACCAGAGATACATCAATTGTTGAGCCGAATCAGTAACTGTGCGATATCACTATTGCGCGAAAATATAAAGAAACAACAAAAGTATGCAAATATGAAGAAACATTCCAAATTTTTTGAAAGTAGGACATAACATCTCACACTTTACGGTTGCGGAGAAGGCTTACTTCATTAGCGCAAAAAAAAAAAAATACTTTGTAGGTCTGTCCACAAAGTAATAAGATATAAAATTAAATACCAAAAATTGCAAAGATTTTTATATATTTTAATCATTGTGAAACTCTTAAGCTCATAAAAAACAAACAGATGTTATTGGTTGACTTTCCTTGCTTAATACTAAATATAATATACCACTAAAAGCACCAATACGATATTAAAAATTCTTCAAGAACAGCGGAAGTTTATTTTCGCATCTGGCGTCAGATATAGAAACCTTACATGCTTTCAACTTTATTTTTGTTGAAAAGCGTTCCAGACACATTTTTCCGTATGCAATTGCTTGGAGTCTGTAAACTGTTACAGAGGAATCAGTCCAAATAGAAAATTATTTGAAACTAAGATATTGTAAATCTTACAGAAAATTAAGAAATAGCAAATACTTTACCAAACTATACAATATTTTGACACGTGAATTGAACTCTTACACACTGCAAAACGTAATTTTTGTTTCATGCATGGCTTAGAATATGACATTTCATACTTTGCCCATCTCTAGTTATTACCTCTCTGTGAGTGAAACAAACATTAGTGGATCTGATGTCAGAAGCAGTGAAAGGAACATTATCAATTTAAGAGAACAGAGAAGTAATAATTACAACTAATTTAAAGGCACGCTTATACACACAATGATAGGTGTACACTAACCTTACAAAGAAGATTATTTAATTAATATTTCCATTCTGGCTTGAACTAGGAATAAAAACTGGTTAATAGTACGTCTAATGTAGTCCATGGCACGCAAACAAAGTTTCGGAGGGTCACAGCGGTTCACGTAGTTCACTTGGATTAGAGACCGTCAGCATTCAATAATGCTGATTGCTTTGGTGACGCCAACATTTTCAACAGTTTCTCTTGAATAAGAACATACATTTTGACTTAATTCCATCCCGCGATCCTTGGTTTGATAGACTGCTATTGTACCTTAGTCCGCATGACCACAAATCCAGACGTCGAGGTGTTTATCCTTTCATGGTATTCATGGCACAGATTTTCATAAGATATTTTGCGCTATTACAAATTCCTGCTTTGTCCATAGAGCCTTTATAATCTGTATAATAATGGCAATGTGTTGGTAGGTGGCAGCAAAATAAACACTAATATCTGTTTTTTCCCCATCACGGAACGAGGAAAATATTTTCTTTGGTGTGGATATTATTTGCTTTCTCTGTTTAAAAGCACATGGTTATTTTACCATTACAGTTTCCACTTAAATCGTTAAAGTTACCAGGGTAAGGAAAGCAACATATATCATTATGCTTGTAAACATTCTTTTCAGAATTCTGACGTGTATGTGCTAGATACAGAGAATTGAATACAAATTTGTATACGTTTCTTTCCCAGAGAGCTGTATTAGAAAAATGCTTTTGAGTGTTGAATTCCTTTGAGGCGGTTATTGCGCGACAGCACACTGTACTTCGCTCCGCCAATCAGCGGCATAAGAGTGTTCCCTGACACTATATCTGTCTTAGGTACAGCTTTGGACACAAAAGTGAGTCATCCCCAGATTCCATGTATCATTTTACATATATACACCCCCCCCGCACACACACACACAGAGGGTGTTAATGAACTAACCCAAATAATTTGCGAGATTGTGCTGTGACTGATATAAGTAATTTGAGATCGGCGATGCATGGTCCCCGGATAAACATAACACAACTACATAGCGCTAAACGTGTGGGTATCAGGAGCTGATAAGTCGGTTTTAAAGCAAAGCATGTTGAAAAAATTACTTAGAATGTCTTTAAAACTGCTGCCCGAGTATAGCTATATCAATTTTTAGCAGTTCGTTACTCGCGTTCTCAAGATTTAATGTCGCAAAAATCTGTAAAATCTCGAACTAATCACTTGACAGAGCGACACTGAGCATTCATTAACTACGTTCTTGAATTATGTAGCCTACTCTGGATGTGTTTTTTCAACTGTTGTGGTGGCTTAATGCGTAACGCGGGAAACTGCTGTCCCAAGGGTCCTGAGTTTGATTCTTGTCATAGAGTAAATGTTTTTATTATTATTTGTTTCATTCCAGAAGAAGTGCCGCAATACGTGGCATCTGGCACTTCAGAAACTTTAAGTCGTTTCTTCGAAATTTCAATAAACAGGCTATAAGTCTCCTATCTCAAATTACTTATTTAAGTAATCTACATATTCTGTGAAAATATTTCGGTATAGTTCATTAACACCCAGTATACATTTATATATGTCAATGAAGCGTTATCTTCTAAAATTAAAAAAAAAAAAAAAGAAATATAATTAATGTCGTGTTAAGAACTTGCAGCCCGTATAAGCGCACTCAATTTTTTGGGGCATAGACATAAGTAAATGCCTGTAGTAATGTGGACGAGAAGTTACAAGATCCCAGGTTTCTTAAATTTGTGCCTAGAAGCCATCTTTCACCCATCTACAGGTAAATTGGAGTGCAACAATCTTTTTACCTCAGCCCACACATTCTCAAGGGGATTCAAATCTGGTAAACAGGAAGGCCAGTCTCCCACATTGATATTTTGCCTCCCTGAAAACCAATTTAAAACCTTTCGGAATGTGTGGACAGTATACTTATTCTGTATAAATTCAACAATTCTATCAGGATATTTCATTATCATCGAAATATTATCGAATATTTTCGTGTACTGCACACAGTTCAGTGTAGGGTCAAGTTGGTACAACATACCTAGACCGCCCCTTGATATCATACCCCAACACAATACAGATACGCGACTTTGATGGACTTGTGAAAACATGTACTTTTCATCGATCGGAACCCCTTTGGTCGATACCCAATCACCTTTCCGTTTTGTGTGGAAGGAAATGCCACCTCATCTACGAATAACACGTTATTCCAGTTGCGGTTGGCCTTTTCCTGTTAGATTCCTGAAAATGTTTCTAAGCATTGGTTTTATTAACTATACTTTTAGTATTTTTTCACACTATACAGATTAAAATCTGTTTCCATTGAGAGAGAACCATTCGTGCCTGATGCGCTTTCGTGTGTAGCATATTGCTGTTCGGTAGAATAAACCCTTAAAGAAGCATGATAGCAACTATCATATTATTATTTACTTTACCGAATGTCGTGTATGAAATAAGTATGTCTAAAATAAATGACTGATATGAGTTGATTCACATTAAAAAGAGAAGGGGGGAAAAAGGTTTGCTACAAGCGAGAAACGATTCTGCGACCTTCAAAAGAGGAGTAACCAACGTTGTACCACACCTCTACAGTGAACACGCATGTATATGTTTTGTGTTCCTAATATTTTTAGTTAATGTTGATACTTTGTTGTTGAAGAAGCGTAAGTTGTGTATTTGATTATGATTATTGATCATATTGATAAGTAGCATTAAGATTTGGCTTATTATACAACATTGGCACAGAAAATGCTAGAGAAGTTTGGAAAAATAAGCGTAAACATTTGAGGATTTCAACAGATGATAACTCAACATTATACTACTTGCAATTTTCAGATGATCAGTTAATTCTGGCGATAGAACATGAAGACTAATGTCTCCCAGAGAAATTGAATCAACAATACAACAAATGGGTCTAAAATGAATATGCATAAATCTAAATAGATAGTCATAGGATATATTTATCAATATTTGACACTACTAGAGGAAATGGTGATAGTTAAATATATAGGGGAACATAAATACCTGGGAGAAAAATTATACAAGATGAGAAATAAGAGAAGGAAATGGGATTAAAGATAAATTAAGGAAAGTATGCATGTCTGCTTTGAATAGTACATTATGGAACCAACAGGTCTCAACTGAAATTTTAAAATAATATTTGGTTGTATTACAACGTATGGCTCCGGCGTGTGGAATCTTGAATTATCAGTTAGAATCAAAATTATTGGCAACAGAAGTGAATCATTGGATGAGATCTGCTAGAATATCTTGAGTAGAAAAAATGATAAATTATACTGTAAAAGAAAATATGAATGCTCAAAATTAAATCTTAGGACTGCCTCCGTGGTCCAGTGGTTAGCGAGCTGACTCCTTATCCGGAGATCCCGGGTTCAATTTCCATCTAGGCCGGGAGATTTCTCTTTATCCAGAATTATTCCCTATTTTCCTCAGAGTCTGGAAGTATGAGTGTGAGAGTGAACGTCCATGTGTGTAAAATATCAATAAAATATCAACCTACAGTTAATATAGAGTTGTTTCACAAGTTGAAAGCCCTAATATGAAGAGATTTAAAGGGGGCTTATACACATGCAACAATAAAAATCATTTACATTTTGGAGTGTAGTCAACAGCAGCAATTAGAATGGTACGAGCAGGTTAAAAAAAACAGAAGATGAAAGATTGTCCAAAAGAATAATGGAGTGCATCCCAACGTGAATGAGGAGAAAAACAAGAACGCATAGCACGTGAATTTTATGGATCGAGAAACTGAGGAAGATAAGTGATCCAATAGGAAAGAATGGAGAATAGTGATAATACAATATTTAGCACTACAGTCTTGGGTGGCGGAAAAGTGTTTGTACCCTATGAAATCATGTTATGAAATACAATACACAAGACGTATTTTAAAAACTTAAAAGATCTTAAAGATAAGTATTTTATTGATGTAGGAAGTATTATAATTCTGCGTACTTGATCACACAATAAAGTATTCCGTTGGCATTCTACCGTGACACGTTATTCATAGTCACTGCATGTAACGAGATGCAGAGTAGTATTGTAGCTTATCAGTCCTTCTGTGCATACTCCGAATTATTGATGCAGATTTGCTTGAAACAAAGCACGTCCGTACTGGAGAATAACGTCATAGCATTCAACTTGCCCAAGTTCTGACAACAAAGAGAGGATCTCCTTGACTCTAAGTAAATGAGGAAAACGCAAGCAGTATTCACAGCTACTAACTGATGCACTCTTAGGATATATACAAGCCAAACAAAGCCTTGGTTCACTGTTTTCTTGTTACCATTTACTGTAGGTTAGGATATAACCCTGAAACCAGAAATTCTAATGTGTGTCAAAGACATCTTTTTCCACAAGAACGGCTGAGGAGATTAGGTATTATGGTGCTTAGTGTACATATTTCAAATGCACGTAAGTTACAAGTTTTTGTGGAAGGCGGAAGGGTGCTATGCTATTATATTTCGTTTGTAAACCCATCCAGCACGCTTTGCATAGCTTTTCCAATTTTACTTTGTCTAGCACCTATGTACATACAATGTACCTACATAAAAGCTTAACAGGGTATTGTATTCCACCCAAAACTACGATGTTGAGATTTCACCGAAAGTATATGTTCGTGTGTGTGTGCATGTGTGAAATTGCGTTTTATTTATGGACGCTCTTTAACTGCTGTGGTTCTCAGCGTCCCATGCTATACTGGGTGTGACGGACCGCTTAATTTTGCTCAGAGGCCTCATTATTACGCCCGAAAAAAATCTATCTTCCTCCGCCGGATTTGAACCCGCATCCGTGCATGTCTCTGTGTGTGGAACAGCATAGCTCAAAAACGAAAAGACCGTTAAATGCCAAACTTGGTATTTATGTTTAGTACCTTCCAGGTATGCGACACGAAGATTCTTAAGAAAATCCCTGCTCCACAAACTGCCCTTTACATGGAAAGAATTTTGAAAATATTGTTTTTCTCAAAAATGGCTCTAGCGATTTTGTTTAAAACAACGTATTTTAATTATATTTATATCACAAATAAAATTATACTTCGAACTGTCTTGGAATATCCCCTGAAGATCTCCTTATTCTGGATGAGTATTGCAGAATTTTCCTTGTTATAGGTTCCATTTTTAAGTCAGTTCTCAAACGGGTGCATGCAAAGCGAACCGAGTCTCAATTGTTTCACATAGTGACCAGATTCTGAAGGATTTGAGTATCGCTTCAGCTAAATGTATTCCCTTATTTTTCTTATACTTACAAGGAAGCAAGTGATAAAACAAATTCTGCTAATGTTTACCTCAATTAGCAAGATGTAGCTTAAAGAATAAACTTTTGTGAGAATCTTTGGTAAGAATATTTTGTATATGGAACAGCCAGAAAAAGTTAAGAATGGAACACATCAGACTTTAAAATTTAATTAGGACAAGCATTTGACATGGACTACCGATTTTTGTTCACTGTTCAGTACCAAAACCTTTATTTGATAAATATTTATATCCTGTGACTACCAAGAGGAAATTAATTTCAAACGCCCAAAACAAGCTTACCATGGCATTTCCCTCTTTTCTCCCTCTAACACCAAGCTTTTCTGGTAACTCGACTCTTTGACGACACTACTACGCTGCTAGAAACACGAAATTGAAAGAGGCAATCAAAACAACAAAATTTGGGAGCTGGTCCTACGTATACACTCATAGTCTAAAAAAAAAAACAAAAACAAACAAACAACATAATGCTCATAGATCTGACACTGCTGGCACGAATTGGCATTCCGCTTGGGTCAAGTTGCTCGGCTGAACATTCTATTTCAGAGTTTTATCCCAGGATGATATATATCAAGTAGCGAGAGCTCTTACATCTTCGCGCTCACTTCGCATTCAGTTCTCATTTTTATTAATCGCCTTATACGATTCTTTTGGTTTAAGGGGGTTAAACTTAGTAGACAGAGAAATGGGGTAGCGTGTATGTGCCTGCGTGTCACAGGAATAAGCACAAACCTGTGTTCAATAAAACAAGATATCATAACATTTAGCAAGTTTAAGCATCCAAAGAAATTGCCTTTATTTACGACTTCTAACCGTTTTCCGTTAACTTTAACTTAATAATCACGTTAAATATTAATGCGACTAAATACTTTAACAGATGCTCATATCCCAGAGAGAGAAATATATTAATTTAATCTGAAACGGGATTTTAATTGACTAGTATAGATCGTTAATGGCTAGAAAATGTAGGATAAGAAGAAGACAGAGAGTAAGGTAAGAACCTGAATTCATGATGATGTGTCATTTTCATTGCTTCATCACAGGCTTTACTAACGTGTAGAAAAATCCTTATGGGTCTCAAATTATAAAAATGTATATAAAATATTCAATTTTGATCATTTTTTGCAATTTCTATTTCATGACATTTCTTCAATCATAGACCATTATTTTTGTATTTTCTCGTCCGTTGCTTCTTTGGCTATTTTCCTCCACATATTCATACCATATAAAATGTTATATACTGAAATTTTGAACAGGGATAACTTTTTCAAGCATGGCGAATTTAACTATTCAACTGAGATAGGAGAGTAACTTAGCAATCCTTCGCTCACATTATTGGGGAAGAAACCTTTTGCTGTTTAATGGTTAGCCTGGAAAAGATTGATTGTGGTTGAAGGGGTGGCTAATTGTTAGGGAACAGGTATAATTTTAATTATAAATACCTGTGTGTACATACATACAAATGTGACATGTAGTCGAGTTGTTATTGTGGCAGTAGTGGTGAAGTCGTCTTCATTCGCTATGTGAACTTAACTGCTACGGTTTTGTAAAACCACCACTGCGTGCACTGCGCCACCAACGTCACCATTATCGTTACCACTACTTCATCGGATTACACTTCTCTTTGTAGGACTTAAAAGCCAATGCCTTGGGTCAATAGCTTTTCGAGAAGCAAACATAATTTAAATCATAGTCTATCCAAGATGGGTGATCAGCCCAATGCCTGGTAAGTCAGCGAAGAAGTACATAGGAAATGAAAATGACAAGAAACTTTGGGAATCAAATTATCCAACCCAATATACGCCTATCGACCAAGAAAAACTGTGATAAAACATCAGTCAGATGCGTAAGCCTGAAGGCTCCGGAACCTCCGAAATGCGTTACCATTTTTGGTATTGCAGTAGAGTACACATGTATAAATTGATTTATATCTTCTATGCATTACTTAAACTCATTAAGTAAATCAGTTTTCTTAGTATTTTTATAGGTCCTTTTCAATCTTTTAGGTAATTAAAGTTCGGCCCTGGTTCCGACTCACTATGGAAACGAGCTTAAATATATGTTCATAAATTCATTCGTCAAGTTGCATAAAAGCTTCCTATACGATTTTATAGATTAATTCATTTTTATGCATGTAGCAATGGTAAGAGTTAATTACACACCACAAGTGATGTAGCAAGAGAGAAAATATACAATTAAAACAGATTTCCAGCTCATTGTTAAAATAACAAAATGCAACACGTTATGCACATGGATACTTACAAACTCATGCTGTAAAGAATTATTTGCACAAAATGAACAAAACAGAGAATTCAGTAATAATAAATGTCAAATTTCAGTGTTTGATATTACAATTTACGTTTAATTTGTGCTGTGATATGACACCCTCTGGCTTGTATTTTGGGAGAATTCAAAATTTGGGGAAGCGATACGCTGAATAATAATAGAGTAAAATTAATCAGGTTGCAAATTGCCCACACGCATGTGACACTCCCCATTCCCATCTCCAAAATGTTTCCAACAGTCTGTGAAGACTGTGTTAACCGTATAACCGTTATATAACAAAAGAAAAATAGCAGGATTATGGTGAGATATACTTATATTTCTTGTTGCACAAGTTTTCTTCTTTCTATTATTTTGCTGAACCTTCTGTCGTAGATGCTATTAAACTAGATTCCATTGTTTTCATTGTTACATCATTATATCCTGCCATAGATATCCTTCTACTAGAGCGTATCACGGCGCATATGAAACCATCTACGAGTGTGGACAACCATAGTTTTCTCCAAAAATTACCACAGAAAATATAACAAACGTTTTTGAGATTATCTAATAAGTTCCCAAATGTGTGGCACTGATTGGAGACAAAAATATCCAGCGACATTTAATGACAATAATTAAGAAATCAATTCGTATTAATAAGGATGTTAGTATTATAATATATACATTTAATGATAGTAACATCTGTTTACATTTCATTCGAAATCAGATTCAACAATTTAAACAAATCAACCTATCATGGAACATTATGTCGCTAGTACCACTATTGAAACACCCTCTGCCCTCTAAAGTAAGTTTTGTAGCGTTTCAGCTGAATTGTAGTTCGTCCAAAAGCGAAATTCGAGAAAAATGCTAACTTCTCTTTCACAAGAGTTTCACGGATTAAAACGGATAACCAGTTGCGTTTCGTCTTTAACTGAGGCTGGTGCTTGGGCTAAGTCATTGGGCTAGTGAATTACTGATGATAACCTTCACCAGACATGAAAAGCTTGAGCTCATAGCAATCTCATTCCTCCAATACACTTTCCACATAGCTTTCATTATAGCTGCTCACTCGTGTTCATGACTGAAAACAAACTATACACAGTGACGGTCCATGTGGCGTAGAATAACAATATCACTTCAATAATACGTGGGAAAAGGATTGCTCTCGTATTCAGTATGGGATATGTTTATTGCGTGCTACATGGCTCCACCATATGAAACATTGTAATGTAACAAATGATTCAAAATTGGTTATAAATAAAGCCTTCAATTCAATGTTACAAATAACGCACTCGACGCTGTGACGCATAAAAGTTGACAACTTCACGCCACTGCACGATAATACTGCAGTCAGTCACGACTCCGTACAATTCAGAACGTAGTTACTCCCTGGCGTCACAGAACTTTCTGGATGCTGTTGAAGCTTCTGGACGATTTTAGCACATGTTGCGTTTCAAAGTCTCTGGTCACCTTCGCGCCGCTTTTCCTGTTTTTAGCGCTCTAAAGACCTCCAACTGCGTCGATTCAGATACTAAAGCGACATTTCCACTCTGCATATGTAATGCAAACCTTTACGTCTATAGTACCATTAACTTGCACAAAATGACACCTACCGCTTCACACCATTGCAGAGAAATAGAAGAAAGCTTTGGGTTGGTAAGGTTTGCGAAACAAGACATACGACTATTCTTTAATCCCTTACAACTGAAATTAATTGCGTTACAAAGTAGTACCCATACAAAATCAAGGGAAAACATGCTTGGTGCTCTACCGGATGTTGCCAAGGGACTTATACGCCAAGTTGAAAGAGTTTTAGATCGCATTGTGGAAGGAGAATGAAGTCATATCACCCCACCTAAGCAGCTCCTCGCCTCTGAACTGCACCTTAACCAGTCGCTGGTTCCTCCATTCCTGAGGTGAGCGCAACGCATTGTAGGTCATTTGTGTCTGTGCTAAAAGATGACGTTTATAATAACCAAATGACGCCAACGGAGTTGGAGATGTAATGGGTACCAGAACACAAAGTAGAGGAAGAACGGGCCTATGAAGCTGTGTGGTGTGTGTATTGCGCTAGTGTGTGGGGCAGAAATTATTACTAAGATCAGCAAATAGATTAAAGAAGAACCAGAAATGTGTCCCTAATGAGGCCAGGATTAGCGTGAGCAAAGTTACGTCGCAGGCCCAGAAGAGTAGCTTCCATGAAGACTGAAAGAGTTTCACATCTAGACTACAGCTACGTTGTAAAGTTCCTAAAAATTAAAATAATTTTGTTTCGCTTAGAGCCCTAAACGTATTTAACAAATTAAAGCATCGCCTATATATAGGCGATTAAGATACCGCAATCTTAAACTACTCCATAACTTCATAGTATATACAGTGGAGAGTGGCGCTGGGAGTTCAGATAGAGACAAATCGTCGAAAAGAAGCTTATTTGGATCCAACAATTTTAGTGATGCCAGATAACGACATATTCTTAACTGATGTTTATAAAGGCGAGAGGTTATTAATATCTGCAGTTTCTACACAGAAAAATATTAAAAAAAAACCAAAAGAAAACATTCTTGCGCTGTATATTCAAGAGTCTTAACAAGCAGTTTACTCAGTTGTCCACAGTTCAGGTGCATTTCGAGTAGATAAACGTTAAACCAGCAGTCTTTGTGTTGTTTTCTAAAAGTAAAAGTAACCATATTTGCTTACTTGAAACAAAACTTCAAGCAATTGGCTCCTAAAGAAATGACCACTGATTTCTAGATGGAACTTTTTGAACCAACCAAACTTGTCTGACTAAGAGGTGAAAGGCACGGTTATTTTTTCTTCGTCTTTCACAAAGTTTTTGGAGGAAGGTACAGAATAATGTGCTCTCAAAAATGTATGTGCAGAGCCAATCAGAAAGTTTTAAACTCAAACAGGATATGCAATGCCCTTTCATTCACAAAACCAGAAGAAGTAGAGGAAGAATGAATCTCCAAAGCCAGTTGGAACAAAATAAAAACATGAATTGTTGGACTGCTTTTGGACAGTAATTGGAAAGTCACAGGTTTCAAGTGACAGTTGGAATTGTCAACAAAAAAGGTACAGGATAAAAATAACGCGGCTAAAGGCAGGAACCACCAATTGAACCGTACATCCGAGTGAAAGTTTTGATTGTGTTTGAAGAAATAATCATACTAGTACATCCAATTGCAGAATGTAAGAGTGCAACTTAATATACATAGGAGTGAAAGGAAGAACAAAAAATGCCTCGATAGACGACAGAATTTAAGAGTCACTGAATCAATGAAGCAGTCTAGAAACTCATATACATTTTTAAAGATGCTTCTTTCTTTAACCAAGTGAATTAAAATGAATGAATGAATTTAACTCGGTTGCTATCCCGTGAAGCCATTTGTAATAATTGACACCGAGAAATCAAATCTTTAATTTTCTGTGATATTAAATTATCATTATAAAATTCATCTTTTGATTTACATTAGTGAAAATACTTCTTATGTATACTTTTCCAAATCTATTATACCTAGGAATGATGCTCAAATTATTTGACAAAGTTATATGTTTTTACGTTGTATAACAGCTTGAAAATTTTAACATGCTATTTTAATTTATATAAACAGAAAAAGAGACAGCCGATAACATTGAATATATATAATAATATAAAGTTATTTCCAGTAACACATTTAGAATGAAAAAGCGCATACTGCAATCTAATTTTGGACTACGTCTTAAATTCATGGGCCGAATGCGAGATTCCTTTGCTTCTAAGTATGTTAAACTTTCTGTAAAATAAACTTGTAAAATATCCCTTTATTTACTTTCATTTAAAACTGTCATTTTGGTAGGTCTCGGAAGGAACGCTATTTGGCATTGCTATTAGAAGCCGCCTGAATTCGGAAGAAATGCCACGCCACGGTTTCAAGGACACGTATGAACAAGCAGGACCCTTGGCTGTGGACCATAAAGTAATGAACTCATGACCCCTGTTTTAGGGTAAGCTATATACTTTAAAACGAAACACATGGATTTGTGCATGACCAATAACCTATAAGAGGATAAAGCAGATATATCCAAACTCCACCCTTGAAGATATCACTAAATATACCATTCCAAACTACAGAGGCAGGAAGGTAGCTGGTGGAAGAGTGCATTTTAAATACCTTTCATAGTGAACTGGGTAGCCTTATTCTGGAACAGCTACCACAAAGCAATTCAGATGTTAAATTGAATGACGCATGCTGTTCTTTTTAATTGCACGGATATAGACTTTTTATGTTATCTGGGATCGTAACTGAGATTTTGGATTTTATTGTTTAAATAAAACTGCTTTAACATTAGCGAAGAAAAATATCAGGAATTTATATTGTGGGCTTGATCAATTTTAAATAACGTCTAAGCCAAGTATACGTTTGGTTTCCTTTGGAGATCAGTATACGCTTGTACATCTGAAAAATTTACTTTCAGTTGAGCTATCCACTAAAAAGATACGTTACATATGGAGAAAAAACACGTTCCATTGCTTCAAAATCGGTGAAGATGTCTTCAGTTCCGGATTTCAGATTTTCTCTGCCACTATGTATAATCACTTTAAACCAATGTGGATCAATTGACCTAATAGTTGGTCCCAGGATTTAAGTACTTACGGAGCTTGTAAGTCGCCATTGAGGTATGACATCTCAAAATAATTTGAGATTTCCTTGTGGTTTACCGCGAAAAACGCGAGTTAGTTGGACGAAGCCAGTAGATCCGTGGTTCAAATCCCGGCTATGGACTTGATTATTTGCAAGATTTGTCAGTTTGACTCAACCTCTCATATCTCTCTACTTAAAACCAATTTCTGACTAGAAATCTAAACCTGCATACCTTTCGTTTGACATACTGAAAACACTAAAGGTTTTTATCTTATCATATCTACCCACAATATTTTGCTTGAATTATTATGAGGGTAGGTAATATTTGCAAAATAACTAAGTCTAAACAAACAATTAAATAAAATATCGCCGGAAGAAGAAAGGGACAAAATATATCCCACCATTTATCCTTAAAATTTGTAAACAAGTGGCCTGTTTCTGCGCCTGAAACAGACGTTTCACTATAGCAGACAGTCCATCCACAATTGGCAGCTACCTATTATCTTACAAGAACTTACTGAAAGACAAAAGACAAGACAAATAAGACACTATAAAGTGCAGATATAATCATCCGCCATTTTGGTTCAAGAGAAGCTTGAATAAAATCAAACTTCGGATTCCCCTTTCATAGCACACATAAAGCAATGCATGTTTTTCCGAAATTTTAATTTTGGGCTTATTTCCGGCAATGTGTTTCTGGATATCGGCTTTTTGCAATGAAACTTAGAAATAAAACTGATTACTCCGATTCCTTACTGATGATTCCAAAAGAGCAAGTAATTTTTTCTCTAATTAAAATGCTATAAATGCTAATGGAGACCCTGAAACATCAATTTGTAACAGGAGAAGCATGGAGTTTCTGAATCGTTAGCTGTTTTATTTTTAGGCAAAATGGTTTTGAAATTGCGGTAAAAGTGTATACTATGAGCCCTAAAACTACTTACGGGTTCTTATTCTCCCGAAAAAAATGTTTACATAGTTTCTATGAAATCTTAACAAAATTTAAAGATGGTATATGCACTCAAAAGTCAATACTTCAAATCTGCTGAACTTGAAACAGTTTCTATGGTGTGTGCATATATTCGCGCCTACTGTGTCAACAGAATCACTATTACGTTTAATATTGTGTATAATACTAACTAAATACAGTAAACTAATAAGCAAATGATAAAAAATGTAACCAAACTGGAAGTTTCCTTAAAACTACACATGCTCATGTATATTTTGATTTGAGGGCAGCGATAAAGAGAGAAAAATAAAGGTTTGAAAACAGAGTTGGAAATGGCTGTCAAGGAAGTTTTGAACCAAAATGGCGGAAGATTATGCTTAGTGATAATTTTAATTGTTTTCTCACAGTAACCGTGTGTAGGACAGGAGTTGGATAGGCTGAGTCAGACCGAAAAACACAATGCTATAGCCGAGATTTGAACCACGGATCTCCTAGTCTCTAGCCGGTTGCTCTACCACTGAGCTACCATAGCAACTTCTCAACTGATTTGCATGTTTCCCAGTTATTTTAAAATGACAACACCAATGGCGATTTACAATATTGTAAGTACTTTAAGTCCCAAGATTCATATATATATATATATATATATATATATATATATATATATATATGTATGGCATTGAATTTTTCAGTCTGACTCCACCTATGCTTAGTGTTTAACAGTCCTACTTCAAACTTTACATCAGAGCACAGACTGACCTTTTGCGATTGCTATTTTGGGACGTCTGGTATAAGGAATACGGACAACGCTTGATGTCAGTTTCAGCTATCTTCACTTTCCTCTCCTACACCCACCTTATACAAAGATGGTCAAACAAAATCTCACTGCACCTGGCGTCTACGTCACATTATTTATCGTTACACGTGGCTTTTTTTTTTTATAAAATACAGTGCCTAGTCTGATCGGGACTCCGGCACTGTAAACCCTACTTTTATTTACCTTGTTATGCCGTATTATTACTGTTTTCTAACTTCTACAACACACACATATACACAAACATATAACACCCATGCCCAAGGCGGGACTCGAACCCACGATCCCCAGCGCTACGAAGCACCTAAGCGGGATGCCTTGGCGAACGCGGCCATGGGGACCGGCTGACTTTGCGAAGCCATGGTTGATTGCTTTTAACCACGGTGCAAGGCTGCGTCACTCCTGCTAAACAGTAATACCAACAACCACAACAAATTACAAAATGGCGAAAAAACGTAATATGTTTTTACGCTCTAGATCGTAATGGCTAAAATAGAAAGAGGTAGAGTGAGTGCATTCAGTTTGTCATACAAACCTATTACCATGATTGGTAGTCATACCTTATCAGCTACTGCGGGACATGCCTCAAAAGACCTCAGAAACCGATATAAGGTTTTCTTTGGCGCTGAGCCTTCAATGACTAATTTACGGGTAGGCCTTAGCGCTGACGGTGACTGCTCTAACTACAAATTGTTGGCACTTCTAGCTATATTTTGTGCAGTAAACGGAGACTGACAGTATTAAAATGTCTAAATTGTACGAATGTAATCCAATAATGACAAATGGGAAAGTAAGATATAAGGACATTTCGCTAAGCCTGTTTAATAGACCGTGGAGATATTAGTTCTGTTCTTTTAATGAAGGGATTAGAATATAGTATTTTACCATTGGAAACTTATTTCCATTCTACATTTAAGCCCATAAATTTATTTTTCACTTGCTGCATTTAATAGGTAATATCTTTGCACTTAGTATGTCATAGCATCTGTATCCTGTTCAGAGGATCCGATTTTGATCGCTTGAGGTTAGTTCACCATTAACTAAGATAACGGAGCATCATTGATAAAACGAGATTCGGTGCGAAAACATTGTGTGTGTTTCTTTATATTTTAAGTGAATATCAGTTCTGTAGTGAATATAAATACGTGTTAAAGCTCACTTAGCATCTTAATAACAGCCTTGTTTATTAAAGATAAAGGACTGGGGATATAAAACACAAGGGGACATCGTACACAGTACGACCTACGACCGCGCCGTGGCCGAGTGGTTAGATCACTCGCCTCTCACCTAGACGGCCCGGGTTCGATCGCATGCGAGATTTGTGTTGGGCAAAGCAGCGCCATTACAGTCCAATGGTGCTCCATCTTCATTCCATGTATCACCAGTGTCATCACCTGCAGTGCCATGGCAGTAAAAGCGGGCGACCTACATATATCTATTGTGACGAATATCCCCCTTGTGGAAGGAATCAAGTGCCGGAACCATGGAGGCCACGGCAGGCAGACGACAGAACCCGATGACCAGTACCATCGCTGGAGCGACAAGTGACTTGTCGGCGTATCAGACTTCTAGCGTCGAGGGATTATTCTTTATACTGAGAATGCATGCTGGCCATCTGCCTGCACCACTATAAACTACGAGTAGCACACGTGAAACGAAGCAGACATTATTCTTGAGAAACTGTGGTAGATGAGAAATAACCCAGCATTTATCTGTAGACCCGGAGTAACCAATAAAAACCCATGAGACAGAGTGGGCGATCGACGGGGATCGAAACTGGGACCTCCCAAATACGAATCACTCACATCGCCTCCTAGATCGGAGCATATTAAAGGTACGCGTTTCTAAGTCAATTTTAATTAGCAGTATAATGTGTGATATTTCTGCGCTTATTCAAGATCCTATGGCGATTTTAAGCAAGAAGGAAGCTAGATTCTCCTTATGCTTATGATTGGATATTCGCATTAAGGGGCATTGGATGAGAAACTCTCACGTAATCGAGTTGGTATTTTCCAACGCAGTGATGCGCGAGATTGCCAAGATTTAACAAAGGTGTAGCGTCACTGCTTTCCATATTGTTAGCATCCTCCACGGAGGCAGTTCTAAATGTGACTACCGGTTCTAAAACCATTCCAAACTAATTAAGGCTATCAGAATACTTTTTTTTTCCTTTAAGTATTTCTGTCATCCAGAATAATATTCTCCTTATGAATGAATGAGTCAGTGCATTTATTTAAATACCAGTATACATAAACTGATCTCCAGCAATCCCCAAGTGTCCACAGACGTACGTGCTTTTGTAATACACAGAATAATAAGTAGTATTAATAAATAAATATGAATAAAGATTGAGCACGAAAACTAACAGACAAAAATATTCAAATATAGTATTTCTAGTTTACCACTAACAACAAACGGTAAAACGTATTCCGATGCATTAGTATGCACTATTATAGTAAACAAATACACTTCAGATAAATAAATATATACACACAACAGTAACAATAACCGAATAAAGTAACATAAAATCGCACTATCACCTTTTAGCCCTTCTTACCACCCCTTCCCCTCTTTCCTGCTATCAGCCTTCACAGACTTCAGCTGTCTCGTTTTAAGTAGACATTTACCTATTCCTTCCGCATTTTCCATGCCTGCCAGTAGCGTCCAACGTACTTCTAACTCTCCATTCGAGAAGGTAAAGAATCGCGGTAAACACTTTTCTCCGTATTCTAACAGTTTGCCAAGATATTCATCGATGACTTTTGCTCCTCTCAAATGGGCAGATTGTCACACCATTTTCATTACTAATTTTGATCATCCGTCATGCTCCCAGGCTAATCCAGACGATACCTTGTCTAATGAGTTTTGCACCTGTTTTGATGTATTGCTACATTAAACATTCCGATTTTAGCCCAGACTGTACGTCCAATGAAATCTTCTCCGTGCATTGCGCAATCATCTGTCGTCTTGCTCCAAACACACGGTCTGTTCTGCCTCCCCCCCCCCGCCGCCATCCAAATGTATTGCATCCCAATGGTTTCCAAACCTTTCTTTAATTTTTATGCCCACGTCGAATGGCCCTCCATTCTCTGCTGTTCACGGTGGCAAACTGCCCTAATTTGATTTTGGTCTCTGTGAACGATTCTCTTCCACTATTTGACAGACCTCATTTTGCACTCTATCGTTTCACTATGCACCCCGAATTCCCTCATTATCGCAATTGGCCGTAACGTTACCTACTTCCAGAATTTCTTTAAATAATTTGATCCTCACTTGGTCCTGATTTTCTGTTTGTTCCCACCCACACATTTCTCCTTCATATGACATCGTGGACCTTACTATCGCTTTATATGCAGTTTCCAGTAAGCTTACGGATACATGACAAATTCTGCTACGTAACCGGAGAACTTCTGCGACAAAAGTTATACATCATGGAATTTTACTGAAGTAACAGAACTACCTCTTCTCCCTACGGTTCAATTATAATTCCCAATGAAGAAAATATTGTATGATTTTATAATTTTAAGGAAATGAATGCTAAGTATGGCTAGATACACAATCACTCCATACTTTTTTCAAGTTAAGCGTCTTAAAAGACATTTTAAAAACGTAACTCCATGGCACAACACTCGACAAGGAACCATATCCTACCGCCCGGCCGCTGCATCCCCCATCTCGGAACGAAGACGTCATGAATGAGGTGCAGTGCTGGAGGACGAGACGTGATCAGCGCTTTCCCGGTTGATGCGGGCTTCTCGATCTGAAGCCATTACTTCTCAATCAAGTAACTCCTCAATTGGTCCCCCAGGGACCTCAGGAGGCTCAGCGGACCCCGACTCACAGTGGGGGAAAATTCTCCATGCCAGTACCGGGAATCGAAACAGGCAAGCAGCCCGGCTACCACCGCCCTAAGCAGATGACCAAAAGATAATTTTGTGTCACGAAATTATAACATTAAAAACAGCCAACGGTTTTGTATTTTTTAGTTTCTCCACCGCGTACTTGGTAAATATTGGAGGTATTGCATTCTACCACAATTTCGATACCGACAGTTCCCCGAAAATATATCTTCAGGAACTGTGAATAAAAAATACAATTTTAGAAAAGGTTCCTGGTGTATATGAACACCATAAATAAAAGACAAGTAATGGAACAAATGAATACCAAAATTAGTATTTTAGTATTTTCCAAAATATGATACATTTTTCAAGAAAATCCCCTATTACAAAATACCTTTTTCACGAGAGTTTTTTTTTGTCGTCCTTCGTGGTCTGGAGGTAACATGCTGGTACCCAAGGTCGCGGGTTCGAACCCGCTGGAGGGCAATGGATTTTTCGGTCGTAAAAATCCTTCGCATGGTTTCCTTCGGAAGGGAAGTAAAGCCGTTGGTCCCGGGTCGTATATTTACGGCATGTAAAAGAACCTCAAGTCTGATGAAACGGCCTCTGAGCAAAATTAAGTGGTCTTTCACGCCCAATATAGAAGGGGACGGTAAAAGCCGCAGCCGTTAAAGAGCGTCCAGAAATAAAAAAAACTATTCAATCTATGTTTGTTTTTTGAAATTATTTAGTTTCTTAAAAATAGTTTTAAAGATTTTGATTAAACTGCTATATACGGAGTATACCTACATGAATCTATCTATATATATATATATATATTGAATTTTCTACAGTCCTATTCATTCGAAAGGAATTATATATAATCTCCAGTAATTGGTAAATGATAAGAAATAGATGAAAACCTGCTGCACAAAATTGTAGATACTAGAAATTATGATTTTACACTGGCAAAGATAATTTCGGAAATAGGATTTATAGTTTGTTCAAAATGTTGAATACCTTTTTTAAATCCTGTTAATTTTAGGTTGTTTCTTGCGATGCATGGAAACCATATGGAAACTAAGGCTAACATATCCGTATAGTTGTTTAACCTATGAATATCGCTGTTTTTTTATTTATCAATAACGAAGTGTATAAAGTAGCTATTTGTGAAAACAGTCTATCTTAACTTCACTACAATATATTAAAAATATAATCTTTCATAGTAATAGTTTATGTGTGCAATAGTAAATGATAGAGGAGTATAGAAACTCACGTGAATGTAACACATACATTTACTTTCTCTAGTCGCATGTACAATATACATAGTGGATAGAGCAGTTACTGTATTTCACCCAAAAATTTGATGTCGGGATTTTACTGGAAATATATTTTGGTGTCCCCTGAGTCCGAAAAAAGCATTTTTAGAAAAAAGTGCATTTGTGTATATGTGTGTGTGTGTCTTTGGACAGTATAGCTCAAAGCGAAAGAAATGTTAAATACCAATTAACCTGGTATTTAGGTTTACTATCTTACAAGTATGCGACAGTAAGATTTTCAAGAAAATACCCACATCACGAACTACCGTTACATGGAAATGTTTTCGAAAGAGTTAATATTTTCAAAAATAGCTCTAACAACTTTGGTTAAAATCTCGTTATTTACATCCCAAATAAAATGTGCATCTTGAATTTTCTGGAAATAGCCTCTGAAGAGCTTCTTATTCTTGATGAATTTTGCTTAACTGTTAAATCGTATGGGATAGACAAAAACTTACTACACAAAAATGTAGAACAAGACACAACACACAATTTATGTCATTTACGTTTTTGTTGTGGAGGTAACCGCTTCCGAGATATTCCTTGTTATTGGTTTCATTTGTGGAATACTTATACTTTTCTCAGACAGGAAGTGTCAGTATTTTGTTTTATTCTACTTCTGGTCAAGCAAAGAAGCGATTTGCAACGTTTTAAAACATTTGACTACCCCTTTAGCGTAGTGTATTCCTTCAGTTCCCTTGTACTTATAAAGAACTAAGTAATATGAACATTCTAACAATGTTTATCTCAATTAGCATTGTGTAGAAAGAAGAATCTTTTGTAAAACGTTTGTAGTGCAACTAGAAAAAGTCATGTGAGTGCAGCACATCAGATTTTTGTTTTATTAATGTTTAGCACCAGTTCTTCTATATGGTGCCACAGGAGTTGGACACTGAAGATATGTGAAATGAAATGATTAATGGGTTAAGAAGGAAAACTTTAGGGTCTCATCACTACATTTGCCGATTACGAGAACTGAGAAAAGCCTGAAAAACCTCAGTCAAGGAAAACGGTGTTGGGTGGCATACGATCCTATCCCTCTAATTCTGTGATTCCACGATCGCGGCTACCTGTGTCTGTAATTACTCAACCGTGTTAGAATATAGAAAGGAAAAATTAAAAAATATGAACATAAAATCGTTAAGTTCACTATAAACTAACAGGAGCTTAGATAGCCTACAACTTGAACACAGAGATACCTAATCTATATTTTAATAAAATACAAGTACATCTTAACCCGTACAGTCAAATTAAGAAATGAATTTGTAAGGAAACCCTCTCCTTTAAAGCCTTCAACTACAAACAGTTATGGCAGTACCAATCTGTGTTCTTAGTATCCCAAATTAAAGATGTTTGAATGTCAAGATTAACGTACAGAAACGCAACAAACACGTAAAATATCAATCTAATACACGATTTTTCTCTTGCTTTAAAATGTTGATAGCACTCTTCTTTTCATTGAGAAGCATCATTCTCAATAAAGTTCATTTCTACACCTTGGAGTCTATTTGCATTTAAAATATTAATGTAACGTACTATTAATACATGAAACTATAATTCTGACAACAAAGTCTTTGAAGTTTAGATATTTATTAGAAACGTTACTTTCTGCTTTTTACACTTTAAAGTGTACTTTACAGCTTAGGGCAACGTTTAAATCTAGTGAGCTTTTGCATATTTATATATTTTAATTTCAGATACTTTATTTTACATTTACTGTATTTTTTCCGGAATACATTTAATAACCAAACATAATCATTCCGTTCTCGGGTGCAGCAGAACTTAACTACAATGCCATTTTCGCTAAGGAATTACTTCGTTGCTTTCAGTGTGTTTTAATACAGTCCTAGTGTTACTATATTTTTTTTTCAGCAAGCCCTTGCTCTGACTGTGTTAACACCTTTGCTTCTGTTATGTGCAACAGCCTTCTGACCGACTGACAAAACTTATAGAATTACAAATAAAGCCGAATAGCAATTTATTGTCATTTCTAGAGGCGATGGTGTTATTATGCATTCAGAGTTCAACATAACGTTATACACATTTATACATGTGCTTTCTTTTCACCGGAATTCCAGTAGGATTAGAGCAGTATCCCGAGAGAAACTCCCAATATAACAGTTCTTATGGGAAAACGTTCAAAAACGCCACCAAGTTAGAACTATATAAACTGTCTGAGCGTATCAGTTTAAAGGTGATATCTCTATTTTTTCGGCGCCGTGGCCGAGTGGTTACACCGCTCAACTCTCAAACAAGAGGTCCGGGTTCAAACTCAGGGGACCACATGGGATTTGTGGTAGATATAACGCCACGTGGGCGGGTTTTCTCCGGCTTCCCCCGCCATTCATTCCACCAATTGCTCCCTCATCATCTTAACATTTCGCCTTCATTTTATACCATCAAGTTCCTCACTCTTATGCCTGGCTAGGGGCCGATCCCTTGTTCCTGTTTCTTCAGTCTATAATTAAATGTCATTAGCTCTTCGACAGGCTCTTGGCCCTAGGCAGCATGTGCAGGTCTTTACGGCGAGTAAATTAAATAAGCTTATATTTATGGACACTTTTATCTGCTGTGGTTCTCGGAGTTCCATTCCATGTTGGGCATAAAGAGCGTTTAATGCTTAATCATAGGCCTCTATCAGAACTTAGGTTCTTATAGGTAATTAAATCTACGATATGAGGCCACCGGCTTTACTTCCCTTGCAAAGAAGCCATGCTAAGAATGTTTACACCTGATAAAAATTACATCGTCCTTGACCGGATATCAACCCACTACCTCCGGAACCAGTGACTAGCATGCTATCCCTCGATCATGGAGAACCACAGTATAGAGGGAGATTAAGCGGACTATACTAAGATGTTCCTTTTTTTCCTTAGAAATAATACCAGTTTCTTCTTTACAATTTTCTAAGTAGACATTCCATTTCTTTCATCTAGCTTAAGTTTACCCATTTCATCTGCTGATACTCGAATATGTTTTCTTCAAGCTATATGTTTCAGATTGGGTATTGGCGTATAACTCAGGGCACAGGTCAACGTGCGCTGCAGATAAGGTAAAATGTTTCGAGCTGATGTCTGGGATATTAAAACTCTAAGAGACGAATCGGAGTGTTTTGGGAGTCTTAAACCACTTCTGACATAAACAAGCTATATGGCTAGAGGAAACATCATGTGTGGGTAATATTCATTTTAGTATTGTATTAAATGATTTAAGTTTATGAAGTTAACATAAACTTAGTACATTATTACACAAATCTGTTAACAAATAAACTCTATTACTCAACACTAATGAGAAACGTTTTTGACGGGTGCATCTAACTTGGAAGAATTGTAACAAATCGTGCTATGGGATTTATAGTAGGTAGATTTACGTTTAATGAATATTGAATATTATTTAAATACCGCAAATATACCCTTCGGTTACGGAAAACGCATCCTAGGTAATGTTTATTGTCTGGGTGTGAAGGTATTGTTGAGAAATAAAATTTGCCTTTATTTGCAACACAGAAGCCTTTCCTATTCTGTATCCAGCCACCACCTATTACAAACCTTTACTTTGTTTTGATAGAAACTCCTACACTCAGCGCAACAGAATACTTGTACAACACCATGAGTAATGTTGGGTGAGATTTTGATTCGAAAATATAAATATTAATTTATTTCATCGATATTCTTAGTAACTCAATGGTACGACAGCTCACAAGGAACCTTGGCTTACAGCCCGGCCGCTGCGTCTCCCATCTCGGTCCATGACAGACGTCATGGATGGGATGCAGTGTTGGAGGGATAAACATTAGCAGACATTGCCTTATTACTTGGTACCTTATAAGTAGAAGGGAAAAAATCTGATGTGTTCCATTCACATGAATTTCTCTACATTTCTGCAACAATTTAGCTTATTTTTCTATCTACATCTTGTTAATCAAGATAAATTTTGGCAGACATGGCCCTTATCACTTGGTCCCTTGTAAGTAAAAGGGAAAACATCTAATGTGTTGCATTCACACGATGCCCTCTAGCTGTTCGGCAAACATACCTTTTTTTCAAAATATTACTCTGATATCTACATCATGCTAATCAAGATAAATGTAAGCAGAATTAGTCTTATTAATGGCTCCTTGTAAGTAGAAGGGAAATAAGAAAATATACAGGCTAAAGTGATAGTCTCGTTCTTTAAAAGCTATATGAAAAAATTGAAATTCCAAGCTCTTTGTTTCCAAGAATAAATAAAGGAGAAAAGAGAAAAAAAGATGTCTTCCCGTTTGAGAAAAGTCTAAGTGGCTAAAATTGAAACTAATAATCCCGAATATCTCGAAAACGGTTAACTGTACAAAAAAAAAAAAAAGTATACGACACAAATTGTATGTTTGAATGAGATCAACATTTTCTGTGAAGTACGATTTTGTAAACCTCTTACGGTTTGCCCGTTATACTAAAGTCATCCAGAATGGAGAGGTTTTCAGAGGCTATTCCAAGAAAATCCAAGATTCGTTAGTTATAGAAATATCTTAAACGTACGGTATTTAAATAAAAATCGTTAGAGCCATTTTTGAGAAAAGGAAAATGTTCGAAAAATGTTCCATGTAAAGATTAGTTTGGGTTTGGAGGGGTTTCTTGAAAATCTTCGTGTCGCATTCTTGGAAGATACTAAACTTAAATACCAAGTTTGGTATTAAACGGTCCTTTCATTTTTGAGCTTTGCTGTCCACAGGCACATACGAACCTTTTTCTAAAATGCTTTTTCTGGATTCAGGGTGTCTCAAAACATGTATTTCCGTTGAAATCTCGGCATCAACTTTTGGGTGCAATACAATACGCTCTCAATACACTATATACAGGTACGTGTAGAGAAAGTAAAAAAGTATTTTTAAAAAAAATGTCCTTGTGTGCTTGTGTGTGAAAGCATAGCTAAAATCGTTTACATAACCAACTTGGTACATCTGTTCAGTATCTTCCAAGGATGCGACACTAAGATTTTCAGAACAATTTCCGAACCCAAACTGCCCTTTACTTAAAATACCGTCCGAAATTTTGAATTTCTCAAAAACGGCACTAACGATTCTGATTAAAATGCCGTATATTAAAGACATTTACGTGGTAAATAAAAAGTGTATCCTGAGTTTCTTGAGAATTTTCTCTGAAGTTCTCTTCATTCTGAGTGAATTTTGACTGACAGAAATCGACAAGAATTTAACACAAAAAAACTAGAGATCTCGTTAAAATGCAAAAAATATGTTGTGTACAATTTTGTTTACAGAGCTAACAATTTCCGAGATATTCCAGGTTATTGAAGTATCAAACTTTTCTAAGACGGAAAGTCTCGTCCGTTTCACATCTCGCTTGTTTTACTCCTGGGCATGGCACGAGAATTGAATTTCAGTTGCACAGAAACATCACTTTTAAAAAATTGACTACTGCTTTAGCCTAGTTTATTAGCAAATAAAAAGTCCATTTCTGTTAACGTTTATCTCGATTTGCTTGATGTATATAAAAATAATATTTTTTCTTAAAAAAAGTCTTTGTTACAGAACAGGAAGAGAAAATGGTGTAAATGGAACACATCTATTTTTATAATACCTATCAAAGTGCTCCGTTTAACCTTTACACACTGTTCCTAACCGTACATATCTCCTCCATCAGATTTTGGCTGCTATCCATAATTTGAAACAACGTTCATTCCTCACAAGGTATAAAGTACAAGGTGATATCCATAATGACAAGCTGATAAAACGGTGATATCGCCGCACTATTAAAAACACATGAAACGTTTAACCTCTTATTTTTTCTAGAATGTTACAGAATATTCGGTTAAGCAAAACTTGAAACGATTTCTTTGCAGAAATAGTTTAAATGTTTTAGTTGTTGTGGCTACATATTACGTTGCTAGACACTAAATCTGTGTATGCGATGTAACACGGTCATGTTCTCCAGCCTCGCAGCGATAAGAGATCCAGTCGGTCCCGTTGCCTCCACTCCTATCCGTCAAACCTAAACACGTATGTGATATTGCAAAGGTGTTACACTATAAGACTTTAACTACCCACGCGTCTCGTGAATCTCTGGGACGGAGTGTACCAAACGCTACTGTTCAAAACGGTTTAAACTCTGTATAGTAACGATCAATCTATCACAGTGCCTTCGTTTTATGCCAAGGCCAAAGATCACGCCAATGCGAGCTACGCGCAGTCTACTACTCCGCGGGATTTACCGTTCTGTAACCACCGCATTAGATACTCATGAGCGTTAGGAACAGATATGTAATAAGTACTCAAGTTCGCGGGTTGAAACACGGCGTAGGAGAATGTATCTTTCCGGATGTAAAAGTTCTTGGCATATCCTTCTTCGGTTCTATGACACGGGATCATGGCGTTGGTTCCATGTCATAGATCTGCGGCACGTTAAAGACCCTTAAGCTTGACAAAGAGCTCTCTGGACAAAATTAACGGTCTTTCACGTCCAGTATAGAACGGAACACTAAGAACCGCAGCACTTAAAGAGCGTCCATATATAACTTAATTTAAATTTTGTAATAAGTACTAACTTTATTATAAGAGTTGTTGAAAGTGGTGACCATCTGCGCGAAGATATTCTTGAAATCATCGGCTGAAATTACCATTCACTCGCATAAGTCCTGCTTGCGTATTGTTAATAATGTCTGCACTCCAATCATACAGTAGAGTTTCAGTTTTAAAAGATTAATAGCTGTATGAAGAGGCTTGAGAAACACTCACTTGAGAGACTTCTTAGGTGAGCGATTGTATGTAGCACCAATTACGTCTAGCTTTTCCTCCGTTACATGTTTTTCGCTTTTTTGATATAGCGATCCCGTTGTTCTGAATTGACAAAACATCTCACGTTGCCTTCACCCGGAGCTGGATAACCAGGCAATTGTGCTAAAATTGTCTACAAAACTGTTTACATGATTTGTTTTCACATAAGAATCGAATACAAAATACACTGTTCTAACGTGAATTTTATATACGTTTATTTCTATGGACTAAAAAGAGAATAACATTCATAAGGAAAGCACACACAACACACGTATTGCCGAAACACTACACAAGACGAAGACAAAGCAAGACTGGGACAAACCGTAGCTGATAGACACATCCAGCGCCGCTTCTCAGCATTGGTAGCAATAGATACGTATATTAGCCAGTTGTGGTCTTGGCATAAAACGAAAGCAAAATAGGTATATCTTTGTTATAAATAATTAGCTTCAAAATATATACAACTTTCACAATGGTAAAACCACATCTTTTGCAAAGGAAATGGTTAATTTGCAACTCATGATAGAGGTTGTCAGTTTTTCCTTTCTTTCAAATATCCATTTCTGAACATCTTTCCAACTATTATTAAAATAAGCATGATTAGAAATGCATTCTTGTTTAAATAATTACTTCTAATTAAAATATTTATATTGTTCTAATTGATGCTTTCGCAACTCTTAATATGAATATGTGGAGTACCTAATAACAAACGTTAGGTTCAGTTAGTATCCTTTAAATCGCGCGGATTGTTTCGTATTGAAATTTTAAGCAAGTTTTTAAATGTAAAATGCCCGTGGAATTTAGGAAGAACCTTTTATCGATCTTATATGAAACAATAAGATATTATGTGACATAATAAAAGTGAAAGGTAATTTATGAAGTATTTACATAAGATACTCTTATTTGTTTAGTAAATAAAGGTAAACTTATCTTCCAGATTCCATGTGAAAAGTCCTGAAAATATATTTTCTTAAAAACCTTAATATTTCCGCTTTGCAACAAAAATATTGGTGTAACTGTTCTATCGCATCTGAACTTAGTAAGAGTTTTAGATGGGAAGGCGGCGAAATGAGAACCAAAAAGATAGAACATATGTTACTGAGCAGCAAGAAAGATTGTGTTGATCAAGGCTGTGTCATTAAGCTCTGGTGCAGAATCAGAGCACGAAGCCCCCTTCCTCTCAAGATCCATCCCGCCAATAATTCCTTCTCATCCCCTCATCGGCACCGTAGGAGAATCGTGGAAATCCCGGGCTTACTCCGTTAATTTCCTGGAATTAGTAGGCGAGCCTTGGCTCAGTTGCTACGAGTTGCTAAAGGGAAGAAGAAGGGGAATATTATTCACGTAGTTAGGTCATTCCAAATGACCTCAGGCTTACAAGAGCTTCAACCCATTTTGCAACCTGGAACAATGTCGTAGTTAGACTTTCTCCTATGATATACACTATCACCTTCATTATTGCTTTCGCACTTCCCATTCCTGATCTTCACCCAATCTCGGAATAGTTTATCGCAGGATTTCAGTTTCACACTTCTCCAAGTTAGACTTAGTTCAGGACATTATTCATCTGCATGGAATAAATCCTGCATCACCACTCTCGTAATAGTCTTGACTGTATGTACGTATGGTAATCGTGTGACTCCAATCAGCGCTGTTGTCCCAAACATTTCAGAGGATATAATCGTAAGTCAGATTATACGATAAATTCTGTTTAACATTGCGCCAGAACCTACTGCACATAGGATTGGTGGTAGGTAATTTGAAGGAATACGAGGTACGTCCAGAAAGTAAGCTCCGTTTGGTAATAAAATTAAATTGTGTACAGATACAGAATAATTATTTATTGCACAAAATTCTCCAACTCTTAAACTACTTTTCCACATAACTGCTGAAAATTTGCAGGCATTTGTCATAGCGTGGCACAAGTTTTTGTATACCTTCTTAATAGAAGTTTGCCGCCTGTATCTTCAAAAAGTTGGAAACATTTTCTTTCAGCTCTTCGTCATTCGTTTACGAAATTTCAGATTTTCGGTAACATGAGCACTAATTGTAAACTTGCGGTTTTCCTGGATCTTGTCATCAATCGCGTAAACCAGTTCTTCTGTAACCAAAGATGGACGCCCACTTCGTTCTTCATCGTGCACTTCACTACATCCTTCATTGAGCTGTCGGACCCATCTTCTCACCATTGAATCACTCATCGCATTTTGTCCGTAAACTTCGCAAATTTGCCGATAAATTTCAATTGGTTTCACTTTCCTAGCATTCAGAAAACGAATCACAGATCTGATTTCACAAGCGGCGGGATTTTCAATCAACACCGACATTGTAAACAAGCACAACAAAGCGTATGTGGCTGACAGCGATCTCAAAATGGCGCACGTTTCTTCTCCTTGATACAAAGCGTCTATCGCACATGTGCGGAACTGCGATCGCAGCGCTGCAGTGGAGATAACTTGAAACGGAACTTACTTTCTGGACGTACCTCGTATTTAAATGAAACATTATAAATCCAAATTTTAATGAAATCAAAAACTAAGTTCTGGAAAGAAACTTATTTTGACTGAATGACGAGCCCCTCTCAATACAACCTTCCGGTCGTGGTGTAGAGGAGAGGCAGTGTACATATTAGTGCAAGCATCAGGCATATTTAGACTCCAGTTTATGGAATATTGCCAATATACTGCTCATCAGTTTATGTTGTTAAGGAAGTGTGATCCCTCTGCCGCTTCCAGTCATGGTCCTTAACCTGGTAATGTCAATGGCAATGTTTTATTACCCATTTTCTTCGCCCTTGAGCCTTAAACCGACGTGTGTAAACGGTCAATGCTTTTAAGTGTCAAAACTTTTACTCAGACCAATACAGGATGGACTTATCCAACGGCTGGTATGGACCGCCGTCGCAAACCACGCCTTCTACCAAAAATGTTTATATGCTCCTGCCGTTTCGCCACTAACCTAATGCTGAACTTCGTTTATGGGTCAATGCATGTGCTTTGGACTTGAATTCAAAGCAATAACATATAGGCTATTCCAGGACTGGTGTGGAAAACAAATACTAAGGAGCTTTTGTCAACATTGAATATAAATGTCAGAAATGATCAAAGTGGTTGCTATTTTACTCTGTTACCAAGCCAAATGTGTTGGTTTTATTTATATAACATTGCTGATTTAAATGATAAAGTTAACTACTTTCTTTCGGTTTTTATTAATATAATTGATGTAGTTTTTCCTTTAATTTCTTTTGATACAAAACATAAAATAGGACTTAAGCATAAAAGGTGGTATAATGGGGAGCTTCATAAATTTAATATGGAATGTCTGAAATACTATAATCTTTATGTACACTATGGCATTTCTGAAATTAAGATGTTAAGATGAAGTATATTGAAGCTAAGAAACTGTATCAGAAGAGCTTAAAAATGCAAAGATCAATTATTTTTCTAGTTTAATTAAAGATTCTAAAAAAAAAAACAAAAAAAAAACCAAAGGCTACTTGGTCTGTTATCAACAACATAGTTAACAAAAATTCTAAACTTTCAACTCCAGAGCTAGACCCTGAAGCATGTCATTCTTATCTTATTAAGTAGCATATACCCCCTAGTAAACCAAAGTCATTTCTGGAAAATATATCCAAAGCTGACAACAGCTTTTCCTTTAAACATGTCAGTGCAGACGAAGTATACTCTTCCATACTGAGCTTAAGTAATATCACTTCTCTTGATGCTTATGGTATAAATTCCAAAATACTAAAATTGGCAGCCATCCATATATTAGAACCCCTTACGCATATTTTTAATTTTTGCATAGATTCTGATATGTTTACCGATGCATTTAAATATGCAAAAGTAACTCCAGTGTTTAAAAAAGGTAATAGAGCAGACTACGGAAATTATAGGCCTATATGTATTATACCAACTATGTCAAAAGTTTTTGAGATTTTAATTAATAAACAAATTTATAAATATTTTGAAGAAAATTCTTTATTAAGTAAGCAACAGTTTGAGTTTTGGACATCCCATAGTACTATAGACGCAATAGCCCTGTTCTATAAACGCTGTCTTTCTGGCATTGAGTCTGGTAATTTAGTTTGTAATAGACTTTTTGATTTCACGAATGCTTTTGATACAGTTTCTCTTAAAACGCTTCAACATAAGTTAACATTTTATGGTTTTAATGATATTAGTGTAAACCTCTGTCTCCTTATCTTAGAAATAGGTACCAAGCAGTGCTTTTAAACTGAAGTAAAGTTTCCCTTCAAACTCTTGAAGCATGGTGTACCTCAAGCATCCATATTGGGTCCGGTATTGTTCATAATTTACATTAATGATCTTCATAATTTTATTCACAGTTGTTATTCAGAGACATATATGTTTTTAGATGACTTAACTGTTAACATTACTGAGTCAGGAGGAGATATATTGATCTCAAAACTTAAAGAGTTAACCAATAGTGTCCAAACATGGTGTAATGCTAATAATTTGACTTTAAACAGACCAAAAACAAAGACATTACATTTTAGTTTAAGGAGAATAAATCCAGATGACTTTAAAACAGTGAAATTTCTAGGTTTGTATATCGACTCAAATTTGTGCTGGCAAACTCATGTTACGTATGTTGTAAAACAAGTAAGTACGGGTTTGATTGTGTTATGTATACTTAAGAACAATATTAATGTAGAATCTTTAATTGCGGCCTATTATGGACACATTCATAGTCATCTGAATTATGGACTGTTACTCTGGGGTAACCACGCTTCGGCATTACGAGTTTTTATTTTACAGAAGAGAGCTTTAAAATTAATTTATGGAGCTTCACCCAGGACTCATTGTAAACCACTTTTTATTCAATCTGGTATACTTACTTTACCATCAATGTACGTTCTGGTCTGCCTCTTGTATGTCAAGTAAAATATTAATGATTTTACTGCCTGTGACAATGTTCATAGTTACCCAACATGGAAGAGCTCAAATATTTATATACCTAAAAGTAAATATAGTGTAAGTGTAAATAGTTTCTGTAACATCTCACTAAAACTTTTTAACTTCTTACCTATGCACATAAGACATCTTTCGTTTCAGAGCTTCAAAAGGAGGCTCAGATCAATATTGATGGTTAATCCTCTGTATACTGTTGACGAGTCTTATAATATAAATATGTCACGATAGATTGTATAGTTGATGTATGTAGTTTACTGACGAAGTCATGAATAATTGTATTCAATAGACTAATAATCCATCCAATCCATCCCATCCGTCCGTCCGTCTGTCTGTCTATCTATAGAAAAACGCTATTGGAAACCAGAAGCAATAGGACCTTTACGTGCTCTCGAATGCACGCCACTATGAAATATTTGTAAACGATGTTTTTGATTTTATATATATTTACTTATTATAGTGTTTAACGACTACTTTTACTACTATGGTACCGCAGGCAATGGCAATCTGGAGAAAACCCGCCCCTGTGCCGTTTTGTCCACCACAAATCTCACATGCGCTCGCTTGGGATCGAATCCGGACCGTTTAGGTGAGCTGATCTCTCAGCCACGGTGTGGCCGCTCCTAGTTATATGTAACTGTGTGTCGGTTAGTTATCATACTCACAGAATTACCTATCTAAAAGAAAACAATCTGCTATTACATTCGCATGACTTTCTATACTCACTATCTTGTATTTTTATATCACGTCTACATACTGCTCCTACAGAAAACATGTTTATCTATTTCATGCTAATTGAGATCAACGTTTGCATAAATGGATTCATTCAACATTTCATCGTAGGTAAAGGGCAGATACAGGAAAAAAAGAGGCGATAGTAACATCTTTAAAAACTGGTTACCTTAGTCTGGCTTTGAAATTCCATACCTTTTCCATGGCATTGCGAGAAAAAACATGATGGTGACACTTCTGGTGATATCAAAGTATTAAACACATTAAAACCAATATTAGGTATCTTGGAAATGGTTGATGCAATAGAAAATTTCAAGATATATATTATTTTAAAGAAATCTACACTTTTTGTGTAAGAAATAAGTTTTTGTATGTGTCTTATAGTTTACCAGTAAATTATACAAAGGCATTTCCCACAAAATTCAAGATAGGCGTTTTATCATTCCAATATCTTAGGTGTGGAGTATTTTAATTATAATGTCACACGCACTTTATGAAATTAAGACAACGAAGCATTTCCCAAGCAAGGTGGTCAGGGGAGTTCTTTAAAATATATTCAAAAAACATTAGTCTTAAAATATTATATTTCCTTTCGCGGTTATGCTAACCATCTCACACACATACACTCACGCGCGCAAAGGCGTATCCAGTTTTCAATAAACGTTTTATAGTCAGTGGGCCTAAATGATCCCTACTGAAATCTCGTCACCAAATTTTTGGATGGAATCCAGAATTTCCTCTACCTACTGGATAAGTAATAGAAAAAAAGCGAAAAGGTACATACAAGAAACTCAAAGCCGAACATACACACAAGCAAGCAGAAAGCATGCTATAATGAGCAAGTTTATGCAAATACCATTCAGAGTCGGTTTAGGAAACACGGACACTTCAAAGTGGGGTACATGACGATGGCGTTATCGAACACAGTGGCTTGGAGGACACTCATCAGCTAATTGATTTAATGGAAATCAGTTAAAATATAATATTTTTTTAAAAGGGGGTTACAGGTATTAGATGTGTTTTATTTTCAATTAATTTTCAATTAAGGTCGCATGCAAACGCGCAAGTCATTATACTTCAAACGTACATTGAGGTTACCACAAAATACCTTTAATACTTCTATTACTTTTTATTTAGCCCAATATTACGCCTAAATAATAGTAAATATAATTAGAGGATGGGAAGTCAAATCATCCGTCAATCTGCGTTTCACGGAACAGGCAATTACACTGTGTTCATTTAAAACTGTCTAACCACTGAGTCTAAAATGCAATCCGCCTAGTACTTCAACAGCGGTGTGTAACTTGTGTGTAGGAAAAGTTGCCTGCCACACACGGCGTTCCAACTGAATGTGATTTCACGTCGGAGCAAAGATTGGCGGTCTGTAGGGCATGTGTCCTGCCACAACTTTTTTGCACTATGTTTTAGTTTGGTCACTGCCGAAAAACCGAATACTTGTTATTACTAGCATAAGGCAACATAACTTTGTGAATACAGATTGTTGCGACTACCTTCTGCGAATTTGAATAAAAACATCATCTATGCGGCGTCAATAGATTATGGCAGGGTGCTTTAGGAAATATCAATTTGCTTTATATGTTTTTTATCTTTTTATATGTGGCATAAATATGTCATTCGGATTGAACACACTTCTTGCTAATTCCTATGCTTACTTTTTCACGTTTCATGTAAAATTACACATCCTGCAGAAGTTTTATATCTTAAAGTGTCAATTATACCCCATTGTACCTATTTGATGAATTTTGAGCTTTAAGTGCCTAAATATAAGAAATAGAAACTATAGGTAGCTATGATGTATTTTGTAGTTTTAAACATACATGTGAAGTACTGATGTAGAGGTTACAGATCTGCCAACACAAATAAGACTGACAAACGTAGGACATTTTAAATACGCTCCCATCACTTAAGTGTCTGTTGAAAAGTATTTTTCAGCTCATATAACGGTTTTATCTAATAAAAATTCTAGTTTAATATGGGAAAATGTTGAAAATTTAATAGTAATATATTGTAACGCCAACTTTGTCAATACGTAACAACATACTGCAAGCATTAATAATTGAGATTAAGACAAAATTAAAGCGAAGCAAACAATAGAAAATTGCATTGGCGCAATAACATTCTGTAAAACTGTTTATTTTTATTCATTCCTTACTTATTTCGCCATCCGATGTTTTATTTGAAATCTCACTTATGAATTAAGTTATGAATGTTAATTTAATAAGTATACATAAGTATACATAATATATACACATATATATGTATATATGTATATATAAGTATATATAAGTATAAGTATATAAGTATATATTGTATAAATGCATACTGGTGCTAATTAAATATTATTTTCCCTAATTTTAGGTTTTGTAATTTCATTTAACATTTTTGTTGTTTGTCAGCTACTAACATTAAGTTCTAATACATTTAAATAACATAAAATAACATTTTAAAAATACACTTTATTGATTTTAAGACATTTTTAGGTGCCTAAATGTTCATTTTTAATAACTTCAAGACTGGAGGGCTATTCATGATACTCTTGAAAATGACCACTCAGTTATAAAGTGCTGTCTAAGTTTAAATGGCACCTTTCCTAGTTTTTTAAACAGATTCCTTGCGAGATATTCTTTTGCTGAGCTCTTTGGCGGGACTTTTGGCAATCTGTAAAACTAAATAAAATGTTAATCAGGCTTTCTCTTGCAATACTTTATGCTTATGTACATAGAATACCTCATAATTCGCATTTGCGTAAGTCATTCTAACAAATGAGGAACATGAATTCTGCTAAACGCACTTTATTTGTCACCAAGGGATTGAACGTAACACAATATGTATACTTCAATCACTGTGTTGACACACTTAATGCAAAATACAACTGCAAGTTACGACTTGCACCTAAATTGCACTCCACAACTCGTTAACTCACTACACTCTTGTTAATGTATACTTCTTAACCGGCACTAGTCAGTCCGTTATATAATGTCTCGTATACTAGGCCGAAGGTTCTGTTCGTCGAAGTAACGAGGCACTGCCGAAGGTAACCTTCCAGAATTGAATTTCTCAAACTGCACGGAAGTGAATAATAGGCTTTCTTTGTGTGGCTATGTGTTGGTTATCTTCTATTATTCTGCATGTAGCCGGGTGAACAATACATCTAGTTGGCCAGATAGAAGCCGCTAAGCGCTCGGCGGAAACCCCGCCTTGCGGTCTCATTATATTATGATAATGTGTAAACATTAAATCGAGTATTTAGGCATACCTACATACATATTTAATTTGGTGTTAAATATGTATGGTGTGATTCTTCTGAGTAGAAAGAAACTATAGGAAACATTATTTCAGGGATTTATCAAGTTCAGATGCACAGTTTCCTCTTTCCGGTTATTACTCCTGAATATTAATGCTGTCGATAACTATTTTTGATAAGTTGCCTATGGGTAAAAATAACTGCAATATGTAAATCATAATATTGTCTCTCTTCCAATAACTTCCTAACATTTTATTGTTGTGCAGTTAACGCCAAATAAATATAAACGTGATCATATATTTTCATTCAAACTAATAGCTGTTTGGAAAGATACAGGCCATGACATTAGGAGCGCTGACGTGAAACGTTTACCCCGTTTTGGCCGATTTTGCAGATAGTTATGTCCTTTTAGGACATAATTTTCATTACACGTTTTATTTTCAAGATCCTTATATTATTAGTTTACCTCGATGCTAATCAGAATGGCAGAACTGCAGCTTCGCATTATCTTTATTTGAACTACGTATACACGAATCCAGATACGTACAACGTTTCGGTAGCTCGGTGCCGCATTCTTTTCTCTCTCATTAACTTCGTGCAATGCGGGTAGCCGGACGCACTGAGACCCTGTGCTAATAGAATAGGTAGGCCTTGGAGGGTACGAAAATCGAAGAGCGAGACACGTGGGGTTCATTCAAGGCAACCTGGCATATAGTACCAAAAGCTTGTAATTTCCAATTCACATCGAGTTTTTAACCAAATACATGAATCTTATGTAATAGATCATACATATAATATTACACAACAGAAAGATTGTTCCTTATTTATACATCTAGTTGTTTCATGTAAATATCTTCGTTATTTTTTTATTTTGGGCAAATAATGAATATTAAAGTTTATGGTGGGTATCGTATTAGTATTTTGTTTTTATGTGCTAATGCCGCGTATCTTATGGCTGAACCTATTGCTATACAGGGTTGGAGGGAATAGGTGCAAATTTGTGTTACAGAGTTTTGAGGATTATGCAATGATCCAATATTTGCAGTTTTTCATTATTTTCTAAAGTTATGTTCATGAGGAAAATTAATGCCAATACTGTTAGAATGGTTGTCATTTCCTATCTCAGACTTTCAGTGTTTCTTACGTTATAGGTCACACGGTTGACACTACTGTACCCTCTACCCTGCCCAACTATAGATGGGGGGATGTGGGGGAAGGATTCGATCGCACTGGAGCGTCAACCTTCATAACCAATACGTTGTTTTTCATATATTATTTATTTAAAATTTACAATAATTCAGAGTTAAACCTAAAAATATTGAACACAATGACATTGTGCTGTGTTAAATTTGTTTTACTAATCAAATACATAACTCAAACCAGGTACAACTTTTCACTTTTGTTTTTAAACTACAAAATCACTCTCATCACTATTAAAAAGGCGAGAATTTAAAATGAAACCTCAACATTTTATAAAACGGAAATTAATAGAACATTTGTCACAGACCCTTTGATACAGTACACTGAACGTTCGCCTTTTGAAAAGATACGATTTAGAAATCGCCGATGATACAGTCCCTGAAGCATTGGCAAATTATCCAATTCCGACGTAAATGAAATGATATTTGCTAAATCATCATATGTAAAGCCATTCATTGTGTAAAGGAAAGTTTGTGACTGAATCGATCCCTCGTTTCCTCACTGGAGTCATATAAATGTAGGTGTACGAGTTGTATTAAACAAAAAAGACACATAACGTGACCGTTAAAATACATTAGTCCTTGAAATTTGTGCTTCATTTATTATAATGCTATCATCAAGCTGACAAAATGAGATACACGTAAAAGTTATACGGATTGTTTTCTATTAAATATTAAATTACTTGCACTTATTCACTTCTCAGCGTATATTATCATAAAGGATAATAAATCAAAATATTATGTTTATCATTCAATTTTGCAGTATGTGTTAGATAGAAGGAGTTTATAAAGTTCCTGTTTCTGATAATCTTTATTATTTATAATTCTATAGGGTGTGAGAAAGAGACTATGATATACACAGTTATAACATCATTTAACACATTTAGTGGAGTTGAGTTGCGGGCTGTGTTAGTTCACCTTGTGTTATTGTTTTCAAAGCTTTGAAGGCCAAGGTTTTAATAACCTTATTTAACTCCGTGTATAATAACATGTATAATTGAAGTTTAAGCACGCGATACATAGTTATTTCAATCTAAATTCTAAATGTGTAGTAAAATGTGTAATGTTGATAGTACAAACGATTTTGAGAAAGATGTACCCATGACACCTATCTGGTTAACTACCTGTCTACCTGCTAACTATCTATCCACCTTGTAACTATCTACTTATCTATCTACCCGCCCGCCCACTCATCCATCCGTCTATGTATTCCATTGAATTTAGTTTATCTACATATCTGTCTAACATAATCTACGTACCTACCTATGTAACATAGCCCATCTACCTACCTAATATAATCTAATTTTATCTAACCTATATTTTATATTTTATGTATGGTCGGCCGCAGCTCAATTCATAATACATTGCTTTGGAACATTTGGGAAAATATTTAATATTACTTTCTTCTTTCTCTTATTTTGATATTTATTGCAAAAGGAAAGTTTTCTCTTTCACTCTCATCTCCGCAAAGGGACCACTGTTTTTATTTCCCTTTGGAACTACACAGACTGATATCCCAGATATCGTCTTAAACAGGGATACTAACTGCCAATCAAATGGAACTGGGCTAGAACGAAATATGTTTCCTTGGATATTTAAATATCGTCATGCAGTAAACAACAACTTCACTTGGTTCTGAACTAAAGCATGATTTAGTCAATAATTAATTGGAAGACATTCAGTTCAGAGGGGAAACCTATCGCCTAATATCCTGATCTACAACACAACTCAAGAATATTTCCTTTAAAGGACCTATTGGAGCACAAAGCTTGGATAATATATATAAAAACAATTAAAAACCCACGTGGCGTTATAGCCCGAAATCGGGCCAAGGCCTGCCGCCGGATCACTACGTCCCCCATCTCTGTCCATTTAAGACAACATGAGTCGTGCAGTACTGGAAGAAGGGACGTGGTTAGAGCGCTGAGTCCCTCCCAGCCAGTTATCCCGGTCCACGCAACTAGGAGCTGCGAATTATCCCCCAAGTAGCTCTACAGCTGCACCTCCAGGGATCTCATGAGGCTGAATTCACCTAGACCAGATCTCCCAGCAGGAGAAAATCCCTATTCCGGTACTATCCCTTCCGCTTGGTAAGCAGCTGCGTTACCACCGCGCTACCACAATCATAATATAACCATTTTTTAAAATGTCCCATGATTTTGGTTGTTGATTACAAGACCTATCTTTTTATTTTAATGCAGGCTGTAAACATGTGGTGTTCCAAAGCTAATTTCTGTTTGGTGTGAGTGATGGTTAGGCTGAAAGCATTATTCAATAAACTGCAAAATACTTGAGGAATTGGAAGATTAGAGCACCAAACGCAATAACAACGTTTACTGAAATAAAAACTTATTCTTGCAGCACGTGTTTGATTATATATGTCATTTGTGTGCAACTCTTTCAGAAATACAGTTTTCACCCAAACTGTGTCATTAATACTCATAAAGTATTGTCTCTTATGCAAAAATAATATTGTGTTAACATCATACTTTAACATAATGTTAAGGAATGGTTTTAACAATACCACCAGAAATGTGATTTGAGGCTTCATTTCCTTATTTGCAACAATGCAAAAATTATGCTCTCTGAACAAAATATATTATAACCGCATAGTAAGGGAATATCCACACAACGAATAACATATGTATGCAAATATTTAAAGTTTTCAGATATATTAATGATGAATAAGATATGCTAGCAAATACAACACAGAATAAATAACAGGAAAAATATAAAGGAAGGCAATGTGTAAATAGGATGTAAATAGAAGAGATATCTATAAATGTTAGATGATATTGTAAATATCATTGTAAATGACATATATTGTGAAAATCAGAACTGCGGGTACATATATTGTAAAATCCATTAAAAGGGAAAGTTGCGCTGACAGATTGGACAAAAGTAGTAAGCAAACTTTGTAACAGAGGTAATTGTAAATAGTAGGCACTGCGATAAAAGTAGGAGAGTACAAAGAGCTGGCAATAGTGCACCGTTCCTGGAAGTGTCATTCACAGAACAGAGAGTTGAATAAAATGAGAGATTATGTGAGACAGAAGGTTGACGTGTGAGATAGAGATGGACAGCGTGCAAATTACCTCTAAGAGTCAAGTGAATTCCAACTCCTGAAAAAAAAAAAAAATGGACAATTTAATCCTCATACCAGACTAAGCAATCAAAACACAGTCACAAATATTGGCGCGAATGTTATGGCCAGATCATTATGGTACAAAAGGTGGAATTGTGTACAGAAAGTACACGCTTACTCTTTTTTGTTTCTTTTTCATTTAAACACAGTTCCGGAGCCTTGTCGGGACTCCGGCGCTGTATTTCCTTTTCTTTGACCTCTTCTTTTTTTCTTTTTACATTTTGCCTACAGTTCCTTTGTTTCCATTTTCTCTTTTACTCACATACATGTACACAAACATTTACAAAGATACAAACTCCCATGCCCAAGGTGGGACTTGAACCCAGGATCCCCTGTGCCACTAAGCCACAAAGCTAGGCACTTAAGCGAGCACGGCCATGGGGACTACTCTTGACTTGCTTCTGATGCTGAGATGAAATGCTACTACATCTTGTGAACGACGGGGAACTGCGTGTGACAAAAGGGAACGTTTGTCATTACTTATTCAGATGACTGGGATAGGGGTTATCTGTGGCATAAAAATAGGTGACTTTTGCGGCATTTTCATATTTTATTTGTTATTTCTGGAATAAAGTCCAGTTTTAAAGCGGACACGTGGCCATAATTTATCTTCAACCATAAGATTGAAACATTGTGGTAGGTTCTGACTTTCAGTATTTCCAGAAGAGGTGCTAACGAACAGTTAGCAGGTACCAAACCAACGCCTAGTTGATACAGAGTGACCCACGCTTAAGAGTATGTATGACTGAACTTTCATGTAAAATCACATAATATCGATTTTTTTTATTTTAGGTACATAAATAATGTAAACATATCTGAATACAAAAAAGGGTCTAGTTGGACACCAAGCGCCATTTTAAATCCCTTAAGCCACTGGAGCTACAGCAAAGTATTAGAGGTGAAACTGGACTTGGCAAGAAAAACTTCAGTTCGACGAGATTTAACTCACAACATGCAAAGTGGAAAACGAAGTTTTGCAGATGCTAATACAAGAAGAAAAGGCAGCAGCAGAGGAGAGAAAAGGAAAGCTGTGGATCAAACCTACCAGCCTGGTGGATTTTAATGTAATCCATACACTCAAATCTATTCTTGTTTTCTGAGTATTGATATTTTCAGCATTTTCCTTCCTGTAAAATGCTCCTTTCAGAACATTTTTTCTGTTACACAAATGCAATTTGCTGTAGACGTTCACATAGGTAAAATTAATAAGAATTATCCTAGGTATTATTTTCAGATGTACTTAAGGACGTGTTTTCAATTTTCAAACACGAAAACTATAGTTTTATTACAAGAAAGGCACATTCACAACTTTAAACATTTTGGGAGCCTAAGCTAAAGCAGACACAGAGAAACCTAGGGCAATTTCAAAAAGTAGATGTATTGTGAACTTTTGGTTTAAAATATTTAGACCAAAGCTTTTATTTACCTATTTAATTATTTTTTGAATTTTTAGTGACGTGATTAAAACATAAACAAATTTTACCATAAGTCAAACCATTAGAGCAAAATTGATGAAATTTGCATTGTAATTTATCTGCATTATGTTGCATCTGTGGTATAAATTTTAAAAGTCTAGCATTATTTGTATGGAATTTTGAACTTTCAGTCATACATGTCCATAAGGTAGTGAGTGTGACCAGAGCATCCCCGTCACAACAGTCATGACAAGACAAACTAGCCCACCTCTGTAATATAGCGATAGCGCAGCTGCCTCACATCTGAGGTATGGAGTTTGAATCTAAGTTAGAGGAGTTTCCCGAATAAGCTTTTTTCCAGGGGCTTCCCTTATTCTGAGAAGACGAATGTCAAATAACTCTAAGCTCTATGGTCCTCAGTCTCGTTTCGCATAATTTCACTAATTTTATCAACGTCTGAAACGTTTTATCAGATGAAAAAACGTTAAACTAAAAGTCTTTCGGTTCCCTACGAAATCACAATTTTTAAGTTGTATCACGCTTGTTCTCTGCTAAAATGTCAAATATAAGAAGGTGTAGTATTGGCTTGTAAAATAATAGTTAATTCATATGTCATAAAACTAGGACTTTTGTTCCACACTAATGCTCGCGAGGTTTATAGACTACAGATAGAAATATGATTCACAGAACGCTTTATAAATAGGGTGAAACAGAATCTGTACACATTAATAAACCTGGAAAATGATGTTATGTAATCTCCTTGCTGAAGAAAACACCTCTATGCGCATCAGCGGACTAAAACAAGGTGGTTCACACCATTTACTCGCTGACTAGTTTTAACTTGAAATAGCCTCATTGGGTTCTGCAACTCTTAACGCACGAAGAGATATCTGCATACATCAAATACGGGGCAGTTGGGCCACAAGACATAAGAAAGTATTATTTCTCTGTTTACTCTCATCGTATGTAGGACTTACAAGCCAGCGCCTGTGGTCAGACATCTGTTGAGGAGCAGAAAGAAAATGGATCAGAGAGAAGCCAGGATGGGTGATCAGTCCTATGCCTTGTACAGAGTGAGTTATATAGAACTGACACATTTTTTTTTTTTTTTAATTATTCCGTTAAACATTCGTCCAATGACCCAATTTCAGCACCAAATTAAGCAGAATGTTCTGGAGTTTCAATTCCTTGTCATCAGATATTTATGTTTTATTCCTAATTGCATTGCTGGCAGCTATTTCGACATTTTGTTCTTGTAATCAACGTAAAAATGCAGTACGATGTACAGCTGAATCAAGGTTGTTTTCAGTAAGATGGCGCTAAATGCCATACATTAAATGAATCCATGAACCTAATTGTAAGTTTCTTTGATGACTGGATAATTTACAGGAACCTGTGGCCAGCGAGATCTCCGGATTTGAAGTTGCCGGACTTCCTTCTATGGGGTTACTTAAAAAACAGAGTTTACGCCACATGTCCCCAGACATTGGATGATCTGAAGCACATCACAAAGGAGATTCAAGCTATTGACAACAGTGTCCTCTGACGAGTGGCCAGTAACATGGAACGACGTGTTGAGTTGTGCTTTATGCAGGATGGAGGACATTTTCAACATTTGCTATAGAGGTAAATAATCTCCCAACATTCCTCTACAATTTAGGTATCATAATTTGTCGCTAGCACAATTCGTTTTGAAACAATTAAAGAAAGAAATGTGTCAGCTCTATATAAATCACCCTGTATGAAAGTGACGGGGAAGTACATGATATGAAATGAAGCTAAAATTGACGGCAGAAAAGATGAGTATGGAGCAATTGGTGGAATGAAATGTGGCGAAAACTGGAGATCCCGGCAAAAACCCGGCTAGAAACCGCTTCTAGTATTCCTTGGGATTGAATCCGGGCCGCGTAGATGCGATACGAGCGTGTACCACCCAACCTATAAGAAAATCTAATTTCATAAAGATAAAAGTATGTGGAGTTGCTTAAAAAGTGTCAAAATAAAAATAAATAAATATTCCACAAAACTGTAAATTACATAAACAAGTTCTCAACGTCTCAAGTAAACTTTCAAAATACTGACGAGTATTGTATTGACATTGTAGCATCATAAATAAAGTAAAACTCATAATTGTTTATGCTTGCAGTTTTTCCGATTTAATGGCAGATCATTGTAACCCTTCATTAAACATTGTTTTATAATAGATTTTCGACAGTACGTATAGCAATTATAGAATATTTTATGCCAGAACTGTGACGCTTTTATTAAGAGCCATCAAGAAAGTCTCCAAAGGTGTACAAGCAATTTTTATTCAAAATGTTTAACCTGAGATCACAGTAGCTACACCCCATGAAGGGGCGCCTCCGGGAGGGAGGGATGAGGCGAGAGGATACCCGGGAGGCCACAACCAGAAGCCTTGACACTTCAGCGACAGGGTCCCTAGAGTTTCCAAATTGAAGCACCCCATAATCGGGTAGGCAGACCGGAGCCCCTGCCCCACTTAGAGTCCTATACCCCATCCCCAGGAGCAGTCCTTATCCCGGCAACTATTAGAGGTCAGGGGAAGGAAATTGTCCCTTTGAGCATCCTTTTTCCCTGCCACGCTGTATCGAGCACCATCGCCAACACTTGCCGCCCTGAAAGAGCTCAACGGGATGAAGGATAGATGAAAAGAGAATGTAAACGACATGGATGGATCGGAAATTCGGGGTATGGAAGAAACCTATTCAGCATTTGCCTGGTGACCCCGGAAAACTACGAAAAAACCCATGGGACAGGTATCCCGGCTACGGGTAACGAACCTAAACAATTATAGGACTAGTGCACTCATTATCAGATGAAAATTACAACTTTTGATTCTCAATTGGGTGTTGTCACATCTGTAGGCTCATCCTTGCATTGGAGATTCCATTGTACGAAAACCAGCTTTTCGGTTGTTGCCGGAGAAAGTCTGTTACTGGTTTTAATTTGGATTTGCGCATAAGCAGACCAATTGCGCCTAATGGTACATTCAGAGGTACAGATGCCAGGTAGTTTTATATGTTGTTTGCTTTGCAGTTCTCTTCGTCAAGCAGAAAGTGCGAAATATTGAGCAGCAGAACATAGAGTGTCTCCCAAAAAAAAAAAAAAAAAATTATACCAATAGCTTTAACTTTAAGTTAGCTCTTCTTCCACTGTTATGCTTTTGCACGTTTCAAGAAAATGAAAGTGAATTAGTTTGATTGTTATGCCCAAAGCGATCGCGTATTATACCTTTTATACTAAGATTAATGCAGTATTGTACATTGCATTTTATAATGTACAATATTCTAAACACTTGAGCGTTCCGCTAGTTGAGGAAAAGACGCATATAAAGCAGTATATTCTATGCGCGACTAGATGTATGGGAAATGCAGCACCAACATTCCTTTGATGTGGCGAGGGAAAACCCCACCAGCAGTATGTGGATTGGGCAAACGTCTCTCCGTTAGCTGCCATTGTTTGCAGGTGCCTGGTTCAGCCTCGGATTGTACTACAAATTCCATGAAAATAATACTAGATATCGTACTGACCTTATCACGAGGTACTCTCGCATGTGTTCCATTCGTATCACTTTCTCTATCTGCTCGGCAAACATTAGCGTACCCCTTTATCTACTTCATGCTAATTAAGTGTTTTAAAATTGAAATCAATAACAGAAAAAAAAGACAAATTTCTTGTTTTAAAGAGATCTACATTTTTTATGGAGTAAGCTTTAGTCTATCTCATGTGGTTTACCATTTATGCAAAAGTAACTCAGAATGAATTTAACTTGAGGGGCTGTTCCCAAGAGATTTGGGATATATATATATATATATTTTTTTTTTATTGTTATGTAAACATATTTATTATATGCAATTTTAATAAAAATCTTTAAGAGTCCTTCTTTAGAAAAAATTGCAAAAACTCTCCATGTAAAGGATAGTTTGGGTAGAAGATTTTCCTGAAAACCTTCGTGTTGCACCCATGGCAGTTACTAAATTTAAATAACAAGTTAGGTGTTTATCGGACTTTTCGTTTTTGAGTTATGCTATCCAAACACACACATACACACACGCACACACTCTTCACGCTCGTGGAACTTTTCTATTATGTTTATTTTTTTGTATTTATGGTACCTTAAAATATGTATTTCCGGTGAACTCTCGGTATAAAACTTTTGGATGGAATAACATAGCTCCTCTACCTACTATATACCTACATGCATAGTACTCGACAGGGAAAGTAATAAGGCACATTTCTTAAGCAGGTGGCAGAAATGTATGTAAAATGGAGACACACAATTTCTCTAACTTCTTGTGTGATGTGGGAGGAGTCAATAGATTTTAAATAATTGTTTATTAGTAATAACATAGATACAATATCTATAAATATTTTGCTGCTCACTATTGACAACTGTTAAGTGGCTTCATCTGCTTGACAAACCGGGATAAGAACAGCTGATCGCGTGGTTCGGATGCCTAACGTTCACCCGATAGTAAATGTTTTAATACAAAAGAAACAAATGTGACGTAGAAAACATTCTTGCACATTTCTCTCAGGCAATTTGTACACTCCTTTCTTCGCTTTTCTCGCAAAAATGTCAGTCTTCATTTTGGTAAATATGGAGAACGGAAGGAAAAGTTGCGTTGCTTTTGCTTTGAATGAAACTCTAGGGTAACTCATTTGAGATATCTGAAATACACGATATAGTTATTGGAATGAAGACTCACTTCCCGGATATACAGTCTTAACGGGCACAATTTCAGCATTTGAAAATATTAACATTCACCTGTGTTTACGGCGGTGCCAAGGGTAAGTGGTTAGACCGCTCGTCTTCCATCTAGGCCGCACGCGTTTGATGCCAAGCACCCGCATGTAGGATTCGTGGTGGACAAGGTGGCGTCTGGCTGAGTTTTCTCCGGTTCCTCCGATTTCCCCCGCCACTCATGCCACCAATTCCTCCAACATTACCTTTCCAATCATCAATTTCGCCGACCCCTCGTAACAGGTTCTTCCTTCTGTGGTTTCGTACCATAGCCTCCCCGACAGGCTTCTGACCTCTAGGCATTGGCTTGTAAGACCTAGGTGGGGGTGTCAGTCCTTCAATTACGGAGAGGGAAAGCCGATTAAGAAACGAAACCAGTATTTACGTGTTGGAACTATTAACATATTATGTCCATATGAGTAGGGAATAAAATAGTACTCAGCACTCACAGAAACATAGTACTAAAATAAGTAAGTGCTCAAATTTCCATCCGACATATGTACTTGCTTTGCTGGGATGCACTGGAACACGGGTTAAGACATATAGCTAGTTACCATGTTATGTAAAGAAGTTGAACAATACACATTTTACAGTAGGAGTTAAAATAGCTGACACGCACAAATAGCGCTCTACTTAGTTACGAAATACTTCCAAGAAAATATTAATATATGACATTTATTGCACAATGTTAAATGTTGTTTTATGTTAAATATATCATTTTATAGTTCTGTATTTTAAGGTATTTTATGTTAGAGCATTTAATTTAAGCTATAGGTATTCTTATTGTTCTCATTACCAAAATACAAACGCAATTCGTGATAGTAAACAAAAACACCACCACCAACACTAATAATAATAATAAGAAAGAAGAAGAACAATATCAATAATAACTATAACAATAATACTAGTAGTTGTAATAATAATAATAATAATAATAATAATAATAATAATAATAATAATAGGTATAAACAGTACTTATGAAAGAAACGCTCCCAAACAAAGCCAGGCACCGCACGTAGGTCAGTGTGGCTCATTGTGCTTCAAACGTGACCCCTATGAGGGAGGAAGAGAGGGAGGAAGGGATGAGGCGGAGACCCAAAGGGTGTCCACATCCGGGCGATGATGTCCCTAATGAATGTACAGTGAACCCATTCGGTTGTCATTTATTTAAATGTTAATTTGTTATAGACGTAATCTTTTCTGCTAGCAGGAAACATTCTTGCAAATAATACCCCCGGTAGGAAAATCCACTTATTGGATGCTTAGAAATATTGTTATTTTGTGTTTAACGTGACGAAAAGGAATTCGAGACTATCAATGTAGATTAAAGAAATTAGGCTATTGGCGCTCCTTTCTGCTTGAGGAAAATTCCAAGGCAGCCAAGGTTTTTCAACGGCCCCGCCCGTTTCGGGTTTATATTTACTGAGATGGGTAGCAACATCACATATCTTGAGTGCGGCCTTCCACACGCTGTACCAGAGGTTGTAGAATGGTGATTCACGATAGCATTTTATCCACGTTGCAGCTTACCCTGAAAAGTAGTGGCCTCGATTTCAAAACTATTCTCTTTCTTCAATCAGACACAGTGATGTAGATAAAAGTTGGTCCATTTCCCTAGATCGCAACAGTGCTTTTACCTCCGCAATGTTTCCTTCTTTAGGCAAGCTTACACTCCACCCAACCTGTATAAATGTTTTATGTGAATGGCCCGATAAAGAACTCAGTGACACAAAAAATAACCAATAAATGTTTATTAATTGTTTTTTTCCACACAGGCCGTGTGTAGGGTAGAGTTGGACTGGAAAATCCGTAAAAGATATTACAATTTATGGCAATTGAAGAGGTCGCTCGTATACCGACTCTATGAAAGAGTTAAAGGTTAATTGGTACACAATGAAAGTCTTAAACATTACAATATTACTCAGCCTTCTAGAAGAAGAAATGGATTAATTGCACATTATTTTAAATTAGAAGACAGCTATGATATTTATATGGCAGCTTTCATTGGCGACTAAGAGACGAAGGTAAAATTGTTTCCACCATCGAACTACTCTTAAAAGCAGACATTAAATCATGTAAGCCGACATTAAATCAATACTGATTGTTAGTGAGAGCCCGGTCAAAGTGGCATATATTGAGGATTAATGGTCCCATTTAGTAGTTAATGGTAAGTTGTTCTACACGTACTCTCAGAACCGATAGTAAACGCAATAATGCCTTTTTCACATGCGTACAATACAATTTTATTTCTGCGCTTCAAGATAAATTCACACTTTTCCCAATTTCAAACCTTACGTTTCAAAACACTTAAGCAACTACCATAAAATATTATTATACGTAATAAATATGGATTATTCTTTGATAAATTAAGCCTTGGCACAATTTCTCGAAAATTATGTTTAGCTTCTTCTAAGAAGTGCTTTAATATAAAGCACTGAGCAGCCTGCTGTCTTAATCTTTCAGCCATAAACAGATTTTCTGAGCGAGTTAGAATCTTAACTGTCAAGACAGAGTGTTGACTGCAATAACGAAGTTTATGAGGTAACGGTGCTAACAATTTTGGGGTCATTTGCAAAGACACATGGTGCTCAAAATTTATTCGGTAAATTACTCCAACCGGGAATCTAAACCAAGCCCCCGGAAAGTAAGGTGGTTACATGCCATGGAAGCGGTATTCCGTTAACACTAATACCACTATGAAATAAATATTTCTGAATTCTTCGGGTGACTGCCATTTGAACTGCTTTTCCTTTGTCTTGATGGCGATAAATCTTTATTAAATAAACTTTAAGGAAGTGTTTATTAGATTATTATTATTATTATTATTATTGTTGTTGAGCGGTAGCCCAAATAAGAACATTTACTATTACTTGTCAAAATGGGATGCTTAGGCCTATAACAAAACGGTACAGTGTGAAGGGATAGCAACATTTGTCCCTTTTACTCTTAAGGTTAAAATCATTTGACTTCAGTTGCATTCAACATTTATGCTCAAGCTCACAAACAAAATTACTCAATTGTACGTGATTCCAGAAAACAGAGGAAAATAAATGTTAGCAGCCGCAAAGAAGCTCGCTGCAAGAGGGAAAGAAAGTAAAGTTAATTTAAAGCAGAGAAGTGCTGCTATCACAGAAATACTAATAAAACTAGATTTTGTGTGCATAAGTTACAAACGAGAAGTCTTAAAAGGCAATATGCGCTCCTTTTTGTTCTGCGCAAACAATTTTGTACAAATAGCTCTACAGATAGAAAACTGTATAGCGGTGTTTACTTCTACCCAATATGGGAGGGTATCAGTATTTAGCATCCTGCGAGCTCCAACCTTGTGTTTTTTTTCTTTGAAGACATTTGTTAAAGTTTATTAGACCTTCTCAAGTGTAACATAAAGCAAAAGGTTACTATTTATGAAATAAAAAATAAAGTATTTTAAAAGCGAAGGTATTCCTCAATAGATAAATTGTACTCCTGGCTGTTTTATATAACAACTTCTGAAAACTGGATTTAAAGTATTTCACAGTATTCACCATTATACTTGCACATTCCTAATTAAGAGTTCTAAACCGAAATAGGAAAACTATTATATTCTTTTGTGTATTTTACTCGTACTCAAAATACATTTGTACCCACAGATATTACTCTTTCTTTGGCTGCCTGTCCAGTTAGTTTTCACATGCTGCTGAGAGGCATTTTTGACACTCCTACTTTATGGAAAGCAATTTATCTTTTGTAATTGTCATGAATAGCATGAGAATGCACATGGTTTCAAAAAGGAAAGAAAAACAATAGTAAACTTATTTTGAAATAAATTATTATATTAAAATCCCATGGTTTTGGAAAACAAACTATTTTAACTAAAATTTAAGAAATATGACCATTCTGTTCGTTTCTAACGCTCCCTATAATATGGTCTTTACTCCAGAGGTGACTTCATTCCGCCATATGTAAAAATACCTATTTCTGAGACGGAGGTTTCCAGTTGGCGGTGTCTATTACCTCCTATGGAAGGGCGATAAGAAAGGTGATATAATGAGAGGATTTACAGCTTTTACTGTGGGTTTCGGACCACGTTAGGTCTTGGAGACACTCTATATGAGCTAGTCAGATATTAAAGCTTGAATAGGGGCGATTTAAAATCACCAGCCCAGTGCTGGTAATCGAACCAAAGTGCATGAGTAAGAGAGCCATGAACGAAACCACAGAGACAACCTGGACTCTAATATGACTTTAGTTATTCAAGAATTACTATTTCTTGCAATCTGGGAGTTATAAACTTTTAAAACTGTTAAACATTATATAGCATACGATGTATGATCAGGAACTTAGATCCCAAAGACTGCAGTAAAACGAGAATATTTTACATAAGTATTTCGTACAACCAATACACCCATCTGATAGTACATATACAAGGTTATTTTTCTCATAGGTTCCATATCGTTTGAGGATCTTGTCGCTTCGTGGAATGAGTTTGAATACTCCCTTCTGGTACAAATCCTGTCCTCGCGAGTTCAGTCACGTTATCGTGAAGTGTTGTACCTCAACATCTGAAGCGAATCGTCAGTCTTCTAGGTGTCCCATCAAGTGAGCAAAAGGGTGAAAGTCGCTTGGAGCCAGATCCGGGCTGTAGGGAGGGTGGTTGATGGTATCCCAGAGAAACTGCTTCAACAGCGTGGGGGTCTTCTGTCTGAAAGAGGTCGCGTGTTGTCGTGAAGGAAGGTGAGGAGTATTGGTCGTTTCCTCCTGATTGCTTCGCGCAATCGTATCATTGGTCTCGCAGTATCGGTCAGTGGGCACTTTGTGCCCTCTTTCCAAGCATTTCGCGAGTATAACTCCCTAAACACTATGACCACCAACTTCCCGGCAGATGGTGCCACCTTAAACTGGTTTGTCTTTAGTCAAGAGGAACTATTCCACTCCATTAACTACTGCTTAATGCTGGGGGTGTAGTGGTGGATCCATGTTTCGTCACCCATGACAATGCGGTGAAGAAAACTGTTCCTTTCCGTGGAGAACCGTCGCAAAAGTTGAAGACTTACCGCCATGCGCTTCTCCTTGTGTTGGTTGGACCGATTTTGTTGACCCATCGGGAACAAACTTTCCAGTACTGCAGAATATCGTGAACAGTGTGATGAATGCTTCCAAAAGACATTCCCGATTCTACCGTCATATGTGATCCTCTTGTTGTCCTGAATCAGCTCGTACACACGATCCTGTGTTCAAATCCGTGGATGCCGTGTTGGGTCGGCCACTATGATCATCGTCGGTGATGCTTTCACTATCAGCCGCAAACTTTCGACACAATACTGCGACATCCTGACGAGACATTAGCTTCTCCATAAACCTCTATCATCTGCCGGTGAATGTCAGCGGTTACATGTTTCGCCCACAGAAATCGAATAACTGAGCGGACTTCTTCTCGAGACCAGTTTAGCAAACGAGTGTTTTACCTTGCAGAGCCTGTAGGTGACAGATGGCTGAAACTCTGTACTGTTGCCAACGGCATGCATTAGAATTACCGCACATTATTAATTAAAAGACAAAATACCAAGATTGTGGGCCCTGCAACTTTAGTTTCCGATGATTCCTCGTACATAAACAAGACTGAAAACTTTCCCATATAAGGAAAGTGATATACAACTAAAACAATAATAAGGAAAGTATATATTTTATTAAGGTTTTTCTGATGTAAAGATTTTCTTAAAACTGAAATTACACACATACATGGCATTTACACAATAAAATAGAGGAGAGACACTTAAGAATAAATATTCCATTACTAACAGTTTGGCTACATTTGCACGCTTAAATAATAATAATAATTATAATAATAATAACAATAATTTTGTTCATCAGAATCTTAAAAATAATCCTGTAACCACTGAGAAAATATTAAGCGTTCAAAATTGAAATTTCGTCATCTGGCTCTTGAAACTGCTTTGTACTCGTTGAAACTACACTTGAATTGGAAGCCAGGAAGTTAAGTTCCTTACTTGCTTCGTGCTTATATACACACTGCACTATAGAAACCCCTTTTGTTGGATGCTTGGAGACTACAATGTCTACACTCATGTTGAACATCACAAAAATATAAGGCAATATAATATGGAAAATGCCTAAAATTACAGCTTGAAATACCTGAATATTTGCAACATTTCTTAAGAACATAACATTTATGTACCCAGAATTAGAGAAAATTTGAAAAATAAATATGTATTTACATACAAATACAATGATACAAACATATTCAATTTACAGTCATAACAAAATCACAGCAGAGTTTCCTATTTAAGAAATGCTTAGTAACCTACAACATTCAATTGTTTATGTGCAAGACAGCAGTAAGTTTATAACCGACAATATTTTAATTTTGAATTAGCAAATCCGTTTACGGTTAATTTTTTTATGGTTGTAAATAAAATCATGAACGCATCTTGTGGAACACGGGTTTACTTCATTCCCGTCTTTCTACTCTATGTTCCCACTAGCCATAAAATGCTTAAGTAACTAGTATAAAGCAATATTTTGACACTCATTTTCAAAGAAGGATATGATTAATTCCTAGTTTGTATGGAGTAAATATCTTATTTTCATAAATATTTCTTAACGGAAACTTTAAACAATAAAATCGTTATATACGCTTTGCAAATGTCTTCGTTATTCACTCAAGAGCAAATAAATGAAGCTTCCACAACGAGATTATTTCAGCCGAAATAGATTTTAGTAGAAATATGTTGCGACACCTCACATTGAAGTGCACAGAACAGTATTCATTGAAATTTAAGTTTTGAGAAATGGTGCTCATACACTATTTCGTTATTTTAAATGCTGCCGAAAAAAGCGTGTAAATCTGGAATGACCTATCGAAAAGCAACGAATTCCTGATAAAATTGTCGTAATAGTTTAATGCCTATACAATCATTTGTTGGTGGTGACACAAACATTTCTTATATTGTAACACAGGCCAGGCTTATTTCATAAACTGCTTAGGAATTAGGATTAGGTAGACTGAGGAGCTTTCAGTAGCTGGAATACAGGCTACAGTGGGTCCCTTTTGCTTCCATCGTGATCTTTGGGAGGCCGGTATGTTGGGAGCTCCCAAAAGGCGACCGGATGTGATAGATGATATACTGTAGCAAGGACTGAATCCCTTACAGATGCAACATGGCCACAATCTTGTTTGCTTACCGACCCGAGGAAAACTCGAAAAATTCATGGTTAAAGTGGTCGGCCTGACAAGAATCGTACCGGGACCTCAGGAATTCGAACCTCACATGATACTGCAAATTCATTCCGCTCGGTTTATGAACTGGGTTACTAAACCCTGTGTAATAAGATATCGATTTCCACCTATCACAGCACCCTAACTTCACCGTAGATTTATAATTTTCACCTTATCTGGTGTGTAACGATTGGTTCCTACAAGAATTCATCAGAATAGCGTAAAGAAATATATTTATAGTTTTTTTCTGTAAATTTATTTAGTGACATATTCATTCACGCTTTGTCTTCAAGAATACATTCGTTGAGGTTATTATACATCTGTGAATTTTGACAAAAATTGTGAAAATTAAAAAAAAAAAAATAATAAAGTAATCTGAATTTACCCTGAGAAAATACATCGTTTTTCCCACTTTATGGAGTTTAACTACCAATTGACTGACGCTATAAACCAGCAAGCGCATTCTTATTAATACGCATGCAAAATTTTAACTTTGGTTTCTCGCAAACTTTTTTCCAACTCTTTTTCAGATTTAAAATACTCCACACGATGAATTTTGTATTAACTAGTTTCAAACATGTTATACTGCCTCTGAAGACTATATTAAAGAAAACATTTTCAAAATACTGTTCCAACTTTGAGAATTAATTTATTACATTTTGAAAAATCAAGAGCTTTGGAGAATATATAGTTATAGCTTGTCTACAATAATTAGGGTTAATATAGAAATATAATATGTTATATCTATTTATAAACTCATTTAATGTTTAACTGTATATTTAAAAATGTGATGTGTTACATTCACACGACTTTCTCTAGCTGTTCTACAAAACTTCTTACATAAGATTATTCTTCTTTCCGCATATTGCTAATCGTGGTACACATTAGCACAATGCTCATGACTTAGTTCCTTATAAGCAGGAAAAAATAAGGGAATACACTAGGCTAAACCCATAGTAAAATGTTTTAAAAGCTGTCGCTATGCGATTGTCATTACAAAGAAAACCGCACACTCCCGTCTGAGAAAAGTATAAGTACTACACAACTGAAACTAATAACAATGAATAGCTCGAATACTGAAAGCTCCACGAGAAAAATGTATATGACATAACTTGTGTATTTTAACAAGACCTACATTTTTTGTAGAGTAAGTTTTTGTCTATCTCTTACGGTTTACTAATTATGCCAAATTAAGCAAAATTCATCCAGAATAAACAGGTCTTTAGAAGCTATTCACATAAAATTCAAGATATGCATAGTATTTTTCAGCTAAATATCTTTAATATATGATATTTTAATCAACATCGTTAGAGCCATTTTTAAAAAAATCAAAATTTTCGAAAACAGTTCCATGTAAAGGGTAGTTTGGGGTAGGAGGATTTTTCTCAAAATCTTCCTGTCGCATCCCTGGAAGATACTAAACTTAAATACCAAGTTTGGTGCTTTACCGACTTTTTGTTTTTGAGTTATCATGTTCACAGGCACACGGACACACGGACACACGGACACACACCACACACACACACACACACACACGGACCTTTTTGTGAAAATGCTTTTTTTGGATACAGGGGCACCTAAAACATATATTTCCGGTGAAATCTCGGTATCGAATTTTTGGGTGGAATACAATACTTCTCTATCCCTATGTACATTGTACATACGGGGCTAGATAAGGTAAAAATGCTTTACGTGGCTTATTTTTTTAGTGCAATGAATATAGACACTAAAAATTATTATTTAAATGCAAATGCCAGCTAAGAGATTTGATATTCTACTGTAATTGTGTGTATAAACTGGTATATATTTTAATAAGATGTGCTATATCTTATGGATTTTCCAAATTTGACATATGTTTTATATGATAGTAGCGCATACATATTTACCTGTTGAATGTTTTATTGTGAATAAGCTACAAGCTAAACCTATTCAATATCACTGATGGAGCAGATTTTTTCAAGAATGAATAAAAATATATACCTGTATGTTTTGATTCATATTCATTCGCTGCCATATTTAGTTAATTTTCTACTTATTTTCTAAATACTGAAAATGTGTAAAATCGAAATGGTATTCTCTCAAAAGCAAATTTATACGCAACCTCATTTCTCGATGAAATCTGTTGTCAGCAACAGCAACAGTTTTTCAAACATTTTTATATATTTTAAAAAGTGAACAATGCTATTTATCAGGCATCTACTGTTGGTGTTTAAATGAAACAACCTTCTTAGTATACTCTTTTAATTCAACTTGAAGACAATTACAGATTTTTGCTAAAGAAATATTGTAGTCCTCAATTCATGACGAACTCAAGTAGGAGAAGAAATACATAAAATATAAAGCATCATTAGTTTAATTATCTTCACAAAGAGTAGGAAAAGGAATCAGGAAAACACTGTTTTGGAAGATGCGAGAAAAGCAGGGTGTATTACTGTGCAAGGAGACATCGGAAATCGATGGCAACTCTGTTGCAGGAAAATGCAAGACAACCAGAGGATGTGTTACTTGTGCTGCAAACCTGCAGAAAGTATAAATAAACTAATTTCGTTTTTTCCTTTCTTTCCGTTTTCTTTCTTTCCATTTCTGATTTGCTTTTGACATTTTATCAGACCGCATCGTCTGGAATATACTTTATGCGCAAAAGTGTAAGGAAAATAAATTCCAGTAAAACCCATTTTAGGTAAATACAGTTTATTAGGCTAATAATTCTTTGGAATTAAAATTATCTTGTTTTGAAACTTTAAAGCTTTAGAAGACGCTAAAACGAAAAAAAACATTTAATTCAAAATAATTTACGACCTAAAAACGAAGCCTTTAATTTTTTGAAAATACTGGCCAAAATTAAGCTATGGAACTCTTAATGACCTAGAATACAATTATTAGGCGAGTTATTTAAACAGGTGTTTTATACAAATAACTTGCACACACCCTAAACATGTTCGTAAATAAACGCATAGCTTTAAATTTCCTTGTGACGGAAACAGTAATAAATATTGTCTTTCAGCCGACTCTCAAAACAAAATATCCTTGATTTTGTGCTGATTTTAACTTTATCTATACGAGCCAAAATAAGCCGACCACTCTAGACATGGGTTTTTTGTGGACTTTTCGGATCGGTAGGCGATTCCTGGGGGACGATAACCCTTCCATCAACTTTTCTGTCCGTTTACCGTCGTTGTCGTTTCTTTTAGTTTGTTTCAGCATTATAGGATTCGTTTATTGCGGCAGAATAGGGTGGATGTTGGACTCTGGAAAGATTTCTCCCTATAAACTATGCTTAATTTTTGAATCCATTTAAATCAAAATATTTGAACCAAAACATACTTTATAAGCTTTTAGACAGACAGACAGACAGACATACCGACAGACAGACATACCGACAGACCGACAGACCGACAGACCGACCGACCGACCGACCGACCGACCAGACATTACATTACATTACATTACATTACATTACATTACATTACATTACATTACATTACATACATACATACATACATACATACATACATACATACATACATACATACACACACACATTCACACACACACTCACACACACATATATACATATATACGTAATTCACAACCATCATTAGAGTCAGTAAATATTTTTAAGGTTCTGAATAAATAACTCTTAATTGTTTTAAATACAGAACAAGGTATCACACATGCATACATATATAAAATCCACAAATGTTTATCAAACTTGTAAAAGAGGGTTTCAAAACTAGGTGCAGGTATCCCAAAGTACTTTTATGATATAGAGATTTTAATTTGACAAAGGTTATACTCCTAGACGGGTATTCCTAGCCTAGGCTGTTTCATTTTAAGGACAGTCAAAGCCACACTATTAAGCGTTCCGCAAGAGAAAATGTATCTACATAAAATCCTTAAGAGGAAATCAAATGACGAAAATTGCATTTTTAGCTTTTTTTACAGTCCTACAAATTGAAATATCTTCTTGAATTTGATGTTTATTGTAACGTTGTAGGAACATACTTGGTATATTTGAAATGTATTTTTAAAACATTACTAAAATTTTAATTTTTATTCTGAATTATTTATTCACTTCATATAAATAATTTTAACTCCTAACACAGTTTGAGTAGAGTAGTGGCCCATTCTTAGGAGCAGATTTGCTCTAAAATTTGTTTACGTCGCAGCTTTTCAGTGCTTAATTCATGTGGTTTTTTTAATGTATGAAGTTTGTTTTACTCACGTTTGCTTCCAACAGCTTTTTATGAGAATGACATCTTCTTGCATAAATGAAATTTTCCCCAGACATGATGGAGAGAAGCAAATTTTTAGGATGATAAAACAATCTATAAATGCTTTTATGTATGTGTTTTTGTGATAGTGGGATACTCTTAAGGAAGAAACATTTTCTGATCCTTAATAAAACAGGCTGTCGAAGAGAAATGCCGATTCCGGTGGCCGGGCCCGCTAAAGTGTCTCGCTTTGGTGCTTCTTGGCGCACGGGATCGTGGGTCGAGTCCCGCCTTGGGCATGGGTGTTTCTGTGTCAGTAAATGTGTATATGTCTTTGTGTATATATGTAAAAGGAAAACATTAAACATTATAGATCAACTAAGTAAATTTAAACATGAAACTGGAAAAAAATACAGGAAAAAGAAAGAAAAAAAGAAAGAAAAGAAAAGAGAAATGTATCACAAAACGTACAAAGTTTCATTTTGGCATCTGAAACAGCCTACGAGATAATAAGTAATGAATTTAGCACATTAAAAGTAGCGGGATAGGATTTTAAATTCCGCTTAAACCCTACCCAGAAGAAAATTCTGGCTGTGTTATTGCATCTTAGCATAAGAAATATATACGGAAAATGATGCTGGCTCCAGTAGGCATCAAAATGAGACTTAAGCTTTTATTTGTAATGTGAGGATGGAAAAAGAATAAAAGAAATAAAAAGGATAAAGTATGTTAGGATGTACAGTCCAGACCATTCGCCTCTCACCTAGACGACCCGGGTTCGATCCCAAGCGACCACATGTGAAATTTGTAGTGGAAAAGTGGCGCAAGGGCGGGTTTTATCCGGCTTGTCCGGTTTTCCCCAGCGTCGCATTCCACCGGTGCTCCATCTTCATTCCATATATCACCAGTGATACAAGTAGTAAAAGCGAGCATAAACACTACGAAAAAATATCTGATGTGTTACACTCACATGAGTTTCTCTAGCTGCTCTACAAACTTCCCTCAAAAGATTATTCTTCTTTCTACACATTGCTAATCGAGATAAACACTAGCAGAATATTGTTATTACTTAATTCTTATAAGTAAAAGGAAACTAAGACAATACACTAGGCGAAAGTGATAGTCAAATGTTTTAAAAGCTATCGTTATGCGATTGTCATTGCAAAGCGCTTCTTTGCTTAGCCAGGAGTAGAACAAAAGTAAAATGAATTTCTCCTGTCTGAGAAAAGTATAAGAACTTCACAATTGAAACCAATAACAAGGAATATCTCGGAAATGGTTGTCTCCACAACAAAACGTAAATGGCATAAATTGTGTGTTTTGAAGTGATGTACATTTTTTGTTAAATGAGTTTTGTCTATCTCTTAGGGTTTAGCAGTTAAACAAAAATCGGCAAAATTCATCCAGAATGAAGACATCTTCAGAGGCTATTCCCAGAAAATTCTAGATATACATTTTATTTTGAATATAAATAACTTTAATATAGGGATTTTAATCAAAAACGTTAGAGTCATTTTTAAGAAAATCAAAATTTACGAAAATTGTTCACTGTAAAGGGTAGTTTGTGGTGGGGGGAGTTTTTGAAAATCCTCGTGTCGCATCCTTGGAAGATAGTAAATCTAAATACCTTTTTTCAGAAATGTTTTTTTCGGACTCAGGGAACCCCAACACATATATTTCCGGTGAAATCTCGACATCGAATTTTTGGGTGCATTGCAATCCCTATGTACATTGTACATGTGGGACTAGACAAATTAAAAACACAGAAGGGTGGCAAACTTCTGTTTTTCTATAGTGTTTTCTTTAATTTTGGCAGAATCTACTTGTTCCACACCAATCCTGAAGCGCCATTGTCTTATCGTTTGGGTTCAGTCCGATAAACTTGCTTAGCTTAGCGGGTAAAGGGATGGAGTACGGAAACATTTCACTTGAACGGCTAGGAATGCCAGTCAATGGCATAGTTCACACCATCCCTTTGCTGTGTAGCGTCTCGTATTGTTTTGATGTCAGAAGTCAACATTAGTCTAAGATCGCAGAACGGTTTCAGGTTCAGTAGTGAAGGAAAAGGGTCGAGCAAGACAACTATTAAGTGGAGTGCTAGAATCAGGTTGGCTGTTGCAGAGACGAATAGGCATTTCCTTACTAATGCACAAACTACTGCACATTATCTCGGCACGGTTCCATGCACTAGACTGTGCAAGATAATCGGATATAAATTAATTTTCTATACAATCAGTGCGGTCAATGTGCGTCTTAGGTTTATGTGCACTCTGATCCAATTACATTCTAACGCTAAACTATGCTTTTGAATAACTGTCGGTTTATATAAGCTACGGTAGTTCACAAGTTTGAAGGCAAACTAAAATTAGATCCCCATGCTGTTGAATATGCACTTCACTGAATTTATCAAGGTAGACACATGGAGCAATATATCCATTTCTCCGTGTACAGTAGGGCTATGCATTGATGGTCATTGGGAACAATCTATATGCGATATTTTTAGTTGGATATGACTACAGAGACTGGCATCAAATGTACCTCGCTGCTAAACGAATTGGCGCGGATAGAAGCATTTCACTGAGGGTAGGGCACGTTTAAAACCTCTGCTCGGAAACAACCCATAGTCTCCTCAGTATTTAAAAAAAGAACATTATATACGCAGCGAAACAGCAAGGAATTATACAACTATCACACATGTGACTCCAAAAAGTATACGTATTCACTTAAAAAAATCTGATGTGTTACATTCACATGGCTTTCTCTACATCTATGTAATGCATTATTGTTAAAAAGCTTATGCTTCTATTTACTTCATGCTAATGGAGAAAAAAATAGCAGAAATAGTCTTATTAATTGCTTCCTTGTAAGTAGAACCAATATAAGGGAGTACCATAGGTTAAAGTGATAGTCAAAACCTGGTTGTTATTTGGCTGAAGTTCCTTTGTTTGTATGGACAGGAGTTGACAAATTCCTGTATGAGAAAGGTATAAGTTTTTCAAAGCTGAAACCAAAAACAAGGAATATCTAAAAAACGATAAACTCCACTAAAAATGTATATTACATAAATTTTGTGTTATAACGTGCTCTACATTTTTTTGTGTGGTAGGTTTTTGTCCATCTCTTACGGTTTAGCAGTTATGCAAAATTCCGTAAAATTGATCCAGAATAAAATAATCTTCAGAGGCTATTCCCAGAAAATTCAAGATATACATTTTATTTGTCAGGTAAATATCTTTAATATACGATATTTTAATCAAAATCGTTCGAGTCATTTTTAATAAAATACAAATTTTCGAAAAAAGTTCCATGTAAAGTGTAGTTGGGGGATTTTCTTGAAAATCTTCGTGTCGCATCCTTGGAAGATACCAAACTTAAACACCAAGTTTGGTATTCAACGGTCTTTTCGTTTTTGAGCTATGCTGTCCACAAACACACAGACACACACGCACAAATGGACCTTTTTCTGAAAATGCTTTTTTTATTCTTAGGGACACAAAACATGTATTTCCGGTGAAATCTCGGTATCGAATTTTTGGGTGGAATGCAATACCTTCTCTATACACTATGTACATAGTACGTGGAGAGAAAGTAAAAAAGGCTGATGTGTTATAGTTACCCAATTTAATCTACCCACTATCGTTTACTTTTACATAGTTTCAACTGTTTGTCCAAAACCTTATTTTTCTCTCTGCTTCATGTAATCAAGAAAACGCTTGCAGAATTAGCTTCATTAAACATTTTCGGTCAAGGTACAAGGTGAATGTAGGAAACCGAAACAGTATTCAAATATTTAAATGCGGGTCGCTCTTTCCATCACAACCCGAATAATAACTTGAGTTTTCAAATAAATAACAGCGAATATCAGTGAAATGACTGATGTCATAGCTTGTTGTGTATTATAGTTTATTACACAGTCCATCGTTATTGTTTTATAGTTTGTCGTTATAAAAGGCTATACAACATTTTTATGCTGAAAAAAACACTTCTAGAGCTATTCTCCGAAAATTAAGATATGCATTTCTCTTGCCACTTAAACAGGTTTATATATCACATTTAATCAAAATATTTGGGAACCATTTTTGAGAAAAAAATTAAAGTTTTCCATGTAAAGTTTTGTAGCTATCGGACATTTGAGTTATATGCCCACACCCACTTGCCTCTCACCTAGACGGCCCGGGTTCGATCCCAAGCGACCGCATGTGAGATTTGTGGTGGATAAAGCGGCGCAGGTGCGGGTTTTCTCCGGGTTCTCCGGTTTTCCCCGCCATCGCATTCCACAGGTGCTGCATCTTCATTCCTGTGTCATCACCTGCGGAGCCACAAGTAGTAAAAGCGAGCGTTAAACAATACCAAAAAATCACCTTCACCCACCCACACACATACACAGGACCCTTTTCTAAAAATGTGTTAATTTCCTTTGGTGCCGCAAAATATGTGTTTCTGGTGAAATATGACCATTGAATTTGTGAGTGGAATACAATACCTCTTCTTACATACTGTGGGTAGATAACATAGGAAGTAAACACTATCAGGGATTCAATTTTGTATTCCCAGAAACAGCAAACGGTTTGTGTGTTGTGGCAACTTTTTTAGGATTTATTCATTAATTTTGTTTCAACTTTCAAATATTTCAACTTATTCATGCGCGGTGTTTATAAAACTTGCTTTAGATACAACGAGGTATACCTGATACTGTGCTGCAAATGCGTTTTAAGATGACAAAGTGAGAAGCTGTGAATATTTCTACTGAATTTCCTCATTAATGTCTGTGTCTTTAATACTTGAATATGTTACTTTTATGTTAGGTTAAATATATGTCACATAATATATCAAAAGTTTCTTCTACAAAATGCACAAAACATCATTTTGTAAACAACACAGAGGAGAAAGTTAAAATTAAAAAAAATAGTAACAAGAAAAAAATATTTGGAAGAGCTTCTTACATACAAGTGTACTCCTTAAGCATTTTAAGGGGACTAATGAGTGAAAATTCATTTTAAAATCATAATTTAGAGTATTTAACGTTTTATTTCCGTTTCTCTGGGAAATGTGTATTTTAAATGCACGTTATCGCAGTTAGATGAGTGTGTACACACGACAACTTGAATAACTCTTAGCAGAGGGCGCGGTTCCTCATTTGAGACCTTTTCTGATATTTCCCATATCTTTTAAAGATTACAGAAGTATTTTTGTAAAATTAGCTGCACATACTTTAATCCTTTTCTACATTCCGTCTTTTGAGAAAACATTTCCTTTGTTGAATAAAAACACTAAGCATAATTTTAGGCCACTGCGTTTTCCACGGTGGTAATACTTTATCAATTTTCAGTATTTACACTTCTCCTTATGCTAGCATTTTTAAACGATCAGTATGAAGCTTATTTACAACTAAAACTTGCTATGTATTTATTATTAAAACAGTTGTGATATTAAACTTAAAGCAGTTTGATGACGTAAGTAAGCATATGTATTTTTGCTTATGAGAATTGAGTTTTGAGGAGCAGTTTCAGCAAATTAACTTAAATATGTATCTTAAAACGCCTAATGTCAGCACATGAGCATTTGCGCCAAACTTTGCAACCAAGGTTTTTATACCGACATAAGTTAGGTAAAACATTTAAAGGCTGTAGAATAGGGTATTCCAAAACTGCTCGGCTGATAATGAGTCGGAGTACTTGGGGGTATTTAACAACAGTCTCTGGCCTCAGCTGGATGGGAAGCGTGATAAACAAAACGTCACCAGGCGAATGTCATAGTTCAAATACTTGCTCTGCTAGTCCCTTCATTCAACCCTGAGGATAAGCGACCCTCAATGCTAAGCTGCACTGCATACTGCAGGCAGACCCCTAAGAGACGTGACTATTCTGCAGCTCTTTGGTGAGCATCCAAGCTGGAACATTTTTTTTCTTCTTTCCTCCTTTTTGTATTTATCTCTACGTTTTTGTTTTGTTTTCCTATGTATTTCCTTTTTTACACACAGACATACAGGCATATACACAAGACTCATGCACGAGGAGCAACTTGAACCCGTGATTCTTTGCGCCACGAAGTACCAAAGCTAGACACTTTAGCGAGTGCGGCCATGGGGACCGGCAACTAATACATAACCCAGGGAGAAATGAAAGAGAAATGCAGATTGAACAATGTCGAAAATACGAAAAATTAGGTGTTTGACACTGAACAAACTTGTGGATGATTCAAACATATTTTTGAGTGGCAGGAGGAGATAATTTTCTTTCGATACAGCAGAGATGCATGTTTTAATTCACTGCAATGAATTCTGAATGAGTTTGGGTGATTTATTTGCATCGTTTTTTCAAAACTCTGCACATTATTATACTGAATTTGTTATATAATTCTTTACTATTTATTTGTAAAAATACCAGACATTTTTACTTACTAACCATATTAATTAATTCATTTTGTTACTTTATGAATAGAACGATGCATATAATGCCAATACATGCAATGAGCTACTTTTGGAACGGATTATACTTCGTTTCCATGTTTACACCTCAAACCCCTTCCCACCTCTGGCTGCTCTGAGTATTCCGTAACTGTATGCTCTTTGGCACACAAAGTAGAGTTCTAGTCATGACACGTATAATTTGTTTATAGCAATGTAGGATGAAATACAAACCTAGGTGCTTTATTTACTTCTCTAACACTAGCCAACTTTTATGGTATGGATGCTATATGTTAGTATATAGTTTAGGAATCTCTATCAATCAGACAAAAATGTATGAACTATGTATCATGCAATGATTTGAACCGACATTTTTTATGAAAATATGAGATAAATAGGCAAAGCTTTCAAAATTAATATACAACTGAATGATCGTTTAAACATTATAACTAAAACAGGTTAAATTGAGGAAACAACTTTTAATTTTGCTTTCAATATGAATAAGACATTCATGTTATTGTGGCAGTACCGTGTGCAGCCACTCTCACGTTCGCCTTGGCATGTGCAGTGGCGGGGTTGCAGTCCTTGGAATATACTAAACACAGAAAGCGATGTGCCGTTAACAGGAAGCCTTGGATGCGATACCGACGGGCCTGCGCTCGCCAGAATCTTCGGCTTTCATTAGATTCCAGAAACGTTTGTGGCCTCATTCACAGTCATATAAGGAAGAGTTGCAACTCAAGTTAGTCGGTCTTGAGTGAGTCTTTGACAGCGAGAGTGAGCGCGCAGCGGCGTGAGAGCAGTAGTGTGAGAGAGCCGTCAACTGTCTAGGCGTCAAAGCGTCGAGTAAATTTTTGTGCAGCACTCTCTTGAAGAGTATATTTTTAACCAGTTTTGAACTAAATAAATACATGAACTACATTACACAATTATAGTATAGGAAGCTATTTCATTTAAACCAAATGAAACAGATACATCATCATTATCATCATTATCATTATTATTATTATTATTATTATTATTATTATTATTATTATTATTATTATTATTATTTTTCGAGGCATTTCCAATGCAACTGCATCAGGAGTCAGCCCATCCCGCATTTCTGTCCATCACTCCATACAAACATCTAGGAACTAAATCCAACTTTTGCACCACGAAAAAGGAAGTGAAAAATCCTTCCCACCCCTGGAGTAGGCTGGTATTTGTGAACACCAAGCCACCGTCGATTCAATACATCTCCTTTCGTGAAATGTTATTGATACTTCTGTTATTAATTCAGCGTGTCTACTTGTATATAACAGTATTATTTAAAACGCAAACACTCTAATAAGCAAAATAAATTAGAAAACCTAGGTATGTATTACCCGAAACCTTCATAGTAGCATATCTGTCTTCATTTGTGGAGTGAGAGACCCTGGTACTGGTATGGAATATTTCCTATGCTGTAGGTGAAGTTCGGAGGTTCCTTCTGTGTGCCACATACAAGCCGTGCAACTGTGTTTCTCCCATAAAGCCGGGCATTGATAGGGGCATGCGATAAAGTAGCCATTTGGAAAGCCTTAGCTTATCTTCAGTAGCTACGATATTGCAAACAGGAATATGCTTTAAGCAGGGCATTAGAAACACTAAACAAGGATTTAAAAACAGAAATGAAAGAAAAAAAATCTGAAGCATTCAATTCATTTCCTCTACTGTTCTGCAAACAACTATTACTACCACAGATTCTTTTATTTGTATCTCACTAATCAAGGTAAACGTTAGCAGAAATTGTCTCATTACTGGAATCCTGCTAAGCACAAAGAAATAGGGGTATGCAATAGGCTGAATAGGTAGTCAAATCTTTTAAAAGTTGGCCACTACGTGACAGAATTGAAGTTAGGTTTTCTATGTACAGACAGGGATATAACAAAAGAGAGGTGGAACGACAGATGATTTCCGTTTGAGAAAGGTTTAAGTAGTTTAAAATTGAGATCAATAACAAGGAATGTCGCGGTAAGAGTTACCAAAAAGGTATTGGATATAAGTTGTGTTTTAACGATATGTACCTATATATTTGCATAATAAGTTTTTGTCTATCGCTCACGGTTTAACATTTGTGCAAAATTCATTCAGAATAATGAGGGCTTAAGGGACTATTCCCAGAAAATTTATAATATTATTTTATTTGTCATGAAATTAAATTGAGTGTTATTTATGAACGCTCTTTAAGTGCTGTAGTTTTCAGTGCCACATTCTGCATTGGGCGTGAAAGACCGCTTAATTTTGCTCAGAGGCCTCTCTATCAGGCTTGAGGTTCTTTAACGTGTCGTGGATCTGCAACCAACTGATTTACTTCCCTTCCGAAGTTAGTCATGGTAAGGATTTCTACCCGCGAAAGAGTTCATCGCCCTCCGTCGGGTTTGAACCAGCGACCTTTTGAATCACAGAGAACAACTTTGGCATGAAAAGATCTTTAATATGTACATCATAGTTTAATCAAAATATTTAGAGCCATTTTTGAGAAAAACAATTTTTTCAAAACGATTTTCATGTAAAGGGTAGTTTGGAATGAAGGTGATCTTCCAATCCTAGGAAGACATTAAACTTAAATAGCAAGATTTGACATTTAAAGGTGTTTTTCATTTTTGAGCTATACTGTCCACAGACACACATTGACCTTTTTCTAAATATGCTTTTTTGGATTCATGCGATCTCAAAATATATATTTATGGTTAAATGTACACATCAAATTCTTGGGTGATTTACAGCACATTCTCTACCTAATATGTACATAGCTCGTGTAAGGAAAGTAAAACAGAAACCGTATACTGTCTAGGCGATTTTCTAGGTATGGAAGTATTATAGAAAATTTCGTAGTACTATTTGTGTCTACATGTAACTCTAACTTACACTAAATATAACAAATATCCTAGTAGTATAACAGTGCAGTAATGTGATGAATATTTTTCACCTAATCATCTGCTGTATAATAGTGAAACAGCCATGAAAATCAAATTTGGAGGTATGCTATTTTATTATTTACGGGATATGCTTAAAAGGCATACAACCTTTTTTTCTAAATTTGAATTTTATTCGAAATACACCAGACTGAGGTGGTTTTGTGCACAAAAATTGAAGTGGCTTCAGCCTATAGAGATATTTAGGGTTACAGACGAACTTTGAGAAGTCAGTATTGTGCTTGGCGCGTTAAGACGCAATCGTCATTCGGTCCCTCTGATGTGTTTTCTCTCTTATACATATACATCATAGAAGTTCAACTGTTCTAACCTAAATGCTTAAAGAATTCTTTAAATATCAGTTTAGGCCGAACGCTTTTTAAATTATGAGGAACACATCTCTCTGCTAGCTGATATAACAATTCAGACAAAAATCCAGTTTCGAATTAGTGCAATTTCAGTTTTATCAAGGTAAGCTAGTGATGGCATAAAACATTAGTTTATAAATACGGGGTATTTATAAATAAACATTTCAATGCGTGATGTATATATTACATGATTAATTATTATCTATTCAGTTCTTTAACATTTCAAATCAATATAAAAATGCAGGCAAGGCACCAAGGCAAAATATTGCACCGTTTTTGTACGTACAAAAAATTAATATGAATACATTCTCTTGTTAGAGTTTATATTGGATTCAATGCTACCAGCTGGTGAACGGCAGTGATTTGTTGACTTGACGGCAAAGTATCGATATTTAACGTTTGCGATAGGTAATAATTATTATATGAGCCCCATATGAGCGTGCATCCAAGCGATTGAACACAATAATTCCTCGAGATTGAATAAAGCAATCAATAATCCGATGTTGGATTTAACGCAAAGAGAAAATCTATGCAAAGCTAATATAGTAGCCTGGCATCACTACTGCTCAAAAAAGAAGCTACTAGCTAGCACCAGAGAGTGCATGGTCTCAAATGGATCACTGGTAAATCCATAAACCATATTGCAGAATGCAGCTTTAAAATCAAATGGGGTCTGGGAAGGGCCATTTTATATACTCGCACGAAGCTAGTTTAAACACTTTCTAACATTTATTATTATTATTATTATTATTACATGGCAGCTGTAAAAAATCGAGGAATTATGAATCTGTTGAAGTTATAGACACAATATGACGATACAATTACATCAGGGGAGGAATTTAATAGAAAAGAAAATAGGTAATTATTGTTTTTGAAGATAGGTACAGCGATCTCTGTATCTAACGCTTATGTATAAGGTTACTTACATAAACACGAGCTGGCACTACAAGAAATGCTTTAAAAAGGTATATATTACAGTGAAACTCTTACAGGGTGTTCACGAATTTTCCTCCACTTCTTGAAGACATTCGTTTTAAATGCGCTTGGCACACGGGTAAGATGGGCTGCATGCTATAAGGGTTTAAGAGATATAGATTTTTTTTTTTTTGGTAGTGGTTAACGCCCGCTTTTACTGTAATGGCACCGCAGGCGATGACACTGATGTTATATGAAGATGGAGCCTCGGTGGAATGTGATGGCGGGGGAAACCGGAGAACCCGGAGAAAACCCGCCCCTGCGCCGCTTTGTCCACCACAAATCTCACATGCGGTCGCAAGGGATATAGAGAAAGTGTACTCAATTACAAGGTGCGGCTCTTTAAGTGTAATGATGGATGTTCGCCAAAATAGGTTGTGATAACTTGTAAAAGGACTATAAAAATACTTCCATAGAACCCAATTAATGTACTACTGAACACAGTGAAAATGGTTCATTACGCGATGAAAATTCAAGGCGGGTTTTACAGTAAACTGAATCAGTATCCTATTTTACTTCCTTAGTACAGGTGATATTTGGTTGTGAGCCAATAACTAAGAGTTGTCGTTGGACCATCCGTCTTCATTCTATTTGTATTTGAAATTTCAACTATTAGAAAATAGAGTACCTCCAAGTGTAACACAGGCATGATGCAGTCGTTCCTTATCCTTCGATTTCAGTTGACATTCCCTCCATACGTATGCAATTGTAAAGACGCCGCTCTACGGTGTACTCGTCGAACTATCTTTGGTATCACAAACATTTAAATCAAGTAGTGGTTTGCGACGCTGTTAATTACCAAGAGTACCACCGGTGTGCCGGAACTTCTCCCTGCAGTTCTTTTACATGCCACTAGATCAACTGACATGAGCCTGTTGCTTTTAAGCACATTAAAAACCGTCGATCTATATCGACTTTGAGTCCACGATCTCTGGATCACAAGGCCAGGGACTAATCAACTGAGTCACACAAACGACTCTGTTGTCACAGTACGGCAAGCAGAGATTATGCGTCTGCGGTGAAACGCAATGTTTCTTGGCCTGTTGTGATAGTTCTGTGCCTTGAGATATTCCCATAAAAATCTACGGCTGTGAGGTCCGGTGAATGACATGGCCAGGATGTAGGCCCGAATGCTAAGACAGAGGAAAGCCTGCATTATTAAATCATAATGTGCCGGTGCACCATCCTGCTGTAACTAGTGATGTGCTGGCAGAACCAACTGAACATGTGCTTAAAGCTCACCGGCTAGTAGTTAAGTTTGCAAGAGGTTCAAGAAACGCTCCCCAATAAATAGCCGTTAAGGAAAAACCGATCCATTAAAATTATTACCTAAAAGATTACACCGAATCCAGGTATGATCCTCAAGGCATTATTCGATATTGAGATATTTCCATTAACCATGATGTATCGGTTTACATTGCCAGTATTGGTGAAGGTATTTCGTCTGACCAAAGATGTTTACTACGGAGGTCGCATTGTTTTTGGAGACAGCGTATTATTGTACAGAAATACATCTGGGAAACTGTTGCTGATACAATATTCGTACTGCAGAATGATTTCCTTCTGCTTCACAAACTATTCACAATCGTCGTTAATGCATATCTTCGTTAGCTTACTGCCGAATGACGCTTTCGTATGAGAAAATCAGCGTTTTTATATCCGAAAAGAATATTCTGGAAATTTATTGGTCTAGACTAATACTTGATTTTGCCCAAAACGCCTAGAATTAGAGACACAATTGTTACAATAATATGTATTAAACACGTAAAAACTCCTAGACGTTAGTGAGAATGCAACTTGGCACCTCTTCGTTAGAAATTCACCGCCTTAACCTCTAGTAAACAAAACGGAGTTGTGGATATGTAAGTTAAAGCTAAAAGACAATCCTCAGGTTTATTATTCATAACGGATGAAACATATTATATATTGTTATTATTATTATTATTATTATTATTATTATTATTATTATTATTATTATTGCTAATATGACTATCATGATCAAGTTGATTTTTTTTTATTTTACGCCACTTGAACTTACAATAAAGTACACATATCGCGACTATTATTATTATTATTATTGTTATTATTATTATTATTATTATTATTATTATTATTATTATTATTGTAGGGCAGACGAGTTACCATTTGAGAGTTTGCGTTGTTAACAGCGTTACGAGCATTGACGACGTCCGAGAGACTGGGGTGGACAGCGTCGGTACACACACTATTCACTCTTAACATGTGGAGAGACGTAATTTAACTACTCTTCTTATTTTCGGTTGTTTTCCAAATGTGTGCTAAATTACTGATAAGATATTATAAGAAAGCTTCTGTCATTTGTAGCAGAGTCTGGATCGCAGCTATTATAAGAAAGAGTATACCAGATTACTGAGTATACCAGACCTGCATAGTTTAGACACTCTGTCTTTAATATGACGACCATTATGATATTTTAAATCAAAGAGATTTGGAAGATTCCATGCCAATGCAGTAGAAAAAAATTCCAGCAGGGGACAACTTTTTGTTGAGTTTATAAATTGTCGAGAAAACTTCTCAAACAATCTGAAATACCGTACTATCTTTCATTCATGTTTCCATTTTTTTTACAACCCGTCAGTATGTTCTTTTATGTTTGGTTTATTTTTTTATTTATTTATTTTTCCTCAAACACACATATTTACTCTCACATACACACTTCCATACTCTGTGGGAGATAGGGAATAACCCTGGCTAAAGAAAAATTCCCCGCCCCAGCTGGGAATTGAACCCGGGACCTCCGGGGGAGAAGTCAACTCGCTGACACTCGACCACGGAGGCATTCATAGCCATTAGAAACTAGCTATTCAACTAAAGGCGCAATACAGAAGATACATTGAGTGCTGTTGGTAAAGGTTAATGTAAGTTTGTAAGGAAGCGTTTATAGCGAGTGGAACAGTGTCAAGTGCTAATTTAGGTTGTTTATTTTGTATTTTACCTAAATACTTATGGTTATGAAGTTGCAGAAACTTGGAAGATGCGTAGTGATGGTAAATTTTGGTAAACTAAAAAAAAAAAAAAATGTATTGTGACTCAATGTTTTACTATCACTTCACTTTGCGCGCAGCAGCCCTTTCTTCCTTCCGCTTCACTCGCCGGCGTATCGAACACTGGACTTCACTAATCATATGCCAAGCAGCACACACTTTCCGTAACAGCTATAGCATTATATCCTATCAGCGTTAAAACGCAGTAACTAACTCTTGCTGTCTGTCGTGACCAGACTGGCTTGAATATAGCTCCAGAGTTTTCTGCGAAGTTACGCTGAATTTTGTGGAAAGTGCGAGAGAGAGGGAATCATCCAGGATTCTCCCCTTGTAACTCGAAGACTTTCCTCGAATTTACGTCAGTTGAGAGTTCCTTCCTCCTCTTCTATTAATCGGCTGGCTGGAGTTGAACGTTACGGCTTTCAGATATTTATTAACATGTTTCAGTCTAACATATTTTCAAACTCGACCATTTAATGTCCTTGACCTCTTTAAGTCCTACTCACTTATAAGCCCGCTACGGAGAGCTGACAGACAACACAGGGGAATTCCTGGGACCAGATAAAGTTAGGCAAGGAGCCTTTTAACATTCCGTTAAAAACCAGTGTTTCTAATGGCGGTAGCTTACCCTAAAATCTCAAATGTAATATACAAAACTAGATCTTAGCACCATTATCCTATTGAGGAATTAACTGCAGAACTTTTACTTGTCACAAGGCTACTATAGTCACAATGTGTATGCTCAGACCTTTTATCTATAATAGACAGAGAGAATTTCATAAAACGACTACATAGAAGCAAATATGAAACATTTATGCATTTAATATGGAAGGTTAATATCACAAGTTTGCATATCATTAATAAAATGTTATGTAACAATGTTAAGTGTAGATCGCTCCTTCTACCAGTAAGCACGGACTGTAGGAATTTGAACTGAGTGTACATGCCCTTGCCACAAAATCTTTTGAGTCATGCCTCACAAACTCAGCGCTTTTTATTTCTTCGAAATGCTGATTTACGTTCTTTTTGTGTGAGCTGAGCTGCTGTTTACAGGGCAGGCAGCGCGGAACCAATCACAAAAGTGGTTTCTAAGGTACCATGTGAAAGGTAATGCGAAGGAAAAAGAGAAACAAAAACTATATTTTATCCTTAACACCTATCTGTTAAATCCCTAGGTACTTCAGGGACCAATGCGGATTTAATTTGAGTGTTACGTGAAACTCTATGCACTTCAGAGTATTCAACAAATCAGAGTCTAGAGCCCACTAAACACCGCTCCAGGATAATAATAGATACACACGTTTTACTCCAGACTCAGTAATATGTCAGATGTAAAGAGGGTTATACATATAACTGTATAAAGAATCCGAAATTAAAACTTCTTAATTGATTTTACCTTTTCCACTGCTTACTCATGATGAGTATATAAAATTTGGTTTTCCATCAAACATTTGAGATGCATAGTTCACCAAATCGGGAGGAGCTAATTCTGGCGTGCTAAGGTATTGGACACTGTGAGTGGTATTTTTTTTTTTTTTTTTTGACCCACAGCTACCTATTTAAGAGGGAACCTGTTCCTCTCTGTACCCTTTGTGAAACAGAATTGTCCGTGCGTCAGCTGCTTTTTTAATTATTTTATCTTGGTAGTGTTTAAAATCTGCTTTTACTACAAATAACAACGCAGGCGATGACACTGATGATACAAAGAATAAAGGTGGAACAACGGTTGAATGCGATGGCGGGGGAAACCGGAGAACTCGGTGAAAACCCGCACCTGCGGCGCTTTGTCCACCACAAACCCCACATGCAGTTGCTTGGGGCGTCATCTACTACTAGAGTGCGTGACTCTAAAAGCTCTGCGTCTGCCAGTTTACCTTGCAGAGGTACTCGCAAATAACAACCAAGCGATAGCCAGATTTTTAAACATTTAAAATATAAATTTTATTTGTCGTACAATCATCTGAAGTATGTAGTACCTTAATTAAAATCTTTAGAGTTATTTTTTGAAAATAAAAATTTTGAAAACATTTTCATGTGGGGGATTTTCTTGAAAATCTTTGCGTCGCACCTTTGGAATATATAAAACTTATATTTCAAATTTATCAGACTTCAAATTTTTATATAATCTTTGTTGAGTTATCTTATCCACAGGCGTGCACGCACACACATATGAACCTTTATGTAAAATGATTTTTATACTTCTTTTGGGAGCCTTAAAACGTGTACTTCCTGCGAAATTTCGACATTGAATTTTTTAGTGGAATACAACATCTTCTCTACCTATTAAGTAGTACAATTGTGAAGGAAGTAAAGAGACATGTGAATTTTAGCCTTAAAATGTTCTATGAGTGTTACACGTAACATATTTTAATAAGCGATATTAATATAATTATAATTTTAATTGCGTCTTATCTATTGACTTTAATTCGACTTATTAAAATTATTAATATTCATAAAGGGGATCTACGACAAATAAATTAATTAGGTTATATAAATTGTACGTCTATACAAAAGTTTATCTCCTATAGGGATTTATACAACTTTAACACCTCAGTATTGTAATTTGTGTCTAAAGCTTGGGATGTCTTTTGAATATCCCATATGAATAAACCTGGTATCTATAAAGGAAAGTCTATCGGCATATCTGAGTAAAACTCCCTGGTTTTGAAAATGACACAGAAATACATTTCCGATAGGTACCCATATGATAGCAAAACGTTCGGTTGCTACGCAGAATGAAAATGAAACGGAGTTAATTGCGTAGAGAATCTTAAGAGATGAATGAAGAACTCGACGAGAACTGCTTCTCCGTGGAGCGTGGTTTATATCCCATCTAGCCAAAAATATTCACTTTGTGCATCAATGCCGTCCTCACAGATGTCTGATGGCATATTCATAAAGGTAGCCCAACTAGATTAAAGGCCACGCAGTTAAATCATGCAAATATTCTAAGCTGCGCCAAGTCCTATACAGAAAGGCTATCATCACTAACAGCCTGGCCTTGACATTTGGCTAATCCCTAAGCCTAGTCCATTACATCACTGCTAACTTAGGCCCAGACTAAATCTACTACTTTTGTATGTTTGGCTATTTTCTAACCTATGAGCAACATTCACATTGATCAAAAAGTCTAGGAAATCTGATTATGACAATGTTACATCATGAAGATGTATTTTATTTGGTTGCGCCCAGTGCAAAACTAATGTAACTATTATTCACAGCTTACTAACCTAAAACTATTCATTCAGTTATCTTATGGTACATATACAGAAACTACAACGTTGTCACACACATTAAAAAGAAGTTTGCCCAACTATCATTCCATTAATTCATGTTATCATCAGTATCCACCGCCTATGGTGCTTCATGCAGTACGTGGAACCTTTAGCACTAACATTCTCTTTCTCTAAGTCGCATTGCCGATATGGAGTATGTTTATCACACCATACAAAAGTGCAATACACCCAAGGTCACGGGTTCAAACTTGACGGAGAACGATGGAACTTTTCGGGCGTAAAAATCCTTTTAGCATGGCTTCATTTGGTCCCGTGTCGTAGATTTACGACACATAAAAGAACCTCAAGTCTAATAAAGAGTGCTCTGAGCAAAATTATGCGGTCCTTCACGCCCAGTATAGAATGGGACCTTGAGAGTCACAACAGATAAAGAGCGTCCATAAATGAAGCTCCAACTTCATGTTACACCATGCAGTGTACCTGAGTACAGAATGTCAATAGATACTTCTTATTGAAAATTAATTTCGGGGTGATTTGAACATTTCAGAAGTTCTACTCTTAGTGGCGGCATTTATGGCTGGTTGCTCATGCTGGATTTTGAGAGCTCAGCAGAGATGAGCTGAAGATGAACACACAATAATTCTCCATGGGAGGACTTTAATCTAAAAGTCATGGTAAAACCAGATGCTCATGGAAGCTAGACCTTCTGATTACCAATGCTGGTGTCATTGAGTTTTATTGAGGGAAGAAGGGAAACCAAAGAACATAAATACACAGAAATGTATGAATTTCCAAATAAAATGCGACTTCTAGAAGAATTTTCCTACTCAGCTTCAAAATGGCCATACCTACCTGAAATGTTGTGATGAGATATTCATACTAGAGAGTAACGATCAGTAATGATTTAGACGTATTAATTTTAGATTTACTAACTGTCGCACTCTATGGTATAATTGTTATTATGTTAACTTCATATATCCAAGGTTGCGGGTTCACGGAGGGCGATGGATTTTTTCGGGTGCAAAAATTCTTAGCATGGTTTCCTTAGGAAAGGAGGTAAAGCCGTTGGTCCCTTGTCATAGATTTACGGCACGTAAATAAACCTCAAACCTGCTAAAGAGGGCTCTGAGCAAAATTAAGCGGTCTTTCAAGCTCAGCATAGAATGAGACGCCGAGAACTGCAGCAGTTAAAGAGCGTCCATAAATAAAACTCCATTACATTTAGACTTACTAAGTGTACCACCATGTATTTGTTCCTAGCTATACTGGATGGTTCGGATAGATGCTAAGCAGTATGGTGGTTGGCTTACTTGTGCAGGGGCTTATGTCCTTCGGAGTGGGTATTAGTGCGCAGCTGCAACACAGCTTCCTGGCGGACACATGCTGAAGCTTGGTTAGCTACGTGACACGCGCTATGTTATTACTTTTTGCAGAGCGTCAATGCAATGGCAGACAAGCACGAGTGTTTTATAATTAAAGGTTTCCAGCTATTCTGTCTTTGTTGAGGAAAATTCGCATACTTTGTTACGATCTTTCACTAAAACATTCGTTGTGACGTGCTCTTTCAACAATATGACCATCCCACACACGCGGAAGTACGGACCAGGAATAGATTGCACAGGAAATATCTTGGTTGAAAGACTGGACTGCCCGTAGCAAGCAAGACCTACGAGATCACTGAAATTTATTTCCAAATAGTAAATATGGCAACATTTTCTCTGCAGCTACCTGGTTGCATATATACATACAAAGCAGGAGCAAGCATACTTTGAATAACAACTTTGAGTTTCAGTATATCACAATAGAGGCCCCTGGGTCAGAGAACAGTAAGTCATCCAACCTACTGCTCAATATATCCGAGGCTCCCAGTACGTCTTTTTCCGTGGTCCAAGGACAACATATTATCATCTGGTCGCGGTTTCAAAACCGCCGAAGAGCGATGGACTTTTTTCGGGCGTAAAAATTCTTAACATGGCTTCCTGCGGAAGAGAAGTAAAGCCGATGGTCCAATGTCACGCGAAAGAATCTCAATCCTGATAAACAGGCATCTTAGACAAATTAAGGGGTCTTTTACGCCGAATATAAAATGGAATGCCGAGATCCATAGCAGTTAAAGAGCGTCCATAAGTCTCATTTCAGTTTTCGCCCCGTACATTTGGAGGAGAGAATGATCCTGTCTAAATGACAAAAGTTTACATTGTTAACGAAATGTGAAGCTTCTCCTATTAAGACTTAATCGGGTTCTAACAATTCCGTTATGTTAATTTCGCTTACAAACGTGATGGGCGGCTACAAGTTCCATACATGTAGTGAAGTCAAGGTAATATACGCTGAATTTTAACTTTTGATAACTTGTGAAACTTTAATCTCTGTTCAGGGTTGATAATATGCTGCCATTAATTATACACTCTGTGGTTTTACACAAATGTATAAGCCTGAGTATTTCACTCTTTGTAGAGGAGATATTTATTTTTATATTATATATTACGATGAAACCGATTAAACATTAGACCATAATATTAAACATAGCAGCAATTTGTTTACCTGTGTAAACTTAATTTTTTTTTTAAGATTAGGTATGTAAAAATACATAGTATAATAAAGGGGATGCAATAGAGACGAGCTAGTCTTGATAAAATACGTTTATGTAGCTCAAAATTAATTAGTTTAATAATTTTGGAATCCAATTAAAAGCTTTATAAAGAAGAGGAGGAATTTTACCGAATTTTAACTACAACAAAATAGTTATAATCATGACAGAGATATAAAATTCCTCAGCATTGAATTGCTCACTTCTAATTGCTCAAAACTGAACCCCTGTAATATTTTCAAATGAATTAAATGTTTTTCTGTCGTTCTCTTCATAATATGACACATCATATGCCACACTAATTACACACAAGCACATTTAATCACTCTCAGATTAAACCTTTCATTTCTCCTCTCTTTTCAGTTCTCACTAAAACCTGGCTTTTATTCATTGGTTAACGTTTGTATCAAAATGTATATCAAACCAAGAAGAGACTATTTCATTAGAAGTTGTTTTGACACCAAATAATGAAGACAGTTCTTCCAACGTTGGATAAGGGAAAACACTATAGAAAATTGAATGCCGTTGGTAGATTTTCTGACAATGAACTACCTTGGGAAATAGTTAACTCACTCTAATCACCTCGGAGGTCTGTAACATTATTTAACTTGATAGATTTTTAAAAAAAAACATTGGTTAAAATGCATATTGCTTGCCCAACTATATGATGAACTGCATATGAGCAGTATGTGCAACTGAGTGCTGCGCACTCATTTTAAAAGATACATTGAAAAAAGTGTTCATTTCCCAGTGTGACATGTATGTTGTTGCTTGTCGAGTCGCTGAGCATAGAAATTAGTTCTCCTACTACTTCTGCAGATGCGTATAACTCGAATGGAGGAGAAGTTGCCTAGCAAACAGGCGTACAACCGGTACTTGAGAATTTTCCTGGTCTTATAATTAGCAGCGGGCGTTGATGTCTACGAAATGGAAACCTCCTTCACACAGTTTTATTTGTTGATGTCAAAGGCATGTGAAAGAAGTGAGTGAGGTACTCATTATCATCGCTCACGGAAGTCAGCATGAACTCTATAATAAGGTTTGTTGGGGATTGCTCCGTGAATTAGAATAGATGTTTGGTTATTTATTTTAATTTATTTTATTTTAGGTTTTGTGCATGTCAGCGAGGTACGTTATTTAGTCTTCATTTTATGATTAATGTAGTTGCTCTATTTAGTGCTCCTCAAATTGAACGACGTGCCTTATACTTACAGCTGACTCAACAGTTTACTCAAAACAATGGCGTCATGACAAAGTTTGCCCACTCAGTAGCAGCCTCAGGGACATTGCTGGAAGTCTCGGCCAATTTCCCTATGCATTTTGTAACAACCGTTCGAATCTGTATTGTAATTGTGTGTGTCTACTTCAGTTTTCTATTATTCTAATCTTTAACCTATTTTTCTCTGCACTAATTACTTACATGTGTTCTGCATTGAAAATGTTATTCAAATAAAACAGAAGTATATATATATATATATATATATATATATATATATATATATATACACACACATTTATAAATAGGTATATCACGCATAGTGGGATTATAACAAAAATAGGGAATTCAGTATGAATTTTTCTGTCGTCACTCTTATTGTTTTTAAAAAGAACACTATCTTTCAGTCGTAAATGTATACATTATCTATAATATTACGTTTTACTGTTACTACAAAACTGCCTTTAAAATAAACTCGAAGTTAATTTTAATACAGCTTCTTCTACCTACCTAATCAGTAACAACTATGATTACGAATACGGAGATTCGTTGAGACTTAAGGTTATATACAGCATTTACGTTTGAAAGTATTGTTTTCAAATAAAGTAAAAAGTGAGTTTTCAAGAAATATTTCTTAAAAAGCATATATAGGAAGTATTTCAAGACCACTACACGGAAAATGAACACTGTGGCTTAATTACCTGTAAATTATCAACTTTTACTACCTTTAAGCGAACAGTTTTTTAGTGTTCATTTTTAAGTAAGAAATTTTTGTGAACATTATTCAACGTAGAGATCTCTGATGTTTTTATATAGCTCTACACCGTCTCAAATATGCTGTATTTACAAAATTGAAGCAGTCATAGATTACCAATTGTAATGGAACAGCCATATGTTTTGCATTATAATTTATTGAGGCGTTCTACAGTTTAACTAAATTTATTTTTCTATCTACTTGCTATCTATTTAATTTCACTACAGCAGATGCATCTAGCAAAAGTTTAATTTTATGCAAAAATTTAATTGGTTTCAGATTATAAGGATAAATATTAAACTATAGGTACATCAATATTAAAATAATCAACAGAATTAGACACTGATTCACTAAAACACGAAACGCGATTTTTAGTTGACTAACGAGAAACAGAGCGTGTTTTACACTAGCGTGTGCAAAACGAGGTGATAAAGTTACGGTGATAAGCACTTGAAGAAGGTTGTTCTGTACCGTTTTATCAATTCATAAGCACTATGACATAAGTGAAGTAGTCATTCATCATTCCCTGTAAATGGCTTCAGTTAAATGATACTGAGGCCAAACTTTTAAGAGATTTGTCTTTTAGGTGAGCATTCCAGAAATGTTTAATGTCACACATTTTGTAAGTTAATGATATTTACATTTTTTGAGAGTAATTTTCTCATTCTTTTAGAATATCCAAATTACTGAAAATTGTAAGAGAATAAAAACACAAAGTATTTGGTGGTTCTTTATTCCAATATCTTAACCTTATGATATCTTAAGAATCATCGTTTAAACAATTGTTCCTAGAAATAAGAGAACAGAGAATGTATAAACTGTCAAAATCAAATGCTGCCTGTGTTATTTGAAACGTTCAAAGTCTTTGATTTGCATTGAAAAAGGGCCTGAAAAAGTGTTGTCGCTTTAAATGTTGCTGAAAAAGTCGCAGTCATCCGAGAATTTGCAAAGAGTTTGAAGAAAAGAACTGAAATAATGAAAGAGTACAGGATACCACCGAACAATTCGTCAATTTATCTGAAGAATAAGGAGAACATTTTAAGCAGTGCCTCGAGTGAAAATAGAAAGAGTGGAAAAAGAGTGAGGCAACCGATAAATCCCGATGTTAACAAGTGCGTGCTAAAGTGGTTTAAGCAAACAATTCCAGTTCCCACATCATCGGGGGCATTTCGTCATTTGTGTGAAACTTTTCGGTACGTCGAGGGACCAGCCAGCGAAGGTATTGTTATTTTTCAGTCAGAAAACGTGCTTGAAGAGTTTGCAAACCCTAACAGACTAAACTCTAGAAAACAATCAGATATTTCAACCAGATTTCCAAAATTGTATTTAGGCCTACTGTATAGAGTATAGGGTTAAATTTGCGATCACTGTAAGCGTGCATTATATTATTTTGAAATGTACTTCTTTACTTCATTATCCTTAATGCAAAAATAAACATAATTTCGATCAATTATACAGTTTCTTTACTTCACAGCTTTAATTAGGAATGGATACATATATGTATATTAATCTTTGTAATTCGCATTTTTTTGGTATTTCGATTATTTTTCATGTCCCTTCAGCTTGGAATTATTCCAAATTCCACTGTGTTACATTATTGCTAAACATACAGTTATAGGGCACAACATGCTGCAAAAAGTGTCGATCTTTTTAAAACACAATATGTTTCAAATAATTTTTGTAGCATGGGCATTGCAGGTATATGATTCAAATTGTTCAACACTTACGTTACTCTTTTAATGTCCTGTCGATTTTCAGTTTTTTTTTTCTCGCGATGTCATGTCAGTTTATAACATCCAGTTCTTAAATATTGGTTAACTCCATTCCCTTTTTTTTATAAGGAAATGTGTTTCGGAAAGGTTTCTATCGATTAAAATGAAACGATAGGAAGATAAACTTTGCTAAGAATAATTTGTATAGGTAGTAATTGGCGATAGAGTATAGAAACAGCCTCGTGAATGTAACACATCAGACGTTTTAGTATAATGCAAAGGCACCCAAGCGGCAGAGAAAGTAAAAATTCATTCCGATCTGCGTTTGAAATTAGTAGTTGAATGTGTAGGTTAGATATTGCTGAAACCATACGTGAGAGGGGATGCTGCACATAAATCAAGAGGACGCAGCTGGACGCATCAAGTCACGTCAGCAACACTCACGACTCTCGCGTAAAATTCCGCGGTTCAGCACATTTGTGCACATGAACGACCACATCCGACAAAAGCATTAATATGCGGCCCCGTCAAGAGCTAGTCATAATCCTTATCAAGCCGCAGAAGAAAGCCGGCATTTTAATATTTCCCTGTCACCCATTAGTTGCTTCTGCATTCGTTGTTTTTTCATTCTTTCATTGCCTCCACCATTTGTCTTCAGCATCAGGGACAAATCAATACTCATATTGCAACGTTTCTTTTTAAGTGTGATATACTTTATGATTATTAATTTTTTCAATACTCTGAATTCAGTTTGTTTTTAGCGTTCACTTGAAGATAGATTAAGGTATTCTCATTGAAATGAATGGCGTTTTATTTATGGACGCTTTTTAACTGCAGTGGTTCTCAGCGTCCCATTCTATATTGGGCGTGAAATACCGCTTAATTTTGCTCAGAGGCATCTCTATCAGGTCTCGTGTCGTAAATCTACGACACGGGACCAACGGCTTTACTTCTCTTCCCAAGGAAGCCATGCTAAAATGTTTATTACGCCCGAAAAAATCCATCGTCCTCCAACGGGTTTGGACCCGCGACCTTGGATACATGAAGTAAGCATGGTAACCTCATTGATTATATATCATTAAAGGTACTACACAGTGACAGTGCACATAGATTAAAGATACAAGTTAATGGGTACGAAAAAGAAACAAAAAAATGGGATAAATTCCTCTGACTAACTGACAAACATGATGTAGCTCCGTGCACTTTAACCAAGAGATAGCCCTGTTCTGATCCGTCAATAGATCCCAACTTAAGGATATTTTATTTCAGCTAAATTGTTCACCGGTTCTTCCACGCATTCTATAAAAAATATAAGCAGTCTTCATCGAAACCATGGAATGGAGAGGTTCTCCTGCTAGAAACATCAGTTATCTTTTGCACCCTCCAATCTCCCAGTGTAAATCATTCCTAACAATTCCTAATCTCTCCTTTCCTGCTAATTTCAGCCTATATACCTGTTTAGCTCGAATTTTATTTATTGGCTGTTTTGAATTGTGTCAAATTAACAAAACCCCAACGGTAATATCATTTATAGAACACTTATATCTAAAAAATTGACATTCGCTTATACGAGTTACATGCAAAATGTATGTCTCACAATAGTATCTGAAGTCCTGCGAACATCGACGCATGCCTATTGCATTTTATTTTACGCAGTTTACCACATCGCATTCCACGGACTTGGTAGCACCAACAGAAACAGAGTTTTGTTTCGAAAATGATATTCAAAATATATAATTATTTAACATAGAATACTGAAGATGATTGGAGCCCTTACAAAGTTTGACGAATCGATCGATATATACGAATTATTGTTTAGTCATTATTAAAGTGATGGAAACAGAAGGGCAAAAGAAATTTCATAGTAATCTTCAGAAGAACATTTCATTTGTTGTATGTTCAAGTACTGCTTCAGTTAATAATACTCTTATACTTGAATATATGGGAACAAATATCCAAACAACTACTAGGTATACTCTAGCATTGGAGAACAGACAGTACCCGACAACTGATTTTAGATTGCCGAATACTTTTTTAAGGTAAAAATGAGATTTACAATTTGACATTCTGGATTTCTAAGCAAAACTCAAGGGTTTCAACTTGAATCGTCATCTTTTTGCATATCATTTATACTGTGAACGACAAGGTTAACAGAGGTCACTAAGGAAGGACATTGATAGTGAAAGGGATGTCCGTGGTTCAAATCCCGCCAGGTTTGTGCTACCTAATTTAGGCTTCTTCCAGGTTTATCTTATACTAACAAGCAAAAATGTTAGGGAGGTACACACTTGGGCATGAAAAGTGTTCTTTCCAAATTGTAACTCAATTTCAGATACAACCGATGCCTATTGTCAGTGCAGTAAGAACAAACGTTAAGACACCACTTAAAATAATACTGTTGAAAGAAATAAACTTAAAAGCGGTTTACATATTCGCTGTTTTTGGTGCTATGGTCATATATTCACCATCCTTGCCATAAACTGATTCGTCTATTAATTTAGCATTCTTTGAACACTGAACAAATAATGCACCAAGTTCACCCCTTCCTACAGTTTACATCTAGCAAGCAAGAAATACGCCATGGGATGGAATCACTAATAACAACGTTATAGTATCACAGTTATCAAAGATACGCCATTATTCGGTTATAAAAATGCCCAGTCGGGGCTAAAGTTGGAACTATGTCCCTGAGCTGTTGCACCACGGTATAAGTATAACCAGTGAGAGCGAGAGAGTAGCCACGGCATCAAACTAAGTGAAAGACTTCGAGAGGTACACAATGGGAAGGACATTCCAGGGTATGATGTTTTCTGGGCTAAATAAATAAACTTTCGGCAAGTCAAAATTCTTTGTATTCAATACTCTATAGGGAAATGCAAGGGAAAGTCGCGCATCAAAATTGAAGGAACTTTAAGTCACACAATTTTAATTGAACCAACTTTAGTCATTTATGATATTATGTTGACAAAACGAACTAATTAAATCACGAACAGTAGAAATAGTTAAACTGTTACAATTGTACAAAATATTAGAAAAATTTGTTAATACATTATGAAAGGTTGTCAAAATTCTTATTTTTACCCTATATACTACTATTTCTTTATAGGGCTGCAAGTGCTATGCATAAGTCAAAATTAATTTGAGTATTGTGTTCTGAGGTAAATAAATAATATTTTACAACTCACCACAATAACAGGGCACGATATTCCTTTGCTTACTTGCGAGTTTTTCACAGAAAACCCTTCAGATGAAGCATTCATTCTCATTATTTTTAAGGTATTTACTTTATTGCTTTATTACTAGTGTAATATATATTGAAGACTTTTGTACATCTTATCCCTTGTGCTAATCTCTGCATAATATAGAGGTGAAGGACAGCCCTCTTCATTTTGCGAAGACAAACCTGTGGCCGCTCGGACGCTTATAGATACATTTAACGTGCTCTAGCTGACAAACTAAGACCTACACGCTCGAATGGCTTTGTAGTATCCTTCAGTGTTCTAAGGTAAGTGAGGCGAGAATTTAACCCAGACTTCCTCCGACAATGAAATCTTGACTTGACCTGTGGTGTTCAGAACTTTAGCCAACTGAGTTGGAAACTCGAGAACAGGCAATTACGTCATTGGAGCATAGCTATTTTGAAGCACGCTAATTTCTAAAGCGACTATTTTGGTCAAAATTAAACCCTTAAGCTTAACTTTGCAAATTCTTACCATACTAATCTCATTTGGTTTTGTAGGCACACGCGTTTGGGAATCCTGGTGACGACCGATACTTTTTTTAGGGGGGGGAGTGTTTGCTCAAGTAAGAAGAAATTTAAATTGTGAAAATGCAGAAGGCCTCTGTAGACAAGATCGGTCTAGATAGGTTAGTTAGGCTCTGACCTTCTGGTCGTGGGGTCTAAGCCGGCCCAAACCGACCCAAACTTATGGTTTGTAAGTACGCTTAAAGGCGTCAGCACTTCAGTATACTTATTGATATGTAAAAGAACCCATGGGGGACGAAATTCCAGCTATTGCCGTTGCAGATACGATCCTAGCATTGAGAGCGTCGTTAACAAACAAAATATGTATTTTTCTATATACAGGAAAAGCATCCATTGTGATAAGTGAGTTGGAGACTGACTAAAACTGAGAACACTGGGCTGTAAATGAAATGGTAGTACATTTGTCACCAAATAAATTACTATGCGTAATTTTGGAAGAAGAGAAAGGTGACCGTATTAATACATGAGGCACGCTATACCCAATGAAAACTAGTGGCTTTAATGCAAAGGTTTCATTCCATCGGTAGTTTGTAGACTTTAAAAATATGCACGTGCAGCTAGTTCTCTGTAAATTAGATAACCTATTCACCATAATGGCTGATGCCCTCAAAGAAAGCAATTTTCTCTGGTTTTAAAACTGTGGAAAGATTTGGGCGCTCTTTTCTATCCCCCGGCTCTCACTATCCCGTAAAACCAGCCACCAACAAAAGGCTTGCGCATTATTCAAACCTGCCAAATGTATAATTAACTTTATATAACTGAAATAAGACAATAATAACGTATCAGAGAGTTAAGGGAGTGTATCACTGAAGTTCGGTAAAAATCTTGGGAAAATCTGCAGCGTTGTACTTAATATTGTATATGCTTACCTTTATAATGTGGCTGTATTTGGAAAAGTTAGTATTTAATTTCTGAAATGTATTTCAAAGTTCTTTTATTAGTAATATATTTTATTCACACCTCCAGAAGACGCCCATGCAATCTTCGAAAAGGAAAGAAAAAATTCACACTACCATATAAACTTTACATGTTATGAAGGATTTAAGATAAAAATCAAATATATACATAGTATATTTAATAGTATTTAAGCTATGGTCACACAAATGTGATGAATATTTAAAAGAAACGTAATATTTAAAATGTGATCATTAGCATACTAAAGTAAGCTTCTTTTTGGGTTTCAATTATTTCAAAACTCAAGATGTTTTTGAAACCATACTTAAATTTATTCGACAGTTAGGTAAGAGAATATAAGATGCAAGTTTAGCTAAATGGACTAAAATGTTTATCAAATGGTGTTATTACTGCTATATTCTTTAATTAAAATTTGATGATGGAAAATAGATTTATTTCACCAATGAAATACTGCTTACTTTTGATGCTATGTGTATTCAAACTAATGAACAAGAAGTTTATCTAGACAATAGTTTGTTACTCAAAGTGAGTTTCAAACATTAAGGGTAAAATGTGGTACTGAAACGATTATATTTCAGCTGCTGCAATTTATCAGCCAAGAAAATCACGCTGTAGGAAATTGAGTACTTTTGTTTACTAGATTCAAGTGAATTTGAAATGTTTGTGCTAAATATTTTATTAAACAGAAACACTGAATTGTTTGAAGGAATTGACCTAAACTCGATTCTATGACGCTGATCTTAGTGCGATTTTGTTTATGAACAATTTCAAAGTGGTTTCTGCTCTTAAGAGACTTAAGATGTTGACTTAAGTGTGGTGGCTATACATAGTACTTATAAGCACTATTATATGTTGTTGACATTATCCTGTTTAGTATCTCTTAAAGTTTTTAAAAATGCAACTTACTAATTTTTACAAAGGAAAATGGTTCAAAATATTTAAACATTATTGATTTAGAAATTCATTTTTGAAAATATTCCTGAAGATTTGCTATCATTCTCAAGTTCAGACCTTAGGTCATTCAATTTAGTGGTGCAGTTGTTGTGTATAGTAAAGACCAAGTTCATGTGTAATCATGCCAAATGTGAAATTGAGCGACGCAGGTAGGGTACAAAGAAATGTTATAATTCAATACCATAAAGTTGGTTTGACGAGTTTTATTTCATGTATATATAATGTATACAATACGCACGTTTTAAGTGCATACCTGCAAAGATCTTAAAGGGATCAGTAGAGCATAAAAATTCTGTTGCTATTAATGAACGACTGCAAGACCATCTGATATATTAGGAATTTGAATCGGTTAAATAGCTGTGTAAGGTTTATTTTAAGGTTGAGAACCCTCGATTAGACATAATGAAAATCTCTTAGTCTGTAGCGAAACTCACCGTTCAAACGTGCAATACTGAAATGTTACGTGCATAATAAAAAATACAAATAAATTTGAGGTTCCTACTGTGCAAACTGCGGTACCTGATGATGAAATCCTGAACTTTGTAGCAAAAATGTAATTTTCCATAATATCCAAATGTCTCAGGTGCACAATCTGTAAGAAATCTGATACTGCTGCTTTGTGGCATGACTAAATGTCTAAAGCATCAAGTTTAACAATGGAGATAGGTAAACTGCTCCTATACACACGTAAAGGTGTATCAACACGTTTTGTACGCCTTAACAATGCAGAACCTGTTTATTGTTCGGAGGAATGCATTCTGCAGACAAAACCTTTATCGGGCTAGTTCAATACTGCCAACAAAGAACACAATGGGTATAACGATAAGGTAGCTCTGTGTCGACAATAACCTAATTCACTTTCGACCTAATGCATAAAGAAGGAAACAGTAACTTAATTTATAGTTTAAATTGGTCCGTTTTGTATTTAAATAATTTTCGGACACTTCAGAGCCAAAATAATAAAAGCCTTTAGTCCATGACCAAGATGCCGGTCCCAATGACCGCACTCGCACTTTGGTGCTTCGTGGCGCAGGGGATCGGTGGTTTGAGTCCCGCCTTGGGCATGGGTGTTTGTGTGTTTGTATATGTGTATATGTATGTGTTTTTTTAGAAGCAAAAAGCTAACAGTAATCAAACATAAAAACAAAATTAATATTAGGAAAATGAAAAAAAGAGGACAAAGGAATTCAGCGCCGAAGGCCTCAGAAAACTCCAAGAGAGAGTTGTCATAGGTACATCCACATATAAACTGCCGTGAACTTTTATATATATATTATATATATATGTGTGTGTGTGGCCCTTTTTCTCTTCGCTACATGAAGTTCTAGTTGTAAGTTATCTTTAATGAGGTTATTTTCACAATGTCTTGTGCCCTCGGTTCGAGGCAAACTTTATCATCTTCGCCCCGTGGAAGGCAGACATAAAGTCAGCCGTTACAGCTTAAGCCATCTAATTCTTTCCACCAGGGAATACGAATTCTATTGAGAGAAGGCCAAGACCTATTTATTTTTGTTTTGATGTATTTTCACTATAAATCGCTGCTCAGTTTGCGACATCATTATGATAATGGCTACAAATTGCACCTTGATGCTAACAACATAGATTAAATAATCATTAGGGTGAGTTATGATTAGAGAGGCAATTGTAGGATGCAAAGACTGAAGTTCACTGCACATTTATTTGTAGACACAAGCAGCACGTGCTCTAAGAATCATTCTAGTCTGAGACAAGAATATAACCGCGAGTGGACAGTGACTTACTGATCTCGCCTTCTTCTTGCTGACATCATTAATCACCATAGCGTTGTTACCTTGCAATCCCTCAAACGATACCATGTCTGCTTCCTCTACTTTTACTATTTCTCTAGTTATGAACCATCTTTCTAATTACAACTATTCCTTTTCGGATACTGAAAGTGCAAAGTATCACATTTTATTTTCTGTACTCCGTGTAGTAAGTAGGGAAACTGTTGTGCTCCATTAAAAATGTTGATGTCGAGATTTTAACGGAAATATAATATACCTCAGGCCCCTGAACCCAAAAACGTACTTTTAGAAAAAGATCCGTGTGTGCGTGTACATTTGTGAACATCATAACTAAAACAAACGTAATTCCGGATAAAAACCAATTTAAGGATTTAAGTTGAGTATTTTCTAAGGATGCAACAGGAAGAACATCCCTCATCCTGAACAACCCTTACATGGAAAAGTGTTCATGGACAGTTTTGGTAAAAATACGTGCTTAAGATGCTGTTATAACAAATTATATGCATTTAAATATTTTGACTTATCTGGGAATAGCTTTAAAAGTCCTCTTCATTTTGAATGGACTTTGTCTAACTGGTAAACTGGCTAACCGTAAAATGTTATTAAAGAAAAAAAGAAAATGTTAAAAGCATATAATTCATTTGGGAGGGGGGGGGGTGGAGGAAGTTCGCCGTTTCCGAGAAATTCTTTGTTATTAAAACCTACGTTTGAAAATACTTCATGGTTGTCTCAAATGGCAGCTGTTATTTATTTCTCTCTTTTTAACTTTGCAAACAGAATAACGTCTGAAAGCCATTAAATACCAACTCCCCCATAAAACATTTGATTATCATTTATATCCTAATGCGTTTATGTAATTCCGTTGCACGTATAAGAAAATGTGTAATAAGACAAATGTTTATTTCGATTAACATGAAATAATTAGAAAAAATAACGGTTTAAGAATACTTTATGGAAGAAAGAGTCGAGAAAGTAATGTGAGTGCAACTTGTAAGATTTTGTTAATATGTTGCAGTTGATTAATTAAAGCGTGTTATTTCATAACAGGAATACAGGCGTCTACTACTTAATGAACTTATGCCATCCGCCAAATGACAAATGCGATTCCAGTCCCTGTTCACCGTTTCCAATTCACTTCAGACAGAAGCCGGGGCTTGAACACGTAGTGAATAAGTACATAAGAGGCAGAAAGTACTCCCAAAAACACCGTACTCTCACATTGACAAGTGCTTTGGTTTCTTCATATTTTATAAGACTTTACTCCACATTATACTTGTAACCCGCACCAGGAAGTTTCCTTGAAGAAGCTACCTATCATATGGATCAAATTTAAAATTAGTTAACACAATAGCGGATGTATGGAAACCGAAAAATTAATGACTACAATCAATTTAAGTCACACCTACACTCACAAATGATATTGTACGGTCATATCACAATAATGCTAAACAATCTAATAATTAAATTCTACCTTATCTACGGTACATAACTTTTTGCATGGCAGGCGTAATAGCTATCGCCACATTAATATTAATATTAAAGTTTAAAAGAAGTTGAAAACAACATAAACTGAACTCCGTGGCGCTACAGCCTGAAATCGAGCTGAGGCCTGCCGCCTGACCGCTGCGTCCCCTTCCTCTGTCCAATACTGGAGGATGGAACGTGGTTAGCACCCCGATTCCCTCCCGGCCGGTTAATGCGTTCCACGTAATCTTGAGTCACTACTTTTCTCTCAAATGCCTCTTCAATTGCCCCCGCCCTGCCCCCCAGAGACCTCACGAGGCTATGTAGACCTGGCCAAGGTCTCATAAGTGAGAGAAAATCTCCATTCCGGTATCGCGAATCGGACACAGATCTCCCGGCTGTTAAGCACCTGCACTACCACCGCACTAAGGATACCTCAAAAACAACATTAAAGGTTTGTAATATCGAGACGAGAGCAGAGTTTCCGCACTACTCAGCATTGTGGTTCAATAGAAGATTGTTCCCAAGCCTTGAATGCTCTAGCTTTCGTTCAGTGCTGTGTCCCGAAATTTTGAGCTTGGATTCTTTCGTAGCAGGTCCATTATATCACTTTTATTTTACAGTTTTCAACAGTTGATGTATTATTAAAAAAAAAAAAGAATATGTTAACATTAGTAGTAAATTACAAAAACTTATAAAAATGTCTCATACCTTTTGTTGGTACATCTATAATGAACGCGGTAACAGGTTCTTGATCTACAGGTATGTTTTCAATCTCGGTATTATGCTTCAGTCAGTCAACCTTGTTGTAAATCCTTCAAAATGCGATTTGTTGCACTGAAATCTGATATGAATTAACCTTCCGTGGTCTTTGCAGCAATTTCTTGGACAGACCAAACCCTAAACACCGACCTATCCCAAAGTATAACAACAGCTTCCAACCGAACCATCCGTCTACCAGCACGTCGGTACATAGTCCTAATAGACAACCTGACACAAATTACACCAAAAATACAAAACAACATCATCAACATTTTCAAACACAACACGACAAAATACCATGCACAGGAACCTCTAAAGCAACTGACACAAGCCCTACAAATATACAACCTGCAATACCTCATACAACTAACCAACACACCGAACCGGTTATCACGATTAACCATCCTAACAGAAATAATAAAACTACTGCAGGCAAAACCATGCATAACATGGTGTTATTATTACAAAAAAGAGAATATGTTAACATTAGTAGTAAATTACAAAAACTTATAAAAATGCCTCATACCTTTTGTTGGTACATCTATAACGAACGCGGTAACAGGTTCTTGATCTACGGGTATGTTTTCAATCTCGGTATTATGCTTCAGTCATTCAATCTTGTTGAAAATCCTTCAAAATGAGATTTTTTGCACTGAAACCTGATATGAATTAACCTTCCATGGCCTTTGCTGCAATTTCTAATATTTTTATCCCTACCATCTACCAGTACAGTAGCCTCTCTAACAACGTGACACCAAGCGCGGATCTTTTTTTGCAATGGTTCATGTAACAGTTAGAAATTGAGGCCGGATTCTTAATTAATGCGATTTTAGTGATGAAGCCATGCTTCTCAGCAGGATATCTGTGGATATACTTAATATGCACTACCGGAGTTTAAACAATCCTCACTGTATGACAAAAGCTGTGCAAAGAGCGTCAACGTGTGGTGTTGAATTCTAGATGATCACCTAAAACAGACACAGGAAGATCCGCCTCTTTGGGGGAGGGTAGTAGACTCCACAGCTCCTTGACGCACTCCACCATTTCCACTTTATTTACTTCTGGCACTGCGTTATGAGCAGCGCAGTTAGGATTCCTAACCGCCAGTGCACGAAACAGACTAAACTTATATTTTCCTAACCAGGTGAACTAACTGTCCCGTACTTTAAGTGTGCAGATACCCCTTCGTACGTTAAAATAATTGCATATCTCATCTGGGCCATTTCAATTTAAAACCGGTCAGCGGGAAACTAGGTGAGTGTCCTTCGTTTTATGCCTCTTGCTTATCAGCGGAAATGGTGAGCCGGTCCCGCTCACTGAAAAGGCCTGGTGCTTTCTGACCAGTTTAGCTTGAAATAGCCAGCTACTTTAAATAATGAAGAAAAGTAAAACAATTCGGCTATATAATTTAAATAATAATAATAATAATATGCAATGTATCGCTAGCAATACTATGCTACCAAACATATGTTTATTTGAGAGTGAGAGATGTCAACACCCTGCCAGTCACTATAATAAAATCGTGGAGAATATTTATATTTGAAATTATTTACTTCTGATGTGTATGCTTTTGTACTTCAAGTACTTTTTCACATGTGTTCCGGACTCTTTTATGCATTTGTAAGCTTTTAATTGTTTGTAGTGTTAAAATGTAGGATTTTGCAACTACTGTATATCTTCATGTGTTTGCAGCACACATATGTATGTACATACTTAGGTATTTTGTATGTACGTAAATGTTCGCATTGTAGAATATTGTTTCAAATTTTTTTCAATAAAGGTGTGACATCTTGTAAGTAGCGTGAGTTTTAAATGCTTTCAGTGTCAGTAATTATTTTGAGTGTTTTAAAGGTTTTAGTACTAATGTGTACACTCTTGTATATTTGTTTCCATTATTAATGTCTGAATTTTTGTAAAAAAAAATTTCTACATTAAAATATACTGTTGTTTTCAACTTAGGTTAATACATATTTCAGTCATACGCCACTGGTGACTCCGTAGGCAGAACTGTGTTAACTTTCACGTTTGGAACTGGGCAACTAATATTGTTAAGCGGAGTGGATAGAAGTATTCCATTACCCTACTTTCCGAGCTCTCCAGCCTGATCTAATAGGACTCTTTTATTTTCTCGAAGGAAACCTCACAGAGCTGCAATACCACCAATTTCCCTTTATTTTCTACAATTCCTCTTATTAGAAAATGTGTCGCTGATGAAACCGGTAAAAATATGGTTCCAGCAAGTTGGAGCGCCCCTCATCTGGTCCTTATCGCACAGAATTGCCCACACAGACTATATGCATAAAATTGGATCGATTAGGCGACAATAGCTAGTCCGGCTAGATCTTCTAATCTCACTCCACTGGATTTCTTCCTGTAGGTTTATTTAAGAGAAAGAGTCTATGCAGGGGAACCAGAGAACCCAAATAAACAATCGAAGGCTATAGATAGGGAATATTTTAGCACACAAGAGCATTCCTGCAACAGCCTACTTAGTACTTTGATAACGAAATATGGCGCCTATTTGGAACAATTGTTTCATTAATCAATTACTTTTTCAGCAATTTGTTTTTCAATCTTTTGTATAGGTCGCGCATCAGTTCTTGACGAATGATATTTTTAAATGACAGATTAGATGCGAGTCAGTTACTTATCTTTACTGCAGCATTGATACACAGATGCAGGAACGGTAGTCAGATGTTGTGTACGTTATTCTTATGTTTTTCCTCTGCAGTAAAACAGTTATTACAAAGCAAATATCACACTTCCAGTGACGTCAGTCACATATATTTAATGTCAACCTCGGTTACTGCTTACACGACACTTTATACCCAATTTTCTTGTATTTATTCTATTCCCGACTTTTCTCCCTCATCTTCTCCTGAATTACTATCAGTTTTATTTATAGCTAAGCATCTCTCGTTAAAACAATGGCAATGACATTAACCCGTAACAACAACACCTTGCTGGCAGCTGTACGCTCTGTATCCTCGAAACGTAATCATAAGGAAGCAGAGCTGTTTCCTATTGTAACATACACTATTTGACCTGTTTCACAACAACGCTATGCTAGACCACTGTATCCATGCTAAAGGTCATTTGTCTAGAAGGAACGAGCAGCCTGTATCGAGCCTGACGTTTAGCTAATCATAGCTATTACACTTGATAAAAATTACATGCGAATTTTCATGAATTTCATGACAGTAACAGCTCTGCCAACACACCACTTAAAGTTAACAGGCCTGACTATTACTTCCGTGGAAAACAAAAAGGCCCTTCCAGTTTGACTATGCTTCCTAGAGGGACGATCACGGAATTTAGAAAAATTATCCGTGTTTAGTGGTTGAATTAAGACGATTATTGCATATTTGGAGTTTATAATGTGTACAACAATGGTTTTAAGTGATTTATTTGCCATTAAATGAAAAGTTATAAAAATAATAGTCAAGAATATGTAATAAAACCTTAAAAAAATTAAGAAATGTTGGTTGACCAGAAACTCAGAGGCAAGTCCTCTGATATTTGCGTCCATTTTCCGTGCTTATTTTTTGGTGTAATAAGTAACCGGCTATATACACCTTTTAAAAAGCTACGTAGGTATATAAAAATCTTTATCATTTGCCAGAATATTTATAAACAAACTAACTTAAACTATTCACACAAAGAATACTTCCCAAAATTGTTCAATATGTTTCCGGATCCCCATGCTGATTTCCAGTGGCTGGATTTTGCGCTTTTGAAAAATAACTAGAGCAACTCTAAGAGCATACCCAGTGGGTTAGTTCAGGCAATTTTGTCTGTGGTCCATATTTGATAGTCACGGGTTGTACCCCTGTCAACCGCCCACTTTGACTTGGTGTCACTAGCATGTATATATTATGCCCATGGTAAATGAGAAGGTATTGTTTTCCACCCAAAACTTCAATACCAAGATTTCACCGGGTTGAGAACTCTTAAATCGAAAAAAAGAAAACATTTATAAAAACAAGTTCGTGTGTGCGTGCGTGTGTGTGCCTATGGGTAGCATAGTTCAAAAACAAAAATTCAGTGAAATACCAAACTTGGCATTTTAGTTCAGTATCTTCCAAAGATGCGACAGAGGATTTTCAAGAATATCTCCCACCCCAAACTGCTCTTTACATGGAACATTTTTCGAAAATTTTGATTTTCTCAAAAATGGTTCCTACAATTTTGATTAAAATGACATATGTTTAAGATATTTTTATGACAAACGCAATATACATCTTGACTTCTTTGGGAATAGCTTTTGAAGTCCTCTTTATTCTGGATGATTTTTGTAAAACTCGCAAAACGTACAAGATAGACAACGTTCTACTACACAAAACACAGTTTATGTCATATATATTTTTTGCAGTTAGCAATTAAGATTAAGAGATAATCTGAATAGTGAGTATCAATGTATAGCGAATGCAGATGTAGCTGTGATAGAAAATACAGATCCTGAGATAATCCTTGTTATTGGTTTCAATTTTAAATCACTTAAACTTTTTTCAAGTGGGAAGTCAAATTTTATTTCATCTCTTTTGTTTTGTTCCTGAGAATGTTAAGGAGAACCTGATTTCAGTCGTTTCATAGCAATAGCTTTTAAAGGATTTGACTATCGCTTTAGGCTACTGTATTCCCTCGTTTCCCTTCCACTGGCAAGTAAGTAAGTAATAAGGCCATTTTTGCTAATTTTTATCTTGATTAGCATTATGTAGATAAAAGAATAATATTTTTTAAGTAAAGTTTGGTTGTGGAACAGCTAGAGAAAGTCGTATGAATGGAATGATTTTTCGAGGTTTTCCCTTGTCCCCAGACGAATGTTCGGATGGTTTCTCCAGCATCTGGAGTTTTTCCGGTGCTTCAATTCCCATTATTTCGTTTCATATCATTTTCGTAGTGCGGGGCTTGACTGGATAGTTTGGTACGGCAAAAATCCTTCGCATTTTTCATCTCATTCCTTTCTTCCGGAGGTTGCATATGAAACAATAGTCCTTTGGCTGCAGTGCTAAATTCCTTCTCTGTCCCTGATGAGATAAAAGCACATGCTGGTAAACCTGATAGTAGATATCTTCCAATTCGGTATTATATCTAAAGTTGACTGAAATCATTGTATAGAGTAGTATTTTATTCTCCTAAAGTTTAAGTTCTGCAATACAGTTAACTCCTATTAAATACCTTAATCCGGGATAAACCAAAAATAATTATTTTTCCAGAGTACGAAATACATTATCTGCACCCTAGTGGCTCATAAAACCTTGTTCACTTGTTACAACAATGAAATGAATTTAACGCGATTCGCCTGGATTTAGAGAAGGGAGAGATAGAATGTATGTTATGCGACCATAAATATGTTGACCCCAACACATTCGCTTTTGATTGCCCATAAATGTTTTCTAACTCCGCCGGGATTTCGTCCTGTAAACATGGAATTGATCGCTTAATGCCAAGAGACAGGCGTAGTTGTAAAAGACAGAGCAAGTTGGTTTATGACCACGGGAAACATGTATGTACTTAAACGTCTCACAGTATCCAAGATTGTTGCGTATTTATTACTCAAACGATATACTTAAGTCAGCGACAAGCACACTCAAAATTAAACAGAGAATATAACCTACACCAGAACTTCATTTTTAGGAGCCTTTTCTTTCTAAAATTAACTGCAGTGACGTTTACCGGCTGGAAGGGAAATAATTACCTTAATTTAAACCAGTTATAAATCCCATTATTTGGAACATATTTTTATTTTTTCTATATGAATATTTTTTGCTGAGATATTTTAGACCTTCTGGTTAATAAACTGCTCATCCTGGCAACATTATAGTAACAGCCGACTGATAGCTGGGAGCGGGAGTAACACACCCTCTTTCAAAACCAGAAGTAGGCCAACACGTAAACTAGTTCCACTTTCGGTATGTGGCCCATGGTTCATGAGTGTAGAGAGCGTTTCATTTCTGTAACCTAATAATTACATCTGCGTCTTCCAATTAAACAGTTTGTAACCCAAACTAAAATCTACGCAAAGTTAGCTGTTCAGCATTGAACTTAAATATGTTACGCAATTGATGCTATTAACTTAATCAACCAAATTATTCTTACATACGAAGTTAGGCTCTTGCAAAATCTACCAAATGAAACTGATGACATAGATCATCAAAAGAATAAACAATAAAACAAATGATTCACACAGTTCCGTGGTGACAAAAGCATGTTCTGCCTATCAGACAGCAACTGCGAAAGGCTTGTTGGTCTATGAAGACTTTACTGTCATGCTGTTAGCGTAGGCCAATAGCTACCAAGTTGTATTGGTAATTTTGCCAAAATGTTACTTCAGCCTTTCAACGAGTTTGCTTGCAAGAAGTGTTGTGTGGAAAACAAAGTCGTTAGTTCCCCTCCTGCCAGTTCATGTATGCTGATTTGTTTACCTCCGAGGGCGGTTCTAACACTGACTTACCTAACAACGTTGCAAACAAATTACGTCTGCAAAACGATCTTGCGGACAATGATTAAATGTTCAAACTCCTCTATAATGGCACATAGTACCCAAACTAGATCGGATATAAGTTCCCTACCCATTTTCCAGTAAAACAATTCTCGTGGAATCTAATTTGGATTTTTTTTTTTTTTTTTTTTTAGAAAATGGTTTAGCGTCTAGCAAATCTCTATTGTGTCTTTTTGTTTGTAATACCTCTACAAAATACAAATTAGAAGGACACTAATAAGTTCCCTCCCTATTTAAGCGTCTATTCGTATAATTTGTACCTCATCAACCTGTGTAACCTCCGAAAGTTTATTTTTAAGCCTTGTAGCCGCTCATTAATTGCACTACACATTTCGTTATAGATACAAAGGGAGGATTAGCGAAAACCGAATCGATTCAGTTCTTTATGTGCGAGTCGCCATATATGCTAGTTTGAGAATTACGAATTCTATCCGTAAAATCGCGAGAAATAACAGAAAGTGACAGTAATTCAAAACAGTTAAAAATGTATTGTACAATTTAACAGTATATTTTAGAGATTTTAATATCATAAACCTTTTTGAAATATTTATTATGTTTTATAGATTTTTAAACATTTTTGTAGTACATTACTGTGCATACTGTGCATCTTGTGGTTTACCAGTCATAACAATTTAATAAAACATTCGCTCCAAATGAAGATAGCTTCACATGCTATTTTCAGAAAATTCAAGATATTCTATTTTACATGCGAGTATCTGCAACATATTATATTTTATTACAATCTCTCACAGCCATTTTGAGACAATCGAAAATGTCAATTTTTTTTTTAAAATCTTCATTACACCTTAGAAAGATAGAGAACGTTGATACTTTAAGGATTCTTCCGTAGTATGTTTTTAACTTCAACTTCCTTTAACCAGGATAGTAGTATAACCCTGGATAATGCATTAAACTGGCGATATATTGCTCAAACGAGCTCGGGCTCCTATACAGCTTAAAGTTACCCGACATTCGTCTTTTTAGATTTGGGAAAACCACGAAAATAACCTTATTGGGTTACTCACCCTAAAACAGATTTGAACTCGGGTCTCGTTGAATGCGAGTCAGAATGCTACCCTCACACCAAGGATGTGCGCACTTTGTTTCTTAACTATGCTGTTCACAGACGCAAATTCACCGAGGCAGACACCGGAATATTTTTATATGGCAGTGTTTATTCCTGACGTTAAATTGTTGAGCGAAATAAAATATCTTCTCCACTATGTGGTAGAGGAATTGAAAATGACAGTCGTCAGATTAGAACATAACTTCAGAGAAGAGAAAAGGTGAAACATGTACCACAATCATACAGATTTTTCTACCTACTTTAGATTTTTTGCCAGTTATTGCATAAACTTTTTTCATAAGGTGGCTGGTTCTTCTCTGTAATGTTGTTATTTATGGTACTTGTTGGCCAATCGGTTTCCAAGCAGATTTTGTAGAAACTGCACAGCGGTGTACAATGGAATAGGAAAATAGCCAATATTTAAAAACGGATGGCTTTATACTGGCTTTGATATTGTATTGTCTTTAATGACCTTTTGTGAAATAAAGGAACGTAGGTGATATTGCAAAGCACGTATGTCAGACAAGTATAAGAAAGTGGAAACAAAGCACGGAAACAATATATCGTGAAGTCTAAGGATATTTACAAAACAATGCATATTTTTAAGAACCTTCCACCTTCCTGTAGTAAATTTTCTCTTAAAGTTTCCTAATTACTGAACATTTTCTAAATCGTAATTTATAGTGCCCTTATGGGAAATAAAAATCAGAAAAGATTTTGCATGTAAAGCGGCATGTCGAATGTTATAAATGAGGTATTCAATCTGTTTGTATTGAGTGATTATGATTTCTCTATGTCGCCTCTCTCTCTCTCTCTCTCTCTCTCTCTCTCTCTCTCTCACACACACACACACACCCACCCGCAAATACTTCTTTTCAAAAATGTACTTCTACTACCAAATTGTTAGAGAAAGTAAAATGTTATATATAACAGGTATTACAGGCATCATCATAATAAATACAGGGGGGGAATATCTGATGTGTTCGATGCACATGGCTGTATCTCTTCTACAAACAAGATTATTCTTCTATCTAGAACATTTTGATGCAGATAAACGTTACTAAAATGCTCTTGTTATCTAGTTTTTATACGTTGAAGACAATTAAAGGAATACACTAGGCTACAGTCCTTATGCGATTGCCATTGAAATTCGGTTCCATTTCCATGCCCAAGAGTAAAACAAAAAAGGGTTAAAATTGACGGGGACTTTCCTTTGAGAAACTTTTTAAGTATCTTAAAATTGAAATCAATTATACGGAATATATCGGAAAATACCCCCCTAAAAAATAAGAAGCATATGATATAAATTTTTGTGTTAGGTCTATACAAAAGACGCTCAGAATGAAGAGCTCTTCAGGGTCTACTACCTAGAATTTTAAGAAACAATGTTATTTTATAACTGAATATATTTAATATGTAGTATTTTAATCAAATCGTTAGAGTATTTCTTTAGAAAATTGTTTCGTTTTTCGAGTGATACTGTCCACAGACAGGCACACACTCGCACGCGCACATACACATAAATCACTCTCTAAAAATGTATCAAATTCAGTGGTCCTCAAAACATGCATTTCCGGTGAAATCTCGGTATCTAATATTTTGATGAATACAGTATATTCTCTATCTACTATTTACACTGTTGTGCGTGCCAGAGAAGCTAGAAACACTTCGATCACCATTTACATAATTAGGTTTTCCATTTCTGTTTAACATTTTGTTTACGCGTTTTTACATATAATTAGTTGGCCAGCAAACGCACTAGAGCAAACAATTAACTTTGATAATTATTATGCTATACATACTTGAGAGGCTTAATGCACGTAAGGCTAAGTGTGAAGTTTGCAGCGTCCCTTAATGTTGATCTACTAGACCATAATCCCGCTCCACGTCGAAGCAACTCCCTCCACAGTTTCTGAACTTAGGTGTGAAATAAAAGTCTAATGGCCCATGTAAAAGCTAAGACAGTTCATACCAGGTCGCTCAATAATGCGGAAGCTAGTGAAGAATTAATGAAGAGCGTCTGCCGGGTAACAAAGCAGTTATTTTATGAGAGAAGTGGAAGCACAGCTAAAGATACCCGTAGCAAAAGTGCATGTTGAGAGCAGCGGTGCCCTCTATGCTTATAAAAAAAGAAAAAAACCCGAACCATGAATAACCGAAAGATGTATCGCCATTAGCGAATTAAGCAGAAAGAAGAAGAAAAAAAACACCAGTTTTTAAGTCTGAACTTAAGGTAATCATATGAAAAGGAAATATATTCAAAGAAGCACATTATATAAAGTTTAACAAAGCTTAAGAAGAGCCGAAATTACACAAGCAAATGCCCATAATATGCCGATGCTTTTTGTTTCCTAAGGTGTTTTCTGTGTTACACTCCAGCCCTGGGTGAGCCAACTTCATTAATATATGAACAAAAGGTTAGACCAAACTGATCGGCGAAAGGGGTGGAGTATCTAAACCTGAGTGGCTAGAAATAATGCTTCTCAACGACAGTCCATACCAACCCTTGAGCGAGTCCGTTTGTTATTGGTGTGGCGTCAAAAGTATGGAATTCAAATATTAACCAATTAACGCAGCTCGTTTCAAGCTCAGGAGCGAATAGAAAGAGAAGAATAAAACAAGTGTTAAGTGGGCCATAAGCGGAAATAAATGTAGCTTCACCAGTGATCAGCCGTGTCAAATTAATAAAATTGTTTGAACTTTCACAATTTGATGTTCCTGAGTGTTATTCAATCCTTCCATCTCCTTAAAGGTCATGGAGCATGAAGTAGTCGAAATCTTGAGCATGGCTGATCACCCGTGTAACTACATTTAATCATTAAATGAAATGCTAGAATTGTGTAAAGACTGGCAGATGCATATGGTTAAGGCAGTTTAGTACTTGTTTATTAACATAAAGCACTACGATATGATATGAACAGGTTGGTAATTGTATCTCATAGGCTATGTCAAAGTTAGAATATAATTGTGTGAACATTTTTATTAGGATTTCTCTGAAACTACTTAGTGATCATAGACATAGATTTTTGGTGTTAATTAAAATTTCAAATACATGCTTTCACCACAATCTCTATAATTTAAAAGTATTCGTTTACTGTGTTTCACTGAATAAATGTTATCTGAATTCTTGTTTTATATGACTTTGTCTAGAGCAGGCATCATCGGATGTACTTTAGTTCTGTTTTGAACATGAATTCACAGCTATACAGCAATATTGAGCAGAAAGAAACGGATGGAATAACAAGCATGGCAAATGAAGATACAGGTGTCAGCAGGCCAGAAAACAGTTTCTTGAAATTTATATGTGATAAGGAGCATTGTCATAATGGCAACATCTAGTTACTCTTTATGTTTGGTCGTGAAATCTTCCGTGAATATCTCGATACAAAAGATCTGCAAGCACAAGATTACGGACTTTTGCGACATTTTCATTAGTTCTTGAAACCGAAGGCATTCAAACATGATGTTCATTTTCAATTGACTCCCTTCCTTCTGAAAATATCTCAAACCATCGAAACATCTGAGTCCTTGATAAAATGCTCTATCCGTAGGACTGCCGAAGCTTTGCAAATGTTTCCCTGCACGGTTTCCAAGACTGAAGCAAAACCTGTTTCCACACCACTGTTCGAAATACCTGTCAATCACTATCAGAAAGCACATACAAAAGCGGGGTTTCACTTAAGCAAGCGCTACCAACAATACACTTAACGTAGCAAGGTGAATGTTGAACTGCCAGTGTATCACATGCTCACCGACCAGTGTAGCTAACATTACGTTATCAGTCACATTACTTTATTTACACACCTTTTATATTGCCTGGATTATGCGTTTTAAAATACACGTTTAAGATATTTTATAAAAATATGTGCTACATCTATGCAATTTTATAATTTTTCAACAAATTACAGAATCATATTCCTTGTTATGCTAGGTAAGCTAGATATGAAGTGCGACTGTTTTATCAATTGTTTTTCAAACAATCTGTGTTAATTGTGAGTTTCAGCTTTTGCAAAAATTAGTATATCTATCAAATTTGATTGAGTTTGATATCATAATGCATTATTATTATTATTATTACTATTATTAAATAAGTAACTGAAAAGCAAATTTCAGTTAGGTGATATTTGGGGTTCCGAAGTTAGGAAAGTTTACTTATAAAAATGAACATAAAATTATACTGATACATTTTTATTAAATATTCTATATTTGTTCTTAAAATATGTTAATTTGTCTGCAAATTTTACAAAAGGACATTTTTAAAAAACATCAAAGGTATCAGAAGAAGACTCAAATGCGAAACCATACCTGCGATTAGCGTTATTTAAATGTTCGCATATATTTCTCAATTTCATTGCAACATCAAAAGTATGTATTTACACGCAAGCGTTACGATATATTTGGGCTTCATAATAAGTTAAAATGATATTGCATTTTTTTTTGTTTTGTACTAATACTCAACCATTTAATGTACAGAAAGAACAAAATAGTATGCTATAATTCCAGTTCTGCCCCCACTTTTTGACTTGTTTCTTTTCACTAACCACGCAATTTTTGAAAATTTGTTGTTTTCCGCTTTTTCATCTAGAGTGTTTAGAAAATTGTGGTGGTAAGGATTATAATCTGACGGAGGAAAACAAATATCCTAGTCAGGAATTATCAAAGCTAAATCAACTTTCTAATTATCAACTCATTTTTACGGATTTCCAACTTTTGTTTTTCAGTTTAAATTATAATTCAATGAAATTGTTATGTATTCTATACAGAGGATTGCTTTAATTATACTAAAATAACCTCTTAAACATCACAGTTAATTTTTTTAAATTGGTTCAATTTTTGAAAATAAAATCTTGATATGATACACGACAGCATAAGTTAAGCTGTCTTGTTATTTGTTTTTCGTATTGAAAATTGGAACTTTCCCTGTTAGTTTCGTTGTCAGAATGTTTTAAAGTGGAGCACTTCTTTACTGTACATCCCAGATGATTGTAAAATCAATATATCTTGCTTGAACATTTGGTATTATTTTACATAGTTAAGAGAATACTGTTGCGGCTTTAATAACAAAGTTACGTTTCTGAAAACTTTATGGTCAATAATCCTGATATAAATGAATAAAGTGGCATTTATATTAGAAACTCACAGAAAAATCATTATATCAATTAATTACTGTCACTACTTTAGAAATATAATTCTTGCATTGTAACAAAGTCTTTTAATTTGCTGCTACTGAAATAAGACTGATGTTATCTATGTATATAGGTTTTATTAGAAATGTCTTACAGAAGAATATACCAACTTGAAGTCAACATAAAGCATAACATAGAAGTCACAACAGTTGTGGTGGTCATAATAAATGACATTGTTGATAATGCTTTACGTATTTGACAGAGTATCGGGTAATTTCTGTTTTAGAAATGAGCACTTCAGAGTAAGATGGCAAAACAGCAATTCAAACCTGAAAGAGGAAGTCCTACGGTAGAATTGATGTCAACAATAAATTAAGAGCACATAGCTAATTATCCTGGTGAAAAATTCAGGTGCCAACAAATTAAATGTTACAATTTGATTACTACATTAATTAAAAATCTCAATATGTTGCTTTCATGGCATCTAACAGGTTTATTAACTAAGTTTCCCACTAAAAATAGACACCTCCAAACTGTAAAAATGAAGCAAATTTATGAGACTCTTCCCCCTATGAAGGTCGTGTAAAAAGTGTCATACAACTAAAAAAATGCCTGTATGTTTGAAGACCTTTGTATCCATTTATTGGGTAACAATAAAATAAATGAGAAAATGCAAAATAACTCAAATTAAATGACATGACACCCAAAGACTAGGGGCAAGCACATCACACGACCAAAGCAAAGGGCTACTGATAACATAACCAATATTATTAGCCACATAAAATCTTTCACGGGCAGAGAAGGTCATTATTTTATAAAGAAATCTAAAAGTGTAACTAACTAAAAACCTGTTTTGAAAATAAGAGGAGGAGGAGGAGGAGGAGGAGGAGGAGGAGAAGGTGGAAATGGAGCTGGTGGTGGAGGAGGAGGAGGTGGTGGTGGTGGTGGTGGTGGTGCTTTTATTGTTAAAGTTTTGCACTATATACGAAATACGTCCAGAAAGTAAGTTCCGTTTCAATTTATCTCCGCTGCAGCGCTGCGATCGCAGTTCAGCACATGCGCGGTAGACGCTCTGTATCAAGGAGAAGAAACGTGCGTCATTTTGAAATCGCTGTCAGCCACATACGCTTTGTTGTGCTTGTTTACAATGTCGGTGTTGATTGAAAATCCCGCCGCTTGTGAAATCAGATCTGCGATTCGTTTTCTGAATCCTAGGAAAGTGAAACCAATTGAAATTTATCGGCAAATTTGCGAAGTTTACGGATAAAATGCGATGAGTGATTCAATGGTGAGAAGAAGGGTCCGACAGTTCAATGAAGGACGTAGTGAAGTGCACGATGAAGAACAAAGAGGGCGTCCATCTTTGGTTATAGAAGAACTGGTTTACGCGATTGATGACAAGATACAGGAAAACCACAAGTTTACAATTAGTGCTCTCGCTATGGAATTTCCCCAAAGCTCACCATCACTAATTCATGAAATTGTTACCGAAAAACTGAAATTTCATAAACTTTGCTCACTTTGGGTACCAAAGATTCTTACTGAGCAACACAAAACAAAACGGATGGGTAGTGCACTTCAGTTTTTAACCCGTTATGAAGACGGCGAAGAATTTCTGACACAGATAGTCACAGGAGATGAGACTTGGGTTTCTTACGACACCCCTGAAAGTAAGCGGCAATCAATGGAATGGAGGCACACTTCATCCCCAGCAAATGTTAAGCCGAAACAAATCTTGACACCTCGAAAAATGATGTGCACAGTGTTCTGGGACTGGAAAGGCATCTTACTCATTGATTTCTTACCGCGTGGTCAAACAATCAAAGCAGATGTTTATTGCGAGACACTTAGGAAATTGCGCCGCGCAATACAGAATAAACGCCAAGGATTGCTGTCAAAAGGTGTTGTTTTTCTTCACGACAACGCACGACCACACACTGCAAATGTGACGATAAACCTCCTGCAGGGATTTGGCTGGGACGTGTTTGACCATCCTGCGTACAGCCCTGACCTCGCTCCTAGCGACTTTCATCTGTTCTTACATCTCAAGTCTTTCCTTGGCGGTCAACACTTAAACAATGACGAAGAGCTGAAAGAAAATGGTTCCAACTTTTAGAAGACACAGACGGCAAACTTCTATGAAGAAGGTAAACAAAAACTTGTGGCACGCTATGACAAATGCCTGCAAAATTTTGGCAGTTATGTGGAAAAGTAGTTTAAGAGTTGTAGAATTTTGTGCAATAAATAATTATTCTGTATCTGTACACAATTTAATTTTATTACCAAACGGAACTTACTTTCTGGGCGTACCTCCTATTTGGAAATATACAACTATCGCATGGACCTCATGGATGTGCATGCTTTTCCTAACCTTGGAATTATTATTAACAGAAACATTTTTGTAAAATGGTAAGTATATGCATTCAGTTATTGTAGAACAACTACAGAGAACTGAAAAAAACATACAAAGGTGAGAAATAATTAAAATGAAATTGAACTATAAATTTAACATTACATATACTGTCCTCTCACTTGTACGCTTTTTTGAAGTGTTTAACGCCCAATTTAACTATTTGTGGCACCGCAGGCGATGACATTGATGATACATGAATACAGATGGAGCACCGGTGGAATGCGATGCCGGGGGAAACCGGAGAAAACCCGCCCCGGCGCCACTATGTCCACCACAAATCTCACATGCGGTCGCTAGGTGAGAGGCGACTGGTCTAACCACTCTGCCACGGCGCTCTCACTCGTATGTACCCTGTTCCCACTATAGAGAAAGTTATTCAAGAGGAAGCGTTTTTTGCGTACGAATTATACTGCAAGATCTTTAATGTGGCGTTTAATAAATGCTTTGGCTATCCTCAATGCAGCACATGTTGTACATGTGACAAACTCGATGTAGAAGCGAATGTATCGGACGCAAATTTCCCCTCGTAAGAGTTTCTATTGGATAGTAAATTGAAGCATTAAATCAGGCATGTCCAAATAGGAGGAATATAGTGGAAGGTGCAATAGCTCATTCCAACCCGAGTGAAGCATTGGTGCATTCCGCTATGCAATGTAATGTTTGTAAACGCAAAACCACCTCATCTGTATCAAGTGCTATGACTTGAAATAAATAAACAGAAAAAAGCCTTCGCATTTGAGAAAAGTATATGTATTAGAAAATAAAACAATAGCAAGGAATTTCGAAAATATTGACTCCACAAAAATCTCTACTGCACATAATTTGTGTTTTAACAAGATCTAACTTTTTGTATAGTAACATTTTGTCTTTCACTTACGATTTATCAAAAAGTTATCCGGAATAAAGAAGGCCTAAGAGGAAATTTCGGGAAAAATCAAGGTCTAAATTAGAATATCAGATTTTGCTAAACTCACTTTATTTGCCACTGAGGCATTCAACATAACACATCACTAACTTACACAACACAGCTGTATCCTAAGCACATCTCACAACTGCTATTCAGTTCACCAATTTTACATTTTTCACTCAGTGGACTTCGGCTCTCGGCTGGACCCTCGCTGGCTCCTTATGTACGTCCCGTAGTCCCGGCCCAGAGATTTCTGGTACCTCATTTTTCCCGTGCAACAATACTAATTATTTCTCAACGGTGGTATGACTCTACAGCTTAAGTTTTTAAGCCTGTTTAATTAATTGTGCAACAGTCATATAAGCCTGAGTAACATAATATTAATCGTTTTGAGGTTATAAGGTTTCAAATTTTTAAAACTGCTCTCCTAAAGTTTTTAACAAAAGTGACTTACCTCATTCTTCCGTGTGAACTTCAATGGGTAAGTACAGTAATAACTCTTTATAGGTTCAGACTAAGCTTTAGCTATAACAGAACGTGAAGGCTGCACTTGAGAGCTACTGCTATTTAAGAACTCAAATTTAATAGCTTCAAAATTGTCTTCGAAACAGCTACACATTGTGTATCCCAAAATAATTGTCTAAGAATCCCCTACATTTCCTGCTGACTTAATTCACGCTTATTCTATAGAATGTTGATGAAAACGCGTACACACTAACAATTTTATTATATGACTCTAACAATGGTTATAGCAGTAGTTTCACGTTTTAAATGTAAAAGAAAGCATTATATTCACACGACTTTCTTTACCCTCTTTTTATGAATATAAAACCATTCTTACAAGCGCTTATTTTTCCATCTACTTCATTTTAATCCAGAAATACTTGCAGAAATGCCTGAATTATAAGTTCGTTATAGACTTAAAGGGAACTGCAATAATGTATGCTTAAGAAGTGGACGCTGTATACTGGCCTTAAAATTCCAAAGTGTTTGCATGAATAGCGAAACAACCGAATATAGACAGAAATATTAAGACTTCTAAAGTATTGAACGGCTTTAATCATTAATAAGTGATATTTAGGGACTGTATCATGCCACACAAATTTATTTAAATAAATTACGTTTTAAGAAGCACTAAATTTCCTGTATCTTAAGTTCTAATCTACGAATTAACGCGTGCCAGTTATATAAGTTTATGTGCAAACGTTCCTAATAAAAGGACCTCAGAGTCTATTTCTAAACAACTTGAAGGCATACATTTGTCATGTAAATATCATTGATATGTATGTACAATTTTAATAAAAACCATCGAAGAGAATTTTCAGAAGACAAAAAATTCGAAAAATATTCCACGTGAAGGATAGTTAAGGGATGGAGAATTTTCTCAAATATTTTTGTCACAATTTTGTAAATACTGAGTTTAATTTCCAAGTCTGATACTCATTTGAATTTTAGATTTTGAGTTGTGCTATTCACAAACACAAACACACACGCGCACACGCACGGATCTTTTCTAAACATGATTGTCTTAGTTTGGAGGATCTTAAAACATGTATTTAGGTTAAATCTCGATGTGGAATTTTTGGGTGGAAAGCAAAACTTTCTTTACCTATTATGTACATGGTAGAAAATGTAAAAAAACAGTCGTCTTGTATTTACATGACGTTCTCTACCCTTTATAACTTATGATTGGCTATACAGAGTATTCTTACAAAAGCTCAAATTTCTGCATACTTCGCTTTAGTCACGTAACATATTTTGCTAGAATACAAAGAGGACGGTGATAGGCATAATGTTTGAGAACTCGGCGCTATACACCGGTCTACTCTTTCTATACAACCACTAGAAACAACTGAAAGTAGATAGCACTTAAAAGCATGGACAAATTGTTGAACGAATACAACACTTAATAACGGCGATCTAGGAAATAGCATTTGCCATAAAATAGTTATTAGAATTGAACTGATTTTTACATCAGATCTACATTTTTGTGTGGTGGTATTCGTCTATCGCTGAGCGGGTAGCCGGTCCCCATGGCCGCGCTCGCTGAAGTGCCTCGTTTTGGTGTTTCCTAGCGCAGGGGTTCGTGGGTTGAAGTCCCGCCTTAGGAATGGGTGTTTATATGCTTGTAAAATGTGTATGTGTGTTTGTATTAGCAGAGCAAAGCAAATGTTAGGAAAATGAAAAAAGAGGAAAAGAAAATGTTTAACAGTTACACAAGGTTATACAAATATTCTTAAACCAAACATTCTTTAAAATGTTTTCCTCACATTTTTTGAGAATACTGAGATTAAATGCCAAGTTTTTTTTTATTTATTGAGCTTTACTATTTTGCGCTAAGCGATTCAAATGCGCTTTGGTGATTCGTGACGCAGGGGATAGAGGGTTTGAGTGCCGCCTTGGGCAAGGGTGTTTATATGTCTGTAAAATGTGAATATGTGTGTGTGTATTAGCAGAAAAAAGCAAACGGTAAACAAAGTAAATGTTAGGAAAAAGAAAAAAGAGGGGAAAAAAAGGTTAACAGTTACACAAATTATATAAATATTCTTAAACCAAAAGTGTTCCAGGTAAAGAATAGTTGAGGAAGGAAGGATGTTCTTTGAAATGTTTTCGTCACATTTTTTGGGAATACTGAGATTAAATACCAAGTTTGTTGTTTATGGAGCTTACTGTTTTGCGATATGTGATTCAAATGCACATTCATATTTTTGAAAATACACTTTTTTTATTTATTCAGGTGACCTAAAAATATGTTTTGGTGAAATCTCAATATCAACTTTTTGGTATCTGCTAAGTACTTTTTATACAAAATAAAAATAAATACATCATGCACGAATCCTGTAAACAGAGTTTTGGGGATATTCCCAGGTTCTTACTGTTTCAGTGGCTTTGGGAGTAGTGTGTGAATGAGGCTTGTTTGTTAATGTAAGCCGCTGGAATTGAAACACATCTGGTGTCTGGCTGAGTTGCGTCTTTGGGTAATCAGGTTAAAGAAACCCAAGAAGAGTCTCAATGATTCGAGGAAAGACTCTCTTCCAACCTGCTCACATGGGTCAAGAGCAAGAGGTCGGCTTTTACGACCAACGTAAAGTTTACGATGTTGAATTAAATATGAACAACATATTTGAAGCTAGAACCCAAAACCAGTGAGATAAGACATAAAACACGAGTAATCCAGGAACAAACAAGCAGCTAAAGAAGCACAAATATTTTAATAAATACTGTCAGGAATTACAATTATAAAACTTAAGCAATCTCCCTCAAAACAAAACTGAGACTGTTATTAAAAAGATAGATTTTGATGACCCACTTAAGTTTACGCATCTGTGAAATTTGATCAATTTTTGAAAAATTTAAACTTTAATATATTTCACAATGAGCTAATACTAATCCTAAAGTTTAATAAAAGATATACTTTTCCACTATATATGCGAATGCCTATTAATAGGCACTACCAACTTTACATAAACCTTATTTGCTCGCAATTTTTTGCAATACCTTTCCATACCAAAACTTTTCACACAATGCAATATTTCCCTGGTTTGTTTCAAAATTTTATACTGAGTTTTAAAAGCATACAAAAATTCGTCGTATTCTTTTTTCGAAATAATGCTCCAATTATGATAAATAAAGTATTTTATTTTGAAAAATCCAGAGTTTATAGAGTAGGTAAAGTAACAATTTTTCTAAAACAATTAGTGAAATATTAAAAAGTATAATATGGTAGAGTTATTTTAAATTCATTTACTATAAAACTGGATTTTTATGAGAGCATGTTTAAAATTGCATCAATTTTACTAGAATAATTGATTTAGAAAATGAAAATGATTATTTAAATAACCATGCAAGCTATAATTTTGACACATGACAGAAATATCATTATTATTGCGTTGAATAACTGGTATAACTTTTAATAAGATACCTCACATACTGTGCATTTTTCCAAATTTCTCAGATGCATTGCCTATATTTCTGAAATGGGGGTAACATTTGCTAAGTAATCAAGACACAGGTTTTAACATGTATAAGAAGGTACATCTGCGTTAGCACATCGGTGCATTTTCATTTAAAATCCTCCTAGTTAAAGCGCGCTCTATGAGCGTGTTTCTAACTCACAATTTGAAGTGGACCTGCAAAAACCAGAAGGCGATTGGATCTAGATGTGAGGTGAGGGCAAGACCATACATATAAAAGGTCTGTTCCCCTCCCCCCCTCCCCAAATGGTTCACTAAGTCAATAAACGATATTCTGTGGTTTAATAACTGTACTAAGGCAACACAAATTTATATATCGAGTTTGGTTACATAAACATCTATTTTTTCATAGTGTATAACGCCCGCTGTACTACATATGGCACCGCAGGCGATGACACTGATAATACATGAAACGAAGATGAAGTATCAGTGGAATGCAAAGGCGCTGTGCCGCTTTGTCCACCACGAATCTGACATGCGGTCGAACTCGGGTCGCCTTGGTGAGAGGCGAGTATCTAACCACACGTCCATGGCACGGCTACACACATCAGTTCTCGTACGACACACCTTTTAATAAATAAATGAACTCGATAATAACAAGAATATTGCATAAGGTAGTTTAAATAATATTGTATAAGCTTTGGCACATAGAGGAAATCGTTTAATGATAAATGAAAGGAGGAGAAAGCGCCAGCATACGCAATATAAGCAGGGTGTTTTGTCATATGGGGCCAAGAATGGAATAAATACTAAGATTAAGGTGGGATTTTTAAACTGTATTAATGTAGGTATTGCAGAAAGGAGGCATAAATTCAATGCAATTTAAAAACTTGTTAAGCTTTGGCCCATTACACACAAATCCAACTTTAAACTTTCTCATGTCAGTAGATTTTTTGCCATGTGAAAGAACTCCTGTGAGACCAAATTCAAGCACACCGGCGTTGCTGATATAAGCCTGACCCTGACTGCGTCGTTAAAAAACTAAATAATTGAATCACTTATTTTGTTGTTTTGAAGAATAGTATATATTAAATATATGCACATGACAAATAAAATCTATATCTTGAATTTTCTGAGAAGCCTTTAAAGTCCTCTTCATTCTGGGATACTTTTTCATAACTGATAAATTCTTCAAGATCTTACTTACAACAAATGTGGATCTTATTAAATACACAATGTTAGTAGGTATAATTACCTTTTTTCGGAGTTAACCATTTCCGAAATATTTCTTGTTTCTGGCTTAAATTTCTTAGTGTTTATACTTTTCTCAAACGAGAAGATGTTATTAGTGATTTTCCGTACTGGTCATGCAAATAAAACGGAATTTAAGGCCATCACCTAACAACTTGCCTTTGCATTATTTGTAATTTTAGACTATCGTTTAGCCTAGTGTATTCTCTTACTGTCTTTGAGAAAATATAGTAAAGCAATGTTTTCTAATATTTATCTCAATTAACATGAAGTAGATAAAATAATAAGATTTTATAAGAATGGTTTGTACATAATAAATGGAGAGTCATGTGAATGTAACATCTGCTTTTTCAAATAGTGTTATTTATATAACCCCTTGCAACTGCATGTTTTGCTCATGTCTGTAGCATTCACTCAACCCATTGTTGGGTTTTTACTTTCTCTAGTGCTGTCACTGCCTAAATCAAGTATAGGAAATAGCTACCTACAGCAAGCATTCCACCCAAAAATTCAATAGCGATAGTTGTCTGAAAATAAACGTTTTCACGTTCGATTGAGGATATTTCCCTAAAAGGTCCAAGTATATGATCCTGTGAACAGCATAAATAAAAAAGCAAAATTCAGTTAAAATACAAACTTGGTATTTAGTGACAAGATGATACAACAAACTTTGTATTCATATGGTATAATTTCCAAGGATATGTCGTGAAGATCTTTGTTTTTACTGCTAGTGTGTGCATTTATAAGCACAATAAAGTGGCATGTTTATTATCAACAATAATCAGGCCTCTGCAATAGGTATACACGCAATTCAATATCAGTAATAGGTAACAACCTGACAGACTTACATAATGCATTGTCGGTACTATTATACCTATATCGCTACATAAGTAACGTACTAACATGTATAAGTACGCAGAATGTATGTATTTCAACAAGCTGACAAGCTCTTTGGCAAAAATATGGCAGAATTCTATAAGAGCCAATAAGAATGAACCTCTACTTGGCAACACTTCAGTATATAGAGAAACTATAATGACCTGGTATCTGACACTGATCAGAACCTGGAACGCCGTATAACGGTGACTAATAAAAGTGTAATAGTAAACACCACAACCTAATGGGAAGCAGCGAAATCATTCGAAAAGCCAATAAAACCTGAAATAATGTGCGATTAGTAAAATAATGAATAAAATAAACCTAAGTATATAAAATTAGAATTCAAATCGTGATTTAGGTAAGACTAGTCCAGGCTGTTCCAGTTTGTGAATGCACTAAAAGAGCAGTAAGTAACTCGCGACTCACGTGTCATACCTATAACATACAATATGACGCAGCACTGAGGGCAAGCTATAGTAATGACTGAATGGAGTATTGCAAATAAAGTGGCAGGACTCATGTATTGTGGTATAGCCTTTGCGCAGTGACGTTTTGACTACCACTCTCCCCCTCTAGCTTCGCTCCAAGGTTTGTGACCGAGTACGCGCCTGTACTCTGACTCTCGAGATCGAACAGCCTGTTTTGGTCCTAATACATTAAACTTGAATGACTATATTATGAACGTTTTCAATAACCGAGTTGTCTGACCAGTTTTACTGTCATACTGGATGAGAAATATGCCTTAATTGCACGAACATTTAAAATAGTTTATAATGGATTAACTTGCAATAATATCTCTTTCAAACCTTATTCTAAATCTGAAACTTCAGATATTATTCCAGTTTTACTGGAGTGGAATATGTGTTACATATTTTAGGGCATTAGAAGTCTACACAAAACCTCATTGGTCGTGGTATGGCAGAAATTAGCTAGATCGTTTGACTGAACATTTTAATATTTAATTTTCTTGTAATCATGTTTTCTTAAACTTTTGCCAGTTTTAAATGTTCTTCATGAGGCAATGTTTGTTCAGTTTTTTATATATTGTGCATAACTTCTTCGAATGTGAATGAGCAAACCTAAGAGAATGTTTGCATCAGGCGTAGTTTTTAATCTAAGGTTTTCATAAATTAATACATGCTTGATTTTTAGTAAAGTTAAAGGACTGCCTACTTCTACTATTTTTTCCAGAAAGTCTGTTGTAACATTTTAATTATTTTGTTGTGATAAACTGTATTACAAATAATAATGCAAATTTTCATTCCAGGGACCATTTTACATATGAATGGATTTTCATTTTTGAAAACTTTATTTTCCTGGATAGTTTCAGTCGGATACACATAAGTTCCCTTATGTTTTGAGAAATCCCTTATCATCTGTGTTCCGCGCCATCTCTGGGACGCCAATCTCTTATTGGGTTGAATTCAGTTCAGACACGTACGCATTAGCCTAAGAACAAAGGCCAATCCAGGGTAAGTGGCGAAATGAGAAGAAAGGAATCATTTCACCTGAGTGCCTGCAAGCCGTGTTTCGGAACGACGATCTACCAGCCCTTGAATTTGTTTGATATCAGAAGTCTGGCACTCAAACAAGAACCTATGAACACAGGTTCAGGAACGAAGGAAAAGGGAAGAATAAGACGAACATTAAAGGTAGGAGCGGGCAGGGGGGATGGGGGCTGGGCGTGACAGAGGCAGTATTTCTGGCCAACCTTACCCAACCACTGCAATTATATTCAGTACAAACCCACACAGTCGACTCTATATGGGGTCATAAATATTAATTTTCTATTATAATTATATTGGACAAATCTCTTACAAAAGTGCAACTAGATTTGTTAAGGCTGTGAAAAATGGTAATTTCAATACAGAGTGTCTTTAATGGCTTGTTATGACGATTTCAATAATAACTCGCAGTAGAAATTTTAAAGGCTGGTATTGACGTTGTAATTTTACATATATTCCATGTTTATTTTAACAAAATCAATGAGTATTACCCAAGTTATAAAGAAATTCAACTTTGTATGAGAAATAAGGGTTATCGTACATTTCGGAAACTTTGAGCTGCATTAATGAGACATTCCTTAAACCTTATTTCTGTGCAGGCTGAATCTACAGTAAAATCTCTCTATTTAGAAATACTCGTGTTTAGTGACCTACGAGGATCCTTAAAATATTTTCTCCTCTACAGTAAGAACTGCAATTTAAGAGATACACAGCTTTCCGCCAGTTGAACAATGTGGGTGCAGCGAACCAGTTCATGTTACAGCAAAGGGAGATGTCAAAGGCTATAGTTGATGTATTTGCTTTGATTTTCAGCGCTTATGTAGGTATCCACTCTCTCGTTCTATTCTGAGATGCAGGATCAATGTGATTGGTACCGTCTAGCACAGTAGAGCCCCTACTTCAAACTAACGCCTTCAAGCACAGCCAGCAGCTAACTGCTGCATTAATAGCATCACAATTCTCAGTCAGAACTAGTTCTCAATATTGTTACGGTGAAGGAAAAGTGGTATTTAATACGATATTACGCCAGTAAAAAGTCTATGTTAAAGCTTGGCTACACAGTACGAACATTTTCTAGCCTGTTGAGCTTTAAAATGACTCATATTTTTTATTTTTTCATTTATTTAGTCCCCTTTAACATCTAAGGTCATATCGGGTGCTTTGCATTAGAAGCATCTCATTGTCTGCATGCTCTTTACGTTAGATTTAAATCGTTTTATTTTCCTCAAACAGACATTCCTACTTCCAGACTCTCTGGGGAATAGGGAATAAAGAAAACTTCCCCACCCCATCCGGAAATCGAACCCAGTACCTCCGGGTGAGAAGTCAGCTCGTTGACCACTCGACCACAAAGGCATTCCTATGACTCATATTGCTTTTCATGAATGCAGAGCTCAACAGACGGATGGTGGACAACGCACATCCTGCCTGTCCTACCTTGCATTCCAAAAAAGGTCGCATCTAACTTAAACACCAAGTTTGGTATCAAACAGAATTCTTTTTTTCAATTACATTGTCCACAGACGAAGACAAGCACACAAAAGGGCTGCTTTTTATATACCGGCGAAATCTCGATATCGAATTTCTGGATGGAATGCCTTATCTACCTACATGTATATTAGACATACGTTCTAGAGAAGGTAAAAATTGTAAGGATAAGAAATGTGCTTATTTCGAAGTTTTCTCTCCTAATACCTTTTAAACACCCACATATGCGATGTTGTTAGCGGCTCCTTCAAGTTAATTGGATTGGTCACACTTGGGCACATGAGAGAGTAAGTCGAAGTACTTGTATTTTTATTTTCGTTTAACCTTCACCAAAACACTCCAACTGGATCTGTAACATCAATGGAACTATAGCCCCTTAATAGGTATATAACGATTTTTGTATCAGTGATATTTTACACAAGGTTAACTTTAAAAACTTAATAAATTGCACTATTCAACTAAGAAATAAGAGTAACTTTCTACATCCTTTAACTGCATTCTTGGAAATGCTTACGGGTGGAGGGGGGGCGTCTGTCAGAGGAACAGACATAATTATGGTTTTGAATTCACGTCCCAAACTTTCCAACTTTGGCGTTAATGAGTTCATACAGTCAAGTTGCTATTGGCCGCGTCCCTGCGTCTTGTCAGGGCCTATGAAATCCCCTTCGTTTCAAAGACCTTTGACCGTTTGATGTCTCAAGAGGGTTGATAATATTGAAATATATTATTAAAAATAATTCTGATTTCAGATTCTTCTAAGAGGAACACAGAAAAATATATTTTAATTAATTTCAAAATTATTTTATTCTTATAAATATTCTTTCATCTTGTCTCTTCGGTGAGCTGTTTAAAATGCTGATTAATTAATTATATCTATTATTGAAGGGTGTAGCTGGTGTTTTCTGGATGCTGCCTCAGTCATTCTTGTAGACATCCTGTAGTTGTATGCATGGAAACTTGCTTCGATCCTCAGCTACTTTGTCATTGGAGTTAATTGTGAAATCTCAGTCAGGGGACGAGTTGATATTTAGGAAAATATTACAACACATCGGAAACCCCCTTATTATGTGACTTACTCACTCCGTGTTGTCTAATAAATGCTTTGTCGTATATAAGTACAAGACTTATAATAAAAGTGTCTTAAGCTACGTAGCTTTGTTTACTAATACCTACAAGCAATGTGAATTCATGCAATGAAAATTAGCTTCCAGCAATATTGCATCTTCTTTACTTTCCATATTTTGTTGTTGCGGAACTTGCAATACAAGTTATTCTTTGCGGACGATGAATCTCTTTACTGTTTGAAAATGCACGCGGTTACAGTATTCTGGTGGACGTGAAGTCAGCACTAAAACAGCCGTCTTGAGACCTAAATAGAGTCACTTTTATAGTTTCCTCAAAACAACACAACGAAATCTTGTACTTTATTCTGTTTGACTCCATTTTACAGAGAAATTTAGCTTGTCACGGGCAATGATTGGCTAGTCAGTCACGTGTTCTTGCAAATATCTGCTGATTCCTATATTTTCGGGGCATGCCCTAGAAGTTTCCTTGCATTCATTCATGTTTATATATATTGCAAAGTAGTCTTCAAGCGAGAATAAAATAAAATAACTTCCCCTAACCGCTGGTTTATTTAAGGTTCCATTGCCACTGCGTAATTTCTATGAGAAGTAAATCCCTAAACCTACGTAATACATATATAAATTCTCATCGATTAATTATTGATTATGCCACTCAAACTTGACGTTATAATTAGCATCTTTTTGTTCCTAATGGGTATTTAAAATGAATGTAAACAGCACATAAATGCTGTCTCAATCTGTAGCTCCATGGCACGACAATCTACAAGGGACCATGGTCTACCGCTGCATCTCCATCTCGGCCCGAAGAGGGTTTAGCAGTTACATCCATGTATAAATTATTTGTATTTTTCTGTACACTAATTTTAATACATCAAGTAATTAATGTCTATGATTCATTTTATAGGCAATTTTAAAATATTTTAGGTCATCAACATCCTGGTGATATTATTACCCCTTGCTGACGGTCACTAACTGCGACAATCTCCTGTGGTTCTCCGAGAAGAATATATAACTGTGTCTGCATTATACCATGGATTCACCAACATGAAATACGTTCCATCCTTACTGTGCTAATAAAAGTTTATGTACCAGCCTGCAGCATATACTCAAAAGCGTTCTCTATTCTCGCAAACGCTGAGAGCTACTTCTCTTAAAGATAGCGTTCTTGCCCAGAGCCAACAGTTGGGGCAGATGTGTACCATAGGAATTTCCAGTCCGATAATTATTTGAGCATATTATTGTATTAAAACTTAAGTCCTAATAATTTCGAGTATATTATTCAGTGGTTTTCTGCTTCAGTTTCCTTACTATGCAAGATGATTCAAGTTTGCCTTCTACCTAACCTATTACATACTATACATATTATTACATATAACACCAACTTCTATTTCTTAAAATAAGAACTGAAGCTTTCCTGGCGACGTGTTAATTCAAAATATTCTCGGGCTTCTAGCTGGCTAGAAGCCCGAGAAGATTTTGAATTCTATTTCTTAGTTTTGTTTCCTTTCGTGTTGATTTCGTTCCTTTCTTCTTCCCTTACTTTTTTCCTTCCTTCACACTTTCAAGGATTATAAAGTTTAATCTGAACAATACGCTCGACAAAGAAACCTTCCCAAACCGTCTGTAGCATTTCTAAATCCCTGATTCGACAATTTTGGAAATGTAGTAGGCTGCCTTCGTTATTCAAACTGAGCTTTAAAATGCGTAATCTTTATTCCATGGCTTCCCATCGCCAAGTAATTAATTGGGATAGCTGAAACCATCCTGTGGAATCCCCACCTCAATTATAGATTTCGCTATATCTGCTGTAGGGAGAGGTCGGCCATTTGAACGAGCAACTTCGAAGATGTCAGAGAAGGTGTATTGATTTTATAAAGGGTTATGACAAAAGAAAGAAAAACGCAACTTGTTTGATGAAAAGCAATTGAAATTAAAAACTAGAATGCAACGAATGAATGAGTAACCATGGTTCGAATTAATGGTACAAAGTGTTGTGAATATTACTTGAATTTGTAAACTCAACACCAACAAAGTGTGCTCTTGTATAACATTTTCATTTAAGATACGTGATTAAAAATCTCGGCTTGAAATGATGCAACTAAGATTTAAAACTGACACTAATACTTTTCTTGTTGGGCTGACACAAAATATTTTAATATATCTAAAGCCTGTGCTGTACATCAGGAACTTCATTGAAAACTTTTCACGCGCGCATAAATGACTTGACATTTCTCATGGTTGCTATAATCATGAATGATTACTTTTGTTTTCCAAGGTTTAACAGCTGGCAGTGCCTACTCTTAGGTACCACCAGAATACATTTCTGCACTCAACAGTTTGATTTAGAAATTCTACTGGAAATATATTCTTCGAGGTTCTCTGAACTCAAAGAAGCATTTACAGAAAATATGCTTGTGTGTAGAACTCAAAAATGTAAAGTCAATTAAATACCAAACTTGTTATTTTATTCAATATCTTCCAAGGATGTGATACAAAGATTTTTAATAATACCCTCAACCTTAAACTGCGCTTTATATGGAAATATTTTTCAACATTTTGACTATCTAAAACTAGCTGCATTTTGATTAAAATACCTTATGTTTAAAATATTTCCATGACATATGCATTATATACCTCGAATTTTCTGGGTAATGCGTCTGAGATCATCTTAATTTTGGATGCATTTTGCATAGCTGCTAGGTCATTTGATAGACAAAATCTTATAAAAATGAAGATCTCATTAGAACACTAAATCTATGTCAATTCCATACTCCTGATATTGATTTGAATTTAAAAAAAACCATCTCAAATGAGAAGCCGCTTTTTCGTATATTTTCTCCTGGTATCACAAAGAGAAGGACATTTAAGCCATTACATAGCGACTAGCTCTTAAAGGATTCGCCTATCACATAACCATACTAATTCCTCCTGTTGCCACGTACCTATAAAGGAAACGTGTAATAAAACCATTTGTAGGAATATATACCTCGATTAACTCGAAAGGTGGAAGAATAAGCTTAGTAGGAATATTCTGTGGAAGAATGATTAGAGATCAAGTATGTGAATGTAATGCATAAGTACTTTTAATAGTATTTAACGCCCTTCTTATAGACGGCACCAAAGCGGTAAACACTGATGAGTCTGAATTCATTATATAATTACATCTTATATCCAGTATTTAACGCCCTTCTTATAGACGGCACCAAAGCGGTAAACACTGATGAGTCTGAATTCATTATATAATTACATCTTATATCCCTCTAGTGGTACATACAAATAAAAATATATACGAATTTAAGGATGGACTTTGCTAAACTGAAGTTGCATTTTACATAGTTTTACATATTTTTCACAGTATTTTCGTAATTATTTATTTTTACCTATTTTACTTTTGGGGAGCTTGTTTTCAAAGAACAGTAAACACAAAAATTTCCAAAATGAGTTGCAGATGGTAGAATATTCTTAAATATTTGCAAAATGTAACAAATAGATTTGTTCTTGCAGAAGTACCTAATTTCAGGTATAAACACAGTAAGATCAACATTTCCCACTATGCATGCCGAATGCCCTTTAAGTTCAAAGCGAGAAATACCAAATATATTATAATTTGCCATGAGCTCAATCCAATGCTGTTCTGCAACGAAGGGTCGAAATATATAATATTACGAAACATTAATTCCTGCTGTATATTATTGCTAACAAAGTTAATTTTTGAATTTGTAACAAAAGTGTGTATACTTAAAGTGATTAATAATAAATATAATAATTTTATTATTATTATAATTATTATCATTATTATTATTATTAATATTATTATTATTTATTCATCATTTATTAAGATTTGTACACTTTTAAGACAACAGGCACCTATACCAAACTAAATGTCTAATAAATTATACAATACAATTATAAAATATCTTAAAATTGCTAACAAATCATTTAAAAAATATTCAGAAATGCTGTAATCGAACACTAAAGCTATCTTAGCTTCAGTGAGTTTCTTTTCTCTACTCTAAAATGCATACAGTTGGATTTGATACCTTTGGAAACAAACTTCACATATTTGTATGCCTGTCTATGTATTCTTATGTTAGAAAGGGTGCTAGTTAATCAACAATTGAAGTTAGGATTAAATGTTATAGATTATGCCAAGGTGCGACAACTTAAAATATTTGCTCAGCGTACCAATTCAAATAAATGCCTCAAGAATGCGCTGTGATCAAAAGATGTAACCATAGGAGAGCTTGTCTCCAGGCAAAATGGTCCTATTCAAACATTGTCCTGTGGCATCTTGAGATATTTTATGAAGAAAATGATATGTCAATGAGATTCTATTCCATAGAAAAATGCCATTTACACATAAAAATAAGAAGTTTATTATCGTGCACTGTGTCAGAAAATAAATATATTTTGTGTTACGTCCTCGTTTTTAATTTCTTCATTAATTAATAATGAGTCCACTTTTGCCTTTTGCTGTTTTATTCATAAGTTAAGTCAACGTGTATTACGAAAACATTCCAAATATACTATGACAACTGTGAAAGGAAAGTATTTGATCTTGTATCATATTAACACGTTAATAATTAAAGGTAACAATTCTGGAGCCTGTGGACTAATAATATTAACAAATATGATGATACCAAGAATGACTTGTGAGCGAAATTAATTCTCTTTTATTTAAAGTGGGGATTTTGAATGTAGTTTTAAACCACTTATTGTATATTTAAAATTAAATGCTATTTTAATGTTATATATTTCGTTATATAATTATATATTTCCCAATTGTATATCTTATAATTATCTGAGCCTTGCAGACGGTAAATGAAATAAAATTTTCTCAAGGAAATTTGTAATAGATGCGCTGTAGACCTATGTTTGGGGCAGGACCTTTTTGCGAGGACTGAGAAAATACTGGAAAAGCCTGTCGTGGAGGACGGTCATCGTGAGATTTGTACCACAAGTCCAATGCCTTAACTCCAATGTAGTTATAAGAAACAAAGAAAACCGAAGCTGGATGTACAACTGGTCACCCCTGCGTATGCAAACGCCTTATGTTTTCCCTGAAGAAGCGCAGAGAAACAATAACAGCCAGCAAGATGCAGTCCCCCTAGCCCCCTGCAGAACTGATAAAAACAACACACGTCAATATCGAAACTGAAAGCTAAAGTAAACTTTACTGGAGTTCACTTACTGACAATCACACGTACCAGCTGCAGGAGAGAGGGCGAGGGAAACTTTTCTTCAGGTTAGGGATTGAGTTGCAAGCTGGTGGCCAGCACCCGAAATGAGATACGACTGAGTCTCAGGGAATGTTGAGAAGCCATTATCTCCTATTATTTAAGGACACTAGGACGTACGAAGAGAAGAAAGTAGCCAATGCTTTGAAACTTAAACATTCTCACTTAGTTACAGTAACACAAAACAAAATACAGATATACAAGATAATGAACAAAAACACAAAGAAAACCTTGCTTCATATAGGAAGTATTTCCTCTAGAACCTCTGCCCACAAATACGTGACAGTACCAATGTTCCTTCTAGGTGTGATGGTAAAATAATGATAATAATAATAATAATAATAATAATAATAATAATAACAACAATAATAATAACAACAATAATAATAATAATTTTCAGGGTCCGATTTTGATGCCCTAAAAGAGTTAAAAACAGAATTATAAAATCACAATTAACTTTTAAAAACTGGCAAAATAATTAACGCAAAATTACATAAAACTGATATTCATTTTCTTAAAATCAGCCTTCAAAGGTTAAACATCTCTTTGCACATGCACACAATTTATACAAATAGGAGACAGGTTTAATAATAACAACGAATAAATGTAGAACATTTAGTACAAGTATGTTTATCCCATTTTATTGTTTTGAAGACTCTGAAATGAAAAATCTGCAAAATTGTATTTGAAGAAGGTCCTACAAATCTTTAATATTAAGTATGCCTAGTTTTCAAATTACACAAAATACATTGCAAATGAACAGGACTTCACTGTACATGACAGAATACAAGAACTCTAATTTGGTTAAGTAGCGAAGATTATTTGTTACGTTTGGAAATTTATCGGCATGTAAAATGGCAGTAACATGGCTGTGGAACGCAAAAGCAAAAAAATGACTAAAAAATACGTAAACCGAAAGGCAATGTCATACCGAGCGCGATGGTTCAGTGGTTTCGTTTTGGGAGGTAGAGGATTCAATCCTCGTCACTCAGACTTGGTTTTCCTTGTCGCCAGGCAAATCACAGGGTTATTTTCCTTACACCACAAATTTGTAGGTCTCTCATTGCCCATAACTGCATTTCATATTACCTTTCGTGGTACGAGGTTTGAAAGAGTAATTTAGTGGTGTGTGATCCGCGGTGGATAATTACTATGCGACTGTTATATCCTCCTCTGGTAGGAACCAGAATAGTTCGGACCTGCTCGTCAGGAGGAACGCTGGGATTGCCAGCTAGAATGCACCCATTAATGTACTTTTTTTATTAAACTACAGTAGAGGAGTCTGATCGGGACTCCGGCACTGTATACCCTACTTTTATTTACCCTTTTTTTACCTTGTTTTGCCGTATTATTACTGTTTTCTTACTTTTACAACACACACACATATACACAAACATATAACACCCAACGCGGGACTCGAACCCACGATCCCCAACGCTACGAAGCACCAAAGCGGGACGCCTTGACGAGCGCGGCCATGGGGACCGGCGACCTTAGGAACTTCGCAATATCCTCACCTGCCGCTACTTGGTCCGAATAATAACCTTTCGGATCTTTCATCTCATACCTTCCTCCCGGAGGTTGAATACGGCGTAATAAGCCTCTGGTCGCAGCGCCTAAATCCCCCTCTTCCGCTTGTCAGAAAATAAATGAAAGACAAAATAGTGACATAGAATTAAAAAAGTATAGAAAAGTAAGCCTAGCATGGCATTAAACGATCAGCAAATGTGCATTATCATTATATCGTAATATTTAATGTACCCTTTAGGAAAGCTTATGGTGCAAGAAATTAAAGATTACGTGTTTTCGGAATCGGAACTGTTAAAGTAGTGGTAATAATAATAATAATAATAATTATAATAATAATAATAATTATAATAATTAACAATAGGATATGCTGTTTTAAGTAAACCTATGTTCATGCTCTTTATTCACTGGAAAGAGGTAGCGGTTAAACAACGGAGTGGACATCCTGCACGCTGTGAACTCCAAAGATCTATTTTGGCTACTACCCACTAAAAGGAAGGGTGTACGTCAGAAAACCACAAGAAGCTACAAGCAGCAGGCATACAGGCCACAAAGACACGCGGACGTCCCTAACAGTTGCTGACTCGAAGACTCGTCCAATGCTGGAGCTGCCCTGGGAAGACTGTGAATACCTCATCGACCAGGTAAATTTCTAGTGTCCACGGGGAGTAATGTTTTCTTTTAGCATACATCGGTGACATCTGGCCAGCACCGCCTCGCACCAAGAATCTAGAAGCGTGCCTGAAGGACGAGAAGGATATGAAATGAAGGGAAAATAATACAACAAAAATCGTGGTAGATGAGAAATAACCTAGCACTAAATTATCCACTCCGGTAAAGCCGAGAAATAATGGGAGAAATTGTAAGATCGGCGAAGGTACATCCTGGGACCTCCCGAATAAGAGTTGCACACGTTACCCCATCAGATTCATATTTAAGGTACCCCTTTTGATAAATCTTTACCTACACTTATTTCAGAAAGAAATTAGCTACTTCTGAAGGAAACTACCACATATGAATAACGCCTCAACAATTCATATAAACATGTTAATCAGCACGGTTACCAGAAGCTAAATAATATGGGTATTAAAAAAGAAGTAAGACGTATTGAACGCTGATGCAGAAAATAAAATAAAACTATGAACAAGACCTGTCAACAGCAGGAATTGGCTACACGTTAATGAAAATTAAAAGCTGGGTAGCAGAGAAAGAGAGGGCATCACGTGGTATCTGTTGAAATAGGCAGGGAAACGCCTTACAACTAAATATATTGCCAAACGGGGAAGCATATCTCAATTCCAGAAACTGCACCGCTATTTTAACGTTCATGATAAGAAGATAAATCAGCTTGTCCCGATGAAACTCGCGTTTACAAGCACTACAGAAAATATTTAATAGAGTAAGCGATAGGAGAATTCACGTTTACAGAAAAGCATTTATTTCTTGAGAGGGCGAAGTGATACTTTCAAATTCTATTCCATGAAAATGTTTATTGGCAACAGAAAATAAATGGCTACGTTTCTTGAATACTGGAAAATATTGAGGGAGAGAAAACAAGATAATGTGAGATGCAATAATTCTATATAGCATTTTCGAAAGGAGATCTTGGAGCTTCATAGTTCCTGGTGCCACGGGAGGTGAGATATTATGAACACACAGTACGCTGTAAAATAGGAACAGGGAAGTACTGCTGAGGCTGATGCAGATAGATCATTCTACACTACGTTCCAACCGCGCCGTGGCCGAGTGGTTAGACCACTCGCCTCTCACCTAGACGGCCCGGTTACATCCCAAGCGACCGCATGTGGACAAAGCGATGCAGGGGCGGGTTTTCTCCGGTTTCCTCCGCCATCGCATTCCTCCAGTGGTCCATCTTCATTCCATGTATCACCAGTGTCATCGCCTGCGGCGCCATTTTAGTAAAAGCGGTCGTTAAACACTATAAAAAAACATTACATTCCATATGTTACATAGCATCAGCGATGAGATGTTTCCCCTAAGCTATGGGCAAAGAGCTTGAGGAGAATAGACATGAGGTCAGTATACGTAAACATAACTTGGAAAGAACGGAAAGATCAGGTATGGCATAGAAGATCGGAGGGCACAGAAAATACCTGAGACTCTGGCAGGATAACCTGCACATTCTGTGCTTTGGAATGAGCCTGGTACCTATTTTGGGGGAATGTGCACAATGAGAGGATCAGCAAAAAATTAAACGCAAAGAAAAATATTTAAGTCCTAGGAGATTGGTATGTGAGGGTCTACCAGTTGACCAGAGAAACTGGCAAAACATGGGCAATTTTCTGTCTAAAGTGCACAAATGCAGATCAAATTTATTCAGCTGTTCAGTCGCAATTTCGAGCTATTTTTATCTTCCTTTTAGATTATTTTTATCACCTTCAACTTATATCTGAAATGTGCATGTACGGTATACGACCTCTGCCGTAAATGCTTGTGTAGTAACTTTAACAATTTGACACCAAGGAATATACCTATCTATCCCTCTATCTATATTTCTAGAATTCCGAAAATTTTTTACACTTATTGCTTTAGTAGTAAGAAATAAAATGTGTACAGTCATTCTCGCAATATATAATTATTGGATTACGTGACATGATAGAAAAATTTACGCATACATTATATTACGAAATGTCTTGCTATAGCCGTTGAGTTAAAATGATGTAGTTTACTAAAATTTGTTCAAAGCCCATATATAAAAAGTGAGTATGTAAAAATCTGACTATAAATAGAAAATGAGTTCATGAAATACTTATACCTCGTCTAACAAAAATTTGAACTACACACAGATAACATTCTCTGTCTACTTTGGTTTATTCTTAAACACTTTCTACAAATCGGTCTCACGAAAGCTTATTTTTCTATCTTCTTCGACTTAACCCAGTTAAATCTTGACATAAATATTTTCATTCCACATTTCTTGAAGCTTCTTGTGAGTGGTAGCAACAGAATCTATGGTTCAGTATTGCATCCTTAGAAATTCCGCGCTCTCACTATGTCATGCCAAGAAACAACTGAATATCGACAGTACTTTAAAAGATGCAAAAGTATTTAAAAATTCAAACAAATAGAAACGTATGTTCCCAGAGATGCCTGATGCCACAAGTAAATCAATTTGTGTCTTAAAAATTCTATATTTTTATGCTGTATGTGTACATCTTTAATGGTTTACAAATAATTCAAAATTTCTTTTGAATGAAGAGGACTTCATAGACTATTTCCAGAAAAAGCAATATATACATTTTATTTGATATGTAAATATCTTAAATATATTTATTTTAATTAAAATCGTAAGAACAGCGTTGAGAATATCCAACATTTTAAAACATTTTCCTGTAAAAGGTAATTGTCAGTGGGGAGATTTTCTTGAAGAACTTCCTGCAGCATTTTTGGAAGATGCTGAACTTAACCCGCAAAGTTTGTATCGCAGTTTTTTATTTTGGTTATGCTGTTCACACACATACAGATACCTCGATAAAATGTTTGTTTCTGGGTCTTTTGGCCTAAAAAATAAATTTGGAGTAATATACTGTAGATATGTAGTGGTGGAGAAGGTATACATAGTGTATTGTGGCTATAATTGCTTGTATTTTTATGGCAATCTTTCAAATCTAGTGGCAAAAATTAGAAAGATGAGGTTCTGCTCGAGTGTAATATTTTTCCAGTTTGAAATGAAGATATGCATTGTATATGTTATTCTTCAGATTGTTTAATTAAGCACACATCCCACCATTATCACTTTTAAAGCAATAGCTACTTGACAATATCACAAGAATGTTGAAAACTGAAATGGTTTATGTATGTAATGCAATGATTCAGGTATTTTTAATGATATTTAGTGTCCGTAAAGGAAGACAATACAATTTTTTTACATTTTCACGAAAAATGAGGCACCTAGCCGAAGCTGAGGTTGTTCGAGCAGTAAAAGTTTGTTCAGGGAGCTTTACATAGTTTCACTTGTTATTGGCAAGACCAGGAACATTTTGATAGAGCCTGGCACCTATTCCAGAAGAGTAGTTAATATCCCAGATTAAGCAATGGATTAACGTTAATCCTGCCGCTAGGGGCGCTAGTGGCGCTGTTAATCCGCGGATTAAGGCGGATTAAGAGCGCTGTTGTGAGATTTGAAAACTAGCACCAAGAGCGGAAGGATTATCGATAAATCCACTGCTTAATCTGGGATTATTTTTATTTTCCGAGATTAAGCAATGGATTAACGTTAATCCTGCCGCTAGGGGCGCTAGTGGCGCTGTTAATCCGCGGATTAAGGCGGATTAAGAGCGCTGTTGTGAGATTTGAAAACTAGCACCAAGAGCGGAAGGATTATCGATAAATCCACTGCTTAATCTGGGATTATTTTTATTTATTTTTTTCTTTTTTTTTGATACAGTATGATACATAATATTTATTGAAGAAATTGTATTATACAATGTGAGCAGAATTGAGGCATTATTACGTCCTATTTATTTTAACACTATATGATGATACACACACTATTACACTACTTAGCAATTTACAAAATACATGATGATAGAATTACACGATACACACTATTTTAATACTAATGCACTGTTCACACAAAATAGATTTAAAGTTTGTGGTGATGGAGCACATTTTTTTTTTAATACTACTGTACTGTTCAATTGTTTTTTTCGGTTTTCACTTTTTCACACAAAATAATTTTAAAGTTTGTGGTGATGGAGAGATGGTCGGTGTCTTCGGAATCACTGCTGTCGCTGTCGATCCTGAAAATGGTGCGATCTTGCATAGGTTTGGTGATGCAGGTGAGAAGAAGATGATGAAAGTTGTTGTGTGTTTCTATGGTTGGTATGGCCACCACGAACTCGTTGGAGAAGCTGGTGGAGAAGCACCCATCCGATGTGGCGTTGATGTCGAGGTTGGGAATCTTGTTGTGGCACAGGTATATGGATAGCTGAGCATTTGATCCGTGAGGATTAGCTTTGGAAGGGAGGCACTTGACATGGATGGCTTGGGAATTTTCGGTGATGAGTTTGACGATGATTTGTTTTTGATTGCCGAAGAAGGTGGTTTCAGTGGAGAGTAGGGCAACTTGGGAATATTGTCCATTAGCGGCGAGCTGGGGTAGAAATAGGAGTTTTAGGAGTAGGTTATTTCCTACGTGCACGGGATCGATTTCGCAGGGGTTCATTGTGGATCGAACTTCACTAGATATTTTTTGAATCCGTTTGAGAGTTTTTCTTCGCCTTGGTAGGTGAGGGTAAACTTGGTGTTAGAGAGGTTTTGGATGAGTTCAGGAGTAGCCTTACCAAATCTTGCAGGTAGGAAGACTTCGGTTTCTTCGTCGATTTTTACGACGGTCCTGGGTCCGTATTTTGTGCCGAGGGATCTGACGGCTTGCACTGAGTATGGCACGTTTTGTTGTAGCTGAGAAACGCTGAGAATGTCTGTGTTGTTGGACAGGTCTTCGAGTAGACGGAGGGGGTCTTGGCCCATGGTTCACTTGTTGCACCAGTGACAGTTTTTTATAAACGGCGGTGGTCCGTCGAACTGTGTTCTTTGTGACGGGAGGTTATAGTGGTTTTTGCACCGTTGGTATGGGGCACAAGTGTGTTGGATGTGAGTAGGAATGTATTTCCACACGACGTCCACGTCTTCAGGTGGGTAGCGGTTGAAGATGGCGCTACAGTTTTCTAGAAGAACTTGTCGTTCCTGAGGAAGAAGTGCCTCGATGCGCCTCTGGTTGTCCAGGTACTTGACGAGCACGGCGAAGCAGCCACAGGTCATGAGCAGCGCCTGTTGTTGAAGTATCTGTCGCGAAAGTTGTCGATTTGGTCTCGGAGCTTGGCGAGTTGTTGGAAGAACACCGCTTCACACCTGGAGCACAGGTTTGTATTGCTTGGACTGGAGATTTGACAGCAACAATGTTTGCAGCGGAGTGGCTTTGCGACTGGCATTCCCGAACGCTGGATCCACACTGTGTAAGGCGGAAGCATTGGAGTGGGAATTTATAGGGATTTGAGAAACCGCAGTTCCGGGAAGTGCTAATTGGATGTTATCACATCCGCACCGTGTAAGGCGGAAACGCTGGTGTGGGAACTTATTGGGATATGAAATATCACAGGAAACCAGTGACCGTTGGGACCGTTGGTGGGAAAGTCCGTTGGGGATTCAAATTTTTTCAAATCCTTTGTGACGCCTCCTGTTTCCTGAGAAGACGGTTTTGATGGACGCTGAATATCCAATCACCGTGGATGTGATCGGGTGAGATGAAGAAACCGGTGTGATCCAAATACACCGCTAAGCATGTACCGTAGCATATGCGATCTTGGTCGATCCAGTGCTGCATTTTAGCTGTGGAGATGTATTGTTGTTCGTAGAAAATGATGTATAAACCTCTTGTAGGCACAAATTGGAATCGTTGGTCCTGCCGTTCCTCGTCTGGCCACTCGTCTGATGTGAACTGGATGTCGGTGAAATTGGTGTTGGAGAGGACGTAATGGATTTTATTTTCGCAGCTGTGAACTTTGACGGTGATGGATTTTCCGTCGTAGGTATGATCGATGAAACGCAGTGCATAAGGGACATTCTTCTTGGGATGATTTTCCACTTCGTAGTTTTTAAACACTTTAGATGCTTCGCAGTACACAGAGATATAATTTCTGTAACCCATGCTGAACGAGCAGCGGCACCAACTGGAACTGGGTACGGTAAGAGTAGAGCAGAGGACATGTTGGAGCATGCGCACTAAGGCGTGTTTTGCGAAATGGATAGAGCAAAATGGGGTTTGAGAAAGAGATCGGCCTCTAGGAATGTTCTGAAATTGGCGCACCGGATGTACTTGGTAAATTGGGTGAAATTCATGTTTTCGAAAGGGGTGCCGGCGGCGTGGCAGTGAAGCATGTACTTGTAGTATGCCATAATTTGGTTTTGCACGTCCATTTCTTCTTTCTTCTTGTGATACATGATGTCGGTGATGATGCGCTGCAGGCTGTGCAAGGTGTTCCACTCTTCGCGGTTGAGCGTGACTGAGGTACCGTGAGGATCTCTGAAGACAATTTTTAGTTTCCCGAACACGTTCTTAAAGAGGACGGTGACGGTGTCGCTGAATCCATATTCCTGTAAACGACCCTCCGGATGATCCAGGCGTCGGTGAATGATGGGAATGGCGTCGACGAGTTGATTCCACTCTGTGGAACCCAGGACCACAGCGCTTCGCTGTCCGCATTTGGCAATGGCTACCACCAGCTGGTGCGGGGACAAGGGCGAAAACCCGACACACACAAATTTGGTGTGTTTGGTGTTGAGGAAATAAATGTCTGATAGAGGGCCTACAAAGGTGCTAGGATGGGTAGGAGGGATGCAGGGTTGCAGATCGACATCGTTGAGGCAAATCTTTCTTTTTGCTCGGACGATTTTCGGTGCCTTCGGTGTCCCACTGAAACAATAGAGAGAGAATAGCATGTGAGTGCTATACACCAACAGCCACGTGGCAAAGACAAGTGTGAAAAAAAAGAGGTATGCACAAACCTGTGTGGCGTGATGGCCTCGGCGCTCTGCATGGCTCTGTAAGACGAGCGATGGTGGGGCGGACCTTTTATATCAGCAGGAGCGTGTTCTGAAAGCACATGCGCGAGACAATGTTAAAAAAAAAGAAAAAAGCAATATGAGACGGATAGTGACGATGAGGTACATCCATGAACTTACCTGTAACGGTTGGCAGGTTTGCTGAGCGTTAGAGCACTTTGTGCGACATACGTCTTTGTAGGTTTTGCGAATGACGTCATCGTTATGAGCGTAATTGCTGACGTGAAATTTGGAAAAGAACGTATGCTTAGGGAGACCGGAACAGCGGTGAGCGAGGTAATCGATGACGTAATGACCGCAAGTGGTGCTGTCAAAACCTTGCAGTCTTCTGGCGTTGGTTGACCAGCGCGTTCCGCAGATTGAATTTAAGAACCGAAGAAAATAGGGGGAAAGGGGCCCTATGCCGTAACTGTCAAAATATTCCCCCTGTGCTTGTTTATCCACAAAGATGCAAACCCAGTGTTGACCAGATTTGGTGCTGGGATCGGTGTTAGCCACAAGGGCCACGGGAAGCGTTTGAGGACGGTGAAGTGCGGGTAGGCTATCGCAGGGGTAGACGCCTAAAAAGTGGGGGCGCGTAGAGGGGCAGGTGGATAGAAATTGTTGAATTTGGAAGGTGTTCATGATACCAAAATGGATCTGTTAGCGTCAATTTCGACGGTGCGATGTATTTCCGCCATCACCAGCAGAATGACGGGTTCTGTCAATTTGTCGGCAAAACCGATGTTTATAGACACGCTACCGTGGCGCTGGCCGGAGATGTGAGACTCGTTGGCGCTCATGTCTGCAGTGAGATCGAAAGCCATGACGGTATACCCTTGCGGGTAGGCTTCTCTAGAGATGGAGTGTCCTTCGTCCTTGAAATGAATCCCTAACCCGTCCTGCAGGGTTTGAAAGCATTCCATGTAGTGGCCTTTTGAAAAGTCGGGTTGAAGCGGTTGGGAGGGTACGGGCTGACCGTTCACATAGAGTTGAAAGAAGTTCATTTTAAAGTGTTGTAAATTGTACGGATTCGCGTTAAAATTTCCCGAATAAGCCTTGTCGGTGACCATAGCCACGACCACTCTTCTGGGGACTTGCCCTATGAAGACGTCGCTAAACGTCATTGCTCTGGACTCTTTGGGGATGCTGAGGGCGTGAAAGCTGACATCCTTGAGATGGTACTTGGCATTGCTTTTTGAGAGCACGGCCTGGTGTGCAAGTTTGATGGTGGGCGAGGGTCGTACGGATTTTAAACGTAACGTGGCTGACAAGATGTCGGCGTAGCCCTTGAAGGTGGGCTGGTCGGAAAACAGGTAAAATTGGGGAGAGGCAGGGGTGAGTTTAATGGTCATGCTGACGTTATTCAAAAGCAGCTTCTCCTGTCTGAAAAGAGCATTGGAAAGAGGGGCGATGAGTTGAACCACGTTGCTAGCTTTGGTAAACCCCTGACGCCACTGAAACCCCGCGTTGGCCACAAAAACTTCCATGATGCCGGCCGTGTCCTTTCTCCAGAGGGAGGATTGTAGTTTAGTGTTCATGGCATCTTCGGAGTAATTCAAAAGCGTCTCGATGTAGGTTCTGTAGGGGTACCCAGCTTGCGGCATGGATACGATGACGTTATTGAGGGAGACCTCTACCTGCTGAAACAGGGAATTTAAGGCATTGTTCACCAAAGTGGCTGTAAGATCATCCTTTAGAACGGCTCCCTTGTCATCGACGATGCGGACCATGAGTTCGAGCACCACGTAGGTCAAATCTAGGTAATCGTCCGCATTTCCGGAATAATGAAAGGTGATGGGGGCATTTTTCATGAGGGTATTTTGAGGGTTTAGATATAGGAACCTGGACTCCTCGATGTTCATCTGAACGGGCACCTCTTTAAAGAGGTCGAGTTCGGAACTCATGTGCACGGTTGTGTCTGCCATTACGAGAAGACGTCTTGTACCTTGCGCCTAGGACGTTTCAGCTTGGACTGTTTGTTCTTTTTGGGTTTGGTGCGTTTTATTCTCTTGATGCCGGAACCGAGCATCGCGTCGAGCTTTTCGTTGGCCTTTCGTTTTAAATTGGATCCGGCCTCCCTGAGCCTGTATTTGAAGGCTTCCTTGGGCGATTTTCCCGCGGTGGTCACATCGGAGAGCACGTGCGCACCCACCTTGAGTGCCTCTTTTCCTACCGCTTTCGCTCCGCTTTTCAAAAATGGCAGCACCCTTCTAAAGAGGCCTCCAAGGGCAGAAAATAGTCCGCTCCCTTTTTGGTAGCGGCTGCCCCTGTAAACGACGAAGTCGCGATCGTCGTATGCGCCTCCTGCCTGATTGAGGTAGTACTGCGTGACGTCGTGCACATCCATTATTGCGGTTTGGGTCGGAAGGCGAGAACTATAGTAGAAGAAAATCCGTCAGCAAATGGCAGCAGATCGCCATAACCGTTCCTTAAATCTATGTTTACCGTTTTGAAGTCCTGCTGTGTCAAGGGCACCCAATTTTGGGGGTAGAAGGTCTTTTCGTCGCTCATGTAAGTGTTGTTGCTCCTTTCGTATTCCACCGCCACGCTCTCTATCACCTGAACAAAGGTGTCGCCCACCACTTGCGGGGCCACTAGATTGCAATAGATGAACATTTCGTAAGGAAACCCCATATAGGGGTCTACAGGGTGTTTAGGGCCTTTCTGAAGGATCACGTTGGTAAAGGGTTCGAAGCCAAGCATCTTGGCCATAGCGGGTGTTAAGAGCAAACTGTGAATGCGATGAAGGGGGTCGGATGGGTTGTTCTCCGGATCGGCACTGCCAGGGTTCGCATCCTCCTCTTCGGATTCACCTTTGTCTGGCTGCGAACCCTCGCCTCCCTGATTGGAAGTTGATGCGCCGTCGGGCTTTGGGTCCAAAGACGCATCGGACGATGATGCACCTTCGGGTTTTGTACCTGAAGGTGTCGCGATGGTAGGTTTTGTCGGGCGAGACGCCCCCTGGACGGGTTTTTGCTGCCCCGTAGGTTTCGGCTTTGGTTTCGGTTTTGGCTTTGGCTTGTAGTGGGGGGCGTCGTTCAAAACGGCGGATTGTGTTATGATGTACGGTTTAGCAGTGCGCACGACGTTTTCTATATACCCAGAAAATGGAGTGTCGGGTAATCGCTCGGGATGCGTGACGGCCGCATTCACGCTTACCGTGATTTTGCGCTCGTCGAAGAGGAAAAAGTTTTCCACCTGTAGGTGTTGCAGAATGAGTGCGTTGACGAGATTGACAAGGTCTTTTGGATTGTGCACGATGCCTTGAGGCATTTCTAAACTGAATTTGGAATGCGTAGGCAGGCGCGTCATGGTGTACTTGGTGCCCACGATGTGGGCATCGTCTCGGGAAACGTTATAAAATTTTACCGGATACCTAACCTTTTGCAGGGCCACTTCCCATTCTCCCTGCAGAACTATTCTCTCGGGCAAGATGTTTGAAAATCTCGCCGTGGTGTTATCGGTGAAGTGATCCATGGAAGCATTGCTCACTAGGGTGATGGAGAACGGCTTCGTCTTAATCATACCGAATCGATCGTCGAAGCCAGGACCCACGAGTTAAACTTGGGAGGATACCCCTTCCACTTGACCAGCAGCTGTTTGTTGCGTCCCCTACCCTTGCTTTGCACTATGCGTTCGATTTTGAAAGTCTCCGGAAGAGCGACCTTTTGTAACTCCTCTGTGTAAAATATGCCGTCAATGGATTCCCCGGTCAGATCCTGCAACTTATATACCACGGGCTTTCCGCGCACGACCTCGGCTATCTTAAATATTTCGTCGGTCCAGTTCTGTTCGTACCCCTTATCGAATTTCATTTTTTCTTTGGAGATGCGCACGTGATCGCCAACGGAATATCGGGGCGCCCTCGTTCGTGGCTCGGGCCTGTTTCCGTACAGATTGTGGTAAACCTGTAAAATGTTAGTCTCGTTCACGTCCCTTGGCGCCATCTTTATCGACCTGTGATACGAACTATTGTACGACTGCATGAGAGCTGGAAGAACTTCCACGTATCTATAGCTGTTTTTAAGCGTGAAATATTTCCACATCTTCGTTTTTAAGGTGCGATTAAAGCGTTCTACAACGCTGGCTTTCACGTTATTTTTCGTGGTGTAATGTTGCACATCGTGCTTCTTTAGAAAAGCGCGAAATGTTTTGTTGGTAAACTCCGTTCCCTTGTCCGTTTGCAGGACCTTGGGGACGCGCTCGGAGAATATGGAGCGAAAAGCTTGCGCAACCTCGGTACCCAGCTTCGATTTTAGAGCAACAGCCCAACCGTATTTTGAAAACACGTCTATAACGGTGAGAATGTAGACGTAAGGTTTGTTGTGCTCTTTCACGCTGTTCATGACGTTAAGATCGGCTTCCCAAAGATCGTCCATATTGGTCACGTGATAGTATTTGGTGGGGTACCTCTTTCTCGCCGGTTTGTGCAAGGTGTAGCTGTCCTGGGTTTGAAGGAAGGACTCGATGTTCGCCTTTGATGCTCCCGTGGCCTTTCGCAGGGCCTTCACCGTGCCCAAACCGGCATAGTGCTCCGGCTTTTCGTAGTACCGTCTTAGTGCCTTCCATTCCTTCATGCTTTACTTGTACAGGGGTTGCCAGAGGCGTCTGCGAAAATGATATCTCGCGGCAGGCGATTTCTTTTTTTCTTTGCGAGGCGAAAAGGGGTTGATTTTTACGGATCTGGGTTCGACCTCCAGCTTCACCGTCTCATTAACGTCTTCGTAAGCGTCATCATCAACATCATCATCATCGTCTTTGTTATGGCTAAGGTAGGGTCGTCTGACTTGTGTCACGAGATCGAGATAGTGGCCCAATTTATATTTTACGAGGCGCCACTTTTCGTCAGGCGAGAGTTTTGATCGCTGTACCTTCTCGATTTCTTTAGCCAGCCTGGAAATAGTGTGGTCGATGACGTGAAGCTTCTGCACGGTCTTTGGTTCGGGGGCAACGAGGATCTGCTTGCCGTACTTCATCCTGTCAATTTTGACACCAGGGCACTACCCAACGTGGCTAACACGGGTAGTAGAAATGCCGGCAGAAAGCCTCCCTTTTGTACCAAGATTTGCTTCTTTTTCTTCAGGGGGACTCGCTTGTCGACGAGTTTCCTCCAAGACCCTTTGTGCCTCTTTAAGCGACTCAAGCACTTTTTCGGTAGCTGCACGTGACCTCTGCACACATTGAGCATACATTCGCAAATGGCCTTAACGAGATCGCCATCGGCATTTTTTATCAACTTTTTCCGCAAAGGGGCCTTTGCCTTGGCCAGAGCTGTCAAATTCGCGTGCTGCCTCGCTATGCGGGCACTGCTTAATTTTGCAAGGCTTAACCTGCCCCTAGCCATGTTGGCACGGTAATGACGACCGCACCGAAAATGGAGCGTTATTTAACATCAGCGGTTCCAGTGGCGTAAAAAAACCCTCGATACAATGTAAAGTGTGCATCGAACCCGGGACTTCTTCTTTTTGGTAGGTGCAAATCTCGGCTCAAACAAAGCAAATAATCATCGCCCTCAGTTGGGTACGAAATACGAGAGCTTCTCGACCGGCAGCACGCCGGTTCGATACCTGTATCGGTTAGGCGTATATTGAGTGCAATCCAGCACCAGATACCCATGCGGGTGTTCGGTGGCCTTTTCGAAAGCCTCCAAGAGAAACTTTGAGTTCCTGGGTTCGATTTGCTGACACAGCCTTTCGATCTGCATCTTGTCGCGGTTGTTTTTGAACACCACGATGTAGTTTGCATTGAGAGAGATGTTGCGATATTTCTGCCCCTGAGGAAACACGTTTTGCAGAATGTACACGATGCCGAAGCGCTTGTGGTGGGAGTCTCTGGTGAAAAAATTAGACACGTCCTTCCCGCCACCCTCGACCATGAGATCGTCCAAAATGACGAGATACTTCTCGCCCACCGAGGCAAGTTCGGGGATCCCCGCGTGAGTCTCACACCGCAGGGGCAAGGCTTCGAGTCTGGGCGAATACTCCGGAGGGTGGCACCACAGCACCTTTTTGGGGCGCTCGTCGAACATGTCGTCGGCGTGGCGAATCAGGTTTTTCACAAAGGTGGACTTTCCGCAGCGCGAAGGCCCTGCCACGAGCATCGTGCTGGGAAAATTGAATCGCCTAAGGTGCCGAGATCTGGGCATCGCGTCCCCAGGGGTCCCTGGTTCGAAATGAGCTTCGCCTGCGCTTGGCGTTTCATTTATGTTTTTCTCTTGTACCCGTAGGGATGCGAGTCAAAATCCTCGGTGTAAACGCGCTTGTTGACCACCATTCTGAAGGTCTTCGTGCTCGGTTCGGTGACCACCGTCCAAAACGGTTTTCTAGAAATCTGAGTCCCCTCCAGAGTCACCGTCTTGCTTCGATCCGTCAGCACCATGTCGCGCATCACATCGGCGTTCACGTGCTGTAGATTGCCCCAATGGAGTGTAATGCCCTTCACCTTACATACCGAGACGGTCTTGTCCGTCTCCGGGCACTTGATCTCCATGCAATAGCTCTTCGGGCCCGTGGAGGCGAAACGGGTCATGTACGCACCTCGACCGTACTTCTCCAGCTCGTCCGTCATGTCCCCCAGGAGGCGTCCCGCGGAGGGGGTCCACTCCCCCGGTAACGCGGTGGTGACGACGGAGTCGGTGTCGAAGTAGCACACCCGCTCTCCGAGGCGCTTCAGGTACGAGTATAACACCAGACGCGCATGCGCCGTGGTGTAAGCTGCAAGCACGGCGTTGGAGGCGGAGTTCACTCTCGGACTCTGCTCGCAGTACTTCCACACCACGTAAGTGACCTCACTCGACACGGGTACGTAGGTCTGCACTTCGATGCCCGGGTCATTGAGCAGGTCCAGAAGGCGGTCGTACCGGCCCACTAGCTCGCACGTGGACATGTTACTTTTCTGACCTAGTTTACCCCAGAACGAGTTCATCATCAGCTTGGCCAATTCCCGCCTGCCGGGGTTGGACGCGATGACCTCGGGATCGAGAACGACGCCTTCGTGTTCGAAGAACTGCTTCACGTACTCCTGCTTGGCTTCTGTCGTGTCGCAACCCGAGGGCCAGCCGGAGGCTTCGGTCTTGATCTTGAGGAACTGATTGACGTAGTCCTCGAACAGCCCCTTGGACCCGGTGCGCGGGTCGTACTGTGCCACGTCGTACTCCCAAATTTCGTAGACCTGGAGGAGCCGGTACCCCTCCTCCAAGGCTACCTTCATCTCGTCGACAACCCAGGTGCCCGACAAGGCCCTCTCGTCGTCCCCGTGCCGGCATTCGCCCTGGTTCTCCGTCTCTGCACATGCCCGGCATAGCGGGAACATCAGCTTGCCGCAGATGCGCGCCGGCAGCACCGGGTGGTACAGAGTTTGCGGGGGTAGAACTCGGCACTTTACAAGGCCTCCTCGCACGTCTTCTAGGCGAGGAAAGCGATCTACGTGGATCTTGGGGTGACCCACGGGGTACGGCTTTGTCTTGTTCACGAACGGGTACAGGCTACACACGTCATAATACAAAATCTTCCGGTCCCCGACCGCCTCGCAGTACGTCTTTGTACAGTTTGTGCGGCCTCCGTAGAAGGCGTCTCTGGGGTTTAGGGGTTCGGGTACCGGGAAGTTCTTCGCATGGCGCACTAGGTCTTCGTTCGCCTTCATCAAGGCGTCGAACTCGCAACCCCACATTTCCACCACCGTATAGCCGGCCTCCCTGATCTGCCGGGTGAGCTTTTCGGTGCTTTCGAACCTGGAGGCCATGGTTTCTTTTCCCGTGCTGTACACCGGGGCATGGCGGTTGTGAAAACAACGCCTGCACCCGTGGTAAAAACAACCGTGGAAGAAGTACACGTACTTTGCAGGTCCTTCTTCTCTGTACCCGTCCACTTTGTGGCCTAAAATTTTAACCTCGCGGCCTCTCATAGCGTGCAGTATAACAAAGTTATTTTGTAATTCTAACCAAGTAAGCCATATGCACGCTATGCGAGACTGCCTGTCGGCTAGGCGGTATCCTCCGACGGGCAAGAGCCCTAGCTTTTTCGGCGGCATGAAGCGATTTCTATACACGCACATGCAAGCTTGCGCAATGGTGACGCATTCTCTGAACGGGTCAATGCCGTTCTCGTCCAAAAACTGCCTTCTAAATTTTGCTACTCCCTGGCTTAACAAAAGCACGTCCATTTTACAATACATCACCATTTCCGCCTTCATGTCGAAGACGTAGTTGGAGACCACCTTTTCGTCGTGCCACAGCTCGAAGGCTCTTCGCCCCTCCACCGACATACCCCGTGGACAGTAATATCTTTTATCGGGAATCGAACCCACGTAGTTCTGGTTTTCCTTGGTGTTAAATAAGTATGGAAAGTAGCCCTTGCTATCTTTCAATGCGAAGGTCTTTGAAAAGCGAGCCAGTGGCATGGGTATAAAGTTGAGCGAATCAATGAACGTGACGTCACCGTGGCGCATGCGGTATATTTTGTTCCCGTTCATTATAAGCTCAGGCGTCCAGTTCAAATTCTGTACCATGTACTTTAATAAAAATTGCCCGTCGTAGCTTCTGAGGTTATGGGCCACCACGATCACGTCCCAGGCTTCGAACCTCGCCTGGGTAATGTGACAAAACAATTGTTTTACCGGATCGTGCATAAAGACCCACTCTTTAATGCCACACTCTGTACAATACGCCATTTTAGTGGTCTCGTCTATGCATAACGGACAGCCTTGGTATAGCACGCACAGGTTTGGTACATGCTCGTACGTTAATGGTTTGCCGACATAAGTACTGTCCTGTGTACATTCAAAGTCGATGAACATGAACACGAACCTGTTTCTTTTGTTGGGAGAAACGTACGGCTGTATGAAACACAAGTGCCCGTCGCTCACGTGCGTCTTACAGTTGCTGCAATACTTCTCCCCACACTGATGAGGTATCTTTCTATGCCTGAGATTAACCATCTTTTGGCAGGTCGTACACACCTTCTCTACATCACACACGGAAAGTGCCTTTGGGTAGAAAGCCCCTTTTTTAATGTGATTTTGAAAACATGTAGGACCCTTAAAATCTCGGTTACACGCGGCACAGTGTATGTAAGCTAAATAGCTCTTTTCGCACTGCTGGTGACACTTGGTACACTTTTCCTCGCACCTGTGAAATTCTTTTTTGTTTGCCGAAGGGTAATTACATTGGCGACAATACCACTTACACTTAAAACACATGTGTAGGTTTACTACGGCGTTAAAATGCCCCTCGTGATAAATGACGTCAATATGTTTGTTTACATTCTTTGCAGACGCATATAGCACGTTCTTGCCCGAATGATCTCCGAAAACAGTCACCTTATAGTCCTTTAACTCAGCGTCGAAATGTCTGACGTCATCTATAGTAAATGCGCCATTTAATTTTCCCACTTTTTCGCAAAGGGCAATGGCCCTCTGCTTTTGCAAGAACTCACTGCGTCTCATGGTTTGATAATTGACGTCATTGTCGGCTTTCGCTTTGCTAACAACAATGGCTCTCGGCAAGCACAACTGGTCTTTGTTAATTATTTCTATTATCCCCTTATTACCGCTACAGGCATTGCACGGTTTATAGCACGATCCCGACACCTGCTTTGTCCAAACAAATGTAATGTTTAGAGGTCCTGCTAGCAGAAATTGTTTATTGCTCTGCATGACCTTTTCAATGGATTTAATAACAACATCGGCATTCACTTGATCGATGCGTCTCACACTCATATTGAACGGTTTGGATGGTTCGCTATCGTTCGATATCGATATTCCTAAGAAACCGGGTTCGTTATCCAGCAGGGTCTCTTTAGCAAACTTTACAATGTCGTTAAAGAGGTCTGTCACCCACTGCACAGAATTTGCATCTTTGTGTCCCGAGTTCACAACAATTTCGGTCTCTGTATAGCCAGAGAAAAGTCTTTTCATGCTTCGCTCCCTATGCGAAATAATTTCGAACCTCGGCTGCTTAATTTCGACTTCCTCGCTGTCCGTCCATTCGTGCTCCATTGTACGAAACCACACTCTGGTCCTGGCCATTTTTTTCTTTACCTGCTTCTTTTAAATTATATGTAAACACTCCGCAAGTCAAAAGTATCTCAGTTTTATATTATTTTTAATATACACAACTACCTATTACCGCGCACACAACCAATAACTTTCCTGTTTCTATTACAATCGTAACTTATCACACACAATTACGCATAAATCCCTCGAAAACCTAAAATCGATATTCTTTTAAATCTTTAAAGCACTTTCTCACTGTTGCGAGCGCCTTATCGACACGTGTATTTAAAGGACCCTTATCATCGCCGCAACTTCCGTCTGCGCGTTCAGTTAAAGAGCTCATTAAATCACCCGGTGGCTTATCTCGCCACAATTTCCAGAATTTTAATCGGGTGTTTTTTCCGGAGTAATTCCGGTCCCACCGTCGAACCACCGCAACATCCGCTTTCGATAAAACCCAAATTTTCCTACCATTCACCACAAAACCACATTTAAAGTTTTTCGTGCTAATGAGCTTCCGTTCTCACAGCATTTTTTAAAGTTCACACGCTCTTTAACAACTTGTTATCGCGTCAGCCATATTGTGTGACGCAAATCCACATGTCGATTAGCAGTCCTTTAAATGTTGGGACTTTGTCACCAGGCCTTTACTTTCAGTTCTGTTGTCGAGCGTATAGCTTCACAATGCACCGTTCACACTTTACTAGTTTCACCGTCAGCGACAGTTTTTTTTTTTCTCCATCGAGTAGACGATTGTGGCATCAAGTGGTGACTGAGGAAAGGATAGTTACAACATCTATCACGCAGGTCTTCAGTGCGCCGAACGATTTCCATTCTTCTTCTTCAGTGCCGTCGCTTGCAGCGCTTGAGCAACCTGCATCCAGTACTTCGTCTCTGAACGCCACCGTAGAGTCGGGTGACGTCGCTAGGCTTTCGCAACTCTCGGCGTCGTCGCCCCCGGCGTCGCTCCCGGCGTCGCCCCCCACGTCGTCTCCGGCGAGGTGCGGCACTGCTGCTCCACCTGTGGAGCCGTCGATAATAGAGATTTCGTCTTTTATAGACGACACCATCTCCACCAACATCACCGACGGTTACACGGAAGACGACGACGACGACGTCTCCTCTGTTGACGTCGCCAACGCCACCACCATCGACATCAACAACTGCTCCGGCTTCTCCGTGGCCTGCAACTCCTCGTCGCCCCCGGCGTCACCCCCGGCGTCGCCCCCGGCGTCGCCCCCGGCGTCGCCCCCGGCGTGGTTCAGCACTCCTCTTCAGCCGTCGTCCACTATCGTGATTTCGTCTTCAGACGTCAGCAACTCCACCAGCATCACTGCTGAATACGACGAAGACGACGACGTCTCCTCTGCTGGCATCTCCGACCCCTGCATCTCCTCCCCCCTTGCCTCCTACGCCCCTTCCTACAGTCCCGTTTCCTCTCCATCATTTGTAAATATTCGGACCTCCTCCCCCGTCCCTATTGACGTGATTGATATATCCTCCCCCCTCACTCAATTCAAATTTGAGCAACATTCTTCCCCTCAGCCATTGCCTCCTTTTCAATCCTTACTCCCTCTCCTTTCCTCTAAGTTTCCCAGCAAGGGGTGCAGGCGCTCTCTGTTGCCAGAATTTAATCAGGGTTCGATCCCCGGGCGGTGTGAGGAGGAGTATCCACTGCAGCAGGACGACGGATTTGACACGGCGTTCGCCAACGTTCGGGTTCCAGAGGACGCCGGCGACGAGTCCATCTGCGACCTTGCCATTCCCCTGCTGGTCCCGGTGTCGCCAGCATCCAGGCTGCGGCTGGGAAAGCGTCAGCGAGCCCCAATAGCCCCGCTGGTGCCTTTGTCCCCCCAACCCCGGCCGTCGTATGCCCACCTCAAAAAGCGGCGTCTGCTATCATAATTGATTCAGCGTGTTTTTTGCAAACTAATATTTTTTCAGTGTTGTATAGTTTTGTGTGTGTGTGTGTGTGTGTGTGTGTGTGTGTGTGTGTAATCACCGTTCAATTTATGGCCCCCAGCATAATTCTGTAAGTACTATGTGTGTTTTTTTCTAGTTGTATCTGTCTTTTCTTCGTTTTGGTTTGTCAGTAATGCCATGTCCTTGTCTCACCCCTTGCGATGAAAGTGAAATTAGAGATCTTATTATTAACCGCCTTCCGTTTTACACAAACGACACCCTTATGAATTATTTTATTCATATCGGTGCCGATTTGGAAGTGTTACAATTTATTTCTTTCCCCAAAGCTATCTATCAACCTATGTGCTTATTTTGCCAGGCCTATCGGCAGTGTTTATTAAATAACAGTTCAATTCCATCTCCTCATTTAATTCACTTTGTTTGTAAGTGTCCTATACAAGTATTAAGGCATTGCCTTCCTTAGATATGTTTTGCTGTACCTCTCAGACTGGCTTCTGCACATTGTGCATGGCCAAACGGTACGACGCCAAAATTTTACAATCAACTTTAAGCATGTATACTGTTTCCACAGTGTGGCACACGTCAAATCATAGTAGTTTCTCTCCCACTTGTTTGACGTGCCAGGCTCGTCGTGCCTGTTTTATTAATAATATTTCCATTCAATACCCCCATTTGCGCTACACGAACCAAGGGCCCTGTGTTCGATGTGGTGGTTACCGACCCCTAATGCGCAATTGATGGTATACAATGACATGGTTTTTTCAAATTCTTTTCCATTTTATGTATATATATTTATCTTAGTTTTGTGTGTGTGTGTGTGTGTGTGTGTGTGTGTGGATTGTTTGGTATATTTAATATTGCGAATTAGTTTTTTCAACCTTGTGCTGTTTTTTTCTTTTTTTTATTATATGTATATATATATGTGTGATTTTACGCAATGTGAATTTTGCGTGTGATTTGTTTTTCTTAAAAACAATTTACAAAGAGAGAGACATTTCTTTTCTCTAAACAATTGTTCGATTTTGAACCTTGTGCTGTTTTTTCTTTTTTTCTTTTTTTTTTATATGTATATATATTTGTGTGTGGTTTATTTATTCTTAAATGAATTTACAATTGTTTTGTACGCCCACACAGTAATAAATTCAATGTTTATATCTTAACTTCCTCATTCGATGTGTATTTCTTTATTTTCACTTATTGTGTTTCTCCTAACTAGGGTTCCTTTCCCTCTCCTAAATATTTTCTTTAGTAGTCATGCAATTTCAACTTCCTCATTAATTAGCATCGTATTCCATCTCTTCGTGGTTCCCCTCATCCACACCTCCTCCCCCAGTTTCCTCACCTTCTTCTTCCCCCTCTTCGTCGTATGTTGTTTCATAATTGGGAAAATTCTCCACCCCTCCAGTGCACGCGTTTTCCAATTTCCCAATCATATGCTTTAGCCCCTCAAATTCCTCAAAAAGTTTAGCTACATTTCCTTTTATTCTGTTTACCAATGTCTGTTGCCTCGTCACATTCTCATGTTTCTCCTCCAGTTCTTTTTTCATTCTTTCCATCATCCCTCGCATTTGTCTTACCCTCTCTTCACACTCTTGTTTCTCCTTATTCACCCCCTCATTCTCCTTCTTTACTTCCTTCAATTTATTTTCGCATTCCTTTTTTATTTTTTGTTTCATCGCATTTATTTCCTTTTTGCACCTCTGTGATGCCGCTTTTCTTATACTATTCACCGACACCCTTCCTACATCCCCACCATTCCCATTACATTCCGAATTTACCTTCAAGCTCCCCTCCGCAGACCACCTAGACGCCCTCTTCACCCTTCCACTTACTTTCCTCCCACCACCTAAGTTCAGCTGCCACTCACCATCGCCACATTTCCCAAACATATACACAAAATTTTCAGAAAAGTAGGAATTCATCTCATTTACCACACTATACGCCATCACAAGTTCGCTTTCCTCCGGAGTCAATTTCCAATCCAATTCCAACCCTTCCGGCAAATCTATCGTTTCCATCAACAAACTACAATCTACCATCTCAACAAGAATCGAACTGTTGTCGCTAGCATACATTCTCACCGGTGTTTTATAAAATTCACACCCGGCTTCATCCTTAACTTCTCCCTTTTCACACCCACATCTTCCTGTTCCAACATACCCCTCTGGACATTCAAGCTGTCCAAACTTCACTTTCCCGTACATCATCCCTGAACATCTCCGCCCCCTCTGACATCTCGTTATCGGTTTTAAACAATTATACACATTTTTAAGTGTACCTAGGTTAATAAAGTCAGAACCAAACCTACACCCACTGCCTTTCCGGTATACGCATGTACAGTTAGGCAACAATTCATAATCCTTATCACATCTTGTCACATTTTCCAAATGTCCCGTCTCGCCATTCAACTCGAACCCACACCTCCCAAAACTAACGCAGCTCCTCTCCGCGCCGGCAACTGCCACCATCATCAACGCTATTACAATCATCCTTTCAATCTCCATTTTCCATCCACCACCTCCCCTTTTATACCTTTATCTTCTCCTATTCACGCCAACCTATCACCAAGCGTTTTATTTCCACCAATCCCCGCCATTCTTTCCTACCCATCCACCATTCACATCGCACCTTATTTTCTCCAATCAAATCACTACACGTCACTTCCGCATGCCATTTTTACTTCTGCATTTCACACCATTCCCTCTTTTCATCCCCAGCTCCCGTCATCATCACTTCCACACGTTAATCCACTTTCGGATTACCCACACTCACATCCCAGATTAAGCCATTGGATTTAGCGATAATCCTTCCGCTCTTGGTGCTAGTTCTCAAACCTCCCAACAGCGCTCTTAATCCGCCTTAATCCGCGGATTAGCAGCGACACTAGCGCCCCTAGCGGCAGGATTAACGTTAATCCATTGCTTAATCTGGGATATTAACTACTCAGAAGACCAAGCCAGGTTCCAAAACGTAAAGCATTGACTACAGATGACCGATACGTATTCTTCGTCGACACACAACCACTACTGGAGACAGCCTGTTGATAAATGACATGAGTCCGGCTCTTGGTGTTACTGTCAGTGATCAAACAATACAAAAAGGCTTCGAGAGGTGGGTTTAAGATCACCAAGACCTAAAAGGGCCCCTAGATTTCATCGTTTTCACAATACTGATCGAATGAGGTTTGCTCAGCAACATAGGAATTGGCAACTTCATCATTAGTGTAAAATAATTTTCATAGGCGAATCTCGCTTTCGTCTAACACAGTGTGTTGTGTGTGCATCGTCGTGGTGCTGACCATTATGATGAAGATACCGTCCAAGAAATTGACACATTTGACTCTGGATCGGCAATGGTATGGGGTGGCATTGTATCAATGGTGTAATTGATTGTATGGTAGTCAAGAGACCGACTAAATGCTGTGATGATGATTATGATGACGGCGATTGGTGTTACGGGTGCTCAATAATAAAGGTCATTATTGCCCTTATAAAAAAATCGTGGCAAAAACCAGAGATAAAAACAATTTAAAAATAAATAGTAGCTAAAATAGCAGCCAAAATTAGATATAAAACCAGTGTAAATAACACTACTAATGGCAAAGGCCATAGATAAATCTAAGAAGCAATATAAGAATATTGACAAAAGAATACAAAAATGCTCAAAATAAATACTCGAGGTAAAAATCACTTCGTAATAAAACATTTCAAAGACCATATGTACCGCTCCATTAAAACCGCTAGGAGAAATCATTTCGTATAAAAATTTAAAAACTCTATCGACGCTTTGCTATCATCGTCAAGATCCTCCGCAAGGTAGACCAGCAACTGAGGACTTGCTCGAAGAGCTGCTATAGCATCACACTCTAGCAGCATATGACGTACCGACAAAGCGGGACACATTACTATATTGTAGTGAAAAATGTTATGCTGTTGCAAATGAAATGAGACCCCAGTTTCTATTGCAGCAAGGCAATGCTAAAGTCCACACAGCTGGTACCGCTACCTTACAGAATCTCCATTTACAGACAGTGAACTGTCCAACTATGAGTGTAGACCTGAATCTCAATGAGCATTTGTGGAATGTGCTAGAATGCAATATCCGGAGGCGTCCTATAGCTTCTCATGCTCTCATACTCTTCAAGAGCTTGCAGATGTTCTTACGCAAGAATGGGACATTCCACAAATAAATGTGCCAAGATTGATCAGAAACATGCCTCAGCAGGTGTACAGCAGTCATATATATGCCCATGCAGACCATACTAGATACTGAAATCTTTTTGTTTATGTTATTTTAGTTCAGTGGAAGGAGGTCCATTCTTGTTTTGCACACTCTGCTTAATTGCTGCTTATACATACCATGTTTGTCATGAGAAGTAAACATGATTTTAGTTATTAACAAAACGAAGGATATTTATTCTAGAAACTGATTACTTTATGACCGCAATAGTTACTACTTCAAAAATACACTGGGTAAAAGTCTTGTCCCAGAAATTTTTTGGTCAAAGTATAATATTTTGGTAAACGGATGTGAGTTCCACCTCATCAAATTAATTAATCGAAGGCGAGCAGTTAAAAGCAAATGAGCGAAGACAGTTTGAAAGCAAGCGAAGTTATGATGATACCACTATAATGAGATACTAGTAGACACTGTAAAATTCATAAAATGTTATTAAACTACGCTGTTGTACATGGAAGCCCTGATTAGTATGTTAACTCCCATGCTTTACTGTTAAAACTGACCAGTTCAACCCCTGAGAACACAGTGGTTTTGTTTCATTATCAGAGCTACACATACGGTCACTAAGCACCCACTTCGTAATGATAGTTAAGTTTCATACAATCGGAAACGTAAACAGTTTGTAGTTAGGAGAAGTCAGATGGATGGGGCTTTCAGTTAATTAAACACTCCACCACCTTCAGTCCAAAGTCCCTCCTGAGCGGAAGGAATGAAAGGAAGGCAAGAGCCGCACGAAGATGTGCTCCAGACGTTTCCAACATCACACCAACTATGACGGTGGTTAGCCGTGCTTTAGCACCAGAAACTTGGGGTCCCAGGTGTAGAGATGACATTTCCAAAAGAAAAGGGGGTTCCAGTAGTCCCGCTAAGCGCAGGGAGTGATCCTTCAATAGAGAAAATTCCACCGTCCTGCCGCAACATACTTCCGTCGTCGCCTGGTCCTACAAAACTGAAACAGATGAGGTGAAGCAGAAAAGATTGAGACAGGAAATTGTGGAGCAAAATAGTGATAGAAGCGTAAATTTCACAGCATTCGTCTACCGACCCCCCCCCCTCCCAAAATAATGAATGTTCAGAATGCCCGGCCCGAAGGGGTTCAAACCCAGTATCTTCCGAATGTGAGCCTCACCCGTTACGGTGGAGCTATCCCGCTCGGTTAAATGCGAAACGTTTAATAGCATACATCAGAAAGAAACATATCGAGTATACTTATATGTAAATTGATGTTTTCAGAAAAATCACTGTTGTAAACCCAAGGTATTCCGTAAATTGAAAATTTCGAATTACAGAGCCAACACGAAAAAAATGAATCAGATTTTGCTGCAACAGGCCATTGGTGAATTTATTAATGCGAATATAAGCTGGCAGAAAGGAGTATGCCAAAGCATAAGCAATACCTCAATATAACTCATAGCATTTCATATGCAGATCATATCCTCCTGCTCTCCACGGCAAAACTGCACTCGGTTTGAATTTAAAACTACGGGTGCAGGCTCGGTTCCTATTTCCAGGAAGTTGTCGACGTGCTGCTTCAGTTCAACCTCCACTATATCACGTAAAGTTTGCTGTGTTGTATGGACACAGCTTACCAGCGCAATGCATAATATTATTTCCTATTTGTGGGGAATCATTTATTGTGCTAAGGTGCCACAGTATTCAAAATCGTTAACCCACAATTGTAGAGAAGTTATCTGCAACTCAATCAGGTAATGTAGTCAGCATCAGAGGTCAGTGCTCAAATACGCTGCGTGTGAAACAAACATGTCTGCTTACTGTCTAGTGCATAGTGGGTATGAGTACTATGTAAATGAGAAGATCATAAACTCTATGAAAAACATATCCAAATATTCTTTCTGTTTTCATATACCCGCATATCACATTCTTCTTTTAAAATACTATAAATTCACACCAGTAGTTTTAGATAGAAAGCGGGAGACCTGGGTTCAATTCCCAATTTTCCTCCGCTGGGAGATCTGGACCGGGGTGCACTCAGCCTCGTGAGGTCCTTGGGGGCCAATTGAGGAGCTACTTGATGCAGAAATAGTGGCTTCAGGTCATCAGGGCCGCATTAACCGGCCGGGTGGGATTCGAGGCGCTGACCAGGTCTCACTCTCCAATACTGCACCCCATTCATGACGTCTGTAATGGACAAAGATGGGGGTCGCAGCGGCCGGGCAGTAAGCCAAGGTTCCTCGTGAGCTGTTGAGCCATGGAGCTATTAAACTAGATAGAGTATTGCATTCCATGAAAAAATTCGATACTGAGATTCCACCGGAAACACTCGTTTTGAGACTCTCCGGGTTAAAAATATGGCATTTTAAGCAAGGATTCACTCGTATGTATATATGCAGGTATGTATGTGTATGTGTATGTGTGTATGTATGTATGTATGTATGTATGTATGTATGTATGTATGTATGTATGTATGTATGTATGTATGTATGTATGTATGTATGTATGTATGTATGTATGTATGTATGTATGTATGTATGTATGTATGTATGTATGTATGTATGTATGTATGTATGTATGTATGTATGTATGTATGTATGTATGTATGTATGTATGTATGTATGTATGTATGTATTAATGCTATAATTAAAATACCAAAAATTCAATTAAAACATTATTTCAAGCGAAACGTATATCTTGAATTTTTGCTGGGTATAGTCAATGAATTCTGAATTACTTTTCCATTATTGGTAAACCGTAAGACACAGGTAAAAACTTATTAAACAAAAAATATAGAATTCGTAAAAATACACAGCTTATGCCTAATAATTTTCTTGAGTTAACAATTCCCAAGATATTCCTGGTTATTGGTTGAACTTTAATATTGCAAAACTTTTCTCAGCTAGAGTTTCGTTTTTCCTTTTTTCTCTCTTGTTCATGCAAAGTGTATGAAATTCCGAAGTGATGCATGGTGACACGCTCCTTCAAAATCAGGCTTTAAGAATCTCATTACTTATATAATATACGAGTAGTACAATGAAATGTGTAAATGTGAAATGAATGTTTATAGGGAATACCACGAGACGGATATTAATAACCTTCCACAGGAATGAAAATTGAATAGGAAAGCCATATAAATCCATGACATGAGATTTTGCCAATATTTGAACGTGTTGAAACAATTGATAGTATTGGTGGGAATAAATAATGTAACGTTGTTTTAGAGCAGTTCTGAAATGGAGTCTTAAAGTTACAATTACAATGTAATTCCAAAACAACTGATCAAACTCTGACCTAACTTGATAATTCGAATTTTGTTATAACCTCTTCCAAAAGCAACGCTTTCATCTTAGAAATCACGTTAGGTGATAGGATTAGATAACCATAGAAGACTATAGCCCGCAAGTAGCTAGGCCATAGAGACGGGCGGAGGTCCCTTATTTCAAACTAGATGCCTGCTGGAGCCATCAGAGAGGGCGTTCAATCCACCCATCTACTTTGCAACCCTCTAGTGCCCATGGAGGAGTATTCTTTCCATTGGACATGCATCCGCGCCATCTGTCTGCATTGCCATGCACCGCGAACTTGGAATTACATCTGAATGAAGGGAACGAAACGGAATGAAGATGAAATGAAGGATCGGAAAACATGGCAGATCAGAAACCATCACAGTATTCACCTGCCAACCCCAGGGAAACGAGGAAAAACCCATAGGTGTAGACGGGCAGTCGCTGGGGATCAAACGCTGGACCTCCCGAATGCTAGTCGTACACGTTACCGCAGCGAAATCCCGCTCTGTCCTACATGAGTAACTCACCCTAACCAAGATAAGAACTCAGAATCCCTTGAATGTGACTCAGAATCGCACACCACAAAACTAACTGCGCTTGTAGAAGCAGCCACGTTTATCGTTCTCCTCACTTCTTTTTTATCGTAGAAGGTTGAGTGGCTCCCAAAGGAATAAAGCGCAGCTTCAGTAGTTTTACAGTTCACTTAATTTATTACTTTATATCAAACATGTTGTTTTGTGTTTAATTGACATACATCTTGAAAACCCTAAGGTAATAGCGCTTATTTAGGATATTATATATCACGGTGTGCTCTGGAGACTTCATAGGTTTTCATCAGGTTTGGTTCCAACAGAGGAGCGATGTTAGAGTATAGCTCATGCATCATTATCATAATTATAATCATTATCATCATAATTGCTGTTATTATTATTATAATAACTATTATTATTATATTATTATAATTATAATTATGATTATAATTATTATTATTATTATTGTGGTTATTGGAGAGTGCAACATTTCCGTCAACTCCGATTGGAGATTAAACCTTGTAAATTGGTACACAAAACATAGAGCTGAGTTATGTATTTACATAAAAGAAGCAGATACTTCAGTAATCATGATGGCTGGACTTCGAATAGAATACAAATGTATCTTAGTGTGTTAATACGTATCATTAATTTCTTATAACATGGGAATTAAAGAAAGGCATTACACGAATTGTTCTTCGCACTGAATACTTCTGCATAGAGATGCTTACACAAGATGACGTAAAAATCCTTAGCATGGCTTCCTTCGGAAGTAAAGCCGTTAGTCCCGAGTCGTAAATATAATAGACAAAAATGATCCGACAAAGACATTAAGCGAAATAAATGCTGTAATTTACAGGATCTACATTTTTGGGGGTAGGGAAGTGTTTGATTACCCCTTATGTTTCACCAGTTATATAGAACTATAAACTTTTCTCCAAATGAAGAGGGCTTCACAGGTTATTCTGAGAAGATTCAAGATACACATTTTAGTTTTCGTCTACACATCTTAACATTATTTTAATCAAAACTGTTATGGCTATTCATGTATATATAAAAATCTAAAAATGTTCCAATTACTGCGTAGCATGGCCAGAATTTTCTTGAAAAACTTCGTGACGCATCTTTAGAATACTGAATTTAAATATCAAGTTTGTCATTTATCCAACATTTCGTTTCCGAGTTATGTTATTCATAGTCACATCGACCTCCTCCCTTGGATTCAGAGGGCCTATAAGCAGCACTTAAGTTTAAATTTCGACATGATTTTACTAGGTGGAATGCAATCTGATATGTGAATGGAGGTGAAAATGCAATATATTTATTTACATTTCTATTCTGAGGCATCAAACCTTGTATTTACGAAGAAATTTTGGCTTAGAAAGTACAGAAAGTAAAAGTGTAATAAAACATTAACAAATTCAAACTAACATAAGCGACTCTCGGAAACTATAAAAAAGCTATTTTAAATGAGGCGTATATTCCATATATATCCACATTCTTTATTTCACTTATATTTCGCATTGTAACATCTAGGTCATATCGGAAGATTTTTTCCTTAGGAACAAAAACGGTGGCAGTCATTCACTTACCGATTTTATCTTTGGATTAATGTTTAAATTTACAGGCACATATTCACACTCTCACTCATGCTATGGGGAGGAAAGGTAATAGTGTTGGCAGGGGAAAATTTTCCATCCCCAGCCGGGAATCGAACCCAGAACCCTTCGCACAGCAATCAGGTGCCCCATCGACTGAGCTACGGGCTCAACCCTATTTGTGCTTTACCAATAATTACAAAAGGTTATAAAACTCCTTTCTAATTAAGAGGATGTTCCCATAATATTAGTTTTTATTTGCAATGCAAATGTATTAAATATATGGCATTAAAATCATGATAGTCATTTCCGAGAAAGCAAATATTTTTAAAAACGTTCTATATGAAGTAACTTGGCATAAAGGATAGCTTTCACTGTCCTGAACCATGTACAACGCAGCCTGAGTCAGAACAATGCATTGATGTCTATAGAGCAAGGTCTCTCAGGGTGCATGCGCCGGAGCATTGCGCGGTGCAATGTGTAATCGACGAGCCCGCTAGGTTGACTTGAGTACAAAGTATAAATCAAGGTTTTCAGCAATAGTACTGTCTCCCTCTTTCCTTACGCCGGTCTCCCCCTTCCTCGCCTTCTCCATTGCTTCTTTCTCATTGCGAAGCGTCCAAACCGAACCAAGGCGGACCGATGCAAGATGAACAGCACCTCTGAACCTCAGTCTACACAAGTGAGATTTTACGCCTTTGAGAAGCTTTGGTTTTAAGAGTGGCACATAAATAATTAGCAGAGTTGGAAAGATAAAAAGGACTAATAAATTCAATGCAATAACCGTTGAGCTCCCGATTTTCATCCGATTATCCTTACCAACTGAATTACCATGGCAAAATTCCGACATACCATTAAATTCTCCGACACCAATGGCAACTTACAATGTCGTATGTACTTTAAGCTTCTTAGCTTAGTAATTAAATATATTTTATACACAAGCTGTGTATGGGCTTAGTGTTGAAAAGATGGTCACACTGAAGAATCCCATGCCATAGCCCTGGATCTCCCGAACACTGAGCTACCAGGACAACATTCCGAACATGACAAATTCCCCAGCTGGCACTCTTTTTTCCCGATAAACCACAATGAAATCAAATATCGTTTTGAGACGACATACGTACATGGCAAAACTGCAGAGCCAGCTGCGCAGTTAAATATCATATAAGCTGTCATGATGGTTCAGTTGGTAACAGCAAACGGACGTAGACCAGGAGATCTGCATTCAAATCCCGGCAGTGGCATTGCCTTTTTCAGTCTAATTCTACTTTTCCAACCCTTATCCTACACGGAATTTGTGCGGAGAAAACCTTTAATTGTAATGCTTAGTGTATTTATTTTATAAGCATAAATTTAATTTATAAGCATATTTCTTTATGTCCCAAAACAGCCTAAAGTCACGTCTTTAGGTTTCTTCTTCTCACCGTTGGCTTTGCTCATTTCTGTAATATTGGCAATCCTTCGATAGCCTCTGCTGGAAAGGATTTTATGGTTTATTTTGATAATCCTCGTCTTTAAGGATACCTCACAGGTCTCAGGTTTACTGCAGCCGTGTTGACACTTGGGAAATTGAGTCGCTGCTAAGCAACACATCCTGAAGGAGGTTACAAATAAAACTGAATGGTCTGGATTTTTTTTGGTCCAACGTGGGCTTAGAGTGGTAACACTTTGCGGGAATATGTGATTGCTGTGGCATGAAAATTGCACGACTTATAATTGTTGCTCATAATATTTGTTTTCTAGGTTACTCCGCTTCTAAAAATGGATGATAATATTCTAAAACAGCGCCAGTCAATTAAATGCTTATTGACGTCGGAGGCATCAATCTAAAAGGAATTCAATGATGCAAGTGGAACGAGTGTTAGGGATCAGAAGCGAAATATATTCTGTTTGTTGTTTGTAGCTACTTAGTGGTAAGCCTAGATATGGGAAAAAGATGGTTATTTTTTTACTGTTCCAGTTCCAAAAAACTATCAAGTTCCAAATAACCGTTCCAAAGTAACAGTCAAGTACCTAAGCGAGTATTTATGTAAGAGATTGTTCACTTTTACTTGATTGACTAAGGTTCTCTTTCATCAAGTCTCGATTCTACTTCTGTTGTCGAATCTAATCAAGCTTTAGTACGGTCCTCTCCTTTCCCTGCCCCTTTTGTTCTAAATTTAGCATGCACACATGAATTCACAATGTGATATTAGCAATATCATTTAGATGGAACACAGAATTTGCAAATATATGCTGTATTAATCTGAATAAATATTTAACTCACGTTAAATAAACTCACGCCCACCACCACCAGCATCATCATTGCAGTTCCTTTCAACACACTTTTCAACATTGTTTCTCTAACAATTTGTTCTTGCATGTGGTATATCTCAAGAGCTTAAACGTTTAATCCATTCCGATTGGCCTGAAGCTGTAAAATCGGAAATATGATTAACATATCCTATAGGATTTTGTTGTTTTCTTTTCAAGGGTAAAAAGCCTTCAGCTCATGCAGCGAATCCTCTAAATATTGTTGGGCCATGCGTCTTGTGTTACGACAAAAGTGATTTACTGATTTATTTATAAAAACACTCCAACCGGTAAAGCTCGCTTTAGGGTCTGTATACAACTTAAGATACGATATTAATAAATCACAAATCATACACAATTAAATAGTAGAGAAAGTAACATAAAAATTGGGTAATGAAATCTAAAAAAATTGGAAGTGAAAGTAAAAATGAACCCGAATAAAACCATTCCAAATTTAATAGCAATGAAAGCAATGGATAAAAATAATGATGTTAGTAATATGAATAGCACAAAAATAATGTGTTCACCACATTTAGTTTCAATTATATTTGCTATGTTTTAATTTTCATTTCTAAAAATTAGAAATATTCCTTATTTCTTATAGTAATACATTAAAGATTGTAAGTAAGACATTTTAAGCCCCCTTTTATCTCCATGTGTTACACTTTTAGAATGTTCAAAATAAATATTTTGTTTCTGGCTTGTGTAATTTTGATGTAGTTTATCGTTACATTCTATAAATGTGTTTATGCGAGGCTTTAAATATACGAAAGAGAAATACTAAAATTAATGTTTTAGATTTATCTATAACAGTTTGAGTGGGAGTTAAATAATGAAGTGCTAATAAACTTGCAGTAAGCCTGTTCTGAAATATTTTTAATAGTTTCAAGTATGTTTCTATGAGGGCACAAAATAAACACCATATAAACTATAGGAGAGTCAATCAGAGAATAGTGCAGTGATCTTAAGTAATAAATTCGTAAAGTCGTTTAAGCCGGACAAATACCCCTGTGATGGACGTAGTTCTTCTATATATATTCTTTATGTGCATTTTACAATTTTAAAATTGATCTATAGTGAAATCTAAGAATCTTGTACTAGCTGTTCGCATAATAAGGTTACTGATTAATTAATTACTAATACCTCTGTTAGGTTTGTGAAATAATATGTATGCTCTTTTTAATATTTAAATACAGTTTGTTTTGATCTAACCATTCACTTAAAATATATATGTGGGCGTTCTATTTTTATAGCTCTTCAAATGTCTCACCTACATATAAAATTCTGCAAAAATTAAAGAAAAACCGTAAAGAGTTAAACATTTTACATAATTGAGATAGTAAAAAAGGGTAGGACCTAGTATTGATCCTGAATGCATTCCATAGTTGATAACAACAGTGGTATTGTCAATTCTATTCCTTGAAACACATAGGTTGTGATTTACCATCTCCGTAGAACATCTTGTAGGCCATTTTTCTGTAAATACTGAATGATGTGCTGTATTGAATGCTTTCTAACAGCTATAAATTTTCCTAAATAATCCTTATAATCATCCAATGCTTCCTCTCTAAGAATTATAATATCAACAAATGAACACAAAGTTGAAGATGATTTCCGAAAGCCACATCGTGCTTATGTATCATCTTCCTATTTTCTAAATAACTATCTATATAATCTTTGTTTCATACATTTTTTAAAAATATTAGAAAGCGCAGGTAAAATTGAGGTGGTCTATAATTTCCTTGATCTGAAATATTACTTCTTTTAACAATCTTACCTAACGATGTTAAGCTTTTTTGTTTAGCTCTATCATGGAAAGAATAATTAATAAATGATGTAATTGCATGTTTTAAGGTTTTTGTTGGCTTCCACAGTCCTAAAACTTTTTCTTTAACGTATGCAGGAAATGTTGTGCTCGGGTAACTAAGTGCAAACTGCTCTTAAATTATAGAAGCAGCCATAGGGGTATATATAGTGAATAGGCAGGAAAATTAGACAATTTTGGAAGAAACAAAGGGAAGCAATTTCAATGATGAGTAAATGAGAAACTCAACAGATCTAGTGATCCAAAGAAAACATTTCAGAGAAAGTTTTATGTGGTAAAATAGTTCATAAATTAAACTACAAGCGAGCTCTATAAGCACAAATGTTTGGAGAAATGCACACATAGCTTATTCACCGAAGCATTTTATATACTAATGAACAGTGGACAGTAAAGTACTTGGAGGAGGCATGATTTCAGAGTTCCCTAAAATTATTTCATTTCATCCATTTCCTGTAATATAGATACCAAAAGGCAGTCGATTGACGCATTATGGTAATAAGTAAGTAATTTGTATTTAAATATTGCCACATTGCAAGAAAATAGAAAAATGAACACAGCAATCTATTACAAACACAGCATTTGGCTACACTCCATAAAGCAGAGATTCAGGAATGTATTTCTGACTTCTAATTATAATTATAGTTTAGTGAGAAATATAGAATACGGAACACGTAGAAATGCCAAAGTTAAGTCATTTAAATTACGACTGTGTACTAAAAGTATAGTTGCGACTTATTTATATATAGCGTCATGAAACTTAAAGTAATGAAGAAAGTGAAAGGTATACACGCTGATGTAACAGCTAAATAATCAGCTGCTGCTTAGCTACTGCAGCTAAGCAAATCTATTACTTTTACTAAAGCGTTTTGCTATGGCGTTTCTTGGCGGAGAGTGTCTGCATGTACCTGTCCTGCCACGGAAGTTATTGTATGTGTGAATAAACGCCTATGTGGAACGAGAGGAAACAACAAATCAAAGAGAAAAGAAACAAATCCATCCGGCAAAAAATGTTTAACTTAGAAAATAGAGTCATAAACCTTTACTTGTATAAAAGAAAGTAGCATTAACAATCAATGATAAGTCTTAAAATTTTACGTTAAGCATATGAGAGCCAAACAAGGTGACTCCGCGGTGACGTGTGAAGTCCCCAATCATCATGTTGGGCTCTAGACTGCAAGAACGGAATCTTTTAGATGTGCATGTTAAGATAAATTCATTTAGAAAACGGCAAACGCACTTTATTGAGTATTTTTCTGAGAATGAAGGAATCATTTTTTGCAACAATATGAATGGCTTATTTCAGAATTTGGGTCATAAGCATTGTCCAGGACACTGGCGTTTATTTATTGGTTCCTCCAAACAAAGTTTAAGGATAGTACTTAATCATATTGGCAATAATTTCCCATCTGTTCCTATCGCATATGCCATTCATACAAAGGAAACGTTTGAGGATATGAATTCAATACTAAGGTGCATTGAATATACTTCATACAAAGGACACATATGTGGAGACTTAAAGGTTATTGGACTCTTAATGGGTATGTAACAAGGGTACTATAAATACTGTTACTTTTTGTGCCAGTGGGATAGCCGCGACTAAGCAAACACCTAAATTCGTACAGAATGGTCTGCAAGACAAGCCTACATTCCTGGAGTCAAAAGTGTTTCCCATGAAACACTCGTGAACCTCAAGATATCTTCCTACACTCTTTACACATCAAGCTCGGTCTGATGAAAGCATTTGTGAAGGCACTAGACAGGCAAGGACATGCTTTCATGCATCTCAAAAATAAATTCCAAAACCTAAGTGATATAAAAGATTAGGAAGGAATGTTTATTGGTCCACAAATACGTGGAGTCTTTCTGAATGAAGATTTGTAAAATATACTGTTAGAAGCAGAGAAAATGGCTTGGCTGGCATGTAAATCACTATGCACGAACTTCCTTGGTAATAAAAAATATGCTGAACTATGAGGTTATTGTAAGTGAATTATTATACTACTTTCATGTTATGGGATGCAATATGACATGGAAACAACATATTATGGACTGACATTTGTACTTCTTTCCAAAACACCTTGGTGCTGTTAGCGATGAACATGCCGAGATGTTTCACCACGAAATCAGCCTTGGAAGAACGATTTAGTGGAAGATGGAATGCAAGAATGCTTGGTGAATATTGCTGGTTATCATCAGAAATAGACTTAAAGCTGATCGTAAGCCGCAAACGATCAACAAAGGCATTTTAATTTGGTGTTCTTTGCTATTGTTGTGTTTCTCTTTATAACTAATTTGTAAAATTAAAAAGTGTCATTAAAACATTGGTTGGTAATAGAAAATTTTGGATTTAAGAATTAAAAAAAATTGGTTCGTGATAGAAAATGTTGGATTTCAGAAATGAATTCAGTACATTTCACTAGTTAAAATCACATAATTCCATACAAAGGACAGAAAGAAGTTTAATGTTGTTGCACAGTGTCTCCTGTAGTTTCTTCGCTTCATTCCTTTCTCCTGGGAGTGACTCGATGTAGGCCACAATGCACGAGGTGTCCCCATTCGCTATATAGCCTATATATTTATGTGAAGCATGTACCAAGTTTACGCACTAAGGTTAGTTGTCACCCCTAGGCCATTGCACACGCTGACACACAAACGAGGTTTATACTCTTTTACAATGACACCGATTATCTTATTTAGTTTATGTATCAGAAATGCCCATTTAGAAGCAAATGCTGCCTCTGTAGTCAGTGACAGTTGCTTTATTCGAGATGTAGGAGGACACCACAGTAATCAGTATATTATTGTGATTGCTAAAACAAAATTGCGTTACTATTTTGGAGTTGATTAAAGTTTCCGCAAAAAACGAATTAGAGAATGAGAAAAATAAGAAAAAGCTACAAATTAACTTGAGTATGTTCACGCTAGAATAATTTCAAATATAATGTACCTCTTCTTTATGCTGATTGTCACATTTGCAGATGTTGTTCTATATGCCATATACAAATAAATGTTTCTGGCGGACTTTCCCCGCTAGCTCGGCTTTTCTGAAATTCATGAGATTTTACGTACTGTGACATGCATATTAACTAAGTTCTCATTATTTCAAAACATACTCAGAAAAGATATTTATGGGTATTAATATTTGTCCCATGTACTCTCAGAGCATTAGCTCATACACGAATTTCGCGTTTCAAATTTAAAGCCTCTCTGCCTTTTATTTCCTAATATGGAGTTAAGGTTTACAGACAAAACTAGATTAACGTTAATATTATTTGCTTTGTCACTCGCTTCACACATTACTTCTTTAAATAAACAAAGGAACTTATTTTGGTAAACACTACATATTACCTCATGATTTACGAGAGAAAACCTATTTTATCGCTTCCATTATAGTGTAAATTAGATCCTTAACACATATTTGATCTGTGTCTAGATCTGGATTAGTATTAATATACGCCAGAAAAAGTCCCTGCTAGAAGTAGCAATCTGTGCTAGAACTAGAAAATAATATGATATAACAATACTCTAAATAACAATAATAATTATTTTATATCTACTGTAGGATATGGGAGGCAATGTAGAAACTAATTGGGATTTCTTGGTTTGAACTGGTTTTAAATTGCCGATGTTACCAGCTTTTAAACCAGCATTCCAGTAAAATATTGGTGGCGGAAAGCAAAGAAAGCTACTTGGAAAACATAAACAGGATCTGAAAAGAACGAACCTGTAAAGTAATCACACTATTATCTAAAATACAGATAATATGCCTCTAAATAATTTATTTTTTGTTGACAGGTGGTATTTGCAGCATCAAAGAATGAAGGTTAAATTACCCAATTACCCAAATTCCAGTAGCAATTAGACACTATCAAAAGAACACTCTTTGGAAGAGTCAGTAAAGGTAGCGTTTTGAAATTCTAAAAAAATCTTAGTCATACTATGCCAACTCTAAGGTTCATAAGCTTCGTATTTAACCAAAAGGGTGGGGCAGAGTTTAGAGCCAGCAGAAATAATATTGAGACCATGAGTAAATATAAAATGTTATAACTAGAAACAGAATTCCACACGTCCTCTGTGGTCAAGGGGTAACTGCTAGACTCTCGTACCCAAGGTTGGGGATTCAAGCCCGGCGGAAACAATTAGATTTTTTGTTTTGTTTTTACTAAATATCTTTCGTATGACATCCATCGGAAGGGAAGTAAAGCCATTTGTCCCACTTTGCAGATTTACCGCACGTAAAAGAACCTTAAGCACGATAAAGATGCCTCTTAGTAAAATTAGTGGTCTTTGACGCCCAATATAGATGGGTCGCTGAGAACCGCTGCAGTTAAAGAGCGTCCATAAGTAAAACTCGGATATGCGTGAACCTAGAATAACAAGCATTATAAAAGAAATATATACATGATAGCATGAACATAGCCGTATAAATGGAATGGATCCCAATTATCCCCAATATTATGGATTATTAGAAAACTATAAGCAGACGTAATACTCAGTGCCCCCAAAACAGATGGGAGGACCCTCATATTTCAATAGGAATTCTCAATTTTTATATGATTTATTTTGTAAAGATTCTGATTTTGAAAGAAAGAATAAACATAATTTTTTAAATCGCATTCTATTCGTTATATTTGTGAACTTCAGATTTTTATTCTACACAATCAATTTCCTCGGGATTTAAAATCGTAAATTGGCTATTTTGAATGTCATTAAACTTTGATGAGTGCAATTATATTCTGAAATTTCATTTGGAAGAAAACGAAGACAGATAACTGTTGCATGCTCGCCTTTCACTGTTCCATCTATTTACACTCAGGATATTAGATGATTTTAAACCTTCTTATTTTACTATTTTCTTTTTACTCTAATATATGAACTCTTCAAGAGCTCTCTAGAAATTAGTAAAGTGGTTTATTTCTACACAATCAGCTTCATTAAAATATTTGAAGAGGGAGAATATCCGCAAATACGGAACACCGCCACTATCCAAACTCTTTACAAGGTCCAAAGGAGTTACATCAGTCGAAAAATATTACAGGGGCATCTTGTTGCTCTCTATACTTGGAAAAATATACACTAGAAGATACGAAAGTATTAATTGTTGGGGCATGACATATGCTAAGATTTCTAAATTTCAAGCGGGATTTAGAGAGGACTTTTGGACCACTGACAATACTTTTGTGCTTGTAGATATTAAATGACGTTTGATACTGCGGAAAATAGTACCGTGTGGGTTGAATTAGCATGCAAAGGACTTGCCGGAAGATTAGAGCACTCAAGGTAATGTATAGAGAAGTTAAATTTGTTATCAAGGCTGATCAGCGCAATACATCCGAATGCAACATAGCGCAGAGGGGAGTTCAACAGAGTTGTAATTTATGTCCGTTACTTTTTAATTTGATTATTGATAACATTGTTAATATGATGTTGAAGGAAGACATAGTTGCGCCGACATTGAAGGCGCAAAAATACCAATTCTTTTGTACGCTGATGACATTGTTATTTCTTCAAAAAGCAATCAATTATTTGCAATCTGGTTTAAAGGCACTTCAACGATGGTGAAGTAAATGGTGATGGAAGTGAATATTCTTAAAACTAAAACACTCGCATTTCAAAATGGTATCGTAAAATGTCAGCAGGAAAAGTGAACATACGGGGAGAAAGAAATTAAAAATGTTAAGCATTTCGATTATCTAGGAGTAAGGTTTGAAATGGCAGAAAAATGGCACAAGAACACTAAGGTTTGTAAAACACAAAGGCATTGGACAACTTTCTGAAATATTGAGGCTATTGACCCGAATACTAGATATGCCAGTTGAAGCAATAGTCAGGTCCTACACTATATGCCAGTGAGCTGTGAGGAGGTAGAGAGTAGATAATCTAAATAAAATAGAATGTAGTTTCTGGAAACTTATTCTGTGTTTGGGGAGGAATACTTCGGACTACTGTGTTCTTCGTGAGGTAGGATACTGGGAAGCTACTGTATATGCTAAGTTAAGTGTAGTTAGATATGGGCTGCGAACAATTAATGGTGACCAATCAACTCTAAGAGCAATATGTTAACGGCATCAGCGGAATAACATAGAGGACGGGGCTTATCATAGATCGGCTTTAGCAATATTTGACAAAGGGGTAACGAAAATAAATATAACGTCGTGAGTAAAGTAAAAAGACGACTATGAGATATAAACAGGCAGGAAATATAATTTGACTGTACAAAACATCGTCATTGGAGCTGCAAAGTGAAATAAAAATTGGGTGGTGTAAAGAAACATATATTTTAGGATTGGGTATGAAACAAAGGTTGGGTATAGCGTGGCTTAGGTTGGGAGGGTGGAAAACTCGTAAGGTAGTTGATGAAGCTGGTAAAAAGTCTTGCCCATTGTGCGGGTATCAGACTGGAAGCTTATTTTGATAGATTGAGTGCAGATAGAAGATGTTAGAAAAAAATTATTACCGGAAGGAGGAAGGTATTCCAGGACTGGATTCTAAACAGCCAGAACTGACCAAGCATGGGCACTTACTTATTGGAAGTACTGCACTAAGAGATAAAATATTTGTGTAAATATTGTATAGACTTATTTGGTATTTGAGTAATCGAACACTTGGATGTAGTTGTCACTGCAAGTGTGTGTGTGTGTGTGTGTATGTGTGTATGGGTGATACCATAATGTCCTTTCTTTTACTGTTCTGTTGCATCACACGAGCGTGTGTGTGTGTGTCTGTGTGCATTTCCAGTGTTGTGAAAATATGCAATATATATATATATATATATATATATACATATATATATATATATATATTGGTAATACTTTAAACTCAAGTATTTTTAGACAGCATGTACGGTCACCCAAACCATGCGACTCTACGACGCAAAAATTGCGTTATTGTAAACTTAATAATAAATGTTACTACCTAAAAACGTGTTCATCTAAATAAATATAATACAGAGTATTGCTATGCGCTGATTTACAATTAAACTGAAAGTGAAACAGTTTTACTCAATTGCTATAAAGCTGTAAAATTTTTTCACGTGTACTAAACACCAAGTTAATCAGGTCAGTGACTGTGATGTTACTCATCTGTACAGAGTCAACAACTCGATAAATACGCTTCCCATTCATTCGCAACAAACAGCGTTCCGTTTTATCCTCATATCGTTTAAGTTTAACCGCATTAACACATAACAGTGTGCTTCCGTGATGCCTATTTTAGTGTTAACCACCATGTGCATGAGAAACCAAATGAATATTACAAAACAGAATTATTTACTCTGTAGAATTTCTATTCTAGCGCATTCTACTAAGACAGAAGAGCTAAAGCAAAAGTATTTGCTAGATTTCTTTCTTAACTCTAGAAGAGGGTTACAAACTAGTTGGATCTTTTTTATTGAAAGGCAGAGAGGGGAGAAATTGATACATTGTTACGAAAGTGATGCAGCTCAGATCGGGGTATAAGAAAGCGGGACAAGGTTGGGAGGAGGAGTTGAGTGCATTAGAGGTGGGTACTGAGTTTGGTTGGTGATCAAGGCGGTATTCCTGTACACGAGTTTATTTCTTCTTCTTCTTCCTTCTCTGATTAATTTGTATGCTTCGGTCGTTAGTTTCCCTGATTTTTATCCAACTATCAAATGCGATTAAATTTAAAGTTCAGAGTGACGAATAGACTGAAACATGCAGACTATAGTGTTATTATGTAATCACGTAAGGCTGCAACCGTTCCTCCTCGTCTGTCACCTCTTACCTGCTCAGGTGAGTCCTCCTCCGACTCCTCCCTTTGGGCAGTCTTCCTCTCTTCTGGGCGCTGCGGTATCTTCGTGCCGGCGGCTGAAATTTCATGAGACTCGTCTCTTTCTGAGGGGGTGGAGAATCGAAAGGACATGAGACATTTTTGCTGACTCCTATTCATTTGCTGGCTGAGACATCGCACTGGCGCGTTCTTTTGATTTTATAATGTTGCAGTTCTCATGACTCGAGACATCGAGCGGTGCGGTAATGATTTCTCCCTTCACGACTTTTTTATTCTGACGCGAGCACCGCGCTTCCCTGCTTTGGCCGTTCTGGGCACTAGCGCATAGTTTCCTAACTGACTGAAACAAGCACGAGCAAACAAGCAACAAGATCTTGTGTCTTCCGGACACCCGTATTTATGTGGTTTCTAAATCTGGCTTTGCGCCTTAAAATTACCTGCTTATTGGGCGAACGTTGTAAGCTATCGGCTTCCCATTGGCTGAAACTCATTTTCCCCCGTAGACGTGGCAAATGTCGAGAATTTCAGTGGCCTCCCTTGGCCTCATGCGCTGGACGGGAAAATTCCTAGCGATTTCGGCCCCTTCCCAAATAGCCTGCAAGAAACTGCTTTTTCCTCTCAAAAGAACACTCCAAGTTCACGTATACAATCGTTACATATATTCAGTTTTAGATATTAGTACTGACATTTCTTAAATCCTTTTATATTACTACAAATAAAAGTAAACTCACCTATATACATTGCAAAGAAAAAATTACACTGATAAATGATGGCTGAAAAGAAACTCCCACCACAAGGTCTATATAACACGAGAGATGTACGAGTTTCAAAATGTTTTGGACCAATAAGTACACGACTCTATTCCACTCTACTTTTCTCTATGTAATGCGAGTTATGCATACTTTTAATTACTACAGTCCATGAATAAAACTCGGTATTGTTAAATTGCAGTTCTTCACTTACTATGGTCGCGCTCATGAGGTTTAACATACGACATCGTATATTGTCTCGGCTCGGTTTACTGCAGATCCTCCTCATGGCTAAGCTAAGCTAGCCTCTGTACAGCTGTCAGTTACGCATTAGCTCCACGTGGAATCGGAGTACATAGTTATCACATTTGTTGAACCATTTGCTAGTCATCCATTTCTGTGAACATGTGACTGTTACATGTGGTAACAGTCCACAAAGTAAACGGGTTTGGCTGAATATATAAATACAGTCGAACACGATAGGACACAATAATGAAAGGGTTCTTGACTAGGCAAGAGTAATACAAGCTGTACTTCCAATCGTTGCATTTGGAGGCACTGCCAATTGAAGAATATTTCTTACGTATCCTCTCGAGAGATAAAAATGTTCACATACGATGTTTAGGAAGTTCCATACTGAATTTAGAAACAAGCTAGGAAGCTTGTGATTTTAAATAATATTAAAATAAATATATTTACAGATAATTAAAGAAGATCAGAAGAATTACAATAGAATAAGAACACAAAACATGCGCATATATTTTGAAGGAATAGTTTGAAGTATGTATGTTCAGTTGAACTCTTGCATAATACTATGTATCTTTTGGTTTCTGGAGTGGAACGATTATAAAAACAAACCGAATTAAGAAATTCAAATATTTCTTACTATTAATGTTTTTCTTTGTAGCTAAATAAGAAATATTTGGATGAACATTCACTTATTTTTTACCGAAAGTGAGACGTTGTTTACGCCAATGGGTCAAACGGCAGTCGAACTTAAATTGCAAGATGAGATAATTGCAGTGTTTAAAATATCAGAGAAAGTCGAATATTTTGTTCTTTTAACAACATTTTTTGGGTTAAGGAATATGGATTAATTGTTAATTTGCAATGTTGACGACAAGCAAATATTATTTAAATGCCGTAAGAGTGCGCCACGTTCTTAAAATTTGAACCTATGTGATTTGCTTATTTAGATATATGCTTTCTGGCACAATGATCCAGAACCTCCTTAATGACTCAAACAATTATTTTCTCTGTTACAATTTAAGTACATGTTCATATCCTAATAAAATAATTACTCAAAAGAAAGCGCCACATGGATGCCAAATTATCATCACTAGTCCTATTTGGTTATTTTCGTTCAGACTGAATTAAGGCAAATAGTCTGTCACATACCTGTTATTCGTTTACGATAGTTTGGCAACAGCGATGACACAAGCCCCACGCAGCATTGATATATACCCCATTTACGGCGTAAATTAAATAAATATTTGCTAATTTAGCATATGTAAGGTTATTCATTGTGTCAGGTAAAGTTTGCGACCGCATCGGTTCCTCGATTCCTTACTGTGAGTCACCTGAATTTCCCTAAAACTGTGTATAGCGTCTATCTTATACCAACTGTTAAGAGTGTCCTCTCTTAGTTAAGCAGATATTTTTACCGAGAAGGTGCATTGCGATTGACACGACCAAACTGATCACTTAATGTTTCCGATTTGGTTTTTGGCCATCCTCGAGCCACTTCCAGTTTGTGAGGGTTTGCTTTGAACAGATAACATTCACGTTATTCCACATATAAGCAGCACAGACTCCTGCATCAGGAAAGCGAGAGGGCTGTGCACCATCACTAATAATAGGGTCTCAAACACAGAAGCGCATTTTATGTGGGGAGGGGTCGTATCTTTACGCGTACAACCTCAATTATAGGTTTTTCTATGCGAGACGGCTAAAGCAATGTTTGTTAGAGAAAACGCAAATCAATTTTCTTATGTCTCTAAAGCCATTTATTTATATTATGTTCTCAAACTAACTACGTATATATAATAAACTATTTAGGTACTTGCATTCATACCAATAGAGTCCGTCTCCTAAGCGCGGTAGTAGCGTTACTGCTTGCCAAGCGGGAGACCTCAGTTCGATTCCCAGTCCCGGCGTGGAGATATTTCCCCCGCTGGGAGACATGGACCGGGATGCATTCAGCCTCGTGAGGTCCTTGGGGTCCAATTGAGGAGCTACTTGATGGAGAAGTAGTGGTTCCAGGTCGTGAAGACCGCATTAACTGGCCGGGGGGATCGAAGCGCTGACCACGTCTCACCCCCCAATACTGCATCCTATCCATGACGTCTTTAATGGACCGAAATGGAAGACGCAGCGGCCGGGCGGTAGGCCAAGGCTCAACCACGGGTTTCAACCACGTGACCAGGCTACTGAACCAAGGGGTTTTTCAGGGTTTTACCGGATCCCCAGATGAATGCTGGGTGGGTTCATCACATCCCCTGAATTTTACGGTCAGCCAATTTCTGTTCCCATCATTTCCTGATCAACTCTCTTGCAAGGTTGAAGGAGCAACCGACGGTATTCTGCGGGTTGCGACTGGTTGGTGATGTGCTCATTGTAAAAGTTTATCCTGGTGTCGCCGTCGGAAATGTTGTCGGAGCTCACCTTCAGGAATGGGGCTCCCTCTGGCGATCCACCGGGAGGATCAGGGGCTGTGAGCAGGACTTAGAGCGGCGTCGGAGGCGTTCCAACTATAACCGATAGGGACTCCGTCAGGGCCCCATCCTTTGTGATCTGGATTTGGTGACCCTTCGGGTCTCTACCCTCATTCCTCACTTCCTGGGGTCACGTGTGAGGTAAGCGGCCCCAAAGGCCTAATATTCTGGGGGCCCAGTGTGTGTCTAATCCTAGTACCGTTATTTACAATTTAAACAAAAAAATTCAGCATTGTTTAAAAACACCATCGAGTTTTTCTTCACTTTAACCTCTCTACAGGCATGCAGTAGTTGATTATATGCAGTAACCGCCGAAATGCTGACCTAATTTAGGCTCTAAAAGCCTCTTACCCACCTAAAAGTATATTTTTTTAAGCTGGAAATAAGAAATTTTATTAAAGCCCAAAACAAAGAATGTGTGTGTTCTTCTTCTTCTTCTTTTTTTTTTTTTTTTTTTTTTTTTTGCTATTTTATCTTGTCCCCATTGATCAACGTGTGTGATCTACTTAAGAGGTTTCTTATTGTTATTCTTGTCCTGCTATTAGACTACTGAGATACCTTTTGGCAAATTTGTGCTTCGACAACTAATTTTTATGTACAGTTAATACTTAAAAACTTAATCATGAAGAAAGGTGCATACAATTTCAGGAAACATTTCTATTCCAGTTGCAGGTAGAGGAACTATTGGAAGTCTGGTAAATAAGATTAAGGCAAGGGGCAGCTAAATCCTAAACCTCAGAAGAGAAAATAACATATTGTAACGGAAGAAAAGAAAGTTAATAGTAACTATCCCAAACCATATACCTTAAAGAAAATATAAAAAAAGAAATCATGAAATTTACGGAAAAGCTTAATGCGTTGTTCTTCTGTAAGTTATTCGGAATGCCTCCATGCAGAAAAACACCACCTTCAACACTAGTTATAACAAGTTTAGTACTCATTATAGTGTATGCTATCTCAAGTAACGCGGAATATTTATAACAGAAAGACAGGGCGCAGAGCACGAATATGCCCAACCCGCGGCCCACAAATTAGCGAACGCACTGTATAAATAAGTAAATATATGTATTCCTTAAATTGGGAACAGAAAAATTAGACGTATCAGTGACATAAATATAACAGAACAAATATACAACTGAACTAAATATTCATGAACAGAATCCGGTGCCCAAAATTAGCGTATATCTGCGAAAAAAGTGAATATCATAAAAGTGAAGCTCAACCCCATTAAGCGATTTTACCGGGTCCTTGGGATGGTAATTTATGTACCCCTTTGCTCTTTGTACCGAACATTAGATAGATTTATTTTGATAAAAGCCTCTGTGTTCATCTTCTTTAATAGATGATGCGCATTTTGCTCGTCATGTGATTTCATTCCTATAACACACAATTTCACTGCTTCCTAGCACGTAATGGGCAAATGTTTGCTCTCTCATTTCCTCTAAAATAAATAGCTATGCCGAGGCATCTTATTTGTTTCTACTCTGCTTCCCTATTTCCTTAACTTACGGTACGCAATCCCAACATACGGCCCACAATCCCATCAAGTAGCACATTGCTTGGCTTAAGAGCGTTTCATAGTGAATAATATTGTTGTTAGGTTACGTATTACTATGCCATTTTATCCCAGTTTAGTTTCTTTATGTGAGGCATTTGGTGGCTGCGTTTTCTACCTGGTAGAAACCAAAATTTTGTTAACAAAGTTCTTTTCACAAAATGAAACACTTTTAAGCTTTACCTCTGGTAGCGATTCCAATAGTTTTAAATAATAACTGTCTAACACAGAAAGCAAACTATAAACATCAGTGATGCTAACCTTCTCTTGTCCTTAAATCATATTATATTATATTATTATATTATATATAATTTCTATGATAAATTAAGGTGATTCATCCGTTTTATGTCGCTAAAAATTATGAAAAATTCAATTTTACCTAAAAGAAAATAACACGAACTCTAAATTTGAGAATATATATAATTTTTATCACTTGGTGCACTTTAATTTCCAATTACCTGAGGTTTTAATTTGTACAGGGCATGCTTACAGTTCCAAATTTAAACCTTTATCCAACACTTTTCCATACTCAAAAAGCTCCACACGATGCAACTTTTATTTAACTAATTTATTTAAATGTATGTAGACTGTCTCTTAAAATACATTAAAATATAGTCATATAGTTTTCCAAAATAATGATCTAATTTTCAGAAATAAATTATTACATTTTGAAGAATGAAGAGTTTCAGAGTGCCCGAAAACCAAACGTTTTCCTCAACAATTAGGGCTAATATAAAATATGGTATGATATATATTTATAAAATAATTCACTGCAGAACATGAGTTGTATATAGATGGTTTTAAAAATACATCACGTAGCTCATTTTTAATGGAACAATGAGTTTAAGCAATAAAAAAAGTATTATTTAAACAACCATTTATTTTTAAATTCCAGAGATGCATCACCTTAATGATTATAAATTTGAATACGAGGTCAAATTATTAGACACATATGCTCACTGTTTTCGATCTTAGACGTTGGAACATTTAATATTACTTTAGAAAACTTGATTAATGTAAAAGCTTTGCGCATTAGGACTTGCTATATTATGATGACTTCACAAATGATTGCCTGACGTTTTCATCAGAACTTAAATGTTTAGCAAAATTACAGGGCAGCTTAGTCATAGTGTAAAATCCTAGTGTAAAAATGTACAACATATCTCACCACGCCAAAAGTGATACGCGCCAAGTACTAAAATAAATAATATTTTGTGTAATAAAGTTCAGCTATAATAACTAGTTACACTACGTGAATATATTTTCCAAAATTGGGCGAATGAGAATGTTTATATTAGTAATTTGACCCTGTCTGTAGATTTAGGATACCTTTTCTCCAGTTGCTCCAGTTGTATAACATTACATTAAGTTCATTCGGAATGCACGGTGCTTCACATATTATTCACAGAAAATGTAAGGTTTACATTTTATTAGGATTGCCAGACGCCTTTAAATATAACCAAAATTGTTAATTTCACTATTAGAAACTAAAAATAATGAAAACTATTCCATTGAAAGTGTAGCTTAGTGTGGGGAACTTTTATAGAAAATATTCATATGGTATCCTTGTAAGGTGCTAAAGTTCGGTACAAAGTTTGGTGTTTACGTATGTGATATTTTATTTTATATATGCCACTTCCCCTCTATTACTCATACATACTAACACACATTTAGTGGGATTTTTTTTGTTTTCCCAAAAATACTACCGTTTTAGATTAGGTGGCCACGAAAACGTATATTTCCGAGGAAATCTGGAAATCGACTACTAGGATGGAATGCAATTAATAAAATTCTCTTCATACCATAGATACATGGCAGAAAAAGCAAAGATGCACATTATAAATTGCGGTAATCAGCTTGTACTGATTTGGCAATATGAAAGTTTGTTTAAAGTTTGTATCCTTTGTTCAAAAGTCATTAATTTGAACATCAACAAATGTTACCTTTTAAAGAAGGCTCCTTCAGTCTGGCTGTACGCCAAAGAGCAGCAAACTAATCACTTACTCACAGGAGTATTTCTACAGTATGCAATACCCAGAGCATTTAGGGAAGCTGAATTAAGTGATGGATTGCAAGCGCAAGCATTGAGCTGCGTCCTTTGCTTAGTGCCGTATTGATAGTTACCTTCTCTTCTTGCTGGGCTCCGAGTTTTTTTTTTTTTTTCGTAAGCAGAGAACTTCGATTCAGAAAAGTAGAGTTGGAACAGTCTATCTTAAAGATTTTCCAAGTTTGGCATGATCCGAAGTGATATCAAATCACTTGTTCAAGATTCAGGGATTGACATGTTTTGTGGAAAAAATGAGGTTTGAACTTGGTTAATTTATCCATGTGAATCTATCAGGGAGAGTCTCTATAAGAAATATTTAGAAATTTCCATCTTTCTCTACTTTTACCTACTCTACTGCGTACAATAAAAAGGTCTACCGCTGCATTCTATCCAAATATTCTGGATTTTACCGTAAATATAGGTTTTTAGGCCCCTGGTTATCAAAGAGTGTTTTACAATAAGACCCGTGTGAGTGTGTGTAGCAGAGAGAGAGAGAGAGAGAGAGAGAGAGAGAGAGAGAGTGAGAGAGAGTAAACGGCACTACTCAAAAACAAAATTAATATTTGTTGGTACCTAATTTCAGCATGTTATAAGGATGTGACACGAACATTTATGAGAATGCGTTTTCCCAAACTACCCTTTCCATGGACATTTTTCGAAGGTTTTCTCAAAAATGGCTGTCATGAGTTTGATTAAAAGGCTGCGTGATTAAGATATTTCCTTGGCAAATGAAATGAGTATCTTAAACTTTCTGAAATAGCTTCTAAAATACTCGTCATTTTCCAAATTATTTTTACATAATTGGTAAACTGAAAAAATAAACAAAATCTTGGCACACAAAAAATGAACATCTCGCTAAACCACACATTTATGTTCACATACACATTTGTTTATGCAGTAATCCATCTCCAAGCTATTTCTTGTTATTGTTTTGAAGTTTTTAATCCTTATACTTTTCTCAAATGAGAAGCCGTTTTTCGTTTTCCGTTTTTCCTTGTATGTCTTTTTTTTCTGGCCAGGAAAACATAAGGAATTTCAAATACGTCATACAGCGACTAGATCTTAAAATATTTTATTGTTGCTTAAGCTTACTCCCACAATACCAATAAAGGAAATGTAATAAAATCATGTCTTAAAACATTTATCTTCATTAATAAGTACATAGAAGAATAAGCTTTTGTAAGAATATTTGTTGAAGAATGCGTGGAGAAAGATATATAAATGTAATATATATATATATATATATATATATATATTGTTATGTAATGCAACATATACTACCTACTTTACTGTGTTTTGAGAAACTGTTTCAGTATCATGAAATATTTGCATTATTAACTCGAATAAGTAAGTTGGAATTTCTGTAGTACTGTATTTCTGTAGCTTATTATTCTAGTTTAGTTGATTAATAACGGGGTTTAGAGAGATAAGGTATAAAAATAACGTTGCTTTTTCAACCGCAGCATTACTTTAAAAAACGAATTGAATGTGAAAAATGTTGGCAAAATTACACAGCAGCATACGTTGTGTGGCTAATTCACACAATAGCCGAAAATGTAAAAGGATATCGATTACCCTTATTGGCAGTACAGAGCTGTACTGGGAAGTGGTATGTGGTCAGCTTATGCATCAAGTAGCTACTCCACTGAAAGGAGGCTGGATTTTTCAACTTTATATCCATCACAGCGATGACCTGCCACTGCCTGGCTTCTAAAATAAGGAGGTAGTATTATTAAAAGAACTACAGGTGTTGGCAAACATTTTGTTTATATGTGTATTATTTTCACTAAGCAATGCCACTAACCTGCATTCGTCGCACAGATAAACTGTGCAATAGTTAAAACAGCAAATGAGTATTTATAAATATGACAAACCTTTCGAAAATTAGACAGAAGAAAGTTAAAAGGTGAAGAGAAGTCGCGATCCGGAGTTTGAAAGTGAAGCAGCGGGTTTCTTGCGGAGGGGTTCGCTATTATAGGACTGGGGGGAGACGATACTTATTTATGGGCGCAGCTGATGTATTGGGCTTATAATTATCCTATACTTAACCTAACATAACCTATACTTAACCTAACTTAACCTGGTTGTGATAGGTAATTAATCTCTATTTGCAACGTGACTGTATGTACATGATTTTATAAAGAGGTGATGACGCTGAGCTTATCACATGTTGATGATCTAAAAAGATAGAAACCTTTAAAACGCACAATTTATCCCAAACCCCTTTATTGTGATATAAGCAGTTTCCGAGATATCCGTTATTAATAGTTCAATACTTTGTCATTACTTAAGGTCCTGTCAATTTTCATTTGTTTCTCACGAAGGCTTGCAAACAGAATGTAATTTTAAGGTCAATCGTTAAACATTTAGCTAATACTATTCTCTTTGAATTTATAGCAAAATGTGTAATGTAGCTATTTCCATTAAAATGAAGTAAACAAGAAAATAATGTATGGGTAGCCGTAACAATAACCGGTAGAGAAAGTCACGTGAGCGCAAAGATATTTGGCTATCTGAATGCCAATTATTATTGATGTTACAAACTCACTTGTTTAAGCAGTGAAGACGGAATGTAATTGGGAATTCAGCTACCCGTTTAGTATTGATTGCTAAGAGACAACAAAATCTTGGTATACAAAAATGTATATGTTGTCAGAGTACATATGTACATTCTTTGTAAAATTAACCATTTCCAATATATTCTTGTTATAGGTTTAAATGTCCCAATACATATACTTTTCTGAAATGCGAAGTCGTCATTCGTTTCTCTTCATTTTTACTCCTGGGCATGCAAAATGAACGGATTTCAATGGCATCATAAAGTGACCTCCTTTTATAAGATTTAACTATTACTTTTGCGTCATGAATTTCTTTGTTTCTTGTACCTACAAGGAAAAACGCAAAAAGTCAAGTCTTGCTCACGTTTATCACGATTAGTTCATAGAAAGTTAATTAAAGAGAAGAATAAGCTTTTTCTGAATAGTGTTTTGGAAAATAAGTAGAGAACATTAAGTGAACGGAACACATCACATTTTTGTTTTACACGAGCCAAAAGGACAAATAGGATTATTAAACGTAGAAGGCGGAGCGTGTACAATACCCTTGTGCAAAAACAGAAAGTCCCCTAATTTTAATTAGGTCCATAGCCCTCTCGACACTCACTGAAGATCAATAGCAGCCCATGTTGGCAATCACCAGCAGCACTACCAGCAGACTCGGCAGTTGCAGACCAGACAAGTAATAGGAGCACTTCCTCAAAGGAAAATTAAGTATTCTGCTTCTAAAACTTGTGTAATATACTGCTTTGTACGTCAAAATTTATTCATAATGATTTCAATAATAGACACTGAAAATGTAACCCAAAATATACTCGTTATAAGACTGTCTCATAAATTAGGCGTTTAAAAATAAAGACATCTAAATGAAATAAGTACATTATGCCTACATGTTATTTTTACCTATTGTTCAACTATAACGGCCTGTTCAATTTTAATGAATTGGTGATTTAAGAGTGCCACATTTGTCCAGTTGAAGTGTATACCTATATTTTCGAAGTAATATAGTTGCTATCTGAATCGCTTTCTCCAATAGCAGTTTCCAGCCGGATCATGCAGGTATAAAAAGCGCGATTTATGTACAATTAATCATCATTGATACATCAAAATCTGAAGATGGAGGAAGCGGATGTGTATGCTGCAACATTTGGTCACACTGTGTTATAAGGGTATCACATTTTTTTTCTTTGTTTGCCTGTGAACATTATACGCTGTATATGGTTAACCCCCTTAACCGTATGCAGAAAAAATCTGTAGACAATTTTTGTAGGTAATTGTTGCAAAGAAAAAGCAGATTTTTCCTAAGTCTTTTATTTGATAAATTAGACATTTGTGCGCATGTTCCAAGGGTATTTTGCTTGGTTTACATCTCTCAGTGGCTAGGTCCCTTTGGGGCCACCAAATGGCTATCAAGATTTCTTTCACATATATAATATATTAATTAATTTTGATACACTATGACTTATCTGATATTCCAGGTATGAACATAAATAAAACTGTATTTCTACAAAAATATAATCACTTATACTTACAAATATATCATACAATCAGAAAACTTATGTTTTACTTTCATCAAGGTATCCTTCTTTGGATTTAATGACTGCCTCACAAACTTGAGGCAAGCGAGTTTTTGTAAGTATTCTGAATCAATATGACTCCATACAACCTTAACAATGTTCCAGAGCTCCTTGCTGGTTACATGAACTTCCCTGATAGTCTGTCTACTTGATCCCAGATCATTTCAATAGGATTACAACCTCTCTTTCAGTACTTTCTGTTTTTCCTTTGGAAGAATGTACTTCTTACAGAACTCTGGCCGATGTTTTGTGTCATTATCCTGTGTTAAGGTGAACCCTTTCCCTATTAAGCGCAATCCATTTGGTAGTGTATGATACTGAAGTATGCGGTAGTAGTGCCTCTGAGCCGTACATCCTTATCTTCACAATGTCTCCAACCTTATCTCCAGCAAAACACCCCCAAACCATAATAGAATCCCCACCGTGTTTAACTGTGGGCGAAACACACTGCTGAGCTACCCTTTCTCCTTCAATTTGGCGAACAAATATCCTGCTTATGGTTCCAAAAATCTTGAATTTCGATTCATCAGTGATGAACAACTTTCTTCACTCTTCAGATGTCCAATTACGACGTTTTTAGACCATTCGAGTCTCTTCTTTTTATTTATGGGCCTCAGAAGCGGTTTTTTTGCTGTCACATATCCTTCCAAGCCGGCTTCAACGAGTCTCCCTTTTACTGTTGCACCAGCTATTTTTGTCTTATTCATTTTTACCAATTCTGGGTGAATTTATGGTGCTGTTTTGAATCTATTTCTCATACTAGTAATTATGATAAATTGTTATCACTTTTACTTAGTTTACGAGGTTGTTCTGATCGTGATGTCTTTATTGCTACCTGTTGTCGTCTGGCGGTGAAAGGTGTATTGCACTCCCCTTATATACACACTACACTGTTTCGCAATTTGGCGAATTATTAAACCTACTATCTTAAGTGCTACAACTGCAACACATGTTTCTATGGACATCTCTACTCTTGGAGTCACACTAACGATGTGCACACTTCAACTGCCACTCAAGGACTGAAATGCAGGAACCAAATACTATGAATCTTAGCAATGCTTGAATTTCACTGTGGACATCACTACACCACAGGGAGCAACAGAGGTGCAGCAAATGGGGCTTCAGTCATCAAACAGGCAAACAAACATAGCAGATAGGTAACTATTGTTTATGCACACAACATTCATTTTGGGAAATATTGCTTCAGATGAACACAAACACACAAACCTGACATGTTTATAAGTGTTGTATTACTTCTTTGCTTACTCAACTGTAACCATGGTATTATATCATATCCACAAGAAAAAGATGTAAATTATTAGATGTATTCCAAGTAAGGAACGGTGGTGTATTAATAAGTTATAAATAACTGATTATTTGGAAATAATTATTTGGAATATAAATAATTATACAGAATAGAAATCATTATTTAGAAATAACTGAATACACAGGAAGTATACAACCAGAAAACAAACCAAAAGCATAGGAGTCGATGCTTTCACTTGATTTCTGCTCTACGGTTTTCATTCACGGCTTCAAACAGCAGTAACCGAAACTGTATTCTATATTTTAGAAACAACAAAACCCTGAAGGTGACTATTTTCCAATACGTTAAAAATGGAAAGAAGGAAGCTGTATTTAAACTCTTAAAATGTTAACTGAAATTTTGTGGAATTACGACTGTAAAGTACTATAAAATCGTTTATATTATTTCCAAGCAAGCGAGCTCTTCATTTAGTCCCCAGATAGGAAGGAAAGAATATTTATAGGCCACTGCAAACGCTAACATACATGACATCAGAGTAGGGACAAAGATGGATGTAATTATTGTGCTGTTCATTATATCAGCTTATGTATTATACGTTTACATATTGACTTCAGAATCCAGAATACCCACTATGTACTGTAAAAACATGAAAAGTGCATTAATTGTCTTGTTTATAGTACCAGCAAAACCCCGGAACGAATGTTAGTCTAGCGGATATTCAAGGGAATTTCTGTTGTACTGCTACTTAAAACAAGAGGATATTGGTAATAGAAAGATCACTTGAAATAAAGATATTAATGAAAAATAAAATAAAATAAATATGGGAATGCAGGATAAAAATGGGATGCAAAGCCTATTAGTTATTTCTTTGTAAATGACTGCCAATCATTGGCGCGTGTGTCGGAATTTCGTCCCGCATGGCAATAAATCTACTATCATGAGATTGTCACTTTTAAGCACAATAAAAACCATCGGTGTGGGCCTGGATTTAACCCACGATCGGAAAACCAGCGGCTAACCAAATGAGGCACCCAGGCCACCATGCAAAGCCTATGATTACTTAGCTGCCACTAGGTGCTTTGCATGTAGTTGATACAATCAGCGACAACGGGACTCCAGATGAGAGGTGCTTTGATCGCTTTGTGCAGAAAATCACAATACAAAAGAATACCATGCCTCCATAGGCGACCATAAATTCAGTAACTGTATTTCAAGCAACAAGTACCACCAGGCAACAATGCGGTTGAAAAATCACTCCTCAGTGGAAAAAATCGTGCTCTAGCTTATCAGCGGTACTGACTAAACTCCTTCAAAACCAGACAAAAACATTAAGTTTGATAACCACATCAGCTATGTAAGAGTAAAATGCTAGAAGTGTATACGTACTTTATCGAGGTGTGCCAAATTAAACTAAGGACTCTTACATGAGACTCTAAAGGCACCTTTATCGCGTAGAAATACACAATCTCAGGAGAATACGTAACACAAAAATACAGCACCATCGAAAGATACATGAGCATTAAAACTGGAAATAAGTACCGCACATCATCTAAAGAACTTTATCATAAATGAACTGACCCATATAATAATTAAGAGAATCAGAAGCATTCAATGTAACATATGAATGGGTAAAACGGAAACATTACATTCCTCGACCGTTACCTCCACAGATGTGGCAACATTCTGAAGATATAATAGGCATACAGTTTCCAGAAACCAGTAAAACTAAACCTATTCCTAGAACTTTCACCGATGGCAGCAGGAGCCAGCATGGAGTAGGTTCTGGAGTGGCTGTATTTAATAACGGACTCCTTAAACAACTATGTTTTAAACTCTGTAATAACTGCACAAACACCAGGCTGAACAAAGCGCTATAGCTCTTGAAACTATCAAAAGATAAAGGCGAGAAAGACATCAACAAATCATACAGATATCTAAATAAATACTGACTACATCAAGAACAGTAGGAACTTTAGCAGTCTCACTGAAACAATAATAAAATAATTATAACTCATGTTAAAACACAGGAATAGAATGGATGAGAGCACATGTTGGAGCAATTGGCCATGAGCTGGCAATCAAGTTAGCAAAGGAAGGCGCACTGACAGTATGTTACGACACAGTACCTAAAAGTGTAATTGCTTGGGAGCTAGAGGACAGCACTCAAAGACTGCAACAAAGAAAGGAGCTGCGATGAAGGTGCTCCTCCCGAGCGTGACATCCAGGTTAAAAACAAAGATTAATATAACATCTAACTTCAGCTCAATGACAGCCGCAAGTGGAAAATCAGAGAGCACTTCTGACTCTTTAAAAACATGGAATGCGCCGACTGTCTATGTATCTAACAATGGTGAAAAACAGTAGCTCACGTGACTTTTGCATAACCAGTATTGGAACAACAAAGGAAATATCAAAAAGAATTATGTCACGATCCTATGTATGGCCAGTGTCTAAAAGTGAATTAGTAACAAAATATGCCAAACAACTCTCACAACCTATAAAATAAATATATTATTATTATTATTATTATTATTATTATTATTATTAATATGGAAATGTATTTATGCAAATTGGATACTAAAAGTCAGTTAAAATACACTTAAACAAAATAATTTAAAAACAAGAAAATATAGTGAATATAAATAATGTGTAATATTACTGCTTGTAATTGAGGATACTGTAAAATAAACGGAAAAATAAATTAAAAATATCTGATATGTTCCATTCACATGACTTTCTCCATCTATTCTGCAAATAAATTGTTCTAGAAAACGGCTATTCTTTAATCTGCATAATGTAAATTAAGATAAACTTACCGGAAATGTTCTTATTACTTTCCCTCTACTAAGCAGAAAAGAAATGAGGGAATACACTAGGCTAAAGCTACAGTCTAATCTTTTAAGAGCTGTCACTATGCGATTGTCATTGAAATGCGGTTCACTTTCCTTAGCCAGGGGTGAAACAAAAGCACGGTGAAACAAATGAAGGCTTCCGTTTAAAACTGAAACCAATGACAGAGAATATCTTGGAAATATTTAGTTCTACAAAAACTGTATATGACATAAACCGTGCATTTTAACGGTATCTACATTTTCATATACCAAGATTTAGTGTGTCTCTTAGCTGTTTAAGGAAAAGTCATTCAGAATGAAGAGAACATCAGGGGCTATTCCCAACAAATACAGGATATACATTTTATTTGCCATACTTTTTATAGAGGGCATTTTAATCAAAATGGTTAAGACCTAGAAAATTGATAATTTCAAAAAATGCCCCATGTAAACGGCAGTTAGGAGTGTAAGGATTTTTTTGAAAATGTTCGTGTCCCATCCTTGGAAATTACTAAACTTAAATACAAAGTCTAGTATTTAACGAACTTTCCGTTTCTGAGTTATGTTATCCACAATACTCACACACTAACACAAGACATTTTTCTAAAAACGCTTTTTAATTAGGGTTCCTCAAGATGTGTATTTTCGGTGAAATAGCGGTATCGAATTTTGGATGGAATACAACACCTTCTCCACGTAATATATGCATTGTACATACGTGCTAGAGAAAATAATAAAATGCTACCAAAATTTTGAATGGAATACAACACTTTCTCTGCGTACTATATGCATTGTACAAACGTGCTAGAGAAAATAATAAAATGCTACCAACTCCTGTAATGCACAAATTACCTGCATGAGCCAGCTTATGTACCGAGATATTGCGATTAGTAAACACCTTAACCTTTCTGCTCTTTACACCACCTCTTGCATTACAAACCTGCATATACTAACGTTAACTTAACTCCCCCATCTCGGCCCAAAGGCGTCATGAATAGGGTGCAGTGCTGGAGGGTGAGACGTGATCAGCGCCTCGAGTCACTCCCAGCCGGTTGATGCGGTCATCTCGATCTGGAGTCGTTACTTCTCAATCAAGTAGCTGCTCAATTAGCTCTCCAGAGACCTCACGAGGCTGAGTGCACCCCGGAGCAGGTCTCCCAGCGAGGGGAATTTCCCCACGCCGGTACCAAGAATCAACCCAGGTCTCCCGCTCGGCTACCATGGCGCTAAATAGACGACCACACTAATGTTACAGGTCATAATATCATCTAAATATGTATAACAAGACACTAACTGTGCTGCCTATGGCACATGCTCATACGCTGGACAAAGGTGCAAGAGTCTCAAAACTGCTTACACTGCTTTTGATGTCCGGTCTTATATTGGCAACAAGTATAATGTGCACACATAACATGATATCATCCCGTGTGTTTCGCAAAAGCGCAAAAACACGAACTAACTCAGTCCACCTATATCACTAAACTATTTAGCATACACGCACATGTATAATTCCCAGCCTCCAGTATACCTACGATATCAGCTGGTACATTTGACAAATAACAAGAGTATATTGATATACAAAGTTTACTTCTAATGACACGCTTTCAGGATATTGTTATGCGAATGTATTCCTGCAGTAGCGGCGAACTGGCCCAACGTTTCTACCATAGATAATGCTAAGATGCGATACAATATACAACTATTAAGCATATCTTTCGTTATAAACTCTATCCATATATAGTCTGTCTATTGAACAATGGCGGCACCGTGGGTGAGTGGTTAGACCCTTCGCCTCCCATCTAGGTGGCCCGGGTTTGGTCTCAAGCTCCCGTCTGTGGGATTCATGGTGGTCGAATCGGCGTCTGGACGGGTATTCTCTGGGTCCTCCTTACACCAATTACTCAGCTATCACCTTTCCGATCATCGATTTCGCAAACATTTCATTTCATCCACTTCCTTATGTTCATGCCTGCCTACGGGCCGACCCCTCGTAACAGGCTCTCCATTCTATGGTTTCGTGCCGTAGGCTCCCCAACAGGCTTCTGACCCCTAGGCAGAGGCTTGTAAGGCCTAGGGGTGAGTCAGTCCTGCAAATACAGGAGGGTAAGCCGATTGCGAAACGAAACGAAACCTATTGGACAATCGAAGAATATTTGCAACCGAAATTTTGTAGAAGCCATTATTTTCTCATGATTTGCATATGAAGAGGGAGCAGACCACTGAGCTATTCTGTGGAAAGAAACGTAATGCGAGACGATAGTCCTTATCTCGTCTAGTGTTTTTCTTCGTTGTCTGTACAGCGCAGTTGGCTATCTGTACAGATAGTTCTTATCATGCTCTGCGTTTTTTACATACTCCTAATACCCTATAGTTCGTGTATTTCTTGCAATAGATGACATTACTTAACGTCTAGTTATATTAAACTTAGCCATCCTCATTTGATTCCGGTAAGGCACACAATATTGTGTAGAGCGCTGATGACCATGGTAATTGAGCGCCCTTTAACACCAACCATCAGCATCACAATATTCTGTAATATACGCCATGATAACTACGTAAGCTTAAGGAACACACGGCCTCATATAACTATATTTCAGTACATAAATACCAAATAATGTTGCGTATGTGGTGATCCTCCATGACACGTAAGCTGGGCTACCGCAGGTCGAGGACATTGAAACCGGTACCTCCTACGTTTCAGACAGCTGTCAGTCGCGACATTTAAGATAATTATTTTCAAAGCTGTACATTTTGCTGCGCTACAAATAAATCAGCTTATACGTTTGTCGAGGTATTGTTTCTACGTAAACTAAACTCCAAATTAATCCTCATTCTCTATTGTGGTTATTTGGTTTATTGAGCTCTCTAACCTCGACTGGAATTAGAGCGCTGGATGAAGAACCTCAAAAGCAGCAGTTTATAGGATGAAGATATTACGCCGTACATACTTAGTTGAATCTGATATACAATCATTATTATGTTATATGGGTATTCATATTTCATTTATAGCTTAAAATGAAGTTTTAATTATGGACGCTCTTTAATTGCTGTGGTTGCCAGCGTCCCATGAAAGCGAGAGACCACTTAGGGACTTCGGGACTCCGGGAGTGCAATTTTGTCTACAATCGGTCAAAACGTCGAAAATTGTGTTTTTATTACCAATAGTTGTTGGAAGCTTTGGGTATTCATAGAAAATCAATATTTTAGCTGCCTTACCCTTGCTTTGGGCTCTATAGCCCTTCCAAGAACGTACAATACACCTGTTCCTACATAACATCTCATTAAACAGTTTTTTCTCAAAACTACATATTCACAATTTCAAAATGTTCCACCCGAATCAGTGTTTGTTTAAATTCAATTAACAGGATGCTTTAATGTTACAAAAGACAAGGTTATCCTAACGCCAATGTCAGTTTTTCAAAACGTATATTTGTATGACAAAATTATTATTTTTAGAGATTAAAATTTTAATTTTTTTTAAAAAATTATATTAATTGAATGCTAAATAAATATTCCTCTTTAAAGTTGTTGTGTGTGGTTCAAACCTCTGATTCAAAAAATGTTAACCAATTTTCTCACATTTTGAGGCGAGGGGGATATTTTGATTAAGCAACATATTTACTTATACAATTTATGAAATACTTTATACCCTCCAAGTATTTATTCAATTTGAATGAAATTGTGTATTCCTCTTTACATAATAACAACATCCCAATGAAATGTTCATGAAGATATATAAAAAGAAGTAGGAACTTGAAATTTCACTCCCAATGGCCTTTAATTTTGCTCAGAATCCTATTTATAAGACTTTAGGTTCTTATACACTCCGTACACCTACGGCGGGAAGGAATTTTACTAAGGATTTTCACGCCGGAAGAAAATTCATTGCCCTCCAGCGGATTGGAACTCAAAACGTTGGTAATCACAGACTGTTATATCTTATCATTAGGCTGCGCATTTATATGCACAAATCGTGAAAATATGCCTGCTGCAAATGTAAAATTGAAATTATGGATCGAAACCTGAAAATAGGCCCAGTCTAAGGTATTTTACTCGTATTTTACACTGAGACAATAATTTAATAACTTTCGTACATATATTGGAGGACATAGTATCTTCAATAAATTATTTTAAAGTTTATTAATGTTTTACTTAACAGGTGAATGTGTTTGTAAATAAAATACCAATTAACTTGTAGATAAATCTTTAAATAAAAACAAATAAACAAACACAAGAGTTGACCTTCTTCGAGCCAACTTGACAAAATATGGATAAGTCCTCGGCCTAATAACCCTGCTCTTCACAAGAATAGTTCCTGAACCTTTCTCTTTAGGCATAACGAATATTATAGACATTCACTATGAATGTAACACACTGACTGTAAATTGAAATTAAATGTTATTTATGGAGGCTCTTTAACATTCTAAATTGTACTTGAAATACCCCTTAATTTTCTCAGAGGCCTTTTTATCAGGCTCGAGGTTCCACTACATGCCATAAATCTACGACACGGGACCAAGGGCATTAGTTCATTTCCGAAGGAAGCCATTCTAAGGAATGTTATGCCCGAATAAAGTCAATCCTCGTCCGGTGGGTGCGACCCCGTGATCTTGGGAATCAGAGGCTAGCACGTTATCCCACGCTGACTGAATAAATGCATGGATGACAGTCGGTTTGAATTTTCTTATTAAGATGACAATTAATCTCTATTGTTGAAGCGGAATACCATCAACACGCGATAGTTTTAGATGCGAAAAAAGATGTGCACCATGCTCTTTAAAAATGGAGTCAGTGATAGATATTGCCACGTGAGATGGGCAATGAGGATATTGTCATCTTGCGGAATAAAACATCCATCATTTCTGTTATAAGTTACTATAAGTATGTAAATATAGTTTCTAACGGTATGAGCATGCAATATCGTTACAGATATGGTCAAATATGCACAATAAAATTATGCACATTAATTCTAAATAATAAGAAGTATCTCTTTACTTTGTCTGCAAATCATGAAGTTTAGAAACATCCAAATATGCAAAAATAAACCACATAGCACTCATTAGCTGTTCAGCTTTCAAATAGATGACACCTAAAACAGTTTAAGCCAACCATTTATAAGAGTTAGCTGTTTAACCCTTAAATGCTCTGATCTGTATATATGAAAAAGTGATTTCAGACATTGTTTTAGAATATTTTAATACTTTTTATTGGTACTCTCAATTGCACTGACCTTAAGCAACAAATACAATAATTTTAAGCTATTTGTAGTGTTGTTAGTATTGTAATGTTCTTTTTATAAATAAAAAGCAGAATACATGAAAATGCAGTCAAACGTGCCCAGTGATCATCAACCAATTATTTTATGAGGGCCCTCTCCTTGCTTTGCCACAGGCACACTTCACTGCAGTTGCCGGGATTCGAACTCACGACGTTCAGCTTTGGATGGATGGCTACTCTCTTACGTATCGCACTAACGACCACACTATTTGAACCACTTCCGCACCAGGTAAAAGTAAAAGGAATATGAAACCCGAGTTAAAGCTAATTTTCTGCTGCGGTTTGTATTCTGTTCCAACTAGCTCAATTAATAAGTCAATGTTTTGTTGTGCACGAGCTGACATCGCATATTATTATAACTAATGATTCGGAATAAAAGGTTCTTCACAGCTTATGGTGCCACTGGGAAAATATCCCCTTAAAATAATTTGCTGCGGCGAGAGCTGTACTCTGTAGCTAGGTACATTTTGATATCCGTAACCGCATGTAGCTATTTAATCAACGTCATCATGTTCATCAGATGCAAATTAAAGAGCTGTCCCCGCGGCGTGCACACAATATAAGCAACGTGTTGTATAACACGAAGGTGCTCGCGTATACATGTACTCTCAGGATAAAGCATATCAGGAGGCCCAACTGCCCCAGATTTGACGTGCGTTAAAAACATTCCAGAACTCAAGACTATTTCACATTAAAACCGGTCAATGCAGAACTGGAGACCGCGACTTTCCTTTTACCTTCGGAATGAGCGCGATCCGCACAAGGTTCCCAGTGATAAACAAGATGGGGCAAGCGAAGGTCACCTTCGGCGGTTGAACTTGTGGTAGCCTCGATGAGATCTGCAACTCCTTTAACGCACGAAGGGATATCTGCACATGTGGAACACGGGGCTGTCAGACCAGTTGTGTGAAAATAAGCTATTTAGTTTCAAAGGTTTTAAATAACGTATACGTTTTGATTATGTTTCAAACTTGACGTTTACATTAATCTACGATTCGATTGCTTCCTACTCATAGAGCGCTAGGAGCAGTAAGACTGTGGGACCTGTAGTTGCCTACGCAAGTAAGAAGTAATGATCCCATTTTATTTCCAACCTCTGAGATGAAGAGGTAAAGAGGAGACCGAGGGGTGATAGGATCCTGATGACATGGTAGGATCCTAGAAAACATGAGCCCTAACGGTTCCAAATAAGCAACAGTCCTGTCTTCGGCCAACTGCCTGAGCCATTCCCATTTTGGGGTTCACATGGAAATCCAGATAGCTTTCAGAAAGCAAGGTGGATTCGGCAGTCCCGTCAAGCTGAAGGAGAAATCTTTACGAAGCACAAAGCCCGCAGTGGTGCTGCAATGCACCAACCGCCGCCGCCTAGTCCTGCAACAATAAAACAGATGAAGGAAATAATGGAAGCAGGAAAGGACGCACAAGAAATTCATGGCAGAAATGGTACAACACCATTAATCACCTACCAACCCGGAGAAACTACGAAAAAACTTATGGTCAGAGTTGCCTACCCCCCGGAAATCAAATCTGTGACTTCCAGAATGCAAACTTCACATGTTACCGCAGAACTATATCATTCGGTTATTTGTGTAGATCTAGCTGTCTTATTCAGTGCTGGTGGAATGCATTCGGTAAATAAAGGATTGAACATAAAGGTAGGGTACTTTTAGAAATGCTTGTGCGGGCCTCTATTTTTTGCTGAGACCCTAAAAGGTAAAGTGCCTCATGTTTTGTGTAGATTGACTAAATGATAGAGATTATCTGTAGGAATATTGGTTATATTATCTCCATATCCGAAATTATTCTACAGAACTTGCGAATGGCCTCCATTTCAAATAATATGCCTTGGAAACACGCAAGGGATAAATTCGGCTCGTTGAAGCTTTAAGAGCAAAAGCAGCAATATTCATAGTTAAAGCTTTCGTTTTAGAAGCATTTTATGGCACATTGTTTCACTATCATCCCTTGAAAGGAATGCTTGATTGCAGTTTAGGCTAGATATCAATCCTGAAGTGCAAGGTTGGGGGAAAGTTAGTGCTGGATCACATGTTCCGAAAAAGTTACTGCTCATGCATTCCACATATAGGTGTACCATGCATAAACTATGTAATTCTATAGCCTCCAAGGAACACATTTCTGACATGCAATGTACCTAAAAGGCTAGTTTTATACGCTATTTAAAAGGGATTACAAAGCTTGTGTATGGTGAATAAAGCTAAGTGTTTTGGCTTTATAAACATTGCATGACTGGAGCCTCTATCACATAATCTTTATGTACTCTTCTCTACTCTGAAGTCGCACAGTGAAGGGTCTGTTCAGATATAGACCCAGAAAGGATACATTCAAGGTGACATAACATTAGTTGTTTTGTAGAAAATTCCCAATCCAGTCATAGACATGATGAATTACATACTGAGAAATATTCACAGCTGGTGTATGCAAGAGGGTCTATAGGGCAATATTTGTTGTTCTGAAATAAACAGGAGGAACTTAGAAACTCTTTAACTAGGCAATTCAACACTAAAGTATTCACAACTTAAATATTTAGGCCTTAAACTGAAATTATCTAATTGACATTACTTTCCGTAGAGCTAGATGATCATTTGCAACTATCAAATGCACTGTCGAAACAATCTGGGAGCAAAATGAAATGCCATTGCGTTCCTTTTCAGTTCACGTACCGGACGGACGTGTTTTGTGTTTGCTGCTGCTATGAGGGTCTTGTGTGCAAACGCTGTAAAGCGAAAGTAGTGAACGGGATAAAGTGCATAAGCTGTGCTAATATATTTCATGTAAGCTGTGCAAAATTAACGAGCAACATTGATGTTGTAAATGCATCTACTTATAAGTGCTGTGACATTATGAGTGAAAATGATAAAACAATTAATATTGTGGAAGACGTGGCGCTAACTGACGCTCTTGGTGATATTGCTACTAATGATAATAAGGTTGACATTAAAATTGTTCAGTACGTAATAAATCAGAAAGATCAAATTATTTTGGAATTGCGGGAAAAAATAAAAATTTTAAGTGATCATGTGTCTGTGCTAAAGATGGTTCCTGGGTTAAAGGAATGCCAAATTAACAGTGGTACTAATGATAATGGTGGGTTAAATAATATTACTGAAAGTGGTAATAATGATTCATGTGTTATTGCCAGTAAACTACAAAGTGATGAAATGGGGTTGGATTCTAATGGGTTGCCGAATAAAGACCAATCTAAAGTGTTAAATAATGCTGGTAAAATGGATAGCTCAATTAATTCTAGCAATAAAGAGATATGGTCACGGGTTATTGGAAGAAAATCCAAACGCCCAGTGATAGTAGGCAGTAATAAAAATGAAAACAGTGAGTCTAGTTTGAAAGGTGTACTTAAGACTATATCCTTGCACTTATGCAGCCTCTCGCCTAAACGTGTTCTGAGCAGTTATTAAATTATTTGAAACCAAGCTTTCCAGAAGGGAAATGTGAAAAACTGAAATCAAGGTATCCTGGTTTATATGCATCGTTTAAGGTTGATATCTATGAACATCATCTTGATACTGCATTTGATCCGAAATTTTGGTCAAATGGTGCATGTGTACGTCGTTTTTTATACGGAAGACGGACACAGGAATCTCCGCCTCAGACTTAAGCTCAGAAGAAACCAGTATGCAATTATCGAAGCGTAATACTTTTTTGGCTTTCCTGTTTTTAAATATTCAAGGCTTAAGTGGTAAAATAAATATTCTCATGGACATTCTGCTAAATAAAGCATGCCACTTTATTTGCATTTGTGAACACTGGCTGAATGATGCCTCAATTCAGTTAATTAATATTGCTGGTTATAATAGAGTTTGTTCTTATACAAGATCTCACCAAACACATGGGGAATTGTAATTTTTGCAGTATGGAATATTGCTTGTAGGAGCTTGGACATGTCAGACAGTTTGTGCTTTGATAGCAGATAGTGTTAAAACTATTGTTGTTAATATATATCGTACAACTAATGGTGATTAAACTATATTTTTAACCAAATTAAATGAGCTTTTAGTATATTTAACTAAATGGTCAAATTATAAAGTTATTAATGGAGGTGGCTTTAACTCTGATTTTGATATTACAGCTGACAGAAATACTGTAGTTAACTTTAAGAATCTATTGTGCCAGTTTGGGCTAAATTATCATAATAATAAACCTACAAGAAACAAATCTTGCATGGACAATATAGTAAGCAATTTTTCTACACTTGACTGTACAGTTGAACTTCAGAATTTCTATTTTTCTGATCATTTAGCTTTATGGTTTCATTGCTTTAAAAGCGATTGTAAATAGATATTAAAAATAATAAACAAATGTTAGGTTACAAGCTTTTCTTCTGGTAATTATGATAAATTTATTAATATTGTTGGACAAACTGACTGGGATATATATTTTAGTAGTATGCACTATACCGCAGAAAATATTTTTAATGCCTTTTTACTTTCTCCATACGCACTATGTACATAGTGATTAGAGAAAGTATTGCACTCCACCAAAAATTCGATACCGAGATTTCACCGGAAATATATGTTTTAGGGTCCCCAATATTCAAAAAAAGCATTTTCACAGAAAGGTCCGTGTGTGTGTGTGTGTGTCCGTGTGTCCGTGAACACGATAACTCAAAAACGAAAAGTCGGTAAAATACCAAACTTGGTATTTAAGTTTAGTATCTTCCAGGGATGCGACACGAAGATTTTGAGAAAAAAATCCACCCCCAACTACCTTTTACATGGAACTTTTTTCGAAAATTTTGATTTTCTCAAAAATGGCTCTAACGATTTTGATTAAAATTTCGTATATTAAACATATTTACCTGACAAATGAAATGTATATCTTGAATTTTCTGGGAATAGCCTCTGAAGAGTAGTTTATTCTGGATGAATTTTACTAAATTTTGAATAACTGCTAAACCGTAAGAGATGGAAAAAACTTACGACACAAAAAAATGTATAGCACATTAAAACACACAATTTATGTCATATACATTTTTTTCGTGGAGTTCGTCGTTTTTGTGACATTCCTTATTTTTGGTTTCTGCTACGAAAAACGTATACTTTTCTCATACTGGAACTTGTCAACTCCTATCCATATAAACAAAGGAACTTCATTGACATAGCAACCAGCTTTTGACTATCACTTTAACCTACGGTTGTCCCTTATTTCGCTTCTAATTACAAGGATGCGAGTAATAAGACTATTTCTGCTAATTTGTAGCATAAAGTAAAAAGAAGTATAAGCTTTTTCAGAATTATTTGTTGCAGGGATATGGAGAAAGTCATGTGAATGGTACACATCAGATTTTTTAGTATAATCTATGACATTTTTAATTTGTGTTTTTATAAAAAGTGTACAATAAACAAAAAAGTTTACTCTGGAAACAAGATTCAGCTATCTGATGAATTAAAACAGCTTAGAATCAGGCTTAGCATTTATTATGATATATTTAAACAATCAGGTTCTGAAGGGGCTAAGCAAAGTTATTATCTAAACAGGAAATTCTATAAACAAAAGCTAGAAGAGAATAAAATGATGAAAAATATTAGTCTGATACAGAATTCAAGAAATAAAGGTAAAACTGCTTGGTACCTAATTAATAAATCAAGAAATTGTGGAAATAGTAGACCTGTTATTTCAGTATCTGCCGAGATATTTAACCAATATTTTATAAACTCTGTGGAAACTACTAAATCAAAAATTAATGTATGTAGGACGACACATGATGTTATTTTAAAACATTTTGCAACTGCAAATGCTGTCTTTTTCTGGAAAGTCATTACCACCAATCAAATACTAGAAATTGTATCTAATTTAAAACGTTCTAGAAGTACTGATATTTATGATATGTCAAATAATTTTTAAAGAGGATTATTGATGTAATTCTTTACCCACTTACACATTGCTTTAATCTTTGTTTGCAAGAAGGAATTTTTCCTGACTGCCTGAAAATTGCTAAAGTAATTCCTGTGTATAAAAAAGGAAGTGCATATGAAGCTGCATATTATAGGCCAATACCTCTCGTTCCTCTTATTCGAAACATTTTTGAGCACATTATGCTTGAGCAAATAAATACCTTTTTTCAAAAACTTTGACTTGTTTAACAAAAATCAATATGTTTTTTCTAAAGGTAGAAATACAACTGCAGCAATACAAAGTTTGTTCGATAAAATACATTCTTCATTTGAAAGCGGTGGATATGTATTACCTAATTTTTGTGACTTGAGTAAGGCTTTTGATTCCATTGATCATAATATTTTATTAGAAAAGCTTTCCTATTACGGCATACAAAATACTGAGTTGAATCTCATGAAATCCTATTTATTTGGTAGAAAACAATTGGTTTATGTAAATGGTGAATGTTCATCTATGTCCCCATAGCAAGTGGTGTCCCGCAGGGCCCTTTTGTTGATTTTAATTGCAGTTAATGACTAACGAAACAATATACCCACAGATACCATAATATTTACAGACGATACTACTTTTATATCAAATGGAAATGAATTGAATAATCAATATAAAGCCATAATTGCTAAAGCTTCGGAATGGTTTGAAGCTAATAGTTTATTTTTAAATAAATCCAAAACTATCTCTGTTTTATTCACTTTAAAAAGGATATCAGATGACTTAGCATTACAGTATCCGACAAGTACTAAATTCTTAGGTGTATATATTGATAACCAATTATCGTGGATCACCCATATTGAATATTTAAAAAAGAGACTGTCTAGAATTATATTTATAATTCGTAATTTGAGAGATTCTGTCCCAATTGAATATGTGAGAAATACATATTTTGCTTTCTTTGAATCTGTAATCAGATATGGCCTAATTCTTTGGGGCGGTGCTAACAAAGTAAATGAATTTTTTTGCCTTCAAAAGAAAATTATTAGGATAATTAAAAAAAGGTCCTATATAATCCCATGTAGACCCCTATTTATTAAGTTAGGTATTTTAACTATTTATAATCTTTATATTTTAGATAATTTGGTATATATACATGCTCCTCGTTATAGACATATTTTGAGGATGGATATTCATAGTTATAGTACTAGATACAGGTCCAATGTAAACATTCCATATTATCGACTAACAAAATCTCAGAATAGGTATGAGTACTTAGGCATAACAACTTGCCTGACAGTGTTAAACGTTTAAACATGTAGAATTTTAAGTCCAGGATATATACATGGTTAGTGAAACTTCGTTTTTATTCTATACATGAATATTTTAATGATAAATTTTGTAATCTTGTTTTGTAATTTATAATGACAAGGTATGTACCGCTTTCAACAGACGTTGTCAATGCCTGTATAGTGCTTTTAGACAAAATAAAAATGAAATGAAAATCAAATGACGCTCTTTAACTGCTGTGGTTTTTAGCGTCCCATTCTATATTGGCGTGACGGTCCGCTTAATTTTTCTCAGAAGCCTATTTATAGGCTTGAGGTTCTTTTACTTGCCGTAAATCTACGACACGAGACCAACGGCTTTACTTCTCTTCCGAAGTAAGCTATGCTAAAAAATTTTATTCTCGATAAAAACCATCGACCTACGCCGGGTTTGGACCCGCGACCTTGGGTATACAAAATCTGGGAGCAAAGACACACATTAGCCATTGGATATATGGTGCAATGGTTGTGCGCTATTGTGGGAAACAGTAAAAAGACTACTGCAGCATGTAAGTATACAGAGCTGCAGTGATTAACATGTCTCGAGCCTTCAGAAGCACTCAAATAATTGCATTTGAGACTCTGCTGGGAATCACTCCCATGGACACTTAAAGGTTACTGCCCACCACTTAGAGCAAACAGAGAACCGGAGAAGCAGATGTTCGACAACCGGACACACCTCTGTCATAAATTCTACCTAATCAATACTTAATACTCCTCCCTCCCTTCATTATGGGAACTCTCGGGTCTCGAGAAGGCTGGATGGAAGAAACTACGCTTGATAGAGGAAGTGACCAACTTGTGTGGCTCACAGAGGGATAACGTATAGGTATGTAATCAAGTGATGGTATATATCATCATACAGATAGTATATATAAGCCTTGGAAAACATTGTACAGTTTTTCAGGAAATATTTGGCAATCTTAACTATGCTCTAAGAGGACTTGAGAAAGCTCGCCTGATAAAATTCTTATTCTCACAGATACTTACTCTCTCTGCAGATCAGGCAAACCCAAAAGCTCTGATTGCCCTGTTATCTCACAACAGGCTCCAAATATGGTGAATGCCGGGGCATCAGGGCGTTTTTTTTTTTTTTTTTTTGGAAATGAAAAATATGATATACTGTTAAAGTGACACTGAGATTTTCCTGTGTTTTCCCTGAGGCAGTGGTAGAAATCACATCACGTTCTGCCTAAACTTCGGTAAAAGCAATGATTAGAGGAAAAGCTCAACTCAGGTGGCAAACCTATTCCGGGTAAAGGCAAGTCAGGAAACTGATATATCCATGCAACGGACTGGATACATCAGGGGTAAGAAAAATAGTTGCACTCATTTCTGAACATGTTCATTGTAGGAAAACCTACTAAATTAGGATTTTACGAATATTAATTAACCTAAAGAATTTGCAAAAAAGAATATGAGGAAACTGCCTCACTTATCCCTTTTGACTGCCCATTTCTGACAAGAAAGATATTTGCTCTTTCTATAAACAGAGAAGGCCTAGGAAAGGCTGTTGACATTGGAACCAAAATAGGCAACAGTTCAGAGAACAGATTTTGGAAATCAGTCAACTCATCCTTCCCAAGGGGTTGTACAATAAGTCTTTTAGGTTGACGTGCGGCAGGTCAATAAACTCCAACAAAACATGGTATCTGATCTAAAGCATATAAAAGATTATAGCATTTATACATCTGTGTGTGTTTGTCAGTAGGCGTCCCTTTTCAAGTTATTCCCATGTATATTCGGAAATTTTTTCCATAAAGTCGATTTTTCTAAAATAAAATGTATATAATTATATTATCCTAATGTATTTGTCTATAAACTTCAATTTTGCTAAAATAAAACACTCCTGATGCATTTATATGAACTCACTTGCCTAAACAATCCTCCTCATATTCTTATTTACTGTATGAGTAAGGATGGAATATCGCCTTAGGAAATTGTTTGTAAAACCTTAACTGTTGGTAGGGTGAATTGTTTAAAGAAGTTGAAAGCTGGGAAATACCGGTTTGATATGTAATTACAGTAATACGAGTTCATATATACATGCACTCTCACTCACTAATCCTAAGACTACCTCATGATAAATCTAGAACCCATAAGACCCGTGTTTTGCTGCGTCTCATCGCGGCCTAACGGACTTCGCTCACGTCATTATTCTTTTGCAAGCATACACAAGGTACACATCACATCCATCAATACCAAAAAACTCAAAATATGAGAGTTGTTCTTGGCCATAGATTACCCTTTCCTGGTGTACTTAACACCAATGAAGAGCAACTAATTTTTATTTCACTTTGGGAAAATGTGTATTTTTACTGGTTTTAAGAAATATGTGCTTATGAATGCTTTTATTATAAAATTAAATTGAGAAAAACTATTATTTAGTACATTCTAACCTAAGAAAGTTGTTATTAGGAACGATGCTTTTAGAATAAATAGAAGTGAGTCACTTTTCGTTGGGAAACCCTTACGGTTCGAGCAGTAATGGAAAGTCCATTGTAACGAACATCAGTATATGATAAACTCAGATCTTGCTGATAAAATATAATATATTTCATCCCTTAGTTACCCTAAAGGGGATGACTCAATACGACGAAATATAAAAATGGGAAATATTTCCCTTAAATTATGTATTTATCGTGTATTATAAAACAAAGTTCATAAACAAAGTATCTGCCGGAATTTATTAGCTCGGAGTTTCGATTGGGTGAACAGTCAAGAAGTTAAACTGATGATTCGTTATCCACTCTGTATGTAAACCGCTAACTGGTAGGAAGCATATAGCTAGATAGCATAAAGAAGATTTAGGGAACGTATAAAATTTAACTAATGTTTCAGCATTTATTAACATCTGAAAAGGCAGTTTTACCACAACTAAGCTGTATACAACATTCTATAAAAATCTGATGTGTACCATTCACATGACTTTCTCCATATCCCTGCAACAAATTATTCTTAAAAAGCTTATACTTTTATTTACTTTATGCTAATCAGAAAAAAATGGCAGAAATAGTCTAATTACTCGCTTCCTTGTAAGTAGAAGCGAAATAAGGGACAACTGTAGGTTAAAGTGATAGTCAAAAGCTAGTTGCTATGTCAATGAAGTTCCTTTGTGTATATGGATAGGAGTTGACAACTTCCTGTATGAGAAAAGTATACGTTTTTCATAGCAGAAACCAAAAATAAAGAATGTCACAAAAAACGACGAACTCCACGAAAAAATGTATAAAACATAAATTGTGTGTTTTAATGTGCTCTACATTTTTTGTGTAGCAAGTTCTTGTCCATCTCTTACGGTTTACCAGTTATTCAAAATTTAGTAAAATTCATCCTGAATAAACTACTCTTCAGAGGCTATTTCCAGAAAATTCAAGATATATATTTTATTTGTCAGGTAAATATGTTTAATATACGAAATTTTAATCAAAATCGTTAGAGCCATTTTTGAGAAAATCAAAATTTTCGAAAAAAGTTCCATGTAAAGGGTAGTTGGGGGCGGAGGGATTTTTCTCAAAATCTTCGTGTCGCATCCCTGGAAGATACTAAATTTTAATACCAAGTTTGGTATTTTACCGACTTTTCGTTTTTGAGTTATCGTGTTCACAGTCACACGGACACACGGACACACACACACACACACACGAACCTTTTTGTGAAAATGTTTTTTTTTTTTTTTGTGGATATTGGGGACCCTAAAACATATATTTCCGGTGAAATCTCGGTATCGAATTTTTTGGATGGAGTGCAATACTTTCTCTATACACTATGTACATAGTGCGTATGGAGAAAGTAAAAATTGTCGAGTTGAATACGAAGAGAAAGACTGGGAGAGAGAGAGAGAGAGAGAGAGAGAGAGAGAGAGAGAGAGAGAGAGAGAGAAAGAGATACGGTCACAGGCAAGGGCTTTTGTTTCTCACGATGAATGACAAAATTATTGAATTAAAAAGTAAAAGTTGTGAATGCATTTTACGTAACCTTGAAATTAAGTATAGGCACATTTATTTTCACGAATTTTTATAATTTTACATATTTTAGAGAATATGTTTTTAGGATAAACAGGGAATATCCTGTTTTTAATTTTCATACAAAATTTGTGTCTGTATCGGGTTACAAAAGTAACACATTAATTCATTATTTACATCTTCTTACCATGGAGTTAGTAATTGTGAAACATTGATCACAATTTTTACCAAAAAATGTTAGCAGTTACAATATTTACAATATAATAAGATAAGGTATCAAGCAAAAATGTCTTTTTCTGAAAATTTCAGATTCGTAATAGATCCAATATTAGAATTTCAATTTAAAGAAAAACTTATAGTTCACCTTATTTTATCCCGAATTAATTCGATAAGGGCCATATGTAAAATATTAGAGAGTGATCACTTTAGAAATAGAATGATCGAATTTAGAGAACGCAAGGATCCAAATGAAATGAGATACAGAAGTAAACAATTTAAAAGTTTGCTACCGCGTAGCTTGATCTAAACTAGACTCCATTATGGCAAAATATACTGATAATATAACAGTAAAACTTTTAGATCATTTCTTCGTGCCTTTAAGGCTGGTTACTATAGCAAGCATCGATGATTTAAATAATACAATGGTAGCATGTAACAAACTAAATGCATTTTAAACTAGTTTAATTAATTCTGATTTGTTTGTTACAAAGAACCTTTAGCCCTTCTTGAGCAGTTAAGCCACGGTGCTAACAGTAACAAATTATATGTAGCAAGATCATTCTTGGCATCGAAAGTAAAGTTGCATTTTATCAGGTTTTGTGTGTAAAGTCCTTTCATGTCTTCGACTGCCGACGTCAAATGCTGACAATGTTATGTCTTATTTGCAACAGACAAAAGGACAACTATGACAAAATGTCATCACTTGCTGTATATTGTAGTTTGGTGATGTTGGCATGTGATATTTGATTCTACACTTTCATTTAAAATAACATGCTTTTTTTTAATTTGAAAATAAATGTTACCTGCGAAATTTAATTTCAGTTATACCATTATTGGTTATTTCTGCCTGAAAATTGTCACGAAATTAATGCAAAATATTCAACATAAAAATCATCAATTTACATTACAATGCGAACATTTAAAATAATTATCATCAGAAAAAGCTTGCCTCTGGAGATAGAGAAAGAGAAGAGAAAAATCTCCGTTTATAATGTAATAGTACGAGCAGAATAGTTTTTCAGCAACTAAATTTGCTATCATAATGTATTTACTGTTATTTGAGCAAAATCGTATGGAATTTCATGCATCAATTTTTTTATATTATTCATGTGTTTCTTTTTGGGTTAATGCAATACAGATGGTGGGCTGTAAAAAAGCACCTTACTAACGCTTAAAGCGCCTAAATACAAGGTAACTTCAGTTTATATAGTTTTATATCCATTTATGTAAGGAAGATCTACCTCTATATCTTATTTATTGTCAATTACTATATACCTAACTTTGGGTAAATAGCTTAAGTAGAGAACCCAAAATGTCAGGCAAGTGTAACTCTAAAGGCGGCGCTTAGTTGAATTGTTATAATTTGACTAAATGTAGAACGGATTAAGAAACGCAGCATACCCAGCATTTTCCGAAGGAAGAAATAAATCAATAAGTAAATAAATAAATAATTCAAGACGAATGAACGATCAAAATTCGATGCTTTCAACCCACATAATCGCTTCACACCTCTGCAAAAATTTGCAAACGCTTATACTTCTATAAATATTTGTAGAAATCCTTATATTGCGTGTGTTATTGCAGGTACAAAACCATTAATGTAGTATACTAAGCTTTAGCAGATAGCCAAGTCTTTTCAGTGCGGGCCGCACTGTGTTTGCTTGAAATTGCAATCTATTTGCAAGGCCGAGAGAGAAGAAATAACGATTTCCCATTTGAGAAAAATATAAGTATGTTAACATTAATGTTTAACTCCACAAGCAAATGCACTTGTCATAAATATTATACTTTAACGAGATCTGCAATTTTGTGCTGTAACATTTTCTCTTCGATTTATCAATTTGAAAAATCATTCAGAATGTAAAGGCTATTACTAGAGAATTAAATATATGCCTTTCACTTGTCTTGAGAGTGTCTTGAAGTTATGCAATGCTTATCAAAATCGTTTCAGCCATTTCTGAAAAAAAATAAAAGAATTCGAAAAGCTTTCCATGTAAAAGATAGTTTTGGTTTTCTTCTGAGAATCTTTTTGTTACATTCTAGGAAGATAATGAACGTAAATACCAGGCTTGGTTTTTAATTGACTTTTCGATTTTGAACTATGCTGTTCTCTCTCTCACACACACCCACACCCACACTCACACTGCTTTCTGAATCGGCGGCTGTTACAGAGCAATTGCATTACGTTTGGTGTCTTGTCCCAGTTTGTATCTGTATTGAAATGTAAATGCTGCAGAAGAATGCAAATGTCGATGGTATGCGCTGGTGTCATGTTTGTAAACAACTTGTTTCCATTGGCTCAGGGAACCTGCTGTAGACAAGACTAATGCCTTATTTAATTCGTTGCCCTCAAGTGTGTATACTGCTTGGTTCTTTCTAGGGTTTTATTTTACCGGTAGAATTAGTTGTGTGTAAACTATGATACACATGAGTATGAATAGGTTTACTGAGGAGCTGGCCAATATGCACCTCATGTATGGGCTCACTGAAAGCAATGGATGATCGCAAAACGCTGTAACGCTTAGCTTTTCCCGCAACGACAGCAAGCACATCACAGTACCTTTGCATCTGTACATAGGCGACTACGAGAAACTGGATCCTTTTGTGTTACAATGGAAAATAGTGGTCGTCAGAGATATGCCAGATCACCCAATCCGGTAGAGAATGTGTTACCCGCAATTGATGACAATCCTGCTTCTAGTAGTCGGTGCGTTGTACGAGCTATGAATCAGCAAATCAACTATTTTGAGAATCGTACATGAACTATTATTGCACCCGTATCATCCACAGAAGTTTCAGTCATTGAGTCAGCGGACTTCCCATCTGAAATGAAATTTGAAAATTGGTTTCTATAGCAATGTGCAAAAAACCACAATGTTTCTGCTTTGGTAGTGTTAACATACAATGATACATTTTCAACAGTGATAAAGGCACACGCACTGGTGTGCCGATTCTATCAAAAGCAGTTTGCTGCGAATGGAAGAGGTGGTATTGTCAACGATTTTGTGATTGGTCCTCGCGTACTTCCTGATGCACTGAATAGAGTCGTGTACAGAGCGTTCCTTCAACATGTCCTCCCACAGTTTTTATAGGATGTACCGCTGAGAATTCGTCAGCCGATGTTTCAGTATGACAAGGAGCCAGTACATTTTGCTTTCGATGTTGGAGCTCCATTGATGTACAGTGTGGGCGAGAGTAAATTGCTCGCAGATGCCCTGTTCCACGGTCAGCTCAGTCAGCAGACATAGCTTTTTGTGGGGACCTGTGAAGAACATAATTTACGAGACTCCGGTCGATACTCGCATGGAGATTGTTGCTAGGATTATCGAAGCTGCGAAAGAATTACGTCAATCTCCTGGACTACTCGAGCGTGTAAGAAGTCAACGCGAAGCCACTACACACTCAGCCATGAACATGGTGGTCGATATTTTGAACAGTATTTCTAAGGGAACGGTTCTGCTTTTTTAACGTACTGCACTGTACACTGGCAGGTAAGACCGACTGACTACCTTGTGACAAAATTGCACATCTTTCTTCCGCGGGTTGTTCCATTTCTCTGTAATGTATATGTTTGGTTAATGAATATTAAATGTTTCTTTACTGTTGAGAAGGTAAAGGAAACGGGTGGCTGAGGTAACAAATCAAATAAATTATAGTTACATTATTACTATGCAAAGAGCCGACGGAGACGTGGGTCCCGTCTGCCAAAATACTCAGAAGTTTTCGGTGGAGATCGGATTTACTATGTATACGTTTACGTGAAGAAAATTGATTATATTGAATTATTGGAATAGTCTGCGAAGTTTTGTTTGTTGGAAAATAAATTTTGTTAGCGGTAGTCTATAATGAACAAACCAAACATAATATACAGAAACATATATAAGACTCACAATTTATTTTAAACAATGATTTATGTAATCCGTTGTTATTGGTTTGAATGCTTAAATACGTTCTGCATTTTAAAGTGGCCATCTCTTAGTCGTTTCTTGTAATGACATGGAAAGTGTATGGAATTTTAATCTCAGAATGCGACTATCGCTTTAATTTCCCGTAGCAACTTCTTAACTGTAACGAAATGCGTCTTGAAGCTGTTCTGCAAATGGTTATCTCGATTAATAGTCTCTAAGCAAGAAATAGAATTTTACAAAAATAGATTCTAGAAGGTACAAGAGTAGGTACAAATAGAAGTGTGAAGCACAAGATCTCTTTTTTATAAACTGTATGTATATTGTACGGCGTCTACGTGCAAAATAAAAGGTTGATAAAATAGTAAACCACAGCATAATCATAAGTGCTTTAAATGCGGATTTGTTGGAGAACTGTAAGTTACAATCTTTTGAAGTGAATAAGAACATTATGGTTTGGTGCGCCCTGCACTGTATGTTGTATGGTAACAACTTTGTTTTTTAAATCCATATTTTCAACAATTTGTAAACTGTCCTGAGGGTTTTGAATCGTACTGTGCGATTTGCACCGACAGCTTGCTACTCCAAATATGTATTTTTAAATCTTCTCGCAGCCGGAAGAGAGTGCTAAAATAATGCAGAACGAACCATGGGGAATACTGCGTGAAAAGAAAGAAGTGTAATACGTAGTGGAGAGAAGGGAAGCGTGAGAAGGCAGATAAAAAAGAGGGGAACGATGCGGCGCTCTAAATTCGACCTGCATACTAATTCCTAAACTACTCCATGTTCTAGCATCCCGTTTCCCGGATCTTCTTGATTCTAGTATATTTGCTCCTTCTGTGAAGAGCAATTTCTTGCACAATGAAACGTTATCATTTATAAAGGAAATCGACGGGACCTGACATTGATATTCTGAGTATATTCGCAGAAGTTACAAGGACAGAAAAACTTAAATGGCAAAGAAAAGATTGCCTCAGAAGTTAACAGTTTTATGGTGCCACGCGCAGCCACTAAAGAAAGTAGGAGCGGATACCAAAATATACATTTTTAGGTTCATAAACTTGACAACTTACGCTTCAAACCCTTGAAACCGATGAAGAGCATGGAATCGTGGGTTCGAGTCCCGCCTTGGGCATGGGTGTTTGTATGTTTATAAAATATGTATATGTGTGTATGTGTGTGTATTGGAAGAAAACAGCAAAAGGGAGATTAAACACAATCCAGACCAGACTCCGGAACTCTATTTTATTAAAAAAAAAAAAAAAAAAAGAGCGTATAGAGTCATTCTTTAATCTGCGTGCATTGCATATCTTTATTAATACTTCTTTCTAACTTTGATTTTTGGAAAAGCGCATACAAAATGCAAAGAGAGTACAACAGCGTATTTTTCCTTGCAACCTTTTCTTCCGATTACATTACGAAGTTATTCCTAAATTACGGGAACTAGATTAACTTTTACGGTGGTTTTTGATTCCTTAAATATTTCTTTTATGTATTTTGATGAAAATAAGCACAGTAAGCCCTCAATCCTGCCAATGTTGATACTGCAACTCATGAGCTTTTAAGTCAGAGACAATTCAAGATAACCTAAATATTGAATGGGATGTAGATGCATGCCTTATAAGCTCATTTTATGATCGTCTGTGCATAAATTTGGTAATTATGATCTGGTAGTTGCATATTTATGGACCTCATTAAGTGTAGATACCTCCTCATTCAATCCAAGACCAAATAGTGCAAGTTTACGCAAAATAAAAATGTCGGACACGAGTGACTGTGAGAGGCAATATACAGAAAATCTAAATGCATAACCTCATTTTCAGAAAATGCACTTCTGGTGTCCTTCGAAGAACAGTCCTAAAGCTTAGATACATGGTGGAACATAAATAGTTGAATGAAATGTGACTGGAGTGGATATTAAGATGCTCGTATGAAAATTATGAAATGAGTGACGGTAGTTTCATTAGTTACTGCCACTGTACTTTCGTTGGCGGTGCCATTAGTTGCTTTCTCAACGGAGGGTATTCTCCGTGTACACTAGAGGACTGCTGGATTGAACTGATCCCTCACCACCTTCCTTTGATAAATCTAGCAATGGGACGGGGATTAGAGCCAGAAGCGTTAGTATTTCTGTGTATCTCAGTAGCCCATCTGTCTGCGGCCAGCAAGTCTCCTACGATTTCTTGACTTCATCAATTCTTTCTGAGGGTTTGTAGTCGTAATAGATTTCTTGTAGGTCGCGGTGCGCGAGGATTCCCCCTCCACTGAATAACTTGCTCCCTTTGGTTTTGTCTTAAAGCACAGAATGATCAAAATTTTGCCAATGGAAAAGTGGAATTTACCGTAGGTTATTTTCTGTTTAAGCTTTTCACTATGCTGAACTGAAAACACAAATGGGCAAGCTGTACAATGTGAGTATGAAAATATTTCTTTCGTTAAAGTTGACTTTCGCAGTTTACTCAAAGGATAACACCTGAAATGAGAATTTTCTTAAGGGAACATAAAGGTACTCTTTCTTTTTAGCTATTTTAGTAAAAAAATGCCGTTTTTTTGGATTTTCGTGCAAGAATTCACCGTACTTTAAAGTACATATTTGTAATGTTAAAGCCGATTTTCTCAAGTTAAGCTTTTTCGTAATTTCTCGTAATAAAATAGATCTTCTCCCACAAAAATACTGCTACAGGTCTGAAAATGTTCCCCAACGTATTTAAAATGTATGCAATAAGTTTATTTATTCAAATTTTGATATATATAGTTTGGCGTTTTTAAAACAATTAATTTATGATAGTCTGCTTTTCCTCAGTTTTATCACATTGTGCTATAACATTTAGAGAAAGCCTATCAAGCATGGGAAAATTCAAATCAAACATTTTTCTACAAATATATTAAGAAACATAGTTTTTAAAAATGACACTTTAGGTACGATATCTTTCGGAGAAGATTAAATTTGCATTTTTCTAATAAACTAATAGATCCAGAATGACGTTAACTATTGTGCTGAGACCTGGTGTATATACCTTGTTACTAGTAATACCTGCGCAAAAAATAAAATATTAAATCTGATACTTTATAAAATGTCTTCTACCACTTTGGTGTCACCTTGAGGTGAAAGAAAACATCTTCGAAATTTCACTGAACAAAGAAATAAAATCCCTTAGGTTTTAATGGCTTTTGTGATAGAATTCAAATTCATCACAAACTTTCTATTATGATATTAAAACTCAACTGGGAGCTAAAGGTGCTGTAACGTTTGCGAGAAGAAATGTATTGAAGTTTGTGAACAAACATATACAATGAAATTAACAACTCAGATCAGTTTAATCTTCACGCATCCTTTGGTTGGTTTAATCTGACATTATCTCTTATGTGATTTCACGAATATTAATTCTCTACCACAACACTTTCTGAATTGCTCTCAACTTCTGCTATTCATCATTCCTATCCAGAATAATTCCTAGCTCCCTTTCGACCGCACCCTCCAAGGAGTGAAACTAACTACTTAGTTGATTGCGTCATTAGCGGAGTGATTGGCAGGAAGTTTCAAAATTTCTCATTTCTATAGAGTTCGTTGTAACAGATTTTTTTCTGGGATGTTCTGGGAATCATAAAATAGGCTTCTGTAAAATTAAACAATAAGAAATTAAGGTGCCCAAATATTTTTACATTTCTAAGAGCTCTGTAACTTTATTTCCTGTATTTTAAACACAAATGCAAAATAACCATTCCATCACAGTGTTACCGGAATCCCTTTAGCGTGCAGGTAAGTCCATGGTCATATTTTACGTGGGCTGAATTAGTGCTTTATCAAAATATATTACATATGTAGCGAATAATCTAAACTAGATTCTCTTCGATATTGAAACCTTGGTGAATAAATTAAATTGATTAAATATAATAATCGACTAGAAGTTTCATCAAAATTTCTCGGTCATACAAACATGGTTGTAATAGACATTTAGTTAGCTCGACCCACATTTGGAATACCTTCTAAGTGTAATAACTCTAATTATTCCACAAGTAAACAATGAACTATTGTACCCGAATATATATCTTTTTAAAGCTAGACATGTCTTAATGGAATTAAACATTTCAAATGCCGTAACCTTGAGTGTCATTTTAATCATTTGTAAATCAACATTTATAAGCTAACGAAAATATTAAGAATATTATTTTTTTTCAAAACACATTATGCTTTATTTTAAGTGAGATTTTATGTTTAAATCCGAGTATTATGTAAGCCAGATATGGTCCGTGCAAACCTACAAATACTACACTGAAATTATTATTAATAATAATAGTAATAATAATAAAGTAATAATAATAATAATAATAATAATAATAATAATAATAATTACTTCGCCTCAGCTGTAAACTATAAATCCCAATAAATTATTATTGTTGTATTATTCGTCTTCTTCTTCTAAGAGATAGTAAAATATTTTAAAAAGTAGTTCACTATTTGGAAAAATTGAAATTGAAATTTGGTTCTCTTTGAATGACCAGGAGTTAAACAAAAAGACAGATGAGTAAACAGGAATATCTAGGAAGGAATTAAGGGAGTTGCATATATAATGTCAAATATGGAGAAAAGTGGAAAAATTGCTATAAGAAATTCTTTTTTAATTTACATAGACTGCCCCGTTTTATAGATTAAACTCGTGCTTATTTACGGAGATGTCAATATAAAATAATAACTGTTTTTATTATTATTATTATTATTATTATTATTATTATTATTATTATATTTCATGTCTGCGTTAGAAATACGGCGTCTATTACTCCTTTATACTCCACAGAACTATAAAATGTTCAATATGTGCATTATCTACAGGGACATTTTCCCCCATTGGTGTTTTTCTTTTAATACTCAGAATTCTTAATATGTCTCATATGTGTGTGTGTGTTTATGTACACATATATAACGCAGTATTTGTAACGGGAGATATTATTTTGACCAAAGGTACAGATTGAAACACACTTTGCTAGAATTTAAAGATGCATTAGAGGATAATTTATTTAGATTGTAATAAGATAGGGTTCTCTATATTAACCGGTACCGGTCTCAACCCATCCAAAAGGCGGCAGACAGAATATTCCCAACTGGCATTGCGGTACTAGAAAAATAAATTAACAGAAGTGTACAACAATTAGTTGAAACCCCAACCCAACACAAAACCACGGATCTAAAGTATGAGTTAAATTTTCGGAGCAGTAGTTTAATGGTGAGCAAAATCCATTCAGAGAACATTTGATAGTGTAATACCTCATTGAGATGCTTACCAAGCGGGAGACCTGGATTCTATTCCCAGTACCGTGTGGGGATTTTTCCCCCGTTGGGAGACCTGGTGCGGGGTGCACTCAACCTCGTGAGGTCCCTGGGGTGCCAATTGAAAAGCTACTAGATAGAGCGGCTCCAGGTCATGAGGACCGCATTAAACGGCCGGGTGGGAGGGGCGCTCGAGGCGCTGACCCATCCAATACTGCACCCCGTTTATGACGTCTGTCATTGACCGAGATGAGGGACGCAGCGGCCGGGCGGTAGGCCAAGGTTCCTTGTGAGCTGTCGTGCCATGGAGTTACTATTTTAAATCAATGAGAATATGGATATTTAATGCATGCTGCTTATTATACTGCATAACAATTTAAAAGTGTAAACTATGATATGCACTTTAGTGACTGTACCCATTCGATATCTTATAAACAGAGGTTTTCAGAGTGTCTTCACTGCTGAGTTTTTTTTTAATTTTAAAATTTTATGACATGAATGCTGTCGCGCCATAATAACAGTCCATATGCTAATGTGCTGAGAGCGCTCTTTCCGTAAAAAGCTATTCAGTTACAATTTTCTAAATAGCCACTATAAGTGTAGTTGTCAAACAAATATGACTGACGGCATTGCTCATATTTATAAACACGAAAATTATAAAATATCATAAATAAATTATTCCTATTGTATAATAAAGTAATAGCCTGAAAAATTAATTTTTGAATTGGTTAACACCAATACATAGCAAAAAGGCATGACAGTGGTGATATGAAATGGAATTAAATGACAATTGTAAAAGGAAATTAGATAAAGCCTAAGTTTATGGTACATCCCCGGATTTGCTGCTTACGAGAGGTGAGGAAAATCCAGGAAAACCTCAGTCGGTGAAGTCGGTCGTAATGGTTATTGAATCGAACATCCCGTTTACGAGATCACGCCTTGACTACCTCGGCTACCCGTGTCGGTAAACTTAATAAGACAAAAAAAAAAACATATATTGAAGAGAAAGATCTTAGCAGAGCTGATATTAATAACAGATAGTTTTACTGTCAAGCAAGTAGCTGAACAAACAACTTCGTCTGGTAGCTTGGTTGGTTAGGCACTGGCCTTCTTATCTCAAGCTCATGGGTTCAAACTCGGTCCATAACAATGATGTGTCTTATTACAGTAGATTTACTGGCGTGTTGAGCTCCTGAGGGACGAAATTCCGGCACACAGGCGTCGCTGTAATCATCCTGGCAATAGACAGTGTGGTTAACAAACAAATACTTTTATTTTAAAAGAAACAACAAGCAAACAAAATTGTTGTAGCTGAAATGACATTTCTGAGTTGCGAAGAGCATTAAAACTATAGAGATTGTCAATACCCAGCAGTGTCAATAGGAAATAAGAACTAAACATGTCAAAAGAAATATTCCTAGTAAAATAAGAAAATATAGCGTACCTAAGAGGAATATTGAGATTAGGGTGCAAACCTTAAGTGGTTGCATATCTAAAAACTGAAAGCGAAGAACAGCAATAAACAATAACTGCTTTAAACTAAGATTTAAGCTATTTGTATTTAAATACACACTCCAAGTGTATGCAGTTGTGCTTATATTCTATGTCGTTCCCAAAGGGTATTTAGATTAGATCCAGAATTATATTATAAATCCAATTTTGTTTTCAGTGGGCTAGGTAGGATAAAAACTAGGTTATGTTAGGAATGATAGCAACTAAAGTTTGTTATTACAATGAAATAACTGATGGTCCAGTTACTCAGGTAGTTCAGTGGTTAAGAAAACTCCTTTTTAAGTTCAAGGCTCGAAAACCCAGGACAGAAGCCTTATCTCACCATCCTCTACCTCCATCCTCACAGCGCTCCGCGGGTATTGGGCAGCAGCAGTGGGGGTGACGTGTGATCAGCATGTTGAATCCCCAGCAGCCTTTGAAGAGCGTTTCGCTTATCCAGAAACCGCTTGCTTTTCAAGTATATCTTGAGATGGTTCGCAGGATCTACAAGGCGACCGTAACCTGCAAACTCATCCCAGCCCGAAAAATAAAATTCTATGCCTGTTACATTAAGGACATGTATGATTAAAAATTTGAAATTCCAAACTAATAATGATTTTGGAAATTTATACCACATGTGTTATATAGTTCAAATAACTTAAATTACAAATTTATTCCATTTTACTCAAAGGGTTTTGAAAATTATGTCAAATTTATTTTTTGTCACGTCACATAAAAGTTTCCTTGCGACAAAAAATAAATAAATAAATAAATAAATAAAATGTTGGTCTAAATTTTAGCTACAGGTTCACAATACTTCTCTTTTTTGAAATTGCCCTAGGTTTCTGTGTGCCTTCTTTGGTTTTGGCTCCAAACATTTTTAAAGTTATGAATCTGTTTTTTTTTTCATTAAAATATAATTTGTGTGTTTGAAAATTGAAATGATTTGCTTAAATACATCTTATCGTAAAACCTAGCGGAATTTTATTCATAGTATCTCTGTGAGCATACACAGCAAATTTTAATTGCGTAACCAAAAAACTGCTCCCAAAAATTCCATGTCGAGATTTTGTGTGAAATATGTTTTAAAGGTCCTAAATCCAATAGGGAAAGAACCATTATAGAAAATGTTTGCTGTGTGTGTATGACGGGAGGGGGACGGAGGCAGCATAGCTAAAAAACAAGACTGTTAAATACTAAATTTGGCAATTAAGTTTAATATCTTTCAAGAATGCGACGCGAAGATTTCAAAACATTCCCCTTACTGTAAAAAGTACCGTTTACATGGAAACATTTTTGATTATTTTCTTTTTTTCCCAAAAATGGCCTTAAAGATTTTGATTAAAATGCCGCTTATTAAAGATATTTTCAACACAAATAACATTTATATCTTGAATTTTCCCGGGAGTAGTCTCTGAAGATCTCTAAATCTGAAAGCGCTTTGCATAACTGATAAACAATAAGGAACTAGACAAAAACCTACTACACAAAAAGCTTATAGCATGCAAAAAACACAATTTAATTCATATACATTAAGTATTTTCGATATATTCCTTTTTATTCCTCTGTCTTTTTTTTTAACTCCTGGCCATGCAAAGAGTACCAAATTTCAATTGCTTCAAATAGTGGACTCCTTTTTTAAAACATTTGACTATCGCTTTAGTCTACAGAATTACCTTATTTGCCTTCTACATAGAAGTAACTAATATAAATACTTCTACTAATGTTTATCATGATTACCACGATGTAATAAATGAATAATCTTTTGAAACGATAGTTTGTAGAGAAAGTAATGTGAATGTAACATAGGTTTTTTTTTTTAATTTTTGCGGAATATTAATCGACAGGTGTGCCTTAGATAAGTCATCATCGCAGACTATACAGTTGTATACGCGTTTAAACGGCGAGGACCCACACTGAGTTTAAGCACGGTTTAAATGACACAAGGTATATTGGGATAAGGTTCATCCAAATGGGGTGCCCTCTATTAAATATATCTCACGTTTTAGTCAAATTTACCGGTGGTCATTGCTGCCCACGTCCTAAAACTTACAATAAGTGAAACGCCTATATATGACCCCATTATCAAAATCAGAAAAATAAGAACATATCGACGTACCTCAACTGCTGGTAAAACAATTGGCTAAAACGGATTACGAGATACGCATATACCAATAGCTGCTTTACAGATATGCCATGAAATTGGTATTGCAATGCTGGCGCTACTTACGTCTCTTATATTTGATGCACCGTACTTCGTCTATTTACTTGGTACAGTTAAATCTCTAATATAAACGTAAAGTTCGCTTATAATAACATACTAATTTTCAAATTAAAGAGAAGTGTTCACCGCTACGGTGCTATATAGGAGGCATTTAGAAGGCGCGTTAACTACAAATCCAGAGTAGCTGAATGATCATATAACGAAGTATGCTGGTCCCCATGGCCACGCTCGCTAAAGTGCCCAGCTTTGGTACTACGTGGTGCAGGAGATCGTGGGTTCGAGTCAAGACTGGGCATGTGTGTTTGTGAATGTATACATGTATATGCATTTGTCAGAAAACGGTAAACAAAGGAAATTTAGAGGAAAAAGGCGAAAAAAAAATGAAAAAAGGAATACAGCGCCGGAGTCCCAACCAGACTCCGGAACTGTATTTTTTTAAAAGAAGAAAAAAGTACTGTCGATACCTGTGGCCGCACTCGCTAAAGTGACCAGTTTGGTACTTCGTGGTGTATGGGATCGTGGGTTCAAGTCCCGCCTGGGGCATTGGTGTTTGTGTGGTGGTTAAAGTATGTGAATTTTTAGGCAACAAACATACGTTAAAACAACTAGGTCAGCAAAGGAAATAGGAAAAAGGAGAAAAAAAAAGAATACCACTCCGGAGGCCCGACAACATCTGGGACTGTATTTTTTTATTAAAAAAAAAAGTGAAAGCTCCGATAGAAATGCTAGACAGTAAATAGCTAACTCCAGATTTTTATTTATTGTTGGAATTTAGGGATAAATATCTTTATTAGACGTTATTCTATGAGCATTTTTAAATTAGGAGAAAAGAGATTTTCTCTAACATCTGCGGTGATCTGGTTGCACTGTAAATAGACAAAACTTAATGAAGAAAACAAAATTTCATACGCCATCGGAGGTACATTAATTATTTTTATTCTTTTAATGCTTCAGCTCTAAATTGTAAAATTATGCCAAGGCTTGGACCCCAGTTAGACCACTCGCCTCTCACTTATACAGGCCGGAATATATCCCAAATGGCCGCAAGTGAGATTTATGATGGACAAAGTGGCGAATGGGCGGGCTTTCTCCGGCTTCTCCAAGTTTCCCTCGCCATCGTATTCCACCGGTGCTCCATCTTCCTTCCATGTATCACCAGTGGTGCCACAATTAGTGGAAGCGGGCGTTAAACACTAGTTTATAACTTCATATTAAACAGTTCCATTCAAACAACTTTCTCTAGCTGCTCTATATACAAATTATTCTTACAAAAGAATGATTCTTTCATCTACATCATGCTAATCGAGATAAACATAAGCAGAATTGATTTTGTTTCCTAGTAGGTAGAACGGAAACAAGGGAATAGACAAGGCTCAATCGGTAGTCAAATCTTTTAAATGCGGGTCGTTAAGTGTAAGAATTGAGGTAGGGTTCGTTTTGCAAAACCAGCAGTTAAACAAGCGTGAAACGAAAGGTGGCTTGCCGTTTGAGAAAAGCTAGGTACTCTAAATGTGTAGAGAAAAGCGAGCAATATTGGTCAACTCTTAAAAAAAAAAAAAAAATTAAATATGATCTACATTTTTTGGTCAGTAAGTTTTGTCTATTTCTAACCATTTAACAGTTCTGCAAAATTCACCCAGAATAGGTCTTCAGAGAAGATTCAGAATACACATTTTATTTGTGATGTAAATATCTTTATTTTACGGCATTTTAATCAAACTCGCTAGAGCCATTTGTGAGAAAAACAAAATGTTAAAAATATTTTTCACTTGAAGGGTAATTTGTGTGATACACAGACACACAAACACACAACACACCCACACACATGGACTTTTCCTGAAAATGTTTTTTTTTTATTCAGGGGACATCGAATCTTTGGGTGGAATACAATACCAATTTTTGGATGGAATGCAATAACTTCTCCAGCTACTATGTAATTGTATATACATACGTGCTAGAGATAGTAATATACATTTCTCAGTAACAAATTATATAATAAGCCAATTATAGAATAAAATATGATTAACAAATTGACTAAACGTATCAAAACAGCATTTTGTTTTGAATATCTGCGTTGTAGGTGCTGTGAAAGCTATTTGGAAGAAGACAAGATTTTCTAAATTATATTTCATATATACTAGGATATATAAAACCACGGACGATATTTTGAAAGAATTTACACAATAACATAATGCTTCATCTGAATTAACTATTTTCAGACGTTCATCTGGTTACCTTCATTCCCTACGTGACCTCCAATCCATTCTATATGATCGTTCTAATATCTATAGCAATTGGATGACGTTTATATGCAACCTTAACCGCAGAAGGTGGTGCATGAGAATCACAAAATACTCGCACACTATGTGAATTATTCACACTACAATTGCTTTCTGCTTGTAAGACCATGTACACTGGCGAAAATTTAAACTGGCGATGTGCTAATTCAGGGTTTTCATCATAAACTCAAAATAACAATTGACCATAACCTTTTTAGTTTCTTTGTCATTATACGACCGCCCTCAGTATAAGTATGGAATTCATGTTTCTAATTCGTGTTATTGCACAGCGTTCTGTGTATCTAGACTTCAGGAAATGAACAGGAAGTGCTGACTTCATAAGTGTTATCTGTGTTAAAGAGTAGACCGCCCTTTCTAAGTTAATTAATCTCACATATCCCATTTAAGCGAAGGCGCCCAGTTCCAGCCAGAAGTAATACAGCATCAGTAGATACAGTTCCATAGGAATCAAAACGCAAAGATTATCTTTAATTACATAGTCGTATGTAGTATTTGGATAAACTTCATAACTTGTGTAATAAAACATCAAAAATTGAAGCGACATTGCACACAAACACATGGAAGTTTTGTCAAAATGTTTTACAACAAAATACTTCTACAGCTTTCTGCTTTTAGATATATACCAGCCTGTTTACTTTGATGCTTCCTACACCTTGTTTGCAATAATTATTGATAGTGTCGGCTGGTAAAGGGTAAAATGTGTCGGAAGGATCGTGGCTGCAGAAAAAGACACATGTTGGAATGCGCGACGATGATCTTACGGCTTGCAAAGATAAATCAGGTTAGGAGTGGCTGATACACTTGGTATAAATGACACGTACTGTATATCAGATGGCCTAGTATCTGACCTGTGCGGATTCCCTTCGTGCGTTAAAAGAGTTGCAGAAATAAGTTATTTCAAGTTAAACCAGCCAATAGAGAACTGGCGAGAATGACTTGCTTTACCCGATTGCTAATCAGCGGAGACGTAGAGCTTGTCGCGCTCATTGTGAGGGGAACAACAAAGTTGCACAAGTCAAATAGGGGGCAGCTGGTCCACTTGGTATAAAATAGCATGTTATATTTTAATACTATTATATATGAGGTCATAAGGAGCCAGGAGCCAGGAGCAGGAACTAGTCGCCCGAGTGTACTCGGGCGGGGGCAAATCACCACGGTACCTATCCGCTTTTCTTGCGGATTTACCCGTGTGATATAGTAGATGTAGTCTTATGCAAGCGTTTTTGTCAATGTCAAAGTAGTTGGGCAAGGTGTTCCCTCTGTGCAGCCGGCGCGGGCTGGCTTACCTATCTGAGTGGCCACCCACCCAGAGAGGGACCAGGCCCGATGCTGCTTACCTTGGCCAGCCGCTTGCGGGCTGTCAAGGAAAGCAGTGCCGGCTAGCGGGGAGACATGAAGGGATATAGGTACGGGGTGGGGGAAGCCAGTGTTGCAGATCTGGTCGGAGTACGACTGGATGGTCACCCGTCCGAGGCGTGACCATGCCCGATGCTGCTTAACTTGGCGGGTAGAACAATAAAGGGAGAGGCGGCCGGAAAACTACCATCCCAAGGCGTCCTTGGGAAGGCGGTAGCTTACGCGTCTCCTTGGTAGCGTGTGGTCGTAAAGACCGAGAGTGTTCACCTGGGGATTTGGGTGGGATGTTTTATATAGTGTTAAACGCCTACTTTTATTACTATGGCATCACAGGCGATGACACTGCTGATACATGGAATGAAGATGGAGCACCGATAGAATACGATGGTGGGGGACACCAGAGACCCCGGGGAAATCCCGCCCGTGCCGCTTTGTCCATCACAAATCTTACATGCGGTCTCTTGGGATATTCACGGCGCGGCCCCATAAGAGAGACAGAGAGAGAGTGTGTGTACGTGTTTAATGGACATTAAGTTTCTGAACGATCATACTCAGAAAACCTGACCATGTTACCACAAAATATTTATCTGTGCCAGTGGGGAAATAAAATGCTTGTAGTACAAGGAAAAAGCACCATTAAGTTATGAAATATAACACCCCATCAGAGGTAAAGGAAAGAGGACTGTTAAGGTACTTGCAATACAACGCGTGCACTCTTTCATCGCTGTATATAGAGCAGCTCGCAATGGCCAAGAGGAAAAACATAGTGTCACTGATACCACATTTACCAGCGCATCGTGCTTCCGCCGTCACGCCTGCCGAAGAACAAACAGTTCCTGGATGGAATCCCAGGAGCGGATGTCATCGTAAATCGTCGTAATGGTGCTTTGCTGCTGGGGCCCATACATTCATGATTCGTAATTGCAGCACAATTTCGTCCCCTGCGTCCAATGCCACTTTCGCTAGCGTGAATTAAGAGGCTAGGTGCTAGCAGGACTCCTCGTGAAAAGGAAATTCCTGTGGCGGCTCGGAGAATGGAGTTTTAGTGCGGGGAAAATTACATTTAAATGCGGGAACGAATCTCCTTCCTACTGATGGAAAGAGGAATATACAAGTAATCTCAAAGGAATGAGTCCGTTCTCTGCTTTGCAGCAGCTGCACTGCAGACCTAGGGGTAATAAAAGGAAAATAAAAAATAAAAATGGCTGTGAAATTCACTAGAACTCTATTTTCGTTCTTAGGAAAAGAGCAATCACTTCACGCACATGTGGAAATGGAATGGCAACTAGAAAATTCGTATTTGCAACTGAAAATAGACAATGTAATATAGACGTAATATTGAGATACCTTTAGGAGCGAGTTTGCTGGTGATCTTTGGACGAAAAAAATAACTCCCAGTCATCTAATGCAGTACAAAGAAATACATACCAAACTGAAGGAGCTCCGTATCTTATATATTTGGAAACTTTAGGATTGACAAAAACATGGTTACCATGACTACAGAATTGAAGATTGTTTATAGCAGTGTTGAACACCCGGCCTTACTACTCTGCATAAATATCACAGTCGGCGAACACCGATGATACATAAAATGAAATGATTCTTACTAAAGAAAATTTGGGAAACATATGCTTCAGACATAAGTTTAGCGTAGCTCTCCATCATTTACCAGCTATGAAGACATTAGTAAATCTTGAACATCTACGCTATGAAGGATATTCTTGGTGGGATTTGAAACCCAGACCTCGTGATCACGAAGGTAACTACTTCGGCCCTTGCTTGAGATACGCAATAGTTCAATAACTATGTAAGAACTGAAATACTTTGTTTTTAACTTGCTATATAGCCGGAAACTCTTATATCTAGTTGCGAGTATTCGAATATTCAACGGAATAGGTATAATCCATTAGAGATGTGTTTTGAAGTGATGATATTTGTTTTAAAGAACGCATGCTTTCTTTACACGTTACTAGGGAACACTTTGTGGTACTAAAGAGTGAAATTCACTACACATTTAGCTGGATATACAAGTAGCACGTCCTCTATGAATCAGTTTTTGAACATACGAAAAAAACACTAGATAAGGGTTTGCTAGCTTCAATGTCGTGCGCGGACAATGAGTGTACCGCCCCGGACCATTACGACATCATCAAACGATGAAACGCTGTTAACTTGCCATCCCTCAAACGTTAACTAACAGTATGTCAAACGCTTTCTATACATTGCTAGATTATTCCTTATTTCTCTTGTTATTTGTTCCAGTAAAGTGGAGAAAATTGCCTTTTTCACTGAAGTGTTGCTTTTCTTGGCAAGAAATGTAAAAGAAGTACTTTCATTTTGAACCTCTTTTAATTTCCTGCAAGCTCGCAATAAGGTTTACCCGGAGAACTCTGTTCTTCATTACCCTCTTTTTCTTTCTCCGTTACGAGGTAGTTTCCGACTGCTTCCCTCTCAAAGAATTTGTCACCAATCTGCGAATTCCAACACTTGCCTTCTTTGTTGTCATAATTTCGTCTTTCAACCTAACCTGAGGCATATTCGATAGCTGTATAACACCATCCACTTTGTTTTAAATACTCGGCTAAAGTTCTTATGCAAATTCATATTTTGAGACAATACACAAAGACAAAATTTGTTTTCAAATAATAAAAATATATTTTTGGTTCATTTGTTTTAGTATTCTTACTATTTTAATTATTATTTTACTAAAATTGTATAGCGCATTTTTATTATTATTATTATTATCATCATCATTATTGTTATTGTTATTATTATTATTATTATGCATTAGCCAGTTATTGACAGCTTCAAATCAGTATTTAAAATACCCACATATATACCATGTTTTAGCATTGTAGGTTGAAATTCTGTTTTTCAGGTGAGTGCTTTCCAGCTTCTTGTTGCATACAAATACTTCCTATTATGCAGTTTTCTAAACCTTTAGCACTAGTATTTTAATGATGAATCAAAACATTTGATTGGGACTCTTTACATGATAGAAAATAATCAAGTAGGTAAACGTTTTTAAAATTTCTTAATTTAAATTCACCAGACGAATGTGATATTGATATTTGATAGGATTTTAGGAAAAGAAAAAGGACGTTCTGGAAAACTTGAAATAATATTTTAAATATTCTTGAAATTCTAATATGAAATGTTAGATTCGCATATCTACAGATTCATTGGAGAACATTGTAAAAATCTTAGAAATTTTCTTTCTAAAAAGTTATTTCTGAATAACCGTTAAACGGAATTCAACGGGGTAGTCTTATTATATCCTTATGTCCAGATTATTATTTTTGGCTGATGATGGAACATTTGCAGATAACAGTATTTTCACTTTCTCTATCATTTACATATTAGTTAGAGGCGGTACTGCACGCCACTCAATTCGATACCGTGATTTTGCCAGAAATACCCGTTTTCAGCTCCTGCAAATATATATGAAAGAGTTTATATTATGTGCGTGTGACTGTGAACAACATAACTCAAAAACGAAAAGTCGGATGAATACCAAACTTGGTACTTGAGTTCAGCACCTTCCCAGGATACGATAATAAATCATCGTCTATATCCATCCAAAAGTACCTTTAGAAGGAACATTTTATGAAATGTTTGATTTTCTAAAATTTGCACTAACGGTTGATTAAATAGCATATTTTTAAAAAGATTACATTCAAAATAAAATGTAATTATTAAATGATATGGGAGTAGATTGTGAAGTGCTCTCATTTCGTAGGTATATTGTACATTGTTGTATAAGTGGTGAATGTTAAGCGATAGAAGGAAACGTAGTACACAAAAATGTGGACGCCTTTAAAGCACGCAATTTAATTTAAATCACTTTTTTGCAGCATCTGCCTGTGAGACATATTCACATAAAGATTCTGAGCCTCAACCAATCCCGTGTGAACTAACCTCACTAATCCAGAGTTACTAAATAATGCTTAGCGAATACTGAAACAGAGTGTGTTGGTGAACAATGAAAATGGACGTACTGGATGCTCTTATGTATTTACCAAGCCAGGGTGAAGGTTGGATATAGCGGTAAGCACCAACATGAATAAAAATGTCGAGTTCATCGACAGAAAACGACTTATCGAAGGAGAAAGTTTTGCTCTGGAAATTATAAAATAGGCCAGGACTAGGAAAAGAAGCCTGAACAGGCTTTATGAAGGAGACACTGAAAATAGTCAAAATGAATACTGTGCTGTAGCATTTTGATTTTAGGTGAGTCTGGAAAGTTCTGGGCTTTAGTTTTCTGCAGTCTCCAGTAACTTGAATTTGTCTAAAGGTTGGTACAGTTTTCTCCAAAATGTTTGCATCTAGGAAGCTCAAATTATCTGAGCTACTAAAACATCACATGACGTTTAATAAAAGTGGAGACGTTTTGCCATATATTACACACAATTTAGAACGCATGATGTATTCCAAGTTTTGAACTAATTTTTTATAATTATATATTTCACTCTAAAATTATAATTTTGAAAAACTCGATCCACTCATTTGATGAGAACCTTTCTTATCTGTGTTCACCATAAGTTTAACCTCATTAGAACGTATCGTTTTTCAAATAGCTGCGCCTAAGTGATTATCAGCACACCAAAATTCTTTTTTTCTGTCCATCAATGTATATAAATGTCCTAAGTCTTTCTTTATACCCAAAAACTTAACTTTAATAATATATGTTCTACCCCGTGCATTGCACATTCTGCAGTGCAAAAATTAAGATTATGGCTGAATTGTTTTGGTAATATTCTCATTAAAATACTGGCATATTTTTCATGCGTGGATCAGTGTATTTAATGCGATTTGATCTTAAACTATGAAGCCGTGACTTAAGTACTTATGACGTTGAAAGCCACAATATTTTGAGGTCAGCTCGTGATCCAGGCAATTTAATATCTTGTAGCTAAGTTGATAAAAGTAACCGGACAGCGAAGAGGTCTGTGGTTGAGATCCCCACCATGCCTTGAATATTTCTGTCTCACTCTAACCTACACACGCATGCGTGAAAAAATATAACTAACAATAAACATTTGCTTTAATATGAATCAATTTAGTATCATTAATTCAATACAAACATTTATTGCGTTTTATATGCCTTGCTTTTTTCCTTTTTCATTAAACAGTTAAGCTAAATTTCTATTTTTGAGAGTTGCTTGCGCCTTTAGACCTTATACACACTAACATCCTGGTTATTGTTGTATAAGAATCCTGTTTAACTAATACTCTCTTTTTTACATTATCTCACAATTCTATGCCACTTCTAAAGCACCGTTGTTGAATATTCTCCGCAAAATACAATATATTATCTTCTCTTAATTGTTAAAAAGACTTAAATAATTCAGGACGAAAAAACATAATAAAAGCTGTCTGAGAAGCTCTAGCTTTCATATAAAGTTTTTCATAAAATTAATTAGGAAGCAACATATTTTGCATTTCTGACTTCGTGTTCCATTGAAAGCAATGATTAAGTTTTCCATTGGGAGAATATAATAATCTCATAAAGGCTATTGTCTAAATGGAACTTAAAGTATGTTATATCCCGCGGTTCATATCAATAGTTTTTTAGTAAAAATTTAAAATACCTACCAGTAGACCTGACCACTAGCACTGCACTTATTAAAATCCCACCTGTGGTGATCATGAATAGGATTGCCACTCACTGATTTGTAGAAGCGTTCTACTACTTGCCGACAGGTTACGCCAGTCTAAAAAAAACAACAACAAAAAAACAACTGGAAGGTCGCGCAAAACAATGGCAGAAGCTTGGCACTCACAACATCCATTTTGTAGTGTAGGAATTGATTTGATGGGGCTACGGTATTAAATGGAGGCATTTGGGTTTGAGATAATCGAAACTAATGCGCTCTTTTAACCTTGCCTCCTCCACCTGATATGTTTCGGATACAAGACTATTTTGTAATATTTTTCATTCTGAAAGAGGCCAAAGAGTCAGAAAGGTATAGATTAATAAAGTATAAAATGGTACTATTAGGTAAATTTGACTTTTACAAACATCCCTTGCCATAAGTAAAAAGAAATTAAAAGATACTATGGATTCAAAACTTCGACATAGAAGTATCACTTGGCTGTACCACTAGTTTTAATATTTATAAGAAATATTCAGATAATATGCCTAATGGTGTACGCAATGCCAAAATGCGTCGTGGTGCCTGCTTGGACGCTTTTAATATTTAAAGCGTCACTGCAGCACAGACCTCGTGAATTCGTTGCTGTAGTTCCATGTCATTTTCTGATCCGATTTCCTACACTTCGCATCTGACGTTCCGACCAGAAAAAATCCAAAGTGGTCAGGGTCCGCTACGACCTATCCATCATTCGGGATATCAGTCATCAAGATATTTTAAGGCAGTGATGTGGCCCAACCTTGCTGAAGTACTAGCTTAAGGTATTACATTCTTGTAGGTATTCTAGATAAAAATGGTCACTATACATTCCAAATAACACCGACCTGCCAGCCTAGAGGGCATAAAATAGTTGAGAGTAGTATACATAAAAGTTAGCTTTCCTTTATGTTTGCCATACTAGAAACGAATAAGTCAGCACGAGCACGGTAATACAGGTTGTGAGTATTGGCTGTGAATATATTTGCAAACGAACACTCACCACTACAAAGAATCTGCCTGCTAAAGTGTGGATCTGGCTGCAATACAAGTCATTCTTGGGCGACGTTATCCTTGGTGATAATCTCTTCGTAGATTTGTTAATGTACTTTATGTGGAAGACATTTTCTCTCCTTCGGGGTCCTTTGCATTGACATACAGAGCACCCCTAGAGCAACTTTGCCCTAATTATTATTACAATTATACACATTGCAGCTCTGACGATCTTTATCATCATCGTCATCAGAAATATGAATTTTTAAGTAGTTGAGCTCAAGTTATCCACACCCAAATCATTGTGTCAATACAAAGAATAACAAAAACGGCAAAGGGTTACTGATGGGCAGCTGAACACGATCGGACAAGAGTTGTCGGCAAACGACATAAGACAGTGCAAATTAATTTCTTTTATACCCGGTTTAGATTTTTATAGTGTTTAACGCCCGCTTTTATTACTTGTGGTGCCGCCCGTGAAGACATTGATAATACATGGAATGAAAATGGAGCACCGGTGGAATGCGATGGCGGGGAAACCGGAGAATCCTGCGCCGCTTTGTCCACCACAAATGTCGCATGCGGTCGCTTGGGATCTTGTCAATGCATAGGTGAGAGGCAAATGGTCTAACCATTAGGCTAAGGCGCGGCCACCTATAAGTAAGTGGTGATGATAATGATGAGCAAGTTGCTGATGGCGATGTTTGTACTATCACTGTAAGTTACAATGAAGTTCACGTACCTGTGAAACAGTGCATTCAAAGATCTGCAGTTCACTCTGCGCAACCTTAGCAACGCCCCGCATCAGACTCTCTTGACTGTAATGTGCGTTCAATCATCAAATAGTTCTTAGTTCCAGCTATTTTCGCTGGAATACGCTTAAGATGATGCATCTTTGAAATTTTTAAAAATCGAGATATATGAAGGATATTTTATTGCAATGTAAACCAATTATTCTACAGAATAATTGTGACTATTTTGCCATGTATCAAAATTCTAGCTTGCATGTCTATTTAAATTATAATGTTTTTCCCCTAAGCTCAATGTTCTATTAAAACTGAGCCACAAGAATCACTTTTAAAAATATTGTTCTAAAAATGTCAATTTTTACAGCGAATGAGTTTACAAACAGATCCGTTATATTTTTATATTAGCCTTAATTAGTTCAAACATTTTCTACTTTCGTACTCTCCAAAACACTTGATTCTTCAAAATTTAATACTTTATGTCTGAAATTTGAAGCAGAAGTTTAGAATTACTAATATCTTTTCATGGAAAATATATTTTTTAATTTTTCACAAAATTAGTCTAATTTCACTGATGCATCACCTTAAAGCGGATGACGGATGTTTGAAAATTCCTGCACATGCCATATGCGAGGTTCGGCTGGTTAGATTAAAATGGTTATTTGTCGTTCCATCGCCAATTTTGTGACAGAAAGCCTAATGCTGCTGTAACAAACACCACAATATGAGCACGAAATGAACATTAAACCAAGGAAGCTCATTAGAACGGCAGCATTCAGCAGAGCACGCTCTAGCGCTAAGGAACACGTGGCGAGCGGCCTTCTTGTTATCTCCTTGTGGCCTATGTAACCTACCGGCCTCTTTGAAAACAAGTGATTGAACATCCGATTCACAACCACTTAAGTAGAGAGTCACTGGTGCTCCAACTGGTGTACAATAATAATAATAATAATAATAATAATAATAATAATAATAAGTTTTCAAAATTCACTTTTAGCAATAGATTGCCCATCATATACGTTTATATCAAGACTAGCAGAAATTGGTTACAACTCATTATATGGATAAATTTAAGGAACAGTAGTTTATTCATTTTCATCATATGCGTGTATATTATAGCCTGTATAACATAAAAAGCAGCGGAAAATATAATTCTGTCTTTACATAGTGGATATCCCTAAACTATATCAGCAAACCTGCTGCTGAAAATAAATTCCAAATTCCCTTTTTGATTTCACAACAAATGACTGTCTGAATCAATTATCTATTCCTGCCCTGGAAAGCTGGTAAAGGGAGAGGAAGTGTGACTTCTTCACATTCCATTTGGAATTATCAAGACTTGCTCAACATGAAAAGTACAAAAGTGGCGGAACAAACTCAGCGAGTGCCCGAGTACCAAAATATATCTTGCAGTGTTTCTTCCTCAAATGAGGCTTTAGAAACCTTTTCGGAGTGCAGGAGAATGCTGACACCCTTCTCTTGACATTAATTTACCAATGTCAGACTTAATTGTAGACCCAGAGAGCCGCAGTATTGATAGAAGAGTATCATCATTCAAACTTTAGCATGTATCACTCTTAGCAGACTTCAATATAGAAGATAATTGCTCACATGTATACGTGGAACCAAACATTATAACAATACGACAATCTCTCAATTTGGTGTATGAATCGGCTGGCAACATTTAGTAAAGCTGCAAGCCATGTTTCTCTGTTGTTTTAGAGAAGTATTGCACTGTAATTAGTTCTAATGCAATTAGAATGGGGCTTATATTACATTGGAAACATGGGTTATAAAATACTTGATTAAGTGTATTTTAGTTTATTTGTTCAATATTAGCACTTATCATAAGAGGTTAAAACAAATAATAATTATTGTACACATTTATGTATTTTACTATATTCCGCATTGTACATCTTTTTATTCCTTAGGTGTTCATTTTCTCTCAACTATTTGAAGAATGTCAAATATATCCTTACAGTATTTTATCATCAAACCAAAAAAAAAAAAAAAATCGTAGCATTTTATAGTGTACGTAACTTTCATACATAATTTGTGCAGAAAAGCCCAAAGCCAAAACAACAAACAAAAGGTATAAACTGGAGCTTCTTTGTAAAAGTTGAACCCAGACTGTCACAACGACACTAAGCGAATTGCCAAGATATCACTGATTTATATATTGTAGGTTTACTATTAGAACCAGGTGAAGAATTCGATGATACAGCCTCCGTGCGGTTTCTCTATCCAGATACCATGTACTAATAGCATGTAAGTCGCCATTAGAGAGTTCTCTGAAATTATGAGACCACCAGTTGGTTAACAGGGTAAAAAACACGAAACAGTATTGAATGTCATACTGCAGGTTGTCACAGTAGCTCAATGGTTAGAGCAACCACATACACATACTCTTGATATGTGATTAACACATAGTAAAACATATAACCTTGGTAAGGAATTAATACATCACCATTACCAACTTAATAATCTATTGTAGCCGTCTACTAGAGCTATTCGGAGAGCGCCTCGTAATGTCACTTACGTGTTATAGGACATTTAGCACAGCTCTTAAGACATTTGAAGGTTATTAAATGTTACGAGATGATGTTTATGCTACATCAAATGTATATAGTTGACGCTAGAACTGAAGTTGTGTTTTGACTATACCTAAACAATTTTGGATATAGACCTATCAACTAAGAATTCTGTCCTATATTTTACTTAGCATATTATCTACCATTTTATTTTTCATTGATTTTGCTCAGAGGTTGGTGTAAATCTGTATTCTAAATCAAGGTTTATAAACTCTTCTGTAAAACTGCTACAGCTCTAGCAGAAGAGTATCATGTTTCTCTTAAACCGTTTATCCAAATACACGAGTACAAGGGGTGAGTGATTTGCCAGTACAATTACATTAAATTACATTTATATTTACACTTTCCTGTCTCAACGTTTCTTTGTCTAATAAACTGAACAGAATATTCTTTAGAAATTGCATACTGTTTCTTATGTCCTCGAGCGACTAATCAGCTCACCGCATTATTGTGTTTAGATAATTCTAATACCTCCATTTTAAACATTGAGCTACCTAATCACAATATAGAGCAAAGTATTTATTGCTGTAAATCTTGAAGAAATGAACAAGAGCACACAGAAAGGTTCGGTAAAGCTTGTATAAATATGAAAATCAGTGTAAAGGTAATAAAACAGATATAAAACAGATAATATTGATACTTAAGTACTCCCGTTGGTAGGACAACATTTGTTGCTTTATTGAAGAGTTTTAGGCAATGAACATGAATTCTTATTTCCCTTATACGCAACAATTATACATACTTAAACTTTTAATATGTTACAATATCATTTTTATAAGCTACTGACGCAAATTTTTCTCACATTAAAAGATTCAAAATATTGATAGTTTTCAAACGAAAACAGGAATTTTACCTCTCAAAAACTCTTAGATAAACCTTATAATGCTTATTCTCGTTCATTGTGTAGGCACGAGAACATCGGAGGTATATGTACGACAGCTAATGAATTTCTAGTCATATCATCCGCAGTTGATTTAAAAAGCAAACAGGTTTCCTGATTTAATATCCTTTTAATAACAAAGTATGAAAATAAGACTGCTATGGAAACAATGTGGACATACAAATTAATAAAATGTGACTAAAATATACTCTTATTGTTGTCCAATGAAGCATGCAGAGTTAATTAAATGCAGTGATAATCACCTGCACAAGAAGAAGATAAAATGGAAGGTTGTTCTCTAGGAAAACAGATATCAAAACAAATATAAGTTTGCACACGAAACTCATACTGCCTAATATAAACCACCCAAACTTTCTGAAAGTTTGTTCTTCCACGTGCAGAGACAATATTTCTATCAGATTCTACGGAGTGAATTTAAAATAACACTGCAACACATTGCAGAATCCAAACTATTTGCAAGAAAATTTCCATTTCCAGCAGCTGTAACCAACTTTGTAAATTCTGAAAGTACTTGAAAACGACCACGGAAAAACCACTAGCACTTGAATGGAAACGTTTTATGTACCGGGTGGAAGGAAAGCAATTTCATTAATTTATACCAGTTATAGATCCGATTATTTAGAACATATTTTGTATTTTTGGTTTCTTTATATTACCATTTTCTGCTCAGATATTTTAGGTTTTCGAGAATATAAAACGCATATACTGAAAACTAACGACAGAAAATGACCTCTGGTTAGATCTGAGAGTGATAATCTATCTTTCAAAACCTGAAGTAAGTGAGCCCATAAACATATTTCATTGTAGTTTATCGTGTTTGTTTGGATTAAGGGTCTTGTGGAAAACAAATCTCCTTTGCCCCTACCTCCACAGCTCAGATACTTTGTTCTGTTTATATTCTAAACCCAGTTCTCATACGGTCCTATCTTGACTTAAAAGTTATGCGTGTCTCCAAGTGCATTACGTTTACAAAACAGTGTACGGAAAATGGTTAATAATTTCTAAACACTTTATAACGCCACTGAAACTGTTCAGAAGTGAGTAGCTCTACCCGTCTTACAAATAACTAACTAATATTTTCAGAAATTCTAGTGGAATATACCATATAATTTGGAAAAATAGATTTTCTTTTTTTGAAAACGATTGACCACATAACAAAACGGTATTATAACTTTTGATATCAAGATTAAAGCAAATCCAATAACGTGTGATTGTCTTCAAATAAGACAGTGCATGAAGTAGGCAAAACAAAACATATAAAGTATTTTATATTACTTTAAAATATGCTTGACGTTTAACAGCTCCCGTATGCACTCTTTACCATCACATTCAGCATGCCTGATAATTGGACTGAAAATGGCAGCCATCAGAATATTTATACATAGCTTTTGATTTTCTTACAACAATCAATACTAATTAAGCTTTTGTATTGCTGTAGTTTATCATCCTGCATGCGCAATAATTAAAAATTATACTTACATGGATGGTCAAAACACACAAGCAGGATGCGTACAATCCTCAACTTACCTGAAAAAAATAAGAAAACACGTTTTAATAAATGTAATCGATGTTTGAAGGGAAACAAATCCTCTACAACAGCTCCCTTAATCTCTTTATTACAAAGCAAAAGCTTCTAAGCGTAATACAGGCTTTGGAGGCGTACATTTGTTGAATTCTGAACAATTATAAACTAATCCCTTCGCAATGTCTGTTAAAGGGTGCTTTATTCAAGGGGAGTATTCGTTGTTAAATGAGGATTTTTTTTTTTTTTTTTTATCATTTTATAAGCTTCGAAAATCTTGTGCTGAAAGCTGTTTTATTCGATTAGAAATGCATGATGAATTGCGAAACCAGATTAATACATTCTGTGAAACACTGTGGCTCTTTCGCAAGTTATATCTATTAATCTTCCTGTTAAATTGCAAATTTACTAAATTCAGAGCATGGGTCTTCAAATTAGCATATAAAGTGGGTGGCATTCATAAGCTGTTGTGTTTTCAGATAGTACATTTTCACAACCAATACCTAAGAACTCCTGGTCACCTAGAACGTGTCAAGAACGGCCGCGTGGTTGCTGCATCCTTCGCCTCCGTTCACGTGGAATATAATGGACATTATACATATTTATTTCAATTAAAAATACATAGGTTCAAAATTGTACGTCTTTTACTTTTCAGGTTACGATGGCGGATGTATAAAACAACTATTCTCCACTGGAAAAAATATAGAAAAGCTGTACTGGAAAGGAAGAAACAATTAAATTTGTATTTCTGCTAGAGGCACTTGTTCTTAGAAACTTCCATAACTTATAAGCCCACACAGTACGTCACACTTGTGCCACTGCTTATTTCCAATTCTTTTTTAATATAAAATACAGTTCCGGAGGCTTGTCAGAACTCCGGTGCTGTACTCTTTTTACCTATTTTCTCTCTCTCTCTCTCTCTCTCTCTCACTCTCTCTCTCTCCCCAGTTTCCTACATTTATTTAGATGGTCCATTAATTGAACTTTTTCTTTTTACATATACATACACACATATACACATAAACATCCGTGCCCAAGGAGGGACTCAAACCCACGATCCCCTACGCCACGAAGCACCAAAGCGAGACGCTTTAGCGAGCATGGCCATGGAGACCGGAAAATTCGGACCAACGAAAATGTGCATGTTCTTAACCGTAATACGCAGTCTACCGCCATAGGTATGTCAAATAATTATCAGCGAATAAACCCAAATAGACACTACTAATTATTTGCGGAGTATAAGTTTCGTATAGTACTAAATCTACATTTGTCTTTCGCTGGTAAGGTTCATACATGTATATTCAGTAAGAGAGAGAAAAAAAAAAGTTAAAAAACACGGCACTTTGGGTTGAAGTTTGTTTCTAAAGCATTCTGGCTTCATACTATTTGCATTACTAATTTATTAAATTTTTTTATTAGCTTTTACCGTAAAGTAGTAACTGTTGCTCATTTCTAAACGACAACATAACATACTTAATGACGTAGCTGTGCATGGGCATTTTATACATGTTACATTATCACAAATCACCTCTGATATGACGGGCATCTGAATTAAATAATATGAAAAATCTGATGAGTTTCATTCATATGACTTTCTCTAGCTGTTCCACATACAAACCATTCTTACCAAAGTTTAATCCATTATATACAACATCCTAATTGAGATAAACATTAGAATAAATTGTCTTATTACTTGCTTCCATATAAGTATAAGGGAAACGGGGGAATACACTATGCTAAAGCGATAGTCAAATGACTTACAAGCTGGTTGCTATCTGACTTTACGTTTGAGAAAAATTGCAAAGTTTAATTGTCAAACCAATAACAAGGAATACCTCAAAAACGGTCAACTCTACAATAAAAGCATATGAGATAAATGACGAGTTTATCGAGATCTATATTTTTTGTAAATTAATAATGTGACTAAAACATGCCCTTATTGTTGTCCATTGAAGCGTGCGGTGATAATCTCCTGTACAAGGAGCTGTCTTATGGCGAGCAGTGGTGCAAATTGTTCATTTACGTGCATAAATAGTAGCAGTGAAGGGTGTTATAATTGATATGAAATGAAGAGGTGATTCTCATACCTTTTGTAACTAAGGGTTTCGCTACGATTGGTTCATACGGAAACGCTAGATGGAAGTAAATATTTCGGACTTTTAGATGAAGGAGTGAGGAATTATTACGTTTGTCGTTAAACTGAATGATAGTCACGGCATTTGTATGCGATATTTTGCCAACGTCATGTAGACGAAGACAAACGTTTTTCGTCTTTATTTCTGTTTTTATTATTATAAATTATGTTATATTTGTGGCTAAATTCAAAGGAGTATTGTTTTAACGGTACCTCCATAGTGAGAGTAATTTTACCCTTCGGTAGTTAGGGTATATTTTGGGGGCGCTTGAATTTATTTTTCTAACTGATGAACGCTCTTTAACTACTATGATTCCCATTTTATATTGGGCGTAAAAGACTGCTTCGTTAACAGGCTTGAGATTTTTTTAACGGGTCGTAAATATTGCACACGGGTTTTCTAAGGGGAACAATGATTCGGATTTTTACGCACAAAACAAAAATCAATAGTCCTCACCAGGTTTCAGCCCATGACCTTTGTATCTACAGACTAGCACGTTACCCTTAGACCACGAAGAGCAACTATTTATTTTGGTTTAAGTGAATTAGGTACCCTGCTAATCCAGTGGTTGGAATTATGCTGCAGCAATAGAGGAGTAAATGCTGGTGAAAGTTGCGGAAATTTCTCTTTAGCGACATAAATAACTGCGTTCCATCACGGTTACTTGCTAAGCACGTCGGCATGCCAAAAGTCTACAGCTTCTCACCAGTGTATATGAGAATTTTCAATAACAAGATCATTATAAATCACCACTCATTTCAAAGCCTATATAAATACATAGGGCATGATAAAGAAATGAAATTAATTTTCATTTATAGAGTAGCCAAACCAATAAAATGTGTAGCAATTTGACCCAATATTTACATTCAAATTTTTATACTTTCTAAACTTGTTTCACAGAATACAATCAAGTCAAATTTCCTTAAACATGAATTTCTTTAAGGTTGGCAGACCCCTATTCTAAATACGGAGTACACTAATGAAACAAATTAACATTAAAAGCTTCGAGAGAACAATATGACGGAATTTTACAGGATATGAGGAGTTAAAATCTGAGTTAAAGCTTTGCGCTGGAATATTTACCATTCAGTGTAAGAAAACGAAGAAATTTGAAATTGTTTGAATGATGATAATGGAGTAAGTTTAACCCTCAGTGTTTCAAGTTATTTTTACTTACTGTAGAAGGTATGCACATTAATGTACATAGTAGCTAGATAAGGTATTCATTCCCCTCAAAAATTCGATACCAAGATGTCACCGGTAGTACATATTTTAGGGTCCCCTAATAAAACTTCGTATTTAAGCTCAGTACCTTCCTGGGATGTGACAGCCCCCAATACCCTTTACATGGAACATATTTAGAAAATTTTGACTTTCTCACAAATGGCTCTAAGAATATTTATTAAAATACAGCATGTTTAAGATGTTTCCATGAAAAGCAAAATGTGTATCTTGAATTTTCTGGGAATAGCCTCTGAAGATCTCTTCATTCTGGATTACTGTTCTCAAACTGGAAAACGTAACAGATAGACAAAGCTGACTGCAAAAATATTCATCTCGCTAAAACACTCTATTTAAGCCATATACTTTTTTTTTTTTTTTTTTGTAGAGCTAGCCGTTTCTGAGATATTGTTTGTTATTATTTTCAATTTTTAACTACTTAAACTTTTCTCAAACGGGAAGCCACCTTTTCTTTCATCTCTCTTTTGTTTTACTGCTGGCCTTACAAAGAGAACCGAATTTGAATCGTTTCACATAGCGACTAGATTTCAAAAGATTTGACTGTTACTTTAGCGTAGTGTGTCCCCTTATTTCTCCCTTTTACTTACAAGGATGTTAGCAGAATTGGTCTTATCTCAACTATCATGTTATAGATAAAAGAATAATCTTCTATAAGAATAGTTCGTCTCCATGTTCATAATGAAAGCTCTCATGTAGATGTCGTAGCTATCGTTCAGTTTAATTATAGATGAAAATAACTCACCTCCTTCTCTGGAAGTTCAAATTATGTTTTATTGGTTTACTCTTTCATTATATACAATTGTGACGCAACCCTCTTATAGAGGGGTATCCAAAACATCCCTTTCACGCTTCATTTATCATGGATAATGTTATCGTTGACTGTTCAGTTTTGTGTCATGGATTTTTTCGGAATAGTTCACATAACACACCGGCTAGGTGGAATCAAACGGTAGAAAGCCTAAAGAGGTGAAAACACTATTGAAATCTAGAAGAATGGGACAATGTGGAAGCACTTTGATGTACATTTGATATAGTAATGGCTATGGGTACTGTATTATATAACCCTTCTCCTTACGCATACTCTTGGGAGAAAACCTTACAACGCATCGTCCCCAAGCGTCCTTAAGCAACAATAACAACTTTTTTAACTGTAAAACACTTTTTGCTTATTACCTTAAGCTGCTAGATGTCAATGCATATTCATCGGTTCACCAGCAACAAAAAAAATGTACCTAATGATTCTTTTGGATGCAAGCAAACTAACCTTTGTGAGCTAATGGGAGTGCATGTTTTGCTGTTCAAAAGGTAACGTTACCTTTTTCACTTGAATGATTCATATGGTATACATGTATATAAAGGAAGAATTCAATGATTGGATGTGTAGTTAGGGAGAGTTTTACAAATCAAACAGAGCTGCAGAGTGGAGCAGCTTTTCAATTTCCAATTGCAATCAACTCTACATTATCGCTGTTCTGCCTTACCATCTGTCTGTGTATTCATCGGACGGTAATCAGTAATGCCTTTTTCTCCGAAAAAAGGAGTGCTTTATTCACCTGGTGCCATTTGAAGGGATTGCTTGCGACAACACATACTGTAATTTAATGTACTTTACAAAGGGAATTAAAGTCATTGTTTTCGCTATTATGGAATACTCAATTACAGCATAGCGCATTGCTTCATTCAGGTGAGGAATGGAGATGTTTCCAACTGATTGAAGTTTACAATCTGTTATGAAATTCTGACATGAGCTGTAGGTATGAAACTGTTTTATTGCTTATAATGCCGCTTGATGTTACTCCTTGTGCTCCCTGGCGTTTGAATTACAATTGAACACAGTGTTTACATAATGAATTTTCCAGTATTGGCTTTCAAAAAGTCCCTATCTAAAACGCTTATGTGACACTTATATTGTAATTTGAATGGGAGGGAGCAGAGACATGAAGATGCCTCTGTTATGTTAGTGATGGATATTAGTTCAATAAATTATATCCTTGTCATCTGTAGTTCCAACTATTCAAAATGTGTTTTGGTTTCAGCACACATTGGTAACGAATAAGGTTGGGTTTTATCCCCATCCTTGTGCTGAAACCTATGCAACTTTTGACCCTCTGGTTGATCCAAATAATTGACGTATCTACACTTAAAAAGAAAGATGAGGATTCTTGTTAGGTTTTTGTGTGATATTATGTTCTCCTTTTGGTTTATATTACATAACCTACCAATTCAGCAAATTCCTTACATTCGGACATTAAATTCCTCTTTATTACAAATTCTACACTCAGCTTCAATTTATGGCAGCCTTATTTGTGTAAATGTTTCCTAAACTTCATGTCCGACTTTTAATTCAGCTGCGAGACTTAGATAGATAGATAAGCTTATTTGCCAGAACTAAGTACATTGTGTAGCAACGTCAAGTACAGATAAGATAAAAAACAATTGGCAGTATTATAAAATTCATCTTGACAATAAAATGGATTTGAAATCAAATTGCGCTTCACTGACATCTTAAAAGATTCAATGGAGAGAGCTTTAGTGCTGCTACTGAATTTGTTAAACAGATTTAATGATATTATTTCAAAGGCATTTTTATCTTACTATATTTACATTTATTTATGTAAATATTGGAACTAGTTCTAGTGTGATGAAGATGCATTTCGGAACATAGATTGAATTTATGACTATTTTTCTTAGCAAATAAGGGGCAGTGGAACACAAACAATGAAGTCAAAGTTAAAACACCCAACTTAACAAATATGGGTTTACAATGACTTCTGGGAGGTACACCACATAAAATTCGAATTGCCTGATTTGTGCTCAGTTTTGAATTCAGCTGTTTTTGCATGGTTCCTTCATTATAGATTTACGATGTTTCCGTGGCGGGGTTTTCCTCCAGTTTTGCATGTTGGTCTTCTGTCCATTTCTCTAATTCCATTTAGCTTTTGATTTGGTTACCTAGTATAGGTTTACGTCCTCTAAACGGTGTATTGTACCCTTTACCAGCAAGACTATCGGATTTTCATTACCTTCATCCCAGAATGACTTGAAAACTATGAGGGTATGACCTGATGGAAGTTTTGTTTACTTCTCAAACAACTTCAGTGTAGTATATGAAAGCCACCCCTCTGTATTGTGTCCTGCTTACAAATTTCCTTTGAAACTTTCTTTCTTGTCAATGGGAATATTGATTAAAAACGCAGAGGGTTGCCAAGTGGGAAACGAGTGAATAATATAAAGCTAGGTATTACTTCGCGCAAAATATACATTTCTTTATTATTGGAATTAATCAACGAATTCAACGAAACATTCTGACACCGAAATTATGCTTGTGTTAATTTAATAATTATTTTATAAAAATAATGGAGAAAGGTAGAAATAATTGCGACAGTAATTCAATATTAAAATCAACAAATAAAATACAAAGGGTACAAGCTACTCAATCTACTAATAAGTAAGAAATCATTATTAAAGGCAAGCAGTGAAGCTAATTAGGTTCTGGGAATCTTGGAAACAGGAACTATAATAACTTCGAGGCTCAATTCCTGGAAATTAAGAATTCACAAACCTATTGGACGTGCACGTAAGATTTTTATAAAAATTAGCAACGGAAAAGAACATTAAGAATCAACAGATCAAAGAGAATGAGAAATATGTCTCAGATACTAATACGAAATGTAACAGTTGACAACATAGAACACAGGATACCGGTGGGAAGGCTGATATATCGGGACTTAATGTTAATAATAGTGCACGCATTTCGAAGGTTTACCTAGTTTAATTCTGGCATCACCTACGCTTCAAGCCACACACTTTAATGTGTCTTGAGTTTCCTCACTTTCCTGCGATTTAGGGCAGCGCAGTGAAGACGAAGGTGTCGCATTCTAGGAAGATACTGAACTTAAACCACCAAGTTTGGTCTTTAACCGACTCTTCGTTTTTGAGTCATGCTCTTCATACACTCAAACACATAAACAAACGACTTTTTCTAAAAAAAAAAGTACATATTCAGGGGTTCTCAAAGCGTGTATTTCCGGTGAAATATTAGTATCGAATTTTTGGGTGCAATAGAGTACCTTCTGTAGATACTATATGCATTGTACATACTTTCTAGAGAAAGTATAAAATCAAAATTTCGGAAATGGAAATGGCGTGTAATTTATGGACGCTCTTTAACTACTGTGGTTCTCAGCGTCCCATTCTATGTTGGGCATGAAAGACCGCTTAATTTTGCTCAGAGGCCTCTCTATCAGGCTTGAGGTTCTTTTACGTGCCGTAAATCTACGACACGGGACCAACGGCTGTACTTCCCTTCCGTAGGAAGCCATGCTAATGATTTTTACACCCGAAAAAATCCATCCGGGTTTGAACTGGCATGGTAACCATTACACCACGGAGGACGACTCAAAATTTCGGTGTGTCAAATGCAACGTATATGTGGGCAAGTGTAGTGAAAGACAACCATATGGTGCAATAACTTGAACCAAGCAAAGAGTGACAATTTAAGCGGTTGAACATTGCCAGAGAGGCTGCAAGAGTAGTTCAATTATTACTTTCATATGTACAATGTACATAGTGAATAGAGAAGGTATTGTATTCCACCCAAAACTTCGATACCCAGATTTCACCGGAATACATGTTTTAGGACCCCCTGAATCCAAAAAAGAAGCATTTTCAGAAAAAGGTCCGTATGTGTGTCTGTCTGTGTCTGTGGACAGCATAGCTCAAAAACGAAAACACGGTTAAATATCGAACTTGGTATTTCAGTTTGATATCTTCCATGGATGCGACATGAAGATTTTCAAGAAAATTCCCCCACCTCTAACTACCCTTTACATGGGAAAATTTCGAATATTTTGTTTTTCTTAATAATAGCTCATGCAATTTTGATTAAAATACCACATATTAAAGGCATTTTCATCAGAAATAAAATTTATATCTTGAATTTTCTGGGAATAGCTTCTGAAGACCTGTTTATTCTGGATGAATTTTGATGAATGTTGCATAAATAGTTAACCGTAAGAGATAGACAAACACTCACTACACAAAAATGTAGACCTCCTTAAAATACACAAGTTATATTATATACTTTTTTTTTCGTGGAGTTTACCGTTTACGAGATATTGCTTGTTATTAGTTTCAATTTTAAAAAGCATACTTTTCTCAGAGAGGAGCTGTCCGTTTTTCTTTTGTTCTACTCCTGGACAAACAATTGCAATGACAGTCTCATAATGAGAGTTTTTAAAACATTTGACTCTCGCTTCAGCATAGCCCACTCCTTTAGTTTCCTTCCACTAATAAGGAACTAAATATTATGAACATTCTATTAATGTTTATCTCGATTAGCATTGTGTAGAAAGAAGAATAGTCTTATGTAAAAAGTTTGTTTGTAGAGCAGCTAGAGAAAGTTATGTGAGTGTAACACATCATATTGTTTTATTCACGACTTCCTGCTCCATGGGTCTGTGGTTCGTTTCTCGGCTCCGGGGTGAAGGTTTTAAATTGCCTACTTCGAAGTATTCTCAAGGTCGAACATGGTCGCAGTCCACGGTAAAGGTCATCCTATACTACTGCCATCTTCGTCACCCTACAATCGGAGGCAACGAACACACTATAGTTAATAAATGAATCGGTTAGCGCAATGAGATTTTGCCAAAGTTTGTAAGAGCGCATTTGGGTAGCGCTGAAAAAATATTACCTCAGAAGAATTAATGCAATTTAATGTCATTTGCAGTAGGTATGTCTTATTTCCTAGGAATAATGCTTCCTCCCTATATGTAAATAAATACAAGCGCATATATGCATATATGTTATTGCCCTCCTTCAACATAAGGTGTTAAAAAGCATCCGATGTGTTCTATCTACAATATGCTAATTGAGATAAACATTAGCAAAGCTGGCCATATTACTTGATTCCTTCTAAGTAGAAGGTAAATAAGCAAATACGCTAGGCTAAAGCGATAGTTTTCATGTTTAGCGAACTAAAATTATTAAGTTATTAATAATTTTATCTCGGATACAGTTTGGCTGTTCATTAATGTTTTGTGCCACATTTTATGCACGTTAGTATAGATAAAGTGCTAATAAAATTACCTGACAGTACAAAAAGCGATGAGAGGTAGAATACAAGCCGAATGTGGTATGTGTAAAGAACAAGAAACTATAGAACATTAGTTATTAGAATATAAAGAAACTGAAAAGTGGAGAAAATAAACATGGTATAAGAAATGGGATAACTTGGTTAAGACACGTACACGTACACGAATATTTTATTCTTTTGTTTATAGCGGAACCTCGTACGTCACGTTGTTTTGTAAAAATGCGTTTAACACGGAACTTGGTTGTGCTTAGATAGCTGTTGATTGCGTGCAAAATCTAAGTCAGAACGTAATCACAATGCATAATAAGTTATGTTGAACTAAGTGTTTTTTTTTTTCCAAAAAACCCACTAGGCCGTGACTTACTGGAGTTATGTAAGAAATGCAGCTTCAAGATTTTGCATAATAAACCACCATTTTCCTAATTGTGGCCATTCTTCTTTACCGCGTGTAAGAGATTTGAGCGTAGTGTAAAAAAAGTTTAAAATTGACAGTATATACAGTAAAAGTTTGTGTAGTGCTTGTTTACTCTGGTAGTCTTAGAAGTTATTTCACTGCCATCATGTCGGATTCCGGTGTATTACATTTTATACAATGATGGCCTAAATTTTATATATGTACTTGCTTGGTAGCCGAAAGTATGGATAAAGCCAGACGTAAATATAAAAAGTCGTCTTTCAAAATGACAATTTTCAGGTAATTTTACTATTTGTATAAAAATCTAGGAATGGTTTGTGCCAGAGAATTTATTGATGGTATTATTACACATAATTCTGCTTTAAGAATTGGAACATTACAATGTGATATCCAACAGAAAAGGATGTCTATTAGGATGTAAACCAATTCAAAATAAAAAGATTGGTGACCCTAAAAGCTAAAGCACTGCCTACCAGAAGATGAAAGCATTCTATCAGTTTATATAGAGATTTTTTATTGGCCAATAACAAAACGGTATGTGGCGAGGGTGGACAAATTATTTTTTTCTTTTGCAAAATATCTCAGTGTCTTCTCAAATTAAATTCACCTGACTCCTGGTGAAAGAAAGAGAAACAAAACATTTTAATCAGTACAGACTACCTCGTATGCTATATCCAAGCGTCACTATGATGTGATATACAGGGGCGCCAACAGGTTGCCCTTTGACTAAAGCAAATGGATCAAATTTGCTCATTGCTCCTGGAATCGCCTACTGTGCATTCGGCGACCAGCTGCGCGAAAACAAAGAACAGATAATTGCTTCAGTGCTGTGGCTGTGAGCAAATTTTGCATTTGAAATACGTAATCATAGGTTAATGCACCTATTATAGGTTCATGAGTAGTAAAAACATTGCTCTATTATGTCTCTTGCATTAGTATTTATACTTGGGATATGTACATACACACATTTTCATAAGTTTGGTGGTAATTAGCGGTCTAACAGATAATTCCAACAAAATTATGGCAATTATTAAAGTGCTAACATAATAAAACAAGCTCCTTAACCTATTGTTGTGATCGCCTGATATTGCCAACAGTATGACAATTAATTTCTAACAAATAATGTTCACATTAATACCAGTAAATATAAATATATTGGCAATTAATTGGAATGGAACTCAATTTGAAAGCAACGTTGTTCTCGGTAACTGTCGTTCTCACTTGCATGTGTTGTGCGATGAGGCTGTAAATTGAATTTTCTGACTGCAGAACATTGCCAAAAACTGAACACTCATTCCGCCACTTTTTATACATAAAACAGATTCCTCTTGGTGGGTATAAATGTAGGAGATGAACAGCTTGAATTGCTTTCTGTTTCCGGCATTATTCAGCGACACACCACAATGAAGAGAAATCCCTGCTGTTACGTGTAAGTAAACCCCATGCACCAATTAGCCTATTTGCTGCGACACAAAAAAGTGGGTTTCGCCTGCGACATATAATAATTTGCTACGCGAATAAGTCAAACCAATAGTGTTTACTCCGAAACAGTCTGGTTTTTACTGGTTTTCGAGTACTATCAATGGTGTACAATCACTAATGTGCATTAAAAGAGCTGTATAATAATACAGTTCTTCCGACTTCTAAAACTCCAAATTAGTACAGAAACGTTGTTAATAGTAGTATTTAGATTGCGCAGACTATATTCGTAAAACAACTTGCAAGCTGCTTATATTTAAGAGGAGTGTGCTAATCGTACATTATTTCATGTCATTCTGACTTTTGGAATTCCTGATAATATCGCTAGTTTCTTTAGGTTAAGGGCTTGTCTAATATTATATTCTATCATTTTCCGCACACCTCGCTCCGGTTTTTTAGTAGTGTCAGATATTAGGTCGCGTTCCTGGATGTCAGCGAATTTTTTCATCCCGATAAGATGTCTACATCTCGAAATTTGGTGATTTTTCTGGATGGCTTAGCAAGCCGAACTGTCTCAAAGTTCTGCAAGGCTTTTCTGAATGACTTTTCTTTGGAGTTTGCTCATTGGCATTTTTTGTAAGGCTAACATCGCGAGTCAATTCTCGCGGAGTCATAGGCGAGACTATTGTTTCTTAGTAAGGTATTATTCAAGGTGTTCAGGCCTGGCCATTTTTATTCTTATGCAATTTGTTATTGTTCATTTGCCATTAAGCAGCATTTAATGCTTTTAATTTTAGTGCTCCGTCCAAATCGCTAAAAAATTCATAGGTTTTGAATAAGTAGACTCAGAGTGAAAAATTCAATGCCATACCCTGGATTCTAACCACGGATCTCCCGCTCTGTAGCCGGTTGCTTGACCACTGAGCTAATTTGGCAAAATGCTGGAGCAGCATTAAATTTCTCAACTGACTCGTATGTTTTCCGATATACAATGAAGTGATCTCAAATTATTTTGAGATGATAAACACCAATGTCGTAAGTACTTTAAGACCTGGGCTTCATAGTTAGTTAACTATTATGGTCAATTAGTGTTAATGGCATGGACAAAGCGGTGTCTGGGTTTATATCCGAGTTTACGAATCCGTAATTCCCTTTCCTTTCATCCGTTTCACTGTAATTTCCTATCTTCTACGCTCAAATACCATGCATCGGGTTGATGAACCATTCTGGTTACTCTTTCTGTCCCAGAGTCCGCCATCTCCTCAACAAGCATCGAACTCCAGGCGCTGGGTTGTTAAATTTTGAGGCTTACAGATCCTCCATATGATGTGGGCAAATAGGGAAAGAAGAAGTTTGTTTATTAGGAGGATAGGTTTTTTTCTTAAAACACATTTTTACTGTTCTTTCTCGGCAGAAGGTAGTTTAAAACTGTAAATAGTAAATTAACGCTAAATTAGATCAGCAATAGCATTTATTTATAGTTTTTATCATAGAACATCTTAAATGGTAACTGAGAAAGCGAACCATTTATATTAGAAAATGTCATTTACAACAAAAACTGTTCAAAGCAAAAATGGAGGAAAATGCTTATGCGCATAGTTACAAAGAGAAAATAACATTTCTTGGACGCATGAAAGCTGCTACATTTAGAAATAGTCCCAAGTTTTAGGGCAACCCTTCCTCTAAAGGATCTGCTAAAAGGTACCTGCTTAGCCCAAAGAGAATAGTAGTTATTTTTTATATGAAGAGGTGCAAAATTACGTAATATAGAATTAAGGTATTCTGCCTACAAAGATAAAGAAATAGAAAATTAAACAGGAAATTTAGATTTATAAGATTATACATCCAGCTAAAAACATCATTTTGAGAATAATTACTATTTAATCTGTCCTTTAACCTGTAACATTTTCCAGAGCAGTCTTTTAGAATGCTATTTTGGTGATTAGCATAATTATATTGAATACGTAAGTTTGTTGATGATGAAGTCATCAGGATTCCATATAGCTGCCTCACGCTTGTGTCATCGGGTATTCCGGATACGTGCACTGAGCAGGTTTAGGCTGATTTGCAGTGCATCTTTTATGCAGAATGGATGTTTTCCTTTCCTTTCTTGGATCACTGGTAGCGCACAATATGTGCCTGTTAGTGGAAAGTAACAATATAGCATGGAAAAAGGGAGCTGGCACCTCTCTACCGGATCTCTCGAGACCCGGCATCTCCGTGGCTTCTGGATAGCCGCCAGCTCGGTCTTCCATATGTTATTGATTTTTAGGCTGTCCTCCCTTTGATCTTTTTGGGGTTCAGGAGGCTTTAGTGGCGGTCATAATTACTCTGTGCTTGCAGCTAGCGACTAGTGTAATTAACCCCTGATGTTACGCATTAATTTTGACTGTTTGCACTATTGAATTGTATTTAGTATTTAGATTGGTTGTGTGTTCTCCTGCTCTAAATTGAAAGGTATCTCTATTGATTTATGCATTCTGCTGGATGTCGTTTTGTATTGGCATTCATCGTTTACTGATGAAAAAGCAATGGGTAGAATTGACAGGAAATTTAGTGAAAATTCATTTCACTAGTAGTTTACATCAACAATATTGATGAACGTGTTGTACGCATCCAACAATATCTTAACCACCTATATGAGCTCGATATTTAGACAAACGGACTTACTCCAAAATCTTTCTCCAAACTTGAGTTAAGGGATTCTGAATATAAATTTATTTTACAACAATAAATGCCTAATATGAAATAACATGCAACTCGAGTAATAGCGCACTACTGATTCATGAAATATTCAATTCACAAAGTCGCCCTCCATGGTTTAGGGGCAACATGTGAGCCTCTGGTTTCCAAGGTCGTGGGTTCAAATCCGGCGGAAAGTAATGAATTTTTTTCGGGCGTAAAATTCCATAGCATGACTTCCTTCAGAAGGGAATTAAAGCCGCTGATCTCGCGTCATTGATTTACAGCACATTAAAGAACCTCAAGCCTGATAGAGACCTCTGAACAAAATTAAGCGATCCTTCAAACCCATGTTAGAATGGGACTCTGAGAACTATTGCAATAAAAAAATATCCATAAATAAAATTCAATTTCAATTCTCAAACTCAAATAATATTTAAATCGTTCAGTGATAAATCATTCCAAATACCAAATTTCCATGTATATTTTTACCTTCTCTACCACGTACACAGTTAATGGAAAAGATGTTACATTCTAACCAAAACTCCAATACTGAGATTTCACTGGAAATATATTTTTTGGGCACCACTCAATAAAATAAATAATTTTAGCAAAAGTTTCGTGTGTAGTATATGTGTATATGCACAATATAACTTAAAAACTGATTATTTAAATACCTAAGTTGGTATTTGGTATTTCCGTATCTTCCAAAGATGAGACTCTAAGACTTTCAAGAAAATGCCGCACCCCAAACTGTATTTTACACAGAAAGTTTTTAAAATGTTCGATTTTCTCTCAAATTTCTCTATAGCTGTTTATTAAAATACCGTTATCAAAGTAATTTTCCATGATAAATAAAATGTATATCCTGAACTTTCTGGGAATAGCCTGTGGAATGCTCTTCATTTCGAAGTTTTATGTATAATTTTGTGTAACTGGTACTTTTTAAGTGATAGAAGAAAACGTGATGCACAAAAAACATACTTCTCTCTAAAACACACCAAGTTATTCCAAATAAGTATTTTTATTCTGTAAGCTATCCCGAAATATCTGTTATTAAAGGTTCAAACTGTTCAATATATTGTCACTCTTTAAGGGGCTTTCGATGTTCAGCTATTCGTCGTGAGTGCACGAGACCATCTTCATACGCTTTGTATCTATAAATACATGTGTAACGCGACTATTTCTGCAAAAATTTACTTTCATTAAGATGCGTTGGGCGAAAAATAAAAGTTTTTAAACGATTAATGGTATACAGAGAGCCGTGTGAATATAACATTTTATTTCTTTTTGTTTTTAATGCAATGGTTTCTCTGCTTCTGGAGTAAAAGATATATGTTATTTAACCCCAAAAATGTTACACTGAGATTTCAGCGAAATCCTCGTTTTGGACTTCTTGAATTGAAAAGCAGAGCCTATAAACAGCAGGGTTCAAAGACAAGAAATAAACACACTTAATATGTATGCTATTGTTCAAACATGCCTCACCTGAATTTTTAACAAAATCCCGACACCCCAAATTACAGTTTACGTGGAAAATTATTCGAAAACATGCGTTTGCTAAAAATAACTTAACAAATTTTATTAAAAGAACATATCTTGGAGATGTTTTCATTAAAAATGACATTTATAACTTTAATTTTCAGGCTATAAGCACATGGAGTCCACTTCATTCTATAATAGAATTACGTAGCTGGTAAACCCTAAGAGTCAGACAAAAATCTAGGTACATAAAACTGTAGATATACTTAAAGCACATAATTTATGTTGAATATTTTTTGTGGAGCTAACAGTTTGCATTAAATTCATTGTTATCGGTTTAAAATTGCAAATTCATTTAGTTTTCTCAAATGAGAATGCATTCGTTTTTTCTTTCCTTGTGGTAATGCAAAGAATGTGGAATTTCAAAGCCCGCACATAGTGAAATACTTTTTAAGAATCTGACTAGAGCCTCACTTACGGTGTTATATAAATAATATGTAAATGGTAACTGAAAGTTTATCTGAATCAACAAGAAGAGATAGAATAATCAGCATTTTAAACAATTCATGTACATATTTTCAGGTTCAGTTATATAGATTTGGATAAAGAAAGGAAAATGCTGTACATTTCGGTTCAGATACATTCAATTTCTTATAACTGTGATTATATTTTACACCATCTTATAGAATACAAATTTTATATTAAGCGTCTTCTATGTCACTCGTTATACACCATTGGAATACATTTTGAAATACAGGGACCCAGTGTACATAGTGAAACGATAGAGTGCAAAATCAGAGCAGTTAAATATTGGATGGGAATCGTTCACGGAAACCAATCTCTAATTAGGGCAGTCTGCTACCGTGAACAGTTGCGAATGGAAGGTAATTTGACGTGGGCATCAAAATTAAAGAAAGGGTTGGAAACCATTGGGATGGGAGACATTTGGATGGCGGGGCAGGAAAACAGGCGAAGTATTTGGAGAAAAATTAAGAAACGTCTCTGTGATATTGACAGACAGCAAATAATTTCGCAATGCACAGAGAAGGTGTCATTAGAAGTACAGTCTGGGCTGAAATCGGAGTGGGGTATGGAGCAATACATCAAAACAGGTACCAAACTCATTAGAGAGGGGCTCGCGTGGATTAGACTAGGAGCATGGAGGAGCACGAAAATTTCTGACGAGAATGGTACGAGAATCTGTCCCATTTGCGAGGAGGAAGAGTCGTGGACTCACATCGTGGCAAGATGTAGGGGTACGGAGGAATGGCGGGAAAAATATTTGCCGCGATTTTTTACCACTGCGAATGTAGGGATAGAAGCATGTTGGACGCTACTGGCAGGCACGGAAAACATGGACGGTCTAGGTAAATTTATACTTAAGGCAAGACAGCTGAGATCTGAGGAGGCTGCCAATAGAGAAGGGGGGGGGGAATAAGATCAACTAAACAAAAGTGACTACAATGTTCTACATACATGTATATTATATCATACTTAGGTCACTGTTGTGCTAGAGTTGTATATATTATGTGTATATATGTCTTTTAAGTGTAATTATCTATTATAAGAGGGTGCATTTATGAAGGTGTACTCTGTGCTGTAAATTTAAATTGCTATATTTTAATATCTTTGTATCTTTATTTTCGGATTCACTCTTAATTTTTATTGTTGTTTAATATTGCTTTTGACTGTATATTTCCTTTGTCTTTTTATTTTCGTGTTTACTCTTTTAATTCTTTGTTGTGGTTGTTGTTTTAATATTGCTTGTAATGTGTATTACAAAAGCACGTACGGTCTGTGGACCCGTGCGACTGTTGAAATTCTATGTATGATATTGCTATGTTAATAAATACACTTATTCATTCATATTCATTCATTCATACTTACCTATGGGTTTCTTTACCCACGCTCATTCCCATTGCAACGGTCCTGAAATATCTCAACACTCATTAAATTATAGCTGGTTTAAAAGAATGCCGCTTAATGAACTTTTGTCTGTCGCCGCAATAGCCGAGCATAATCATGAACAATAATGTCCACATTTCGAGTCCGGAATATTCCATTAAACATTTACACTCCAACTTCAACTTTGCAACAAAATTAAATTGAGTTCTGAAAATGTAGAATCAAACTGAAAAATTCAGTGTCAGATTCGGGATTTTAACCTCGGATCTCCGTTCAGTTGCTTTAAACATGCAGATACCGATTAGATTCCCCAACCGACTCTCTTGTAGTCCCAGTAACTCGCAAGGAGACCTCAAATTATTTTTAGACATACCTCTATATCTATTTACAATGTTTTGAATACCTTTAAGTCCTGGGGTTTATAGTTTAACTAATCACTGTCAACTTTCCCTACAGTGAAGGAAAATTGGAAAACAAGAAAAAAAAAAAAAAGGAAATTTTTCCAGTTGCTGTCCTACATAGGCTGGTGTGAAAGAATCGGCAATAAATTGCGTTCTATTTATGAACATTCTTTAACTACCATGGCTCTCAGCGTCCCATTCTTATTGGGCTTGAACCACTGGTTAATTTTGGTCACGGGTCACTTTATCAAGCTTGAAGTTCTCTTACGTGCCGTAAAACTACGACACGGAACCACCCGTTTTACTTCCATCCCAAAAGAAGCCAAACTAAGGAACCGCCTTGGGAACCACAGGCAACGTCATCCTACATACCTTCAATGTGACTGAACTATTCGATATGTAAGGTAGTCAAAACCAAAAATCTTTATAATCTAAGAAAATAAAGATAAAAAGCCTGGAGTATACTGGGTGATAGGAATGCCATTATAATGACCTGGATATTAAGGTTTTAATACATTGTTTCCTTTATTTAATAATAATAGCTCAACCCGAAATAATTCTACCACTACCTAAGAAGCAGTAGGTTTGAGTTAGCTCAGGTTGCTAAGAGCAGCTCATCAACTTTTTCGGGCTATTCTAAAAATAATGAAAGCCTTCAGCAAATAAATCAGAGTATACCTTATAATTGGCTGACATATAAACATACTAATTGTAAGACGCCATCGAGATTATGTCAGACACTAAGCTTTTATTGGTCTCCCTAGGAAAAACTTGAGCAGTTCGGGAATTTAATGCCACACGGGCATATATGCGTGGTAGCTCGATGGTTAAGAGCTACCGTTTGGAATGTGGCAGATCAGACATCAAATTCCGTGCATGGAATTAAATGTTTCAGCAGACTTTACATAAAAGCATATACAGTTTTTCATACAGAAGCTACCGGGAGCACCCCTTGCACCTGAAGCAATACTTCACCGCTGCCATTTACTATGCTGAGCACCTAAAATATATGAAAGATGATATCAGTAACTTTGGATGAAAAACAGTCTTCCTCCATCGCCATGACTAAGAAATCTCGGACGCTCAATTATATTCTAAATATCAATGGCCATGTTTCTATAAATAAATTGCACACTTATCGAAACTACAGAACATTCTTCAGCGCAGTAATGATTTTGAAGACAATTTAGTAATATAGAGAGAGAAGAGTATGCAGGCATTACCCATGAAACCTACTGTATTACCACATATACGTATGCTCCAATGATACATTTTCCATTGAAGTAATTTTTCCTTCATACAAGAATGTTTTACGAAATAATAGGAAAACGTTTGCACCAGAAAAGCTGGGTGCGGATGTAGCTATAGCACACAAGAAACCTAAAATGAGGGTATGTACCACCTCAAAATCTGGGCCGAAACATTACCTATATTAATGTAAGCCGGTGCAGATCTCAGGATTTAGATTTTTTTTTTTATTTTTTTTTATTGTGTCTTGCCTATTTCTCCGTCCACTTTTTGCACATATATCTTGTAACGCATGAAACTAAAAACTTAATCAATTATTTAGAAACTGAACTTATCGCTTCAAATAATACAGTCGTCATACAGCTGTGTCATGAACTATTTCCTTCCTGTTTCTTAAGTCACATACAGTCAGAATGTCACAAGCCAAAGATGAATGAAGTCCGGTATGCCATATTTTTTATTTCCAGAGAATATGCGATTGCTACTTATCATATAACTTCCATTTAATGTAAGACGGTGTGCGAAAGTTAATATAAGGGTATATGACACCAAAGGTTCTGCTCAGGTCTATGACTTAGAAAACCCAGTGACACTATATCTGGTCTACTTTGCTCCACTCCCATGTAACAATCAGCTTAGCTTTACAACTTCTGTAATCGAAGCTACTTGCTTTTTCCAGAATCTATCTCTTTCAATTATTCAACACATTATTATACTAAATCCACAATTTTTAAAGAATAAGTTTATTTAATATGACTTGCCTAAATCTTTCCTATTCTCTGAAATTATGTCTTAGACCACCCCAAATTACAAACATTTTAGGTTTTCTTCCTGAAAATAAAACGCACACACAGGTAGCACTGCAGCGGCAGCCGACTGACTACAGGCTGTGAGTGGGATGACACTTCCTTTCAAAATCAGAAGTAGGTCAGCTCGTAAACAGATTTCACTTTCGCTGTATGGTACGTGGCTTCAGTATAGATAAAGGTTTTGTGTGAGTAACTTTTTAATAAATTCAGCTTCCAATAACACATTTTTAGTCTAAACTATGAAAATATGCAGAGAAATCAGCTCTTTCAGCATGAACCTTAGATACGTATTGCGATTGATATTGCTAATTTAATGAAAAAAATTATATGAGATGTAAACACAAACTATAAGTATACTAAATGAAATGTTTTACTTGGACTGCAAACGAGTAAATAATAAGCCAAACAAATCAAAGGATTAACATCTGACAAAAACACGGAATGATTTTCAGTCAGCAACCGTGATACGCCTTTTGGTCGATGAATGCATTACACTCATATGATTAGTGTAGGCTAATAGCCACCCAGTTTTACTTGTCATTTCACCAAAACATTACACCGTCCTTTCGTCCGTTGTGTTTATATCAGTGTTATGTGGAAAACTGAAACCGATATCTCCCTCCTACTTCAGATGTGCTGATGTTTTACGTCCAGGAGCGTGTTCCCACACTGACGTACTTTGACCAAGCAACTTTGCTCATGTCTCTATCCACATTGCGTCTGCAAAACGGTGTTCGGAAAACAATTAATTATTTTAAAACCTTATATATTATTAAATTACTACTGAGACTAGATCAGAAATTTGTTACCCTACCCATCTAAAAGTAACAAACTATTATCTTGGTCCATTCTTGTCAATAAACCATATAATTTGGGGAAAAATAACATTTTTCTTTGAAAACGCTAATCGCAGAATAAAATGCTACTACACATTTTGGTCGTAATACCTCCATGAACACATTTTAGAAGGAATACACGCTGTGTACACTTTATAACGATTAACTCTGGGATTCACGTTAAATCACAAGTAAATTCGATGGAATTTAATTAGGGAATACCGATTTGATTAAAGAATAGTTTTAAGATTACTTCTGAGTTGTTTTTCGGACTGTTCACGTATTAAATACATAGTTTGTGATTTGAAAAGCCACAGCACACATAATGTATTGAGATAAGTTAATATATGTGGTGTTACAGTCATTACAGGTTATGACCACACCAGAAATGTAATATGCCTGTAACGCGCTATTAGTAATTTGTTCTGCATTTGTTTCCTTTTACTTTTAAGGAAATGTTATACTTTTAGCAAAATTTACAAAATTAGCAAAATTTATGATTTGATAGTGCTTCAGAAATATTTATAAGACTTTTAAATTTCAGAAGGTGTCTAAATTTCTGTGAAATATATTGCATTTGGCTACTGATAAGGTACATATTACTGTAAAAATATTTGTTGCTTAAGGGTGCTCTACTACCCGAGTCATTAGCGACTGTAAAAATATTACTTTTATATTAAGATTAGATCCAAATATCGCCTTCTCACCCCCAGAATGAACACAGAAGTTAATAAAACCTCACCATTAAACAAAATTACAAACTTATTTAACCGAATTCATTATTTTTATGCATGTATCTTCAATATGTAAGAAGCTCGGTTCAAAAATGCTAGAGTTAATGATTACTTTTAATAGAATAAGATAATTTAAAACTGTTTAAAATGTATATTTTGTTAGTTTTAATGCTTATTAGTGTCCTTTTTTCCTTTAAGATTCGATTTTTTCTACACTTTTTGTTTCCTTCTTCTGTAAGTTAAACATAAAGTGTACTGAGTATCTTACTGTATCTTAGGGCGGAAGGTTAATTTAATATGAAATTTGCCTTTGAATAATAGCTCTACAGTAGTGTTTAAAGCAACTCCTAAGTCCCGACAGACAATAAAGCCTTAAGCTAACGTTGGGCTACTCAAATCTTTAAACCACACAGGTCCAAAAGTGTTTTTCTAGCGAATTTTGACATTCGTAATGTATACCGCAGTAGCCAACGTGCCAAAAGTTATTACTCACATGACCGACTTCAGCTTCCAATAAGATGAACCTACTAATTGGAGTTTTGCAATGAAAATGTTAATATTGATAACCTTCGACACCAGAAAAGACCGCCCTTACCTAAACAGTTTTAATCATCAGTTGTGGCTTGCATTAATTACTAGCATTGATCATAGATAGTTGTGTTGCAAATGCATTTGATACCTAGGTGGTTTATAATATTTAATTCATATGCAACAACAACAAATGTACCAAAAGTAAGTCCTCAGTAATATAAACATTAGGAACAACAATATGTGTTATACTCCTCGTATTAGTTTCTATTGGATCAATTTATTTATTTATTTATTTATTTATTTAAGGAATAAATCTTTTATCACTATCTCACACTTGCCAAAATAGTTTTGCAATGGTTAGGAATCATCAAACTAAGGTGACTCTCATATTTTGCCTTTCAAGTATGTGAACTTAAATTACTCTGCATTTTTAGGCCTCCTATCTCACAAACCTGGCAGCAAATCCCATTCTTGGACTCCCGACTTTCACGGTCTGCGCTGCTTAATGTTGTTTCTTCAAGAAGTTTTGCAGGGACCGTGGCCAGTATCGTAAGGATACTGCGTCAGTGCCTTCGTGAGGGGAGTGTAAATGTCTTCATCTATTCAGTCTAGATATTTCTGGTGAACTTCCAAGGATGCTAGAGGATGATTCTTGTTCCTTAGTCTTGGCAGGTGGCCTTCTCTTCCTACAATTGAGCTGGAGGCTATAGAGCATAGAGAGAACAAAAACATGGCTTCCCCATTGTGATACTATTTCCAGTGCCCATGGTGCCGAATTAGCTGCAATATTAGTTAATAATTATTAACTATAAGAAAAGCCAAAATAGTTGTCGAGTCTTTTATACCCATGAAAACATGTTAAGGGATGTGTTGAAAATAGTTTATAGAAGCACTCAATTACTTAAATATTTTCTATTGGATACGGTGTGTAAGAGGTATACAGATAATTTGATAATTAGTACATTAGTGTGAATCCACTTCGGTGTGTCATATTTCTCTCTGCATTTAGCAGTTTTTCCACAAACCAACCACACATTCGTTGTGCTTTGTATGCACTTAACTGCGGCGGGAAAATAACAATGCCTGTCAGTATAGACTGTCTGTTTTATTTCCATGTTTGCATCTCAATACGTGATCTAGGTAGTATGGGGTCACTGACCTTTAGGCAACCATTCAAACTCAGTTCCCATACAACATTCATTACAGGAAAGTTATGCCTTCCCACCCATGGACTCAGGGAAAATAATCACATATATCTTGTGTGTTCCACGCCTACGTGGAGGTACTAACCACCCTGAGTGAAGCTATAAATCGGCAAATGAAGTAAATATTGATGTAACGTTGTTCATTACACTGTTTTAATTACCAATAAAAATATATGCACTTTACCTCTGGCAGCCTGTAGATGTAATTCTCTGAATGTTATCTATAATGCTCCTCTTAAGGGTGTTCAAAGTTAACTAGTCTAATTTTTCAGTTAACATTTCGTCCAAACTAACCATTTCTGTTTGTTACACAAAAACAATAACCATAACAAAACTAACACAGTAACTAAATTTGCTTGTGAAATTGATGAAAATAAAACAGAAGAGACTCTATGAAGATTTGCTAAATCTGGAGGCGAGTTTAATCTATGCATTGTTATATTATTTGTTTGCCTAGGAGTTGCTGTTTTATTAAAACTTTGTCGCCGTAAAGTCGAGCAGCTCTACACCAAAGTTGGAGGGTGAATGGAGGAGTGTCACAAGATGATATGTCTGGAATGAAATACTTTGGCATAAAAATCTACGATTATAGTAAATTATATTGCAGTACATCTACAAAAAGTAAATCAACATTTTAAATTTGGCTTCGAAGCATCCTGCACACAAAATACTCAAAGAAATAAGAATTTGATCGGCATTTGGTTTAGAATTGTATTATACGAGTATTATGTTACTGTCTAAAATGTCGTTAACAGTAACGCCAAACGAGAATTCTAGATATCCAGGGATTGCAAACGTTTTCTCCAAGCAAGCATTTATATTAGAAGCAAGATTACACGCGTTTATTATAACAATATATGCTTTACATAATTCACAACTAACTGAAAGCAGCCATTAAGATTAAGCTTCACCATTATTGCTGTATTTTGTTGTAATATACCTGACTCTCGAACCAGCAACACCTCCGGTTCATGCTCGCTAAGATGTTTCATTATTACAGCTTTTTTGTGGCTTGGAGTATTGTGGGTTCGAGTTTCGGCTCTAACTTGGATGTTTATGTGAGCATATCCAACTGGTCGTCCTCCGTGATATAATGGTTACCATGGTAACCGCTAATACTCAAGAATGCGGGTACAAACCCGGCGAAGGGTGATGGATTTTTTCGGACGCAAAAATTCTTAGCAGTCACTTTCGAAAGAGAATTAAAGCAGTTAGTCTCATGTAATGTATATTTAAACCTAAAAGAACCCCATATTTTGAAAGAAAAGTTCTGCAGTTTTTACCCATAGGCGTTGCGATTTCCTGTATTGACTTACATGGGCGATAATTTGATCCCTCCTCACCATTCTCACATAGTAGCGAACTCACAACCTGGAAATTCCCTGAATAAGAAACCACCTTAAAGGTGACCCGATATACCTCGACATAGCGTGATTGAAATTGAATGAATATCTAAATGAATAATCGAATGGGACATACCTAGAAGCACACGAACATAAGCCGAAAGGAAAACTACAGGAATTTTTACCGCGCTATGAATTATGGTTATTATGATTATTATGGTGGTGTTGTGTTGTGGTGTTGGTGTTTATTATTATTATTATTATTATTATTATTATTATTGTCATCATCACCATTATTCTCATCATCCCCATCCCCAGCAGCAGCAGCAGCAGCAGCAGCAGTAGTAGTAGTAGTAGTATTTATCGATAAAGGTAATCATTTTTGTTTCAAAGGTATTTAATTAATAAGGAGAGAAGAGATACAAGTGTCAGACAGCAGCGGCAACGCACAAAAGTTATGAATTAAATTCTAAGAAATATTTGCGAGTTCTATAAAAACAGAAATGAATTCTAATGTGGGCACAAGGCAAGTATATGTTCCCTAGTTTCCCCTTCCCGAATTTGAATTGCCACTCTGCTTCCTTACCCTTTCCTTTCTGGCACCTTCTAAAGTCTAGACTCTCCTTTGTTCTGAAGACAGTTCCTTATGAACGGTTGCCAGGACTCGACAAATACATTTGGGAACGACCATAAAGACGGATGGACCCGCTTTCAGCCCTCTATGTCTGCTTGAAGGATGAGGCGGATAATACCTATTGATCCAGAGCAGGGATCTGTTGGTCGATCTGACAGTTGTTAACGTCAGTGACATTGCCGAGGGGTTTGTAAATGTAACTATTGACATCTACGGAACACCTTGCTAGCATTCCTATTCCTCACTAATTACAAATTACTTCCGTACTTATATTTACATTTTTCTCAACATCTAGTTAAATTTTACTAGATATTCCGATGGGGATTAATATAAAAGTATATTTAAGCCCATTGTATCCCCAAATATGAAAGCCCGTGTCCATGACCGACTCTGCCCAATAAATCAATGTTTAAAACGTATAATAACGCTGATAGCATTTCCTCAGAATTGATGTTGCAGAAAATAGAGATTTTATCTTTATATATTTGTTTTAGAACACCAATAGAGTATATAAAAAGAACTCAACAATATATGCGTGTGTGACATAAAATCCTGGTCCCTACCGTAAGAGTTATAAAGCAACCATGGTATGTGGACTTCAATGGAAAATTTTATGGTGGCAGGAGTAAATGTATCGAATGAGAAGTGTCAGTTATTGAAGAAAGGACACCATTATATACCTCAAGAATACTCTCTCTCTGGGACAAGAATACAATAAAATATTGTTGTTTTCCTGCATAGTTAGTCGTTGGTCGCGGTTAGACCACTCGCCTCTCACCTAGGCGGCCTGGGTTCGATCCCAAGCAACCGCATTTGAGATTTGTGGTGACGGAGCAGGAGTAGGTTTTGGCCGGGTTCTCCGCTTTCTCCCGCCGTCACATTCCACCGGTGCACCATTTTCATTCCATGTACCATCAGTGTCATCGCCTGCGGTGCCATTTGTAGTAAAAGCGTTAAACACCTTAACAAATAATGATTAGTCGTCAATGGGTCATCCAATTTAAATTAATATTTTCTGAAAGCCCTCTTGGGGGGGGGGTCACCAATACGTCTACTTTGTAAAATGCAGGTAGGCGTTAATCACCTTATCAGTTCTGTTACTGAGAAAGCAGAGGACATTCTTAAGCAATAAAAATCTGAATTTTCTATAAACATGATTATGAAGGGATAAAATATTTGGTTGGTATAGAGCATCGTCGCTGATTTTAGTTAAAAACGCAAATATTTGGACATTGACGCCTCTCATCTGTTCTGTCTTCAAGGTACCTATACGCTCATATTCCAAGACTATAATTTGTTTCACCGATTTTCAGAAGTTTATGCTTAAATAAATTTTATAGTTCTTGTAGAATCCCAAAATTTTTCGTTTCATAGCACGGGTTTATCAACCGAGGACAGAATCGTCCACACTTTAGATTGCACCTGCACAGGTCTATCCTTTAGACACCTCTCTGCAGAAGGAATGGCAGGAAGGAATTAGGGGACAGCAGTAACGAAATGATCTATGACCGACAGTTGAATATAGTATATTAATATCGATAAACAGGGGAAACGATTGAACACATTATTTTCCAGTGGGAATTTTTCGTCTGAAGCCATGTTGGAGAAAATTAGTTGCTTCTGCTCTGAAGTAATTGTTTGTAGTGCTAACCCTGTCTATGAAATAATAATAATAATAATAATAATAATAATAATACGATGATCATGATCATGATGAAGTCAAACACTACGTGTTCTCATGCATGGCTTTTCTTAACGCACCTTAATATTTTGATTTAATCCTACAGTGGGTCTGGTCTCAAATGTTAAATAAGAACAGAGCCTACATAATTACAAATATTGGCGAATACTAAGAGCTAAATACATACTTTAATTACTTGTTAATCTAAAATACGACTTAATTCTCTTGAACATAAAGGCTCTGTAACTGAAGTGGGAAACATGTTAAACTTTTTCGTCTATTTACACTGATCTTGTATATCATCACGGACTCTACAAGTCTGGGAACTGCCTCTCAATGAGCGCCATTCCTTCACCTCTTCCGCTGGTATGCAAGAAGAGTAGAATGAAGGTCGTTCATCTAACACCGCCATTGATCGGCGTTTACTTGAAATTGCGCCGTTGATTTCTGCAAATCTTAAAGCATGAAGCGCTATACTGACACATGAAATAAGGTGTTGTTGGGCCACTTGTATAAGGAAGCAATGCTTACATTTACTGACTTCAGCGGACTATGGGGAGCGAATCACGTTTACAGTTGCTCAATATTGCACGGATTCGGTTTCTGTCAACCACCCGCTCTGACCTTAGAGTTTTCGTGTGTTTTCCTTGTCGGCAGATCCTGATAGTTACTCATATGCCATGGCCTCCTCTTTATAATTCGTTTTCACTCTGTTGCCTTCTCATTTTTGAGGCGTGCTTCTAGATTTCGTGGTGTACGGTGGTTCCTGGCAGGTGTCGTTCCAAGGGAATAATACTCGTGGACACCTTAGAAGGCTGCTGGGTTAATGGGTCGTTCATCACCCTCTCCAGACAACTCGTGGATTGGCACGCATCTTCAACCCAGGAACTATTAAGCACATGTGGCACGTCTAGCCTCCAGGCCTGATAACCACAACATATCTATGTAGATCGCAGCGCGCAAGGTATCCTCCTCGTTGTATAACCTATTGCGTATATTGTACACTGCCGTCTGGGTCGCATATTGCACTGTCCTTGCAGGTCTTCGTCTTCGAAGACTAGACGTTGCTTTTGAAACTACCACGCGGTATCGTATATTTGGTCTTCTCCCAATGGATTTTCCGCAGATATTTTAAGATAGATTTTGTCATGAATGGCTTTTCATTTGCCTTGCATGAAGTAGTGTATTGGTAGACACAAATAATGAATCGAACTGGTTCTATTTAGGCAACTACAATATCTTGAAAGCAAGGAGCATAGCATGTACTCTTATGCGTTCATATCACCGACTGCTCTCTCAGTAATGCTGTTTCAACAGATGTTGCAGATCCTGAAGGATGCGTGTTGCTTCGCAAAGATTCTGTGTAAAAGGGTCTATTCTGTTGTATTAAACTATTTAAATCTCTTCGGTCGATTCTTACCTTGGCTACTTCTTTCTGTATAACACCCAAAAGGTCAATGCCGAGATTTCACCGGAAATGCAACTCTCTGAATCCAGAATATGCATTTTTTTAAAGATTGTTTTTGTGCCTGTGTGTGCGTGAGCAACATAGCCCAAAACGAAAATTCGTGATATATATTTTACTTGATATTTATGGATAGCGTCTTCCAAGGATGCGAGAAGAAGGTTTTCAAGAAAATTCCCCATCCCAAACGACCTTTAAATTTAAAAGAGACATTGTTATCTTGCATTGCATCAATCGTGTGTAACGTTTTTCATTCAGTGGCATAAGTTTAACAAATTCTAATGTCAAATAAAATGCATAACTGAACCTAATGAGGACATTGCACCTTATTCTTGTATAAATTTAAAACCCTTAGAGGTGAAAAAATCTTCCTACACAAATACTTTAGAATCGTAAATGCGAAGTTTCTCAAATAACATATTTCTAGTGTTAATGATTTCCGAAACATTATTTGCTTTAAATTTGAATTTTCAGGTGTTTATACTTTTTGTTAGTGATAAGTAGCTCTTCTTTTTTTCTCCTGGCATGCAAAGAATATGGGATCTCAAAATCATCACGTAGCAGTTCAGCTACAGATAGACTCATATCCATATAGACCATACACTGAAGAATTTTATACCCTTTCAGAGCCTCTATGTCTCTGCAAATATACTCAAATTTTCAACATAGGGACCATTAAGTTGTACATATTTGAGACACAGAAGTGGCAATTTCTAAATGGCTTTCTAGAAGCACTTTTTCGTGGTGGTCGCACATACCTCAGGATAGCTGCTTGTAGTTCCTGGAAGCCGGCAATGTAATATCCAGCAGAGGATTCTTCATAGTTATAAACTGAGGGGGCCGAGTCAGAAAAATACGGTTGTTATGGCAGCACCGAAAGACAATTTATTTGTACTGCATTGAGGGATTTAGGAACACCCTCGACAAACACCTTCTCATCTTAAGGTGTTCGTGGAGTGAGCAAGTCCTGTAGCCGCCTACAATTCCCAAAGCATGATGCAACTGTTCTCCTAAATATGCCACTACTCTTGAAAATCAGTGAAGTAGTTCTTCCAGAACTGACACCTTTTGCCGCTTTCCTAGCCATCAACTGAGTTTACACGGTTGTGCACACACACACACACCAATCACCTGTGAATATTCGCAATGTTTACTCTTCTTGATGATCACATTCCATGTTGTCCACTCGCGTATTGACAGCAGTTGCACTGCACTTTGAAGGGATTACATTTTTTTATCGCACTGTCACCCTACAACTGCAACGACGAGCTATATGGCCGGCCGAGAATGACGGGAAAAATCGGGCTATCGTTTTGGACTGTTCTACTGCTATTATGTCCACAATGAAATGTGTAAATGAGCAATGGAAGTTTATGTCGATTAACAAAAGGTAGACATAATAATACGTCTTTGAAGAGCTAATTTAGAAAATGAGTAGTGAAGTTTTTGTAAATATACACATTAAATTGTGTTACTTAGTGTTTGTTTTAAACTACTCATAAAAACCTCAACTGCTACTGCTAACGCAAACATACTTTATTTATGATTTTAGAAACAAAAGTTGTACGTACCAGAGAAGGAGAGACAGATAGAAAAGAGCTTTTCTTATTCTAGAGGGAAAGAGGTAGAAAGAGACAGAAGCTCCGTGTTGCTTGAGATAGCGCATGTGAAGCTGCAATTTCATATGCATACAATTAAAACTGCAGTATTTGTCGCAAAACATGAGATACTTGAAAAAGCAGACTGCAAGTAATTCTACTGTAGGTCCACAGTACTGCGGTGGTACAAAGGCGGGTTGAGATAGTTCGTTTGGGATCTGCACCGGCGTCAAGTAATTATATATAGTTAGTTCTAAAACGAGTTCATCATTATCATCATCAGCAGCAACAGCAACAGCAAAACAACCTCTTAGTTTGGCTATTATCCTGTTCCGATTTCATAGAATTCTTGAACTTCAACTCTTGCGTTTGGCAGTCTTTTTCCTCTTCCATTCTAATCGCAAGTTGCTCACAGTTTGATATGTTATTTATTATACGTTCATTTACATTAAATTCGTTTAGTTCTTGTCTGATTTCAATATTTTATTTATGGCCTATTATTTGGTATACGATATTTCTTCTTCGGAATGTAACTTTGGCTGACTGTGTTTCTCTTAATCCTTTTCCCGTCGAATTATCACTACTGTATAGAATGTTGGAAGTTCTTTTGTTTTATATAATCTAATTAATGTTTACTCAATACCATGTTCTATTATTTAAATTTCCTCATATAGCATCATTTATGTTTCTAATGACGTAATCGATTTACTCTATTTTTGATGGCTTGATACTGCAAGTAAATTATATTCCTCTCCAGATAGTTAAAAGCGTAACTTGCTCTGTTATTTTATTGTGTAAAATATTTTAACATTCCAAGAGGCATTAAAAACATAACAAAATCATAAATAGATACCAACTCGATACAAGGATATTTATCACTGCAAAAGTTCTGAAAAGGAAATCCTTAATTAATTAGTTTGCCTTTTTTGTACATAAACATTAACATAAATTAATAAAACAAAAACACAACTTCTTATAAATCAGCGCCGTTTTCACATTTTGCTTCATTTATCATACTGAAATATTTGCCGTTCCGCAAAAGGGTAAATGCGTTTAAAGAAATAATTAATGAAAAATAAAATAACACACAGAGACAGTAAATTAGTTTATTAATGTGATCTTTTATTGTGGATTTCTGTTGTAATGCTGACATCTCATTAGCACGGTGTGCAACTCTTTACGTTTTAGCTCTACATCAGTGGAAACATTTTGTTTGCCCTTCACACACAAGCGAAGTGAACACCGAGCTCTACAGATACGAATCTCGTTCCTTTAATTATTCCGAATGTTCACTCACACACCCTGCCAGTGAAATTTCCGTTAAACATTAAATATACGCTGTAATGATGATCATGATTTAAATCAAATCTGATATATCCTAGTGATTAATTGATTTTACACATTTCCACATCCCATCATGACAAAGTTTAATTTATGGCCATTACCAGCTATTCAGTGCTGAAGAGCGATTGTTCAAAAGTTATTTATTTAGCTAAAATTCTATTTATTATCCTATCGGTGTAGTTTAAAGTGGGATTAGTTTAAAAGTATTTAAATACTTGCAATTCAAACATTTCAAATAAGAAATTTAACTAAGTTTAATGTTCCAAAACATCTTATGGACATTAGAAGAAACTTAAAGAGAAAAAGCTTACTTACAATAATCTCAGATGCACTATATTATGGGACTCAAAATAATTTCTGGCATTTACATTTCTTACTGTCTTATACTCTCAGTACTACGTATAATAACCAAATTATTTTATTCCACTCAAAAATTCGATATTGAGATATCATCAGGAATATGTTAATGCCCTTCCGAAGCTATTGTGATAGGCAATGTTTCCGAAATTCAAATTTCCGGCTGGTGCATGCATGGCGCTGCTCAAATCATATCCTTCATCGTTTGGATGATCACTCTTCTCTGCCGTGCGCATGTGGGCGTGAGGCCGGTAGTGGGGTTAGCAGGCAGTTCTTATTACTAGTCACTTTAACGTTTTATTAGCTACCGACACTGAATCTAAACGCATGCTAGAAATTTCATCTGTATTCTACAAATCAAAGAGACATTTCCTTGTGTTAATCCTGAATGGATGCTGGAGCCAGATTTTGCAGTTCATTTATAAACTGTATATTACACTGGATGTTCATGTTTATCCCTAATTTCCCGCGCAAAATATTTTGTCATTGATACCATCGCTGATGAAGTGAGTTTATGTACTATCACTCTAGTGTAATGCCATCCTGATGAGGCGACTTGTCCCTCTAGCAGCAGATGTTCATATTTGATGGTTTGGAATAAGTTGCTTTTGTATGCAATAATATAGATCAGATTTATGTCTGGACACCAGAACGCAATAGCAATCAGCCAAACTCACAACGTGTTGCGTTAATATTCAGCTTGTTAATGAAATAGCATTTGAATGCTGCCCATCGCTGTGACAAGAGGGGCGTGTGAAAGCTGGTTGTATTGGTTAAAAATGCAACCACATCCAGAGCGCCCAGCCTTCTCTGCGGCAAACCATAACCGGTCTTTTTATACTATCGCTGCTGTATCTCCGGCACTGATATTTTGCGATATCGAGAGATACACTCTTGCCTACTCCTGCCACTGCTGCGTATACATGTGCTATCTCTTAGTAAAATGCAGGCAACGAAAGCTGTTAAGTTGAGTACAACAATAGCTACAGCAACTATGACGATGACTATAAGAATAAATGTAACAAAAGTAATGCACAAAATTGCATACACACACACACACACACAAAAAATTTAACCTGGAATAAATTAACCACCTATTCACGGTACGTGCTCCGATTACAAGAAAAATCTGATGTGTTCCATTCTCATAACTTACTCTAGCTGTTTCAAACACAAACTACTCTTACAACTGATTAATGGATGCGGCAAAGGAAACCCCTTTCTTAGTGCTACGTAGCACAGAGGAAACCTAGGCTCGAAACTGCTATACAAATGCTCTCTTGGGAATCACACTTCGCGCGAATTCTGAACCTACAGAACAGAAATAAAGAAAAAAAGCAGAAAAACGACACAGGCATTCACGGACTTTCCAAGGATTACCATGGCAGAAGTGACGGAAGCAATGAACAGTTTAAAGCAGAAGAAAGTGGCCGGCCCAGATACTATCTACAACGAACACCTCTTATAATCACACCATATGCAGATAGGAACCTGCATGGATCTGTTTAACAAATGTATAGAACCTAGACAGATCCCGCAAGAATGGAGATACTCTACCATTAAAATCATGTACAAGGGCAATGGGGCTACCTCCAAACAAGACTCATGGGGAATCACCCTAGAACGTACAATTTTTAAGCTGTTCACCAAAATCATCACACAGAGACTTGCACAGGAAACGACAGACAGAATACCAGAGGCATAGAATTATGAAAGGCAGGATAACCACACACGTGATACAAAATCTCTTGCATAATATCAATGACGTTAACGAAAGGAAAACTATGTGCGGTTTTAATACATTGTAGAAAAGCTATCGACCTCCTAGACAGAAATATCCTGATCACAAAACTAGAACGAATGATCGGGAAGGAACACTATCTAACAAAAATAATCGCAACGATCCTTGAATACAGCCAAATCAGAATACAAGACAACGTCAGCCTCTCCATTCCGCTGCTCCAAACCAACAGCGTCCTACAGGGTGACCCTTTAAGTCCGCAGCGAATGTAATGCAGGTGATAAGCAGTGAAGGTGCAATCAGGTTGTACATTTGTGCTGACGACATTGTCATGCTGTCTGAGAGCGCATAAGAGCTACAACAGAGCTTCAATAACCTAGCAACATGGGCCAACACAAACGGACTCAAAATAAACGAAGAGAAAACCGTACATACGGTCTTCAGAAAAAGAGGAAAGATAAAGGCCACAGACTTCATAACATTTAGAGAAAGAAAACTTACAAATGTAAAATCCTTAAAAAAATTAAGGATTTCGGTACAATCCAGGAAGAACATATACTGTGCACGTAAAAGACAGAGCCATAGCAGCCTCCAGAGCCATCAACAACATTAAATACCCGCAAGCAATTTCCCACAAAAGAGCAATGAAACTTTTCAATGTAAAAGTGCTTCCCATAATAACCTATGATATTCAGCAGATATAGGAAGACCTTAAAAAAAAAAGAAGAAGAAAAAAAGGACCTGTCGACGTGGGAAAACATCAAAGCCCTCTACTTGAATAGGATATTGGGAGCATCAAAATATACCTCGTCCAGATTAGTCTACAAGAGACACATTCCTGATCTAAAACATAAGAAGTCGGATGTTCCTGTCAAAGATGCTGATGAAGAACCTACAACAGAAGAGGACAGAAGTAGTCGAAACATTCTACGCCTCAAGAGCCATGAGTGACCGACGCTGGATAGAAGCAAACCAACAAATAAGATACGTCGTTAACAGACTGGCGGTACACGCTTTCACCAGGTGTCTGAAACGTGTATTTGTAAATTTGGCGGGAACAGTTGTGCTCAATACCACATACTTTGGTGCACGAATCAGGAGAAAACAGTGACTGAACTTAGTGCAGAAACATAAGGAGCACTATTATCTCTTATTATATTCCTAAAAAGACTATTCTTTTATTTACATCATATTAATCGAGATAAACATTAGCAGGCTTGTTTTTATTACTTGCTTCTTTGTAAGTAGAAGGGAAATAAGGGAATACTTTATACAAAAGCGATAGGCAAATTTTTTAAAAGCTGGTCGCTAGTTGAAAAAATTGTAGCTTTGCATGGTTCTGTTTGAGAAAAGTTAGGTAGCTTAAAATTGAAACCAAAAACAAGGGATATCTCCAAAATGGTAAATTCTACAAGTGAAGTATAAATTATGTGTTTTAATGAGATCGGCCGCGCCATGGCTAGCTTGTTAGACCACTCGCCTCTCACCGCAGCGGCTCGAGTTCGATCCCAGACTGGGATTTGTAGTGGACAAGGCGGCGCAGGTGCGGGTTTTCTTCGGTTATCCCCGCCATCGAATTCCACCGGCGCTCCATATTCAGTCCATATAGGCAACATCAGTGACATCGATTGCGGTGCCGTAGAAGTAAAAGCGAGCGTTATACGCTATCAAAAAGCTAACGAGATCTATAGTTTTATGTGTTAATATTTCGTCTATCTCTTACGGTTGAACCGTTATGCAAAATTCTGCAAAAACTTACCTAGAATAAAGACGTCTTCAGAAACTATACCCATGAAATTAAAAATATACATCTTTCATGTTAACATATTTAATAAACGGAATTTTTATCAAAACCATTGGAGCCATTTTTGAGAAAAACAAAATTTTCAAAATTTTTTCCATATAAAGGCTAGTTTATGGCAATTTTTTTGTCTTCGTGTCGTAACCATGGAAGATACTAAACATAAATACCAAGTTTAGTTTTTAAGGTTTTTTTTTTTTTTCGCTTTTCGTTTTTGACCTGTGTTGTCCACAGCCTTTTTCTAAAAAAGTTGTTTCTTACTCAGGGGACTTCAAAACGTATTTCCGGTAAAATCTCGACATTCAATTTTTGGGTGGAATACAGTACATTCCTTATCTATTGTGCAAATTGTTCTGTGTATGTACATAGTGCTAGAGAAAGTAAAAATCTGATACGTTCTATTCACAAACTTCCTCTAATTGTTCCATATACAAACTATTCTTTAAAAGAGTATTCTTTAATCTACTTCATGGTAATCGAGATAAACATTAGCAGAGTCTGTTTTATTATTCGCTTCCTTGTAAGTAGGAGGGAAATAAGGCATTACATAGGGCTAAAGCGATACTCACATTTTTTAAACTCTCATCGCGCGCTGAAACAATTGAGGTTAGGTTCGTTTTGCATGGTTGCGTTTCACAAAAGTTGGGCAGTTTAAAATTGAAACGAATAACAAGAAATGTCTCGAAGACGGTCAACTTTACAAGAAAATGTATGGTTAAGTTTTGTTTCTTGCGGCTTAACCGGTATGCAAAACTCATCCAGCATAAAGAGCTCTTCAGAGGCAATTACCAGAAAATTAAAAATTATACATTTTACTTGTGATGTAAATATCTTCAATTAGCATTTTAATCAAAATCGGTAGAGCCATTTTTGAGAAAAGAAAAGTTTTCAAAAATATTTTCATGTAAAGGGTAGTTTGTGGTAGGGGGGGGGGACTATTTAGAAAATCTTTATGTCACATCCTTGAAAGATACTGAACAAAAATACCAACGGTATTTAACGGTCTTTTCGTTTTTGAGCTATGCTGCCCACAAGCGCGCACACACACACACACACACATACATACACACACGGACCTTTTTTAAAAATGCATTATTTGGACTCAGGGCACCTCAACACATATATTTCCGGCGAAATCTGGACATCGAATTTTTGGGTGGAGTACAACACCTCCTCTACTTACTATGTACATTATGTGTACACATGGGATAGAGAAAATAAAATAAGACACATAGCCATATGTCCAGTGGCAGAAAATGGGGAGGAAGCATGTGATTGGTCCTAGCACACAGCTTTCAACCTCGGCTGTGTGCGGCAACCTAACGCTGCCAACCTTGCTTAATTTTCCTTGCTTTTCTTTCACGTTGTGTTTTGCGTGTTGCAAAGCTCTATCCAACAACAGCAAATTATGTTAAAACATTACGGGAAATCAAGTTAAGTTCCAATGCAATGAATCAGAATAGCTTCTTTTACTGTGGAAGTTGATTAATATTGCTAAAGATGACCGTTCAAATATATTCGTTTCGTTTCGTATTCGGCTTGCCCTCCCCCTATTTGTAGAACCGACACCCCCCTACGACTTGCAAGCCAATGCCGAGGGGTCAGAAGCCTGTCGTGGAGCTAACGGCACGAAACCGCAGAATGGAGAACCTGTTACGAGGGGTCAGCCCTTAGCCAGACATGAACCTGAGGAAGTGGATGAAATGAAATGTAAGCGAAATTGAAGATTGGAAAGGTGACGCTGGGGCAATTGGTGAGATGAGTAGCGGGGGAAACTAGGGGACCAAGAGAAAACCCACCCAGACGCCGCTTCGTTCACTACAAATCCCACATGTGGGCGCCTGAGATCGAACCCGGGCCGCCTAGCTGGAAATCGTGCGGTCTAACCACTAAATTACGGCCGTTCTCTCTCTCTCTCTCTCTCTCTCTCTCTCTCTCTTCTATGGAACACCATGGCCGGAGATGAAGTGGCGTTACTTAGTTGCACTAACTACTTTCTCTTCTGCGAACGATCACTGCTCTTTGTCGCTAAAGTGTTCTATTTAACCGTTTCAACCGGCAACTATGTCCTCATTCTTGCTCTATCGGCACGCGAAAAATCACGGATAAAATGAACACCCAGTATAAGTACAAATTATAAGGAACTGGTGAAAAAACTGGTATAGGAATTTGGACTATGTAGCACGATGCCAGGGAGATTGGTTAGTTACCTTTTAAAACAAGGCATTTCTATTTTTAGTTTGTTTCCATGTAGTTATATGCATGTGATGCTTGCCAGTTATGTTGCGAGGATTAACTTTTACTACAAAAAATAAATAAAATAGTTATATTCCGTGCATAAACCTCCACACAAAGAGAGAATTGTTAATTGTGATTTAAATATAAAGAGCTTTTACAGAAACGTGAATGGTGCATTTGCGTTTAAAGTATAAATATATGTGCAGACTTGGTAGCTTTTTGGATCTCGCGATGTAACACGCAATATTGTCTCAAAATTTGGATAAAAACTGCAGCAACTTATTAACGTTATTAATGTTTATGCTATTTCTGTATACTGGTACACTGTAAGAAACAAAATGGAGACGTATTCGATTTAATTATTGTAATGGTGCAGTCATGCTCAATGTCTCGAAGAGAATTTGTCGTTTGTGGAGTCTGAGCTCCACTTTCTACTGGAACCTTCACTCGACAATCTTCACTATGGTGCGAAAGTACAAATCAGGAAAGTTAAAGCCCGGCGTTCTAAGATCATTTAATCTGTTATACTCACGATCTTCAATATGTGCTATTGCTTCACCATCTCCAATGGCATTCGCAGGAATCTCCTGCCACCAACAGGTTGCTAGATGCATGTACTACCCGGCGAGGGTTGCTCTCACCATGTTGAGCACTACTGAATATGGAGGACTTATAGTTCTGCTGTGGAATCCAAACAATGTTGGACCTAAAGGATAGTTCACTCGAGCTAGTGAGTAGCGAAGGTGAAGATAGGGCCTGCTTAATATAGTTGAAATTGAACCAAAGTCCCTCAGTAGGGGGCCACGAACAAAACAATTGTTTTTCTTTGGCATCTACGTCTTCAAATAACATGAGTCGAATAAAACAACTACATGATCATTATCTGTTCTTTCACATATAGCGTTGGTATATTAAAATGAATGGAATCAAATTGAAACAGACAATGTAATTGGCAAAATTTCTGGTTGAAATCCTGGCTATGAGTTTTAATTTTTCAGTTTGAATCTATGTTTTTAACTAACTAAATGTTATATAATCTATTATAGTATCGCAATAGAATGTGTTTAATATTTGTTTACACGTATTATGGGAAACAAACAAAAATTAATTTTCTTCACTTTTATTCATTAGACAATCCAAATAAAAATATAATTCCATCTACTAAGATTTAATATCCATTCAATATATATTGATAAAGCAACATCACATACTGGATGTAGATATGTGCTATATATAAATTAGTTTCCTTCATTATAGTTGTCACCCACAATATTGTTTCAAAGCAACATGTTGACTTTATTTATCAGCTTTACTATTTCACGAAGGCCAGGGAATAGTAAGTGTCTCTACCTCAATCCTTTTCCGGTTTGAATCCGTCAACCAGGACGAAACCGTCAACATAAATCTGGAAGCGATACACAGTGGCAACGTAACGGAGGCAATTACTGGAACTGTTGCTAAACAAAGAGTGTAAAACGGGACTCAAAGAGGCAGAGAAAATTGTATCGCTGTCCTCTAAGCATACCACAATTTTGTATACTCTGTGCATAGTTCCAGTACCGAAATCTTCTGATGTAAATTAGAATAATCGATATTATTAATTTGCCAACAAACTTCAAAAAACAGAAATGAAAAGAAATGTATGCTCGTATTAGACCTAATATTAGTTAATTTATAAATATTAAATACAATTAAGCGCTCAGATTTTTGTTTCTAAATGACGTGTAATAATTACAGAAGGTCCAATACAAAGAGGTTGTTTGATAACTCTACCGAAAGACATATTTCCTAATTTGAAATACTTGGAACCAGGACTAATATCTGTGGTCGCAGCGGCAAATATTAGTGAAAAGAAATAGGTATTTGTCAATGGTAAAGTTTTTAAAAATAAAATATGTCAAATCAAATTACAGGTCTGCTTTGATGATAGGTAGCACAAACTTAGAGCCACAAATATCTACCATTATAGCAGATAAAAGTAAGTTTCATTTTTCTCAATGAATAAGAATTATTTTCAACATAATACGGCCTGATAAAGTTTATTGCATAGGAATTACATTTAAATGAGACTATGAAATGTAAGAACGATAATTTGTTAAGCATTTATTTCAATTATAAATATATAAGTGTATATAAATGTTCAATAAAATGTTGGTATAGAAAATTACCTAATGTCGGAACCACTTACCTATGAGTTTATGGCTCCTAACTTGAACGTATTGGGGTTCACCCGAGATTCATTCTCTGGCAGTTAATGTGGTCTCTGTTATGAAAAGATTGGGAGCCCCTCGCCACATGCTAGCAATTAAACACTATTTATAGCACAACACACCTAATCCTCACGCAGGTTATTGTTTTCTCTTAACGAAGAGTAATTAGAAAATGCTGTGATTGTGTTTCAGATGATTGCTAGCAGAAGCTATAATAGCTCCCCTACGACAGATACTGATTGTTATGCACGTATAAACGTCATTGGTAGCAAACTGTAATTGCACTGATAATAATTATCGGTGTTCAGTTTTATAAGCACATGGTGTCGTTGGTGAGAGCATATTGCATTTACTACCACTAGAAGCGGAGCTGTTGCCAGCGATTATACGTTAAACCCAATCAATGGCTCAACATTACAGCGGATTACGTTCTTCAAAAGTGAGTGTTCGAACCCTACAAGGATAAGCGAAACAAAAACAAGCTTGACAGTACAGACTAATGCAGCAAATGTGAGTGCGTTGTTCGTTGCGATAAACAAAAGCATTTGTCACATTCAAAATTAATAGTCCAACTGATTTTCATGTCAGATATAAATCTGCACTTGACAATACCATATTTGGTCTTCAATAGTTTTTAATGATCTTCTCACATCCACTCATGAAGAATATACAGAGGCACATGTTTCCTATGTAATATTTATACTAACACAGCAAGGTAAAGTTTATAAGTAAAACAGACTTGGTGACCTTCTAAAATTCATTTTTCATGTCATTCAAATCAATTTAGTAGCAATGACAAGAGAGAAGTTCTGCTCTTTCCTTTTCGTTTAATCTCGTTTCGAAAAGGTGCACTACAACAGTTTCTTGGTATTCATTTTGAGGGAGGCGTGAATACTCAAATACATTATTTGGTCAGTGAAATAAACACTGTAATATACAACTTAAAATATCTCAGAAGTACATTATCAAGAAAAAGTCTACTTAACTATAACCTAATACATATTACCTCAGTTGTGAGACTTTCCTGCATGGAAAATTATACACCTGTGTTATTACTATTAAATACCACTAAATAGAACCATGAGGCTTAGTTATTTATTGTGCCCAACAATAATTCAGGGTTAACTATTTTTATGGATTTTCTAATATTTACATTGCCGGCAGTGTTGTTATATGCCAAAATTAACTCAAAATTTTTTATCACAGGTTATAAGTGCATGATCATATCAGAATAGTTGGAATACGTAACCTAACAGCAACACAACCAACAGTTTTACTTGTATTACATATAAATTGTACGCATAATGGTCTGCGACTGGACATAAGTATATTCTATAGTGTTTTAAAAGATTAATTAGGACAGGGTCACCAACTCGCTTACTCTGTGCATGCATTGAGTAAACGCGTAATAGCAGAATTTTTTCTCTCTTTTTTTTTCTCTCTCTCTCTCTCTCTCTCTCTCTCTCTCTCTCTCTCTCTCTCTCTCTCCCATGCAAAGTCCGTCGTGTGTGAGTATATAATGTCAAGAACAGAGAACAATCCAACATGCAAGCCATAGACCACCACGTCCATGTCTGTCAAGGAGGAATCTTAGTATTAAAGAAAATTGTGGAATAAGTGTTTAATTTTTGGCAAAGTTCTGCACTCAGGAAATTCAATTCGCAGCGTCATTATGTAACCATTCAAGTGAGTACGACAGTTAACAATGAAAAGAACATTTCTTTAAACTTTTGTTCTATTTTAATCAATTACCAAGGTAGCTGTTCAAATTCACTGCTCTAAATGTGAAAGTTTTTATATACAAATTAATTCTCATACCATTAGCGACATAATGTGATTACTATGGTAAAGGAGGCTGTTGTTTTATTGTGTTAATACTATAATAATTGTGATCTCGGTTATTGATGTTACGACTACCAAGTAGCACCAAACCTATGAAAATATGTGTATTTATAGCTGAAGTATAATTATGAATTCAAGAGACATAATGAAGCAATTATTCTACCAATCATAAATACACCATAGGTGCATTAGCCTATGAAACTTACATTACGTATTTCAAATGCAAAATGGTGCATACAGCCACAGCACTGAAAGAAGCACGTGTTTTTGCCTCCTGTGCAATTGTTCGCTCTGGGTACATTAGTTGATTCGCAGCAGCATCGAGCAAAATGGCCCTCTTTGCTTTATTCAAAGGGTAGCTAGTTGGTGACTACAGTGCTAGAGCAAACAGACTTGTGCCCTGCAGGACAGTGAGTAAACACGTGCTATCGCAGACGGGATTCTAACAGCAGTGTTGGGTGTCTCGTTCCTCGCACAGTGTCGTGTGTCAGTTTATGTTGGAAATAGAAAGTAATTCAACATGCAGGCCTTCGACAATTACGTTTAACCTGCCTGGAGGGAGTCTTATTTATTTATAAAAAGTGACGTACATTCATTGTGTTTCAGCTAATGGTTCAGTTATTAAGTACCTTGTGGTGAAGTGTATTAATACGAATTAATTACCAAGAGGTTCGTTAATATTCCCTGCTAAAATGCTGAAGTTTTTCATCACAAACTAATTCTCATGTTGGTAGCGTTACAAGAACTTCAAGAGCTTGTCTTTTCATGTTAATACTATAATAATCGTAATGATATATGTTCTTTTAAATTGTTTGTTACGACTAATAGAAAATGTGTATATGTGAAAATCAGAAATATAAATAGGATATAAGAAACTGTATAATAAAACTAAATATGGGCAGGCAGGCAGGTAGCTAGCTAGCTAGCTAGATAGATGGATAGATGGATAGATGGATAGGTCGGTCGGTCGATGGGATAGATACGATAGATACGATAGATACGATAGATACGATAGATACGATAGATACGATAGATACGATAGATACGATAGATACGATAGATACGATAGATACGATAGATACGATAGATACGATAGATACGATAGATACGATAGATACGATAGATACGATAGATACGATAGATACGATAGATACGATAGATACGATAGATAAGATAGATAAGATAGATAAGATAGATAAGATAGATAAGATAGATAAGATAGATAAGATAGATAAGATAGATAAGATAGACAAGATAGACAAGATAGACAAGATAGACAAGATAGATAAGATAGATAAGATAGATAAGATAGATAGATAGATAAGATAGATAGATAGATAGATAGATAGATAGATAGATAGATAGATAGATAGATAGATAGATAGATAGATAGATAGATAGATAGATAGATAGATAGATAGATAGATAGATAGATAGATAGATAGATAGATAGATAGATAGATAGATAGATAGATAGATAGATAGATAGATAGATAGATAGATAGATAGATAGATAGATAGATAGATAGATGGGCCTTGGGGAATAGTACCAAATGAAAAGACGAATGCCAGAATATAAGCACAATTACAGAGCTTTTATTTATGGCAGTGAGATGTGCATGAATTGTCATGATTATGAGTGTTTTATTTCTTGAACATAAGATCCCGAAAATAGGTTTCATCGGCTTTGATGAATTGCTACAAGCGCTCTCTGAAGTTCCTCACAACACGCTGGATAATGTCATTGGGTATGGCACGAATCTAATCTTGGATTGCCATTTTCAAATCAGAAATAGTGTGGAACCTCCGGGAGTAAACTTTTTCGTTGGGGTAATCCCAAAGAAAACAGGCTGAGGCTGACAGATCTGGAGACGTCGCCGACCATGAGACATATCCCATTCGCGAAATCAGTCGATTTGGAAACAACCGACACTGTGTACCCATCATGTTACGGGCTTTGTGGGCTGCATCTTCATTGTTTTGGCAAAACATTGTGTTGGGATTATTCATTCTTATCAGTTTTGGAACAAGAAGTTCTCATCATTAGCGTATTCCGTTCGTCATTGACAGTGAGTGGATGTTCTTCATCGTTTTCAAAAAACTAAGGACGCACAATGCCAATAGAAACTCCTAAAACGCACCAAACTGCGACCTTTTTGCTATGTAGAAGTTTCTAATGAAGAAGCTGCGGCTTTCTCTCTGCATAGAAAAGAAGATTTTGCTTATTCAGGAACCCACTAAAAGAAACTGCTTCGTCAGACACTGCTAGACAAGTGTCGCATTATTTCATGAAATTTTGTGCAGAACTGTACCCAATTCTGTTTATCCAATGGCCGCAGCTGTTGACACACCCGTAACCTGTAAGGATGGAACTTCAAGTCAAATTTCACAATCCTAGGCAGGGAAGTGCGAGACATGCATAATGTTCTTGTATGGCGACGAACACTGGACTTCAGTGCACTTCGTTGCAGAACCTCACGGACACGTTGGATATTTATAGGCGTACGGACTGTTTTCTCTGGTCCCGTATTCATGGCTGAATCATTGTTTGCCATTCATTCACCCACTTGAATATCATCCGTCTGTCCGGAATGCGGTGATGAAACTCAACGCTGCGCGAAGATTATACTTTTGCTTCGAATGTAAGCTTCCACAGTTCTGATGCGGATCTCCTGCACCAATCGCTCATGGATAACAAAATGGCAATAACACATGTTTTTTGTGAAAAATATTTGTCGCGCAAATGAATTATTAACTGTAGGATTACCAATACAAAATGTACTGTTTCCCGAGGTCCACCCTGTGTGTGTGTGTGTGTGTGTGTGTGTGTGTGTGTGTGTGTGTGTGTGTGTGTGTATATATACATATACACGTATGTATACCTATATATACGCATATATATAATCTCTAAATCTATTAACGATGGCTTATGTATTTTAAACGGAAAAATTTGCATGCCGCCGCCGTACTGAAGACATTTTCGTGCATTGCAGGTCACGCAGTGCACAGTAAATGATTCAGTTCAAGCAACGAGCAAGGTTTCTCTCTACGTTTTACTTAAAGAACAACCACTTATAATGCCTGTATCAGGACAACAATGCTGTACAATATGTGTGCAATATTGTGAGAGAGCCTTGGGCTTGCGTTATCGGCAGGAGTCGACCGACCGACCGACCGACCGACCGGGGATGAGATAACCCGGAGGGTGAGCGCTCTCACTCAGCGTCAACACCAGAAGCGTCATCATAAGATAACGGTACTTTTCTGATCACCCGTGGAACATTCTGTGGAAAATTTGAGCGGCAGTAAGAAAGCTCCTTGTTCACGAGAGAGGCAGCGAGTTAGTGAGTACAATTCTGGTGCGACGACTGTTGTGACGTGCATGTGTTCCTGCTACTGCAAAAAAAAAGTTCAGACCTTTATTCGACTTCCCAGCGGGTGAACCGTCCTTAAAAAGAGGCTACATCATGCGTATTTCATTAAACCGCTGCCTTTTGAAGAAAGTGGTTAGACAGTGAGAGCCAAGTGAAATCAAACTGCCAATATGTACGGCATCACATTGATGAAGTGATTCTGAGAAGTTAGTAAACTGACATAATCGCAACGTTAATTCATTTTTTACCAAAAGAGGCTTTAATGTTATTTTGTATCCTTCATTGAAAAACCTATTATATTTTATTGACAACGAGGCAATAAGTATCATAACATATTTGACGGTTTTCTTGTATCTCAAAAGATGCGCTAAGGCACGGTAGTTAAATAGTTATAAACACAAACCTAACAACAAAGTTTGAATTCATTCCATATTCGTGTTACAGTCAACAAATGAGTCGAGCTATGAAGGACTTAAAGCTTGAAACACTTCGTTATACTATTTTGAAATCTTCGTCTCCACAACCCATCAATGTTAATTACCTACGTCGTCAGCTTGGCCCTCAGAAATACACTCCATATTAAAAAGAAAATAAACTCGTCTACGTTACTGTAGTTTTAAGTAAGTTTTAGATGAAGGGCGAGGCTTATCGTCGACAAATAGTTTGCTAGTTGTCAATTGATAAAATAGGTGCAACTTTTCAAGTAACTCACATTTATTCTGGAGAATTTAATACCATTGTTTACACTTGTGCTATTCGGTGTTGTTTTTGGCCTAACAGGAATATTTATATCCATGATGAAAGAATGAAAACGGGGAATTTTGATGTACGGGTCCATTCTCTGCGCTTTCAGGTCTTTCCCTGCAAGGCAAGAGTTTCCAACTTGTTTTTCCTAGGAAACTTTTGTTGATGCGAGTGCAAACAAAAACTACAATAGGTGGTCACATTTGAGCGCCTAAGTTTGGGGTTGGGGGTTTTTCATCACTCTACTGTATTGCAACCATTAAACAGATATGAAATGGATTGCAAACAAAAACTACAATAGGTCGTCACATTTGAGCACCTAAGTTTGGGGTTGGGGGTTTTTCATCACTCTACTGTATTGCAACCATTAAACAGATATGGAATGTTTTATATTCATGTCTTTAATTTATAGATTTATTATTTTGGAAAGCCTCAGGGTTAAATTAATATTCCGTTGAACTATTATTAATAATAAACAGAAACACCGTGTCTTCAAAAGCAACTTACAATCCTCCATCATTCCTGATAATTCTCGTGTTGAAACCTCTGAAATTTTGAGCCAGTTTCTAAGAAACTGAAAATGTATAATTTATATTTCTGGCTCGTTCATTTGTTTATTGATCTATGTTGCAATTACTTTCTAGACCATATTTTGATACATAACATTAACTGTAGTAAAAATTTAGCATTTTATTCATTAAGTAATTATATTTAGATGCCATTGCTTTCGATACATTATGTATATACTTTCCTTAGGCATTAATATAATGTGGTTTTTGCTAGCCTCCAAACATTTTAAACATTTGGCTAAACTGTATAGTCCATAGATGTGGCTCGGTTTGTAGTTGTCAATCTAATGTAAAACTGTTCTAAAATTGTTTGATTTTCAAGCTTCTTGTCCATGGGGAACAATTAGAGGAATTAAATATTTGCAAACCAGTAAAACATGAATTATATAACAACTGATTAGTTCATCCAAAGTGCTTTATTTTTATTCACATTATAAAGAGATATATGTACATTTTCTATATGTCAAGGATAAGACATAATGCTTTAAAAGGATTTTAAGAAAAGAGCTATCGGTGTAAGACCGATAAAACAGATTCTTGGTGTAACAACTGAAATAAATAGAGCCGGTAATAACAGAACGTCTTTTCCTAATCTAGAAACTATTTGCAGTGAAGACGCTAAACTGTCGCTACACACAAAAATAAACGTAATGGATACAGTGATAAATGTGTTTTTGAAAACAACATTTGAAATAATACACAGCATAAGGCTAATGTACAAGAACAGTAGCAATGAAATTTTTCTGAAAATACATCCCATGGTGTTGCCAAATTACCATTTGTTTTGTATTTTCAATAAGTGCAAGTTTCCTCAAGATATGTCTGGAACCGTTTCATATTTTGAGTATACATTTAAAAATCACTTGTGGTAATTTAATAGGTGTTTCTTGTAAAACAAGAATTAGTGAGCTTATATATAAAATTAGGTGAACTTGTAGACATTGAATATCATTAGAAACATTATCATATTTAATAAAACGATAAATAAAATACTGTCTTTGCTAAATATAGCCAACACCCTCATAAAAAGCTTATATTTAGTTCAATCTGTTTCTCTAAATACACTCTAAGAAAACAAGCCTGCGTAACCTTAGTAAGATAAGGCTATTAAAATCTTTACGGAATTAAATATTCACAGAGCCGAAACTGTATATCCTTGCTTGCTCATTGATAATTCATTTTCCGCAGCAATTACTAACCTAATGATACTGTGCTTGTTTAAGAGCTGAAGGTCAACATTTCCAGCATCTATTAACAGGTAAGAACTTTAGTCCGCTTCTACCCGCATAGGTATTCCCGACAACTACCAGCGCTCTCGCGCATTGTTAGAGAGCGCGCGAGTGGGTTACCATATGAAATAACGGCCCTGTATAAGCATAACATATAATAAATATAGGTGTTATCATGCAGCAAAAGCTCGCAGTGTCGTTATATCGTAGGTTCAGAGAGATAGTACTACACAACGTTATTTGATTTGTTCTGTAGTGATGGGTTGTCCATGACCTACTTAATTATGCCAAATCTGATATTACTCTTTACTCTTAAACTACTTAGCCTCCTCACCAATGTTACATTTACCGCTTTAAGGTAAAACGATTCAATGGTTGGTATGACCAGCAATGTAGAGCTGTAAAGAAACAAGCAGAGGAGGCTCTGTGAAAATTCATTACGAAAATGTTTACAAAAAAGCGAAGGGAGTATAAACAGCTCTTACACGGGGGGATAACGCTGAGATGTGACAAGTAGTATAACATTTAAGAGGCAACCGTCAGGCGCCCAACGAAATTTCTCCCAGAAAATGGGCAATGCATTTTATGGGTATATTCGGGAAAGGTGAAAGGGAAGGAATTTTTATAAAGGAAGTGCAAATTTTGGGAAATCTTGAGACCCCAATACTGGACGAAGAAATATCAGCACGAGAAATAGCACAGGCGCTGAGGAGTCTGAAGGAAGGCAAAGCTCCAGGGTTGGATGGGCTGCCCCCGGAAGTTTTTAAAGCCGCAGCCAATGTTAATCAGTTTGGTAGGAGTATGCTCCAGATATGTAACAGATTGTTTATTGAGGGGAATTACCCTACCTGTTGGGGAAAGGGCATTGTTCATCCCATTTATAAAGGGAAGGGAACTATTGGAAATCCGGATAACTATAGGGGGGTTACTCTTTTGCCATTCATGGAGAAAATTTATTGTAGAGTGTAATATAACCGAATAAAGGACTGGGAATCTAAATTTGGCAAACTTTCAAAATTTCAAATGGGTTTCAGAGAAGGACACAGTACCATAGATGCCGCTTTTATATTAGACACTTTAAGGACGATTCAACTGTTAGTTAAGCGGGGAAAGCTTCATTGTGCTTTTGTGGACTTTAAGAAGGCATTTGACTCTATCAATCGAAATGCATTATGGTACAAACTAGGCAGAAAGGGATTATCAAGTAAAATGGTTAGAGCATTGCAGGCAATGTATCAAAATGTCGAATTCTGTGTGAAGTACCACAGGAACAGAGTGTCCGAGAGCTGCCGAAGCTATAGGGGAGTGAGGCAGGGTTGTATTTTATCTCCCTTGCTATTTAATCTCTTTGTGGATGATATTACTGATACAATGATAGCAGAGAATATTCAAGCGCCAGTAGTAGTGGATTTGCAGATCCCAACACTTTTATACAAAGACGATTTAATATTGTGCTCTACAACAGTAAACGGTTTGCAACGAGGACTGGACAAACTTAAGAACTATTGCGATGAATGGCTACTTACAGTTAATGTGAATAAGACTAAGGCAATGACTTTCAAAAAGGGTTGTGTTTATAACAGGGAGGAGACATGGACATATGTAGGACAGATACTGGACAATGTTAAATCTTTTGTGTACTTACGACTCACATTTACAATGAACGGAAAATGGACAAAACACATTGACATTACGAAACACAAGGCAAGGGTGAAAGCGGCGGAAGCTCTCCGGATATGCTGCAGAATTCCGAATATCTCCAAAATCTTAATGGAAACTGTATACGGAGCGACTATTAGATCCACGATGACATACGGAGGAGAAATATGGGGCTGGGAACAAACAGGGAATCTGGATCAAGTGAGGACCCAATTTTTGAAAGGAATTCTGGGTGTAGGGAGGGGTACGGCAAACTGCGGAATAATGAGGGAATTCGGGGCACATAGTGAAACGATAGAGTGCAAAATCAGAGCAGTTAAATATTGGATGAGAATCGTTCACGGAAACCAATCTCTAATTAGGGCAGTCTACTACCGTGAACAGTTGCGAATGGAAGGTAATTTGACATGGGCATCAAAATTAAAGAAAGGGTTGGAAACCATTGGGATGGGAGACATTTGGATGGCGGGGCAAGAAAACAGGCGAAGTATTTGGAGAAAAATTAAAAAACGCCTCTGTGATATTAACAGACAGCAAATAATTGCGCAATGCACAGAGAATGTGTCATTAGAAGTACAGTCTGAACTTAAATCGGAGTGGGGTATGGAGCAATACATCAAAACAGGTACCAAACTCATTAGAGAGGGGCTCACGTGGATTAGACTAGGAGCATGGAGGAGCACGAAAATTTCTGACGAGAATGGTACGAGAATCTGTCCCATTTGCGAGGAGGAAGATTCGTGGACTCACATCTTGGCAAGATGTAGGGGTACGGAGGAATGGCGGGAAAAATATTTGCCGCGATTTTTTACCACTGCGAATGAAGGGATAGAAGCATGTTGGACCTACTGGCAGGCACGGAAAACATGGACGGGCTAGGTAAATTTTTACTTAAGGCAAGACAGCTGAGATCCGAGGAGGCTGCCAATAGAGAAGGGGGGGGGGATAAGATCAACTAAACAAAAGTGACTACAATGTTCTACATACATATATATTATGTCATACTTAGGTCACTGTTGTACTAGGGTTGTATATATTATGTGTATATATGTCTTTTAAGTGTAATTATCTATTATAAGAGGGTGCATTTATGAAGGTGTACTCTGTGCTGTAAATTTAAATTGCTATATTTGATATCTTTGTATCTTCATTTTCGGTTTTACTCTTAATTTTATTGTTGTTTAATATTGCTTTTGACTGTGTATTTCCTTTGTCTTTTTATTTTTGTGTTTACTCTTTTAATTCTTTGTTGTGGTTGTTGTTTTAATATTGCTTGTAATGTGTATTACAAAAGCACGTACGGTCTGTGGACCCGTGCGACTGTTGAAATTCTATGTATGATATTGCTATGTTAATAAATACACTTATTCATTCATTCATTCATTCATTCATTCATTCATTCATTCATACATTTACCACTTTAACACAGCTGCCATTTTTCTTCAAGTTTAAAGTGCATTAAGCGGGTAGATGATATCGCACGGTGAAATTCCTCTTTTCAGGATGAGGGAAGATCCCGAAAAAAAAACTTATTGAGTTGCCTCACCTTAACTGAGACCTGTGAGGCAGACACTCTACCTCCATATCAGTTTGATGGATTAATTAGCCATAGTACGTATGCATACTGCTATATTAGGTTTCGGCTTTTTTGGGGTTAGAAAGTGTATTTTACACAACATTTAGCGTAAATCAGCGTATAAACACTAGTAAATAGGAGTTAAGCCATCCAGTATCACCAATAATCAGAGCTAGCAAGTTTCGCACCAATTTTATTATGCAGAGTAAGAGTGGCCAGGTTTTGTAATACCATGCGGCGCTATTTGTGCGAGCAAAGGTCAACATAAAGTGCAACCCATCACTGCAAAACAGATATCACTGCATAGCACGGAACCAGACCGGTAGGAAGGTGTTCGAATAATATCTTTTGCTGCTCAAATGTGGGCAAAATTAATTTGTTTTACAACCATAGTAAGTTTTCTAGCAGTGCACTTATCATAATACTTATTTAGAAAGCGATGGCAGTTCCAGTATGCAAACTGTCAAATGTGTAGTACAGCTTCACAGAAATATATTATAAATTTATTCAAAGAGTTAACCTATAACTTTCACACTCTTATAGTGCAGAGGCATGGAGCTGAACTGAATCTGTGCGGCATGTAGAAGTACTGTCAAGATGGATCTACCAATCCACGATAACCCTACTTAAAATAAAGTTGAAAATGAAAATGTAATTGAAAAGAATGCAGGTATAATATATTACATACAAGCTGCACTTTTAGATCCCCACAAATGCTATTTGCTTGGTGATAATGAAACGGAACAGATAACATATTTCAAATATGCCCCGATCTCATCCTGCAAAGTTGAACCAACTTTTTCGCATTATAAACTTTATTTGTCGGAACGTAGAATGAGGTTTTCATTTGAAAGGCTTCAGAAGTACATATAGTTTTCAGTAATATGGCTGAAGATGAGTAAAGATTTAGTTTAATTCCCGATTTCGTTTTTACCTAGTAAGAATCTGAAGATATTTAAGAAATTAATTTTATTATTTCAATATTAATTCGATTATAAATATTAGAATCCGTGTGATAATTTCTTGGGTGCTTTCATAATGCCCATATATAGAAATCGGTTAGAGTCACCCTTATATAGTAATAGTTTGTAAGTTGTACATAATTATTTAAATAGGTGAGCTGAAACGAATGACTCATAAGTCATTTTTGTTCTCTGGAAACAGTATAGTTAACTTGATAACAGGCTTGTGTACCTCTCCACCTTGCATGCTTATCAATGACTTGTTTTGATGCGACGAGATGGTCGGTCGCAAACTATATAAGGAACGGCAAACGGTACAAACTTCCTAGCTCTGCTAATAATACATTATAAATAAAATATGAATCGAGGCTGCCCGGGTTCGATCCCAAGCACCCTTATGTGGGATTCGTGGTGGGTTTTATCCGGGTCCTCCGATTTTCCCCGCTCCAATTGCTCCATCTTCAAGCTTCCAATTCTCAATTTCGCTTACATTTCATATCATCCACTTCCTCATGTTCATGCCTGGCTACGGGCTGACCCCTCGTAACAGGTTCTCCATTCTCTGGTTTCGTGCCATTGGCTCCCTGACTGGCTTCTGACGCCTAGGCAATAAATATAAAATCTTACCTGCTTTGGTTAGCTCTGGCATTGATTCTTCCTTCTGGTATTCTTTTGAAAATGTTAACATTCATATCTCGTTCCATTTTAGGAAGGGCCATATTATAAATAATTCCAATCGCTACATTTGGTGCATACGGCCAGTTTTATGACTTTTCAGCGCAGGAGTATACGGGCAGAAAAATCACCTCACATACCGGCGCTAGAGGTGAAAGGCTTACATTTGTACTGGGTTATTCAATCAATTATTCAACAATTTCATCCAATCTGGAATTCGCAAACAAGTGCAGTTCCTAGTGTCCTCAAAATGTTTGAGAGGAATAAGCTGCTGCCAAATTTGATTCACACTTGAGAACTATAGCTTCCTCTAACTCGTATTGAATTGTGATACATGTAGGCTAGGCTACGAGGTTCTAATAGGTATCACTGAATCTTATGGGTCGTGAGTGCTTTGACAATTAATACTGCTGTCCTTAAGTTAGCAGTTTGTTTATTCGCTTATATCGTGCCAATCCATTTACATAACACTTTTGAGGGCTCATAATAATTGTATCACCTAAAGTTTTATTACGGCATACCTAATCGAACACAAGGTAAAACGTACTTTTATTATATGTGCACCACATAAAATATCTCGGACCTTCGGGACTCAAATATAGCAGGCAAGTGAGTGTTTTTACGAAACTCTAAAGATAGCCACACATATTGTGAATAGCCACAGGTATTGTGAAAGGAGCTGTCCTTACTGACAATTAGGTAGGTATCTCTTGCTAGTGCAACTCATAGCATTTGACTTTGATAAAGCCTGTCAGTGCTTTCAAAGACAACCCTTCTGTTTCTCAAGGTCCTCTCAAGGTTCTCGCTATTTGTCTGTATTGCAGTGTTAATATTGGAACATAAATATACTGTCTTAAATAGTCGGCTGGTAGGCCGTAAACATTTCGATGTAAGGATGATTTCAGTGTGTTCAACAATACCTAGGTATTATTTGCCTTATCAATTTTAATTCTGGCTTAAATGGTTTTTTGGGCTTTGGCTTGATGCATGTACCTATTTACATCATACAATACATTATGCTTATCAATGTTTGTAAACATCTATATACAAAAATCTACACATACATAATACTCAAGGTATGCACTTTCAAACACTGTAGTATTGCTATTATTATTGTTCTTATTTGGATTAAATTTATACAATGCATTCTCAATCGAGTTATTGTTTGGGTTGTCTTCTTTCTTGCCGTATTTTGCACTTATGTAATCAAAGTTGACTTTCTTGTTGCTCTTGTTTCTTCGAGAAACAACTTCTTCTTCTTCTTCTTCTTCTTCTTCTTCTTCTTCTTCTTCTTATTATTATTATTATTATTATTATTTTACTATTGTTATTATTATTATTGTTGTTATTGTTATTATTATAATTATTATTGCTATTATTATTGTTATTATTACTATTATTATTGTTGTTATTATTATTACTATTGTTGTTATTACTATTATTATTATAACAATACATAGTAATACTTCACAATAACAGGAACATAAGTTAAGGAGGATCTTGTTTGAAGCGATACAAAATGCTGTGTTTACATATAGTATTGTTCTTAGGTAACATCAACAGCAAATAGAGCTATTAATTCGTACATTATGTCTTTCTGTGAGCGGAGACTAAATTAGTTCCTTATTATGCAGGCATTATGACATCTCCATTTTCATAAACTCAACTCTATTACCTTCACTACAAACATAAACCAATGCATATATCTCCTCCATGAATACTTCAACGAAATCATTCACTACTTCCTGTACCACACTTAATTTCACAATTTTACTTTCTTATGTAAAACACATTAATATATTTAACAAAGAAATGAACTACTTATCATGTATACCTGCTCCGCTCGCTGTTCCCTTTAATTGTCTGTGTAAATAGTATTGATTTTTCCCATAATAATCTATTATAAGGCCGCGCAGTGGCCAAGTGGTCAGACCACTCGCCTCACTAGGCGGTTCTTCGATCCCAACCGATCGCTTGTGAGATTTGCGGTGGACAAAGCGGCACAGGGGCGGTTTTCTCCGGGTTTTCCAGGATCTCCCGCCATCGCATTCCACCGGTGCTGCATCACTATTCCGTGTATCATCCGTGTCATCGCCTGCGGTGCCACTCGTATTAAAAGCGGGCGTTAAACAGTATCAAAAAATCTATTATAACCTCTGCTGCCGTTAAGATATCACTTTCTGAAGTTATTTGCACTGATAGCTTTGAAACGCTTAGAGCAAAAATAGCTATTGCATCATTTTAGATTTTAGCGCTTTTCATGATTTCATCAACTCTACCCTTACTCTAACTATAGCCATCAAACAGTATACACATGCTTATTCGCAAGAGACTGCAATTTCAAACCTCTATTCATCAGATGCATATATAGGTATAACTCCTGACTGCATACTTTGATATCGATGTTGCACCTGTAATAGCGTTTATGGACATATCTTCTATGTTCACATTTATTCTACATGTAAACAATATTCTGCATTCTAAGTGTTGATTTCTATAGTGTCTGCCAGTTTATTAATCATTTCGGAACTTTAATCGTCTTTATATACCAAGGGTGTTTGGAAGGATAGGCAATAACGGTCTTGTTTCGAACAAACTGTTCTTTAATTAAACACTTATGTTGCTTTTCTTCCGCTGTGTACAACTATCTAAGAAGCACGGGGTTGTATGCTACCAATATTCGTATTTTCCATTTCGTATTTCTTAAAACTCATATACATATTATATTATATAACCTTATTCCTTATTAATTAGAAAGCAATGTTTTGTTTGCTAGCATCACAAATATTTAAATAAACATATTTATTTCATTGATATTTGCGAATTTTGAATACTAGCACTTGCATAGTTAACAGCATCTACACTAATATGCAGCTCTTTCCAACGGAGTAATTTACGTAATGGTCAAATGTCCACTATAATTTCATTATAAGCCTAGGCCAAATATTAAACAAGTATGAAATAGGAACAAAGAGCACTAAATAATTGAACTAATTATTACACATAGGATATTTGTTTTGAACTGCTTTAAAGAATAATACTAAATAAACAAGCCTTCCTATTGAGAATTATAACATACAATCTTATGCTTTGGTGTGAAAGCTAATGCTGGATTACTTTATTCAACAAAGGTATTCTGCAGTTGGAGAGACAGAAGGAGTTTACAGTCGTATGTACAGAATCCGTTCAGAACGTTCGCGTAGGTAAACAAAATTAGTTTTCTCATTTGATCATTTTAAAAATGTATCAGCTAAAACACACACACACACACACACACACACACACACACACACACACACACACACACACACACACACACACAGTGAAACACACAAAGCCACTACCACGAACACTTCTGGGACTGATGGTGCTATTGGTTCACGGTTTTCAGAGAGTGCATTGGGGGGTCTCGAGATTATCATAAAGTGTATTTTAACACAAAATTGTATTTTTCAAAAACAATACAGTTTAGAAAATTCAATCAAAGTATGGAACGTAGGTATACAAGTTATCGTTTTGTCTGATTCTGTTTCAAGCCATTAACGAGGTGAAATCATAATAAGATTTTAAATAAGATGTGTGCTGCAGCAGAATACAACTGAAATGAGATGCACAGTTATTTTACTAAAATTGCAAAACGTATACTTTTCTAGCGGATTAACGTCCCTTAGTTCCACAGGGGGTAAAATGGCCCTTTCGACTTTAAAAAAATGGGGTTTATTTATGGATGCTCTTTAACTACCATGGTTTTTGTCGTCAATGCTATATTGGGAGTGAAAAACAGGCAATTTTGCTCAAAACCCCCTTCTAGGCTTGATTTTCTTATTGTACCATAAAATTACGACACGGGCGTAACATTCCGGAAGGAAGCCACGCTAAGGGCTGTTACACCCCAAAACATCCATCGCTCCCCGCCGGGTTTGAACTCGCATCCTCAGGAACTAGAGTCTAATTTACACTTTACTTACCTAGTTTTATGTAACAAAGGAAGGAAGCAATGCGTAACATATTATACGATAACAGAACGGCCAATTTTGTGACACATATGCTGATAATGTTACCGGAAATATCAACAATTCTTGTGAAAATGACTCCTAAAGCAATATGGCAGATATAAATGGTTTTATTGTGCAAAACGTTTGGTGGTTTCTGTGTGGGTTCACGAGAATTAAATCACTTAAAATAATGTAGGATATCCAGAACGAGTTTGTGGTGCGCTTTGGCAATCCTCTTCACATTGATTAGGAGAATCAGAGAGTTTGGTAGAGTTGACAGCGAATTACATGTTGGTTCCTAATGCTTCGATGCCTCTGTCGATCCGCACAATTAAGTGGAAAAGATCAACATTTTTTTATTTATTTTCAGAACTGAGGAGATGTATAAGTCACCAATGCTTTTTTCTTACATAGGACCAGCCACTAGCACATTTCGCTTTTAACGTCCGCAAACGCTCTGGGCGAAATAGACCAAATTGCTGGATTGGAAGTGAAATAAAAGAATATCCGGTTTCAATGCCTTAGCCTGAAAGAATCTGTGCCCTCAACACACCTGACAATGCAGTGCGGAGCATTGAATGAAGGAAAGAAAGAAAAATGATAAGCCAACACCAAGTAGCTGAAAGACGCATTTCATGCAGCGCCTCGAAATAGCTACCATCCGTAATATGCTGATGCGGATGTCTGCACAGTCAATGCATTAGGTTATCCTATGAACATGAAGGAACTCGCACTGACGTTTTGATTCCTGGTGAAAAATAGCTTCAGAGTCAATGTAAATGGACTTTCCGTCCACAATGTACTGCCTAAGACAACTTTCATAGCCCGAAATTACAGGCCAGATAGCAATGCGACACTTTTATGTTTACCCCGTTAAGTGTTAGCCCCAGAATGATGGAAAACAGTTGTTGGATATAACATAAAGCTTTCGTTCCATTAGATTATAGTGAGGTATCACCTGCGATTCGAGGTAAACATAGGAGCCGGATGGCATCAAAAGCGTTTAAAAGCTTTTAAGTATGTTGTAATGGTCGGAATACTATTATTTCCCCCTCACTTTACCTTTCTTTTCCTATAATGAAATTCCAGCATCTCAAGTTTTTCTTTTTCAAATTTCATGGTCTCCTGTGGTCTGGGATAGCGGAAACTTACTCGCATGTTTTCAGCCAAAATGGTCATACTATCGGCGATTCTCTGACGCTGTCGATTGTGGTTAGCATTAGAATACTTTCTTTACTAATAATGTTCGTCTAATCGGATTTACCTGAGAGAAGCTCCAGAAGACTGAATCATTCAGTTTAGAAAGACAACTTCCTTGCAGTATTACGGGCTGCCTCTGGGCTTCAACCGAGTACTGGAATCAAACCTAGGGCTCTCGCCAGCTGCTTATACAGAAACATACCATCACTACTCACAAAAAATGTTTCATTATCCAAGATTTTTGTAAGCATTTAAAACAAGAAGAATACGTTGATTGAAAATCAGCTGCTTCTATATTTTCTACATATGTATTTCCTTCCAACTTGAGATTACTTTGCTACTGATTTTAAAACATCCAATGAGGTCATTACATTGCACCTATCCCACTGAGAGTATCTCACGTGACTGTAAAGTGTTCCGCCCACATGAATAAAATCCTCTTATTGTACCCTGGACAAAAGAATTGTTTGGCTGTAGTTCAGAAAGATTCACGACGACATCTCAATCCCTTTCGGGATCGAACACAAGATTTATCCTTTTCTAAGATGTTTTATTCCCAACGCGTATCATTCTCCAACAATCCGTGGCGCATGCTGATGTGAATATAAAACGAATTGACATTTTGGAATGTAATTTATAGGTTATACAGCTCCAGGACTCAACTTTTACTCGTATTTTCAGTGTACATTGAAGTCATCAATTTGAGATATATAGCACCCCTTTCCTTCTGGTTACATGCACATTTTTTTCATAATAATATTATAGAAAATGATACTTTAATTTAGAATCATCAGTATTTCTACTGAAGATGGGGAAGTTTATTTAAATGGTCACTACCAAAATGTATTAAATACCATCCAAATTAGCTTAAATCATTTAAGTTTCCATTGTGACAAGAAAATGTGTACTAATTGTACGCTTGTAGTCTAGTGCCAATAACATTTTTTTTTTAAAGTGTATTCTATGCATCCATGTTCAGATAATACGGTCTTTTAGTTTTGCATAGAACATAAATTGAGAAATTTATAACCAGGAAAAACATTGCAAATTAAACCAAGATACTCAACCGGAAGTCCCGGGTTCGATTCCCGGCTGGAGCGGGGAAGTTTTCTTTAACCAGAATTAATCTCAGAGTCTGAAAGTATGCATGTGAGAGTGAATGTGTGTGTTTGAGGAAAAAAAGAAGATTTAAACCCAACGTAAAAAACCTAGAGACGAGTTGTTTCTAATGCAAAAACCCCAATATGACCTTAGATTTTAAAGGGCGTTGTATAAACGAAGCAATAAAAAAAACAAGACAGCTGCAGGAGAAAGGTCTGTATATTTCTTTTTTATTTAACTGCTGTGGTTCTGAGCGTCCCATTTTTATTGGGCGTGAAAGACCGCTTAATTTTGCTCAGAGGTCTCTCTTATCAGGCTTGAGGTTCTTTTACATGCCGTAAGTCTATGACACGGGACCCACGGATTTACTTCCCTTCCGAAGGAAGCCATACTAAGAGCTTTTACGCCTCAAAAATTCCATCGCCCTCTGACAGGTTTGAACCCGCGACCTTGGGTATATGAAGTTAGCATGGTAACCACTACACCACAGAGGTCGACTAAAGTTCTATATAGGTCGACGTGGCATTGTAAGGCGACCTATTTTGTGTAAACTGGCCCATTATAAACTCAAGGTGGCCATCCTTCGAGATGCTCGTTATTTACGGGGAACGGGAATAAGCATTAGCGAGGACTTTAGCCAGCGTGTAAGAGAAGAGAGAGAATTCTTAAAGGGACACATGTTCGAGGCCAGGAGGCAGAGCTGTCATGCCGTATTGCGCTATGACAAGCTCTTCATTAACGGACGAGTCTGGAACCGACAGGAGCTGGAGCGCATGGAACAGCCTAGAAGTACTGCGGAAATCGAACCTAGGACAGGGCAGCTAGAGCAGGTAGCCAGTGCATCAGCCCAGCAGGTAGCAGGTCCCTCAGCAGAACATCAGGTGCCTCAAGTTATGTCGACAGGGAGGGGAAAAGAGGAGAGGAGGGTGAGACAGTCTTCGCCGGAAAAGCCAACAACAACGCTCCTCCGTGCCCTTAGGCTGACAACAGCTCGACAAAGGGTCAGCCAAGTTGTAGGAAGACCATCAGCAAGGAAACAATAGGACCCAACCCCTTCTCTGAGGATTGTCACATGGAACATCGAAGGCTTCAAAAAAAGGTTGGGTAGCGAGAATTTCTTGTATTTCCTCATCCCGATGGAGGCTACGCCTTAACGGGCAAAAATCCCAGGCCATCACCTTCTCCAGGAGACGGATCCAGCTGATGCCCAACATACGTATTGGCGGCGAGGATGCGCACTGTCAGTCCACCGCCAAGTACCTGGTTGTCCAGCTGGACTCCAAGCTGACATGGAAGCCCCACCTCCAGGAAATCTCGACCAGGGTCAACAAACGCATGGGGATGCTCTATCCCCTGTGTGGCCGACGCTCTACCCTCTCATTACCCAACAAACTGTTACTTTACAAGCAGATCCTGAGACCAACAATGACCTACGCTTGCCAAGTCTGGGGCGCTGCTGCCAAGTCCAACCTTAAACCCTTGGGATCCCTTCAATCCCGCTTACTCCGCATAGCCACGGATTCTCCCTGGTATATTCCAAACGCCACTCTCCGCAGAGACCTCAACATCCCGACCATAGCCAAGCACATCCACTACCTATCGGCTCCCTTCTATGCAAACCTGACCTCCAGCTTCAACGCCCTCATCCGCGGCCTGGGTGAATATGACATTGACCCAGGCGAGCTCTACAAGCGCCCCAGACTCACTCTAGGCACCTGACGACTGTGGCAACTGACACTGACTTGTGAGCTACTGTTCGTTTAATTTGAAAGGAAAAAACGAAAAAAAAAAAAAAAAAGAAAAAAAAAGTTTTCCCCCTCCTCCCCCCCCCCCTTTCGTTACTCTATCCAACAACCACCGCTGATGCTCTACATCTCCTAAATTTTCTTTTGGCAAACTCTAAATTCCAAAAACTTACTCTTGAATTTCCTCTCAATTCCCCTTTTAAACCTCTCTCTCTCGGAAACTCCCGCAATTCCTAAACCCATCCCACTGCCAATAGAGGGCCTAGCCCTGAAATGGCAACAGAGGGATGACCCTGCCAGCACCCGGCAGCCAAGTCCTCGCCTGATACCCCGTAGAGCATTGTATTTCCTAAGTGATTTTGACGTTGTATGTTTAACAGAAACTTGGTTGAAAAACCGAGAAAATGTAACACTTGCTAATTTGCATAGTTTTAGTAGGGGAAGGGAGACACGGGGAAGGAGGAGAAGGTGGCCAGGAGGGATATCAGTTTCATTCAGGTCTGAGCTGGAGGCTGAGATAACTAAATTAGAAATCAGTTTGGAAGGGGTGATTGCTGTATCTTTGGCACAGGGGGGGAGTACAAATAATAGTTATAGGATGATACAACCAGCCAGCAACGTCCAAGTATGCAAACAGGAATTTCTTCAGTGACTTAACCTAAACGTTAGTGCAGTTACAGGAAAAGTTTCCAGGAACTGAATTAATTCTCTTAGGAGATTTTAAGGCGAGGTAAGGAGTGGAGAATATTTCTCTAAAGGGGGGGCATCAATGGGGGGAGGAATTCCGCGAAGGTCAACGACAGAGCAAGGATAGTTTTATTAATGGGGAGGGCAGACAATTACTTGCTTTCTGCGATGCCTTCTCTTTAGAAATAATGAATGGCAAGTACGATGAGGATCGCGAGGGAGAACTCACTTTCATGAATGAAAATGGGGGTAGAGTAATAGATTTTATTTTAATAAGTCAGGGTTTAATTGGCAGAACTAGAAATTTGTGGGTGGGGGATCGTATCGAGTCACATCACCGTCCGGTTGTCCTGGAACTGAATATAGAGACGGCCCTAGTGGCGCATGCACCTGAAGAGGGGCAGGGTGACGAAGGGAGATTCATTAGTAAATTTATATGGAAACCGATAGAAAAAGAAGTATTTGTTGATAAATTAGAAAGAAGATTAGGGGAAAGGAACGCAGGCACAGTGGAGGAACTAACGCATATAATAGCAACGTCTGCGGGGATAATGAAAGTCCAAATGCATGATAAGGTAAAACGATACAATGGTTGGTATGACCAGCAATGCAGAGCAGTAAAGAAACAAGCAGAGGAGGCTCTGTCAAAATTCATGGCATTAGGAAAATGTTTACAAAAAAGCGAAGGGAGTATAAACAGCTCTTACGGGAAAAGAGAACTACGTGGCAAGACAAAATTACTCAGAAAATTAGTAATATGTTAACACGGGGGGATAACGCTGAGATGTGGCAAGTAGTAAAACATTTAAGAGGCAACCGTCAGGCGCCCAACGAAATTGCTCCCAGAAAATGGGCAATGCATTTTATGGGAATATTCGGGAAAGGTGAAAGGGAAGGAGTTTTTTTAAAGGAAGTGCAAATTTTGGGAAATCTTGAGATCCCAATACTGGACGAAGAAATATCAGCACGAGAAATAGCACAGGCGCTGAGGAGTCTGAAGGGAGGCAAAACTCCATGGTTGGATGGGCTACCCCCGGAAGTTCTTAAAGCCGCAGCCAACGTTAATGAGTTTGGTAGGAGTATGCTCTAGATATGTAACAGATTATTTACTGAGGGGAATTACCCTACCTGTTGGGGAAAGGGCATTATTCATCCCATTTATAAAGGGAAGGGAACTATTGGAAATCCGGATAAGTATAGGGGGGTTACTCTTTTGCCATTCATGGAGAAAATTTATTGTAGAGTGTTATATAACCGAATAAAGGACTGGGAATCTAAATTTGGCAAACTTTCAAAATTTCAAATGGGTTTTCAGACAAGGACACAGTACCATAGATGCCGCTTTTATATTAGACACTTTAAGGACGAAGCAACTGTTAATTAAGCGGGGAAAGCTTCATTGTGCTTTTGTGGACTTTAAGAAGGCATTTGACTCTATCAATCGAAATGTATTATGGTACAAACTAGGCAGAAAGGGGTTATCAAGTAAAATGGTTAGAGCATTGCAGGCAATGTATCAAAATGTCGAATTCTGTGTGAAGTACGACAGAAACAGAGTGTCCGAGAGCTGCCGAAACTATAGGGGAGTGAGGCAGGGTTGTATTTTATCTCCCTTGCTATTTAATCTCTTTGTGGATTATATTACTGATACAATGATAGCAGAGAATATTCAAGCGCCAATAGTAGCGGATTTGCAGATCCCAACACTTTTATACGCAGACGATTTAGTATTGTGCTCTACGACAGTAAACGGTTCGCAACGAGGACAGGACAAACTTAAGAACTATTGCGATGAATGGCTACTTACAGTTAATGTGAATAAGACTAAGGCAATGACTTTCAAAAAGGGTTGTGTTTATAGGAGGGAGGAGACTTGGACATATGCAGGACATATACCGGACAATGTTAAATCTTTTGTGTACTTAGGACTCACATTTACAATGAACGGAAAATGGATAAAACACATTGACATTACGATACACAAGGCAAGGGTGAAAGCGGCGGAAGCTCTCCGGATACGCTGCAGAATTCCGAATATCTCCATAACCATAATGGAAACTGTATACGGAGCGACAGTTAGATCCACGATGACATACGGAGGAAAAATATGGGGGTGGGAACAAACAGGGAATCCGGATCAAGTGAGGACCCAATTTTTGAAAGGAATTCTGGGTATGGGGACGGGTACGGCAAACTGCGGAATAATGAGGGAATTCGGGGCACATAGTGAAACGATAGAGTGCAAAATCAGAGCAGTTAAATATTGGATGAGAATCGTTCACGGAAACCAATCTCTAATTAGGGCAGTGTTCTACCGTGAACAGTTGCGAATGGAAGGTAATTTGACGTGGGCATCAAAATTAAAGAAAGGGTTGGAAACCATTGGGATGGCAGACATGTGGATGGCGGGGCAGAAAAACAGGCGAAGTATTTGGAGAAAAATTAAGAAACGTCTCTGTGATATTGACAGACAGCAAATAATTGCGCAATGCACAGAGAAGGTGTCATTAGAAGTACAGTCTGGGCTGAAATCGGAGTGGGGTATGGAGCAATACATCAAAACAGGTACCAAACTCTTTAGAGAGGAGCTCACGTGGATTAGACTAGGAGCATGGAGGAGCACGAAAATTTCTGACGAGAATGGTACGAGAATCTGTCCCATTTGCGAGGAGGAAGAGTCGTGGACTCACATCTTGGCAAGATGTAGGGGTACGGAGGAATGGCGGGAAAAATATTTGCCGTGATTTTTTACCACTGCGAATGTAGGGATAGAAACATGTTGGACACTACTGGCAGGCATGGAAAACATGGACGGGCTAGGTGAATTTATACTTAAGGCAAGACAGCTGAGATCTGAGGAGGCTGCCAATAGAGAAGGGGGGGGGGATAAGATCAACTAAACAAATGGACTACAATGTTCTACATACATATATATTATGTCATACTTAGGTCACTGTTGTGCTAGGGTTGTATATATTATGTGTATATATGTCTTTTATGTGTAATTATCTAATATAAGAGGGTGCATTTATGAAGGTGTACTCTGTGCTGTAAATTTAAATTGCTATATTTGAACATGTTTGTATCTTTATTTTCGGATTCACTCTTAATTTTATTGTTGTTTAATATTGCTTTTGACTGTGTATTTCCTTTGTCTTTTTATTTTCGTGTTTACTCTTTTAATTGTTTGTTGTGGTTGTTGTTTTAATATTGCTTGTAATGTGTATTACAAAAGCACGTACAGTCTGTGGACCCGTGCGATTGTTGAAAGTCTATGTATGATATTCCTATGGTAATAAATACACTTATTCATTCATTCATATAAGTATTTAAATTTGGCATCACATAACTTTTCTTACAATAGGTACTACAAATCCTAAGTGAACATGCGCTACATCATCCAGCTTTAATAAGAGAGAGAGAGAGAGAGAGAGAGAGAGAGAGAGAGAGAGAGAGAGAGAAAACGAAAGTAATTAATATCGTAAAAGTTAATGGGAAACGAAATATCACAATAGCCCATTGCATTAGAATTTCTAGTTTATTTGTGAAAATCTTAGTCAGGTTTAACCTCTGAGTTTTTCTTTCCAAACACAATTATTATATATTTCTAATTTGAAGTGTCTACATGTCTTAAATCGCCATAAACATTTTTGAACTTCTATTATTGGGCTTGAATATTCACGTTAATTAACATGTTCACTTTTTCAATATTTTAACTCACTAATCACCCTCAACCAAACAAAATCCAGTTTTTTTCAGGGTTACATCCTAAAATATGAACTAGATGCCGTCATTATGTAGAGAAAGTCAACCATCTAATTATAAATTCCCAATTGCTGGATGATACCACTGAATGATGTACGAGACATCCTGTGCGACTATATGATACGAGCCGTGGCCAAGTTTTATACCACGGTCCTCTTTTCGTGATATATGTCAAGATAAGTCGAACTTATTTTCGACCATAATAGTTCTCTAAACTATGAAGCCCGGGACTTTTGGCACTTACGACATTAAGTCGCCATTGGGGTATGTCATCTCAAAATAATTTGAGATCACCTTGTGGCATACCGGGAAACATAGTAGTAAGTTGAGAAATTCAGTACCGTGCCGGCATGTTGCCACGGTATCTCAGTAGTAGAGCAACCGGCTATAGACCAGGGATCCGTGGTTTGAATCCCAGCTATGGAATTGAACTTTTCATTCTGACTCTACTTCTCGAACTCTTGTCTCAATAGTGCTTTTATTCTCTGTTTCCGAAATTGCGCGAATCCTACCGAATGAATGCGGGAGCCAACCCCCCCTCAAATTCGATAACGTAATTTCACCTTAGAAACATGTTTTGATGACCCCAAAACAAAAAGAAACATTTTTGTGAAAACGCCCTGTGTGTGTGTGTGTGAGTGTGTGTGTGTGTGTATGAGTGTGTGAACAGCATGACTCAACAATGAAAATTCAGATAAATACATAACTTGGCATTTATATTTAGTATCTTCCAAAGATGCGAGACAAAGATTTGCAAGAAAATATGAAACCATTTTCAAAATGCATTTTCTAAAAATGACTAACGGTTTGATTAACTACCATACATCAAGATATTTAAATGATAACGTGTATGTTGAATTTTCTGAAAATAGTCTGTGAAGCTCACTTCATTCGGAAGAATTTTTATAATCTTGAAGAAATTGTATACGCTAAACAGTAGACAAAATCCGTACTGCAGAAAAATGTAGATAGATTCAAAACACTCAATATATTCCAAATAACCTTTCCTGTTGCATAAGCCGTTTCCGAGATATGCTTTATTAATGGTTTAAATTGTTCAATAATTTGTAATTCTTTGGACGCCCTATCGATTTTCAGCTGAGTGTTGTGTGTTGATTGTAGAGGCAGTGGAGACCCGGCATTACAATTCAATATTCATAGCACTTCCGCAGAGGCGGATGGTCCGTATTTCGGAGAATTTGCCTAGCAAGCACTCAGTCTAAACACGAGAACCTTCTACGTTGTAGCAACACGGACGGTATGTATGCTACGTGTTCTACCAAAATTTCTTTGGCAGTGTTTTGTCAACATAGTGCGTACTGCTCCTTTCTGCAAATGTAAATTAAAAATTCTTATGTGTTCTACTCACATGGCTTTTTCTACCTGCTTTGCAAACATATTTCTTACGAAAATTCTTCTTCCTACTTCATAATAATCGAAAAAAATAGTAACAAAATTACCTTATTAGTTGGTTCCTTATAAGAGAAGGGAAATAAGGGAACACACTAAGCTACAGCGATAGTGAAATATTTTATAAACTGTCCGTATGCGGTTGCATTGACTTGCTTCTTTGCACGACCAGAAGCAAAACAAAAGCTGAAACAACCTTCTGTTTAAGAAAAGTACGCGTAACAAGAAATATCTCGGTAATGGTTACCTTCACAAAAAGTCTAGCATGATTATTGTGCGTTTTAACGAGGTCTACATTTTTGTGTAGTAAGTATTTGTAGCTCTCTTTTACGGTTGCCAGGTTTGCAAAAGTCATATAGAATGAAGAGGACTTCAGAGGTCATTCCCAGGAAATTCAAGATATAATACATATTAGTTTTCATGTAAATACCTTTAATATACGACATTTTAATTGAAATCGTTAAATCCAAATGTTTGAGGAATTCTCCATGTAAAGCATAGTTTGGCGTGGGGAGATTTTCTTGAAAATATTCGTGCCACATTCTTAGGAGATAATTCAAACACCAAGCATGGCATTTAACGGACATTTCCTTTTCGTTATGTTGCTCACACACACGGGTATTTTCTAAAAATGATTTTTATGAACCCTGGGACTTCGAAACATGTATTTCGGTGAAATATCGATACAGAATTTTAGCTGGAATACAATACCTTCTCTTACCCTATGCATTGCACACGAGTGCTAGATAAAATAATATTACTTGTGCAGGATGAATGGACTTTTGCAGTGCAATGGTAGGTTGTTTATGTTATTTTATGCTTTAATGCTACTTTTGGTGGCAGGTTACTTGGCCTACGTTTTATGATTAATGTCGTTCCCATAATAATTTGAGCTCTGTGCTTAATAGGAAACTATGGCGTCGGCACTACGTTAGGTCATTCCTCTTAGGGTTGACTTTAGCTGTTCTTTGGTCGGGGCCTTATGAGACACTGGAAGGGGTAGATAACGACGTCACAGAGGTCCGACACACGTATCCGGCCTGGGTACGGGCAACTGTTTTTTAGCTTTACGTTTAGTACTGTCTCAATAGGCCCTGGCCAAATAATACAAAAAATCTGACTGAAAACAATGACGTCATAACAAATATAATAAACCCTCAATACAAGTATGAAGGTATAACAAAAGTGAGAGTTTGAAAAAAGTAACTGCTGTCCAGAAACGACCTAAAAGATTTTATGTAAATAAGCTGTTAGGTTAATTAAGATAATTAGAAATTATTTGAAATAGATGTCCTTTTTTGTGAATTACACAGCGTTTTTCGTTTTTTTCTCGATACATGCATTTCTGTATTACGACTGTAGTAAACCGAACTTCCGTAGCCAAACTCAGTGCGGTATTTTGCATACACTTGTAAAATGTGGGGCTCGCAGTCTGTTTGTCTGATCCTTAATGTAGAGTCCTCATCACTGAAACCGCAGACGTTACCCTTACCCTTAAAGCAAAATTAAATAATGAAGTACAGTATCTTGCAAATTGAGGTGGGTAAAGTGTTGCTGAGCACTGTTCTTTATTTGCCATATAAATGTCGTTGAATACCTAGGGGTGTTTTCAGCTGCTTGCAGAAGCCTGAGGTAATTCTAAAAGGGAAATTAAGTGCACCGATAACCGCACCTAGATGATGGGCGCAGTCACTTGAAAGGGGAGCAGAGAGCGGAAGACATTTAACATTTAGTTCAAATTAAGATGAGCTCGAGATACTGTATTCCAAACTTGCGAGCACTTCCTTTTCCACCCACCAAGGGTTTTGGTTGCCAGAGACGGTTTCCCATTTCCTAACGGCCCATACTGGTGTCCATAAAGAAGTATTTGGGTTCACAGGCGAGCAACGGAATTTAATCTACACAAAACTAATTTCCTTGGTGCTCTTAATATGTAGGCATAAAATAAAGCTTGAATAGACACTCAAAGAACAGCCTTTTCTGGTTAATCTAGAATGATGTGAGTGAATGGTACCAGATCTGATTGGTGCTAGGTATCGCGTTGAGTGAAGTTCTGCGGCAATCTATCTCACGCGCCTAAAGAGGACAGCAGTATTTGCAGTTCAGGCTAATGGTGTATATTTGCAATAAATTTATGCAAAGGTGTTTGTGATTGTGCTTGCTGTGTGCATTTATCATGAAGTATACTACGGTACAGCATGCAGATATGCTGTTAAACTTTGTTTGAACAGAGTCAAGTGTAGACTGTTAGCTTGAGTTTGTACTGGAATTCCTCGGTGTTGCTGTTTCGAATAAATCCTTAAAATTATTGTACAAATCAAAACAGACTGGGGCAATTTTAAACACTAATATAGATAGTCAGCAGTTCTAACCGAGGAAACAATCAGAGGAGATGGAGGTGTCGTGGAAGGAAGCCCTAGAGTACTATCTGGCATTAGATTATTTTGTGACAGAATTGTTGAATGGCGTCTCGCCCTTCAATTCTGTATCAATGAGATTATTTAAGTGAAGTGCTTTGAAACAAAATTTATGCAACAAATCCGAATATGCTAGATGAATTACAAACCAGAATACTCCGGCAGGGATCTTCCAATATTTCAGCTGCAGAAATTCACTGGGTGCTCATAAGATGTTCAGCAGATATCAAGCTTTTACAGACACAGAAAAGCACAACTTATAGCACTCTTTATAAGGAAACATAAGTGTAAAGGTAAGCAGTCCTTCGTCTATATATATTTTCATTATTGTGCGGCAAATCCAGTCACAAGTTTAAGTTCTATACCGTTACACACTTATTTCGTGTTCCTAGAATTAAATAGTATACATTCTGATCATGTTGCTTGTTCGTGAGCTGCGAGAGAAATTATAACAAAATTGTGGTTGCGCAGTTCAAACTTGCTGTACGCAGCTTATAGCGGGTTTCAAGATAGATTGGTCTGCGTCCTTATCAAAAATATTAATGTCAGAGTAGGAGCAGAAAACACGCCTGTGCGATGCCAGCAGTGTAGAATACAGGGACCTCAATAAAACTGCGTTTTTGAATAATATTTCGGTAGCCTTAGGAACAGACACGGGGGAAGTAGAGGGTTTCAAATTTCATTTAACAAGGAAGTGCTCAAAATACGAAAATGTAAAGCATGAGACTTAGAAACAATATTTCGTTTTTGGATTATTGAGGCGCTTGCTCCATGAAAACCACGTCGCAATAAGTAATTTCCTAACCACCACTATGGTCTTTCCTGTTTCTCAAAACAATCACAGAATGTTGGTAGCTGTAGTGTATAGTAGTAATTCATCATCAATTCCCACTATGCCGATTTCTTCTAACAGCTACAGCTATGGACTTCGAATATTCAAAGAAACTTCTTTTAACGACTTCCAGATAAGTTGCAAAGCGTTCCAGACCAGTGTATGATACACTTTTTATACATGTGTAAGGAAAAACAGATACAGGATGTTTCAAAACGACACCAAACGAAGATGTGTACCTTGTTGGTCATACCTTATGTGGTGCGTGAATATCATTTTCAGCTCTAAATTTGGCACATACAAAAACTGCCATAAAATCACCATGGATTGGCAGTCGTACATAGCCAAATGACATGTGCTTGGCCCACTCCAAGACAGATGCCGGTTGGTAGCGAAGGTCTCAGTCGCGTGGTGTAGGGGTGGTTTGATAGACACGCCGGCGCGGCACTGGTCACCTTAGTAATGGAAAACGTAGCTTGTGGGTTTTGTTATGTCTTTCGTATAACACGTTCTGAGGTTGTTTAAGTGGCGTATGACAACCGCTGTTCTTTCGCTTGCTAATCCCAAATGTGTGCGATTTTTAATCACACATAAAACATTAAATTGAAGAGTTTGAAAGTTGCGACAAGTTCCGGACAAGTCAAAGTGTAAGCTAATCGACTGCTATCTTTGTTTGGTGTCGTTTTGAAACACCCGTATATCTACACACGAAAGTGCCAGACAAGTTCATGGAATACGTTGTAATTATCGTTTAAAATTCGCCAGTGGAAACGCACGCTTATTATATTAATTTGTTTCGCACCGTTAGCATTATACAGGGGGGGGGGGAAGCAGTGGGCAGACGACCACTACTGCAGATTTACTTACTGGGATCATGGGAGGAGTGGGCTGCGAGTCGCGTCCTTCAAGAGAAATCCGGTACTATACAAAGTAAAGGTGCTCCATCTCCACTACCACTTTATTTCAAGCGAACGGACACTGCATCATGCAAATAGGGTATTTTTAAAAACTGGTATTAATATAAACACTTATCAGTAAATTTTAAGAGAATACTGACAAAACTCATCCAGATATACAGTAGTGCCATTAATTCTGGACTCTATTTGGTTAAATTAACCTTCAAATTGCTATATTACTGTCGTCTGATAAATTATAGTCAGGAATTGCCAGCATAATAGATTATTGAATCTTTTAACACAAACTGGAGCCTATTTGGCCCTTATTGGCCTAATTTGACCCAGGTTTTGAAAATATATTGTTTTATAAATATATACATATTACTTTATTTTATATTATATAATGTGAATGTTGGAATTATTGCTGCATTTTATAGTTTAAAAACTAGAAATATGGAGCAATATATCAATTTTTGGATTATGACACTTCAATATTATGAACACCATACTATTAAATATACAAGATTTTTCTTAATTTTGTGCCCTTATTGTAAGAAGGTAATAATTTATTATATTCCATATTAAATGCAGTAAACAGGATATTTTCCAACTATACTTTTTATTATATTTTGCATCCAATATGATATATAAAAATTTGTTACTCTCATATAATAGGGTGCACAAAATTGGGGGAATCTCGTTTAAGATTAGTGTTCGTCGTGGTGCTCATGGTGTTGAAATGTCATGATCTTAAAATTACTAAATTCCCTAAATTTTGAACTCCTTTTTGTAATGTGACGCCATTAATTCCAGTTTTCACTTCAGATACGATATAAAACAAGATATAAGTGCAGATATTTATAAAGCAATATTTTCGAAAAATGAGCCAAATTGAGCACATTAACGGCATAATTAGCGCCAGTTTGTGGTAAAAGGTTTAATAATGTATAATGCTAACACTTTCTGCCTATAATTCATCAGATAGGAATAATCCTGAATAATAGTGTAATGAGATATTGTAATTTGAAAGTAGTTTACCAAAAAGTGTCCATAATTAATGCCCCTACTGTAATTTTGTTACGAAGAAGAAAAAATGCCACCAATAATAAGTAGACAGAAATATTGCATAGTGAACTCAAGTTAAACCGATGCATGGGGTTGTAGAAATATATATGTTGCGAGCCAGGAATGTGCTACTATGATTTCAGGCTCAAGTTTAGGGTACCTTCCCGGCGTTTATAGTTATGAGGCCTGAGGAAAATCTGGATTAAACCTCCGTAAGAAACGACGGCTCTAGAAACATTTGACCACAGACCTCCTGTTCATGAGTCCGCACCTTAACGACCTCGGTCAATCGTGTCTGTCAGAATTCATGTACCATTCATGAGTGAGGACACTAAACCTACTCCATCGATGTCATATACGAGGATTGAATGAAAAGTAATGCTTCCACCTTCGTAACTCATCAACAGAAAGCAGCATTGGTATGCGGCAGGTACTGGTTTGTTTCGTGGCCTCTTCTCTACAGCTCCAGTTGGTGGAAAGCTTTAGTATTGAACGGTTGTGTTGTTACAGTGTAAAGTATGGAACCCTCAATGCGATTGAAGCAGCGTGCAGTCATTGACTTCTTGACAGCGGAAGGTGTCACCCCAAAGGATATTCACCAGAGAATGAATGCAGTTTATAGTGATTGTGTTAAAATGAGTACTGTGCGTCGTTGGGCGAGCAAGTTTACAGATGTTAAATGGGAACTTCTAACTTGCGTGACAAACAAAGAGTTGGACGTCCTGTGACAGCAACCGCCAAGTTTCACAAGCAAAATGTTGTCAAGACTGATTTAGGACGATCGTCGTATCACTCAGAGAGAAATCGCAAGCACAGCCCGCATTTCACAAGAACGTGTGGGTCACATTATTGCTTTGCTTGGCTATCGGAAGATCTGTGCAAGATGGGTACCCCGGATGCTGACTCCTGAAATGAAAGCGCAGAGATTTGAAATTTGCCAGGAACTTCTCTCGCATTACGAGAATGAAGGTGACACCTTTCTCCTTTCTTTTGTAACAGGAGACGAATCTTGGGCACACCATTACGACCCGGAGGCGAAACGTCAGTCTATGGAGTATCGACACAAAAACTCGCTCCAGAAAAAGAAATTCAAGACGCAGCGCTCAGCTGGAAAAAGCATGGCCACAGTGTTCTGGGACGCAGATGCTGTTATCCATGTTGATTTCCTTGATCGTGGAACAACAATAAATTCAGAGCGTTACAATACAATGCTGCGAGCTAACAAGGGTCCGAAAGGAAAAGGGAAATGTTTTCCTGCAGCATGACAATGCCAAACCACATACTTCACGTGCCACCACAGCAGAACTTCAGATTCTGAATCTCACCGAAGTACGGTATCCTCCATACAGTCCAGATTTAGCACCGTCTGACTACCATCTGTTCCCGATAATGAAAGACGATCTGCGGGGATATCATTGTGCTTCTGATGTAGGCGTTGAGAGTACTGTGAGACTGTGGTTGCGGAAAAAGAGTGTCGGCTTCTTCCGTGACGGCTTCAGAAAACTTGTTTATCGTTGGCAGAAATGTATTCAATTGGCTGGTGATTATGTGGAAAAGTGAATATCGGTAATTAAAGATCGCATTCTTGAATTATTTCTGCGTTTGATTTATTAAAATATTCTCATCCAAACCCAATTAACGAAGGTATAGTTATTACTTTACATTTAACCCTAGTAAAAAACTGCACTGCCGCTCCTACTATATCTTGGAGAAAAAGCATTATCCATGCCTGTCAAGAGGCGGAAATTAAGGTGTCGATGAAGGAAATGTTTTGTTTTTATCTTTCCTTCTTACTCAACAGAAGGGACAGTGCGTTTTTGAATATTCCTTTAGTTATTCAAAAGAAGTATCTAATTTTGAACAGTCTTTTTATTTTACATAGTGATATCAATTCCGCATATGAATTGCTTTAATAGAAACTCAAAGCCTAATGGAATATACAGAACTGAATGCATAAAATGGATAAACAACTGAGAATAGGCAATTTCCTTTCTTTACAGCTTTAACGTTCTGTAACAACGTAAGTAGTATTATGGGTTAAATAGATGAAATGTATTTAGAAACAGCCAACAGCAAATTAGTTCAAGAACATGAAATGAAATGGAGTTTTATTCATGAACGCTCTTTAGCTACAGTGGTTCTCAGCGTTGCATTTTATATGGATGTGAGAGACCGCTTAATGTTTGCTCACATGCCCCTTAACCAAGCTCGAGGTTTTTTTACGTGCCGTAAACCTACCACAATAGACCAACGGCTTTACTCCCGTTTCGAAGGTAGCCATGCTAATGATTTTTACGCCCGAAAAAAAGCCATCGTTCTCCACCGGATTTGAACCCTTGGGTATATGGTAACCACTACACCACGGAGCGTGACTATTATTACAAGGACCTATATGGATGAGGCAATATGAGAGATGTTCTAAGACTGAAGAAAATCTAGCGATGAAAAACACTAAAAGAGGAATTCTGGCATTCGAATCTGAATCCGGAACAGTAGTTTTCTATTACATTATTCCCATAAACTATTTCAGTTGTAGATATATAGGTAGATTACACTAGACTGCATTGTATGACACTGGAAGCACAACTTTAACTTCAATAATGTATTCATTTGCTTTTAGAAAGTAGGCCAGGAATGTTGATTATAAAAATGTTAAATCAAATGCCACCAAAGGTTCCGAGACAAAAAAACTGTATTTTCCCGTTAATCAGATCATTACACAAAGCACATGTTGAATACCATAAGTTAGGTGTCACTTTTGAAGTATTAATTCCGTAATGAACAGTAAACAGCCACATATGTAACTACTGGATCCACAATGTAGCAATAAACAATACATTTGGCAAACAATTGCTAATTGTATTTTCCAAGGTCTTTGCTCAAATGTATGTTTCAGGATGATAACGCGTGAATGCTTCTCTCTTGATCACTCTTCTTTTATTTCAAATCAACATTTTTTGCAAGCATTAACGACAAATTACCACCTCAGCTCATCTGGGAATGTCATTAATTGCATCCTTCATAACATAGTTGTCAAAGAAAAAGCACGATTCAAAGCGGAATACTTGAAAATCAAATACTTCTATTTAATGAGATCCCATACACTTGACTTTAGAAATAATGATCTCAAAGTAGATACAAGTAGAGACTGAGCTTCCCGATTGTACAACGATAAGTATTCGCTTTAAAATCCGAACGTTATGTGAATGTGTAACATAACGTCTGCATACTCAAATCAATGATAAATCAATCCATTTAACAATCTTAAGGGAAACTGGTAGTGAAATTTGGACTACAATTAGTAAAAAATAAACAAATCAATAAAACGAAAATTAATTTTTATTATATACATTTATTGAAATCTTTGAACATCTACAAAGAAACATTTAACTGTCATCCCCTTGCTTTCTGCTCAACAGACACTTAAAACCGTACATTACGCCGGTTCATGGGAACTCAGTGGGACTATTTCAAGTTAAAACCAGTCAGTGAGGCCTGAGGTGAGCGACCTTCGTTTTACCCATCTCAATAAACGTAACGAGCTCATCTCCGCTGATAAGCAAGAGGGGTAAAACGAAAATTCCCCACTTACCGGTTTTATCTTGAAATAGGCTTTTTGGGTTCCGCAACTTCTGTAACGCACACATAAAATACGGGGCAGTTGGGCCACCAGGGGCCTGTTTAACAGCATTTGAATTTACTTATTAACAATTTAGAAATAACAAGGGAAAGATTACAAACACTTGAAAACTCTGTTTCACAATAAAGGTTTGTTAACTTGTAAAATTTAAGGAGTTTTACAAATCGAGATATACAATTTATAAACGCAAACATACCCGCATTCAGTATTATCCCTGTTTCAAGGCGTCGTGAACCATGTAGTGCAAAAAATACTAAAGAAGCAAGTTTTATCTCCATACATTCGATAACTTTTAGTAGTATTTAATCTGAAATACAGTATATAAAGCTTTTTGATCGTATTTGAAGAATCAAAGATATCAAATAATACCGAAACGCAATTACTAGGTATTTAATATATTGCTGCGGTGATGATGTGTGATTTGATTTGTCGTTTGCAGAATGTGCATTATTACGTCGTTGCTTAGACAAAGCGCGAATGGGGAATGCTCTATGCACACTTCTAGATACCGAAGCTTTAGAAACTCCATGCATGTCTGCAACTGCATGAAATTGACAGCCAGTTCCCATCCAGTGCAAAGCAATACACAGCTGTTGTTGCGAGATTAGGGCTCCAATTTTGTCTCCTGCATGCTGAATGCGATGTCCTTTATTCATAACAATTGCATTGCAAAAGGTGTCTCCGGAACCTCCCATTGTATTCATGAAGAGGTATAAAGTCATTGTTAATTTTGAGCTTATAATGCTTGTTTGCTTGCATGAATACCATAATTGTCTGAATCATTGGAACTGCTACTAGAATTCTTCAGTTTACAGAAATTTTGCTCTGAACTTAATTGCATAATTTTCTATCCGTTTAAAATCTAGCTTACTCTACAAACCTTACACAATTTGCAAATAAACTGCTTACTGTGCATTCACAAATTACTAATAGGTGCAATTACTATTCGTTTCATTTATAAAACTTCAATTTTGAAAGAGATTTTTGCAAATTAGTAATAAAGGTCACAACGCTTATAATCATTGTGAAACAGGCCCTTGGTATGATTGTTTTTATTGTTTCATTTATATAGCCCCCTTTTAACATCTAAGGTCATATCGGGGACTTTGCACTTGGAACAAATCGTCTGTAGGTTCCTTTACGTTTGGTTTGAATTATTTTATTTTCCTCAAACACACACACACATTCACTCTCTGATACACACTTCCAGACTCTGTGAGGGATAGGGAATAATTCTGGTTAAAGAAAAACTTCCCACCCCTGCCGGTAATCGAACCCAGGATCTCCGGGTGAGAAGCCAGTTTGCTGACCACTCGACCTCGGAGGCAGTCAATTGGTATGATTTTGCTGTCCAGAACTAAGCAGTTCTAAGAGAATAAATCAAATTGTGAAATGAGGCAAAGTTGCCCCATTTGGTCTATTTTGTTACAGCTATGGAGGTACTTTTGGTTTTAAATTTGCTAAAAATATCCATAATGCCCGAGATAATTTCTTGCATATTTAATTAAGGTGCACCGGGACATTGTTTTGCTGTTGATATTACATGGGGAGAAACGTGATTGGCACTTCCACAAATTTCGCTTTTTTTCCTTTTCCACCTCGACTTTCTATCAGAAGAGATGCCTACACAAGCAAGATACCTTCTAGGTCATTTGTTGTGCAGTCATCATCTGTTTCATTTCAGAGAAGGTTCTAAGCATGGCGGAGCTACAACTCATAAAGGTTTCTGTGTGTCAAAAGAAAATACCCAGGTATCGTTTAATTTGCATTAATTCCCCAGAATGATGCCTATGAAAATGTGAGATCCGGAGTATTTGAAACTCTAATTCTTTCCTACAAATCCTTTCATCACTGAATATGTGTATATCCGTCGAATTGCAGTGTTTTTCCCTGGTAATATGTGCTTATGTGGCTTATGTTTCTCTACTGGTGGCATATATGCTCTCTAAATGAGCTGCTTTTATGAGACAGACCGATTTATTGGCTTTTATATAAGCACATGCCTTTCACAATGCAATGTCCAAACTTAAATAGAATATACCAGATGGTCCAACTGCCCCGTGCTTGAGTGTACAGATATCCCCTCACACGTTAAGAGAGTTGCAAAATTCAACGGGGCTATTTAAAGTTAAAATGCGCCTGTGTGGAACTGGCCTGGGCGACCATCATTTTACGAAGCCTTTTCTCAAGTTTTTATAAAACCTTAAGTGTTCCTATTAATAGTTTTCTTGATATTGTAAATGTTTACTCAGTTCCACATTCCGTATAATATTTAGGTTACGTTGCGATCATGTGTGGTTTTCTGTTTACTTGTTCACTGGAAGTGCTTATTTCTTCCACCGCAGCAGCAGCTAAAGAGTTAAAGGTTTAACAGTTGAACGTAAAGTGAATCTGTTTACTGTATTGCAACATTGTGAAAAATAAAACAGTAATTATCTGAAGATTGGAGAGCTTTATGAAAAAACGTGAACAAAATCAAAACAACGTTATCTTTCATAGTTTAAAATAATAATAGTAGGTAACTCTCCAAGCTGTATAAGCCACATTACCTGGATGTGTAGCTGATTTATCAAGAGAAGTTTTAATTTTTAATCTATTTTTAATTCTGTTTTTGGTATGGTCTTAATTTACATCCGGCTTCTGCGCTCAGGAATTTCATTACTTCATTTAGGTAAGGAAAGCTTCAATGCTGGAATTTCCCTTTCGAGTATCTCTGATGATGTGGGAAAGGCACTGAACTGTACTTAATTTCCTCTTGAAATATTAGAGATGATTTATATATTTCATATTGCAGAAATATTTATAACTTATTTCTTATTCAAATAGGCTGTGAGCAACTAACATTTGTCACTATATGGTCGTTTTGGATAACAAGATTTACACACTGGATTTATTTGTAGATACTTTAACGCTTTCCTTATTAATGACAAACACATTCGTTTGCACGAAGTTTTTTTTCGTAGTTTTCAACTGAGATTAATTTAGTTTCATCCTTTATTATGGAGATGTCTGGCTGCTCTGTCGTGAAAAATATATTCTTGAATCTGTAGTTTTTAAATTTGGCCTTGTTTTTTGTCTTCTATTTTGGATAAGGATGAGATATTAAATGATGCTACTTAAAAATTAAGAACATTCACACCAGTATCAGCGGTTACTCTGGCGCCACCTTGCTCGGTTTCCATGGTAAGTACTTTAGAACTTTGTCACTGTGTGTTTAAATATTAGTTTAAAAAATACAGATTAAAAAGTACGGGTATTTTATGTTCGATGCTTGGAAAAATAATGAAATGTATAGCAGCTTCTGAAATATGCAAATATATATACACTATGAAACTTTACGTACTAACACAGTAAAAGTATTAACAAGTTCAAAAAGTTAGTTGCATATCATAAGTAAAAACTAATTATGCATTTGAGTCCAGTTCTGAACTCTAATCATACCGAATGTGAGTTCAGTCAGCAATTAACTGAAGATTTCCTTCACAGCAAATATTGCATTCCTCAACAACAAGAATGCGATTCTTGTACTATTACTTAATCCTGACATTTTTTTACAGATTTTTTTACTGAAGTTTCTTGTTCCTGGACTATGTTGGAAACTCTAATACAAGCGATAGTTAACCCTGGGGTGAATTTCAGTGGAGTCCAGAGGGCCTCTAATTAATCCGATCTCCTCACCTCTACGCTGGGACTCCCTGGGATCTGCAAGATAAGAATGGGGAAGAGAGAGAAGGGAAGAAGGTATGTGAAAAGGAGTGGAAGCTACCGCTTTCATCTCCTCCAAGAATGGACACAAAATCTAACACGATGAATCTTTCCCCGCTACCGAATTTAAGGGGACACATGCGTTTTAAATCTGACTTCTAAAGCTATGCATTTACATGTCTATACATGTGCTACATAAGTTATAAATAAATCCACTGAAGTTTCAACAATAGCTTAAATAGCTCTTTAGTTATTAATGTTTCGTGTTTTAAAACGTGTTTTTTCACCGGAAGTTTTAATGCAATGACGCCGAACATGTTACTGTATGTTCTAGAAACTATGATTAATAAAACTAATTATCAGATTTTTGGTGTAATGATGACAAAACATTTACATTTTTTTACTTCATGTCATATACTTTATTTTTTCCTTCATGGACCAGCTGATATAACAACATACAATATTTATATTAGTTATATTATTTTAAATATGCAGTGTGATTTGAGTCTCTTTGCATAAACTTTATAAGATTAGATAGATTTTGATTTGCAGATAAATGCTAAAAAAATGAAACAGAAAAAATTAATCTTAAAGTTTACGTGTGAAGTATATTTAAAGGTTGGAGGCTTTTAAAAATGATGTATTTTATTAGGTTACAAACGTTGCAGAGCTCAAAATTTCGAAACTTGCAAAACCAAATTATAGAATTAATAGAATTAATTTAACAAAGGCGAAGTTAGTTTTGGTCCGAAAATTACATCCACGCCCATTTCCACCTTTAAATTATACTAACAATGTAGTTACCAGATTCCCTTGAATGGACTCCATTGAAAATAGCTGTTAATTTTCTTCGATTTTCATGTTATACGTACACCTTGTGTACGCCACTCTAATTAATAAAGCAATAGGAAAAAATCACTACGAACTATACTGTTATCACTGTAGTTAGACTATAGTGTTTATAAATACAAGTTAGTCTTCCAAAGAAAACTAATTATTTATAATGTAAGAAAGGACCGAGTAATCTATCCCAAGAATAAACAAACGCAATTTCTTTACTATTAAAAAGTGAGTGACTCATTCCACAGTACTTGTAATGGTGAAAAGATATGTCTGCATCTGAAAGAACCAGAATTTCTCTCCAGCAGAAAACAAAATATATTCTTCCTAATATATCGCTCATGCATTTGTTGATTAAGAGTACTCGATACCACATTTTCTAAAAAATCTGATTGTTTTCATGAAAAAAGTCATTAAACGTCATATAATCTGGAACCAATTTCAGTTTTTCTTTCTGTATATTTACATGCGCTATCTTTAATGTAATTCCATAGGTGTGTGCGAATGTCATAGTTTTCTTATAATGTTGTTTTCTTGCGTTTTTGCCAATTTAAAGAGTCCCCACAGCGAAGATTTTGTCAAATAATTTTCAGATTAAGGATGTGTTCTTGATGAAAAGATCTGAGCAGCGTTTTCTTGTTATTGAGTATGATTTTAATGAGCTGATACATTTTTTAGATAACCAAGTCTTCCACATTTTAATAAGCATTTACAATGTTATACAAAATGTAATACTTTATTATAAAGAATGATATTCGCAGAACAGTATGCAAATTTAAAATGTTAAACATGTCTGGTGTTTCATATGGGATTTGATTTGAGTACTTCGCAAATTATTTTCTTGTTAATGGTAAATTGGACTGTAAAAATTAAATTAACACATAATTGTGTTGAATAAGCCTGTATACCTATTACTTCAAACAGTTCAGATTCCAAAAAATTAACAATTTCTGTACCTTGTGCCATAAAAGCACTCTTAGCACAGCGATTTCAGGTAACTCTTCTCAGTGTTGTTTCCTGTAATAGAATGAAGATAAAATATGTTTTTGTCCTTGGGGTTTCCCAAATTTCCCTGTGTGATAATCCTCGCATTTTATATGTCATCGTCGTCCACCGCCTGTGTCATATGCAGGCAGAATGGACGTCAAACACTGTAACAATTTTTGGGTTACATTCACAAGACTATCTCTATCCGCTGTTCTATAAATCATTATTACAAAAACGTATTTTTCTACTGACTTCTTGTTAATTCAAATAAACTTTCAATTAACATTCACACATTCCGTTTTCACAAATAACAACTTCCTATTTAAGAAAACATACGTGTTTTACATGTCACAACAATAACGATTTGTCGGACTTATTAACTTTACTAAAATTAAATAAATTGAGGTTTTTCTATGGTAGATTGTGTTAATATCATACGGATCATCATTTATGCAAAGGTCATTCAGAATGAAGAGAACTTCAGAGGTTATTTCCAGAAAGTTCAAGTTTATATCTTACTGTCATGAAAATATCTTAAATATACAATATTTGAATACACGCGGTTAGAATCACTTTGAGCAATTAAAATTGTTGGAAAAGATTCGATATAAAGGGTAGTTGGGGTGGAGAGATGTTTTAAAATGTTTTGTCATATCTTTGGAAGATGCTTTGAATTTAACCGCCTTTTTGTTTTAAAAACCTCAATCCGTCTGTCTGTCGGTCTCTCTCTCTCTCTCTCTCTCTCTCTCTCTCTCTCTCTCTCTCACACACACACAGTGGTATATTGACTTTTTTATATAAAAATGCGTCCTTTGGATTTAGGGATTCTCAAAGGTGTATTTCCGATGTAACCTTAGTATCGGATCGTTTGGTTAGAAAATAATATTTCCTCTGCTTACAATGCGCACACATTTTCGTGGGCGCTCAACTCCCAGTCCTCATTCGGTAAGTTTCGCGCAGTTTCGGAATCAGAGTAGAGTGGCAATATTGAAACATGAAGTACGCTATACAGCAAGACAACTGGCCGCTTCAAAGCTAATGTTTCAGTCTGTCTGTAGATTCCAGAAGTCACGCACATGCATGAACCGTAATGGCTGAGGGCCTCAAGAAAGAAGCTTTCTTTCGTTGACAACACTGCGGAAAAACAGGCTGGCAAATTCTTGTTCTTCCCCTGGACCTCATTTCCCCGTAAAATTAGCCCGAAGATGATTACTAGAGACAGTATTACAGAAAGGGCATATTTATGAGTGTGACTTCTAAAAACGTCATTCACCCATGAGCATTTTGAAACATTCAAGTGCGAAATATTCGCTCCTCTCCATTATTTACAAGCTCTTGGTGCAATAGACTCCAGTTGTGGATTTCTAGGTATGCACAAAGCACTTCCCGTTATTATGGGTGACAGCTGTATACACCAGAGGCGTTGCTGGACAGCTGCTTGTTATTGGCGATTCACGTCACAATTCAGCGGGCGAGACGTCCAAATATTGATCATTCACACAGGCTTTTCGTGAGTAGAGGACGTGTTGTCCAACAGGGGCTGTATTCTTCAAGTTCAACATGCGCTAAGAAAAAATATAACAGTAACTATTTTTCTAAAATGTTCACTGCACTGACTACCTACTTACAAGTATAAGTTTAAATATTAAACATGACCTTTTCAATCCTTGTCAGTGGGTATACAGATTAACATTACCAATTTTTTCCCCATCTATTTCATCTTAATTGAGGTAAACCTTTCCGGAAGTAACTATATTGTACAACCCGAAGATACAAAGGGAAGAGCGATGTTAAATTATTTTAGAATTGTACGCTACAGCTGGCCTTAAAGTCCCAGACTCTTTCCAGGACATTGCATGAAACAAGTGAAGGTCTACAGGACTGTAAATAAGCAACTAAGTAATGCACAATTTTGATCATTGAAAATGGATACCTGGGAAATGGCTGATGCAACGAAAAGACGTTATTTGAAATAACGTTTGTGTTTTAAGAGATCTACCCCTTCTTGTCGCAGGTTTTGTGTATCAATTAACGTTTACCAATTATGTAAATTTAAATGAAGAGTACTTCACAGCTTACTCTCACAAAACTCAAGTTACGTATGTATGTATGTATGTATATATATATATATATATATATATATGTATTTATTATTCATAACGTAAACATCTTTCACATATGGTATTTTAGTATAAATAATTAAGATCTATTTGTCATAAAATCAAAAATGTTCCATGTAAAGAGAAGTTTGTGGTGGGAAAATTGTATCAAACATGTTTCGCATCGTATCTTGGGAGAGCATTTTGAAATTAAATTATATTGAGTTTTATTTAAGGATGGTCTTTATCAGCCGCGGTTCTCAGCGTTCCATTCTACTGAAAGACCACTTAATTTTGCTCAGAGGCCTTTTTATCAGGAACCAGGTGATTTTACGTGCCGTGAATCTACGAAACGGGATCACCCATCCGGAGGAAGCCATGCTAACGAGTTTTAGACCCGAAAAGTATCCATCGTTCACCGCCGGGCTTGAACCCCCGACCTTGCGCACCATAGACTTGTATGTTACCTGTAGATCACTGAGGACATTAATATTTTCTGGTTTTGATTTTCTCACGTACACACTGACAGAGGAGACCACAGACGAAGTTTTTCTAAAAGTGCGCTTTTTACTCAGGGTGCCTCGAAAAGTGTATTTCCGATTAAATCTCTATATAGAATTTTTTGTTGGAATGCAATACTTTCTGTACCTACTATGCACATAGTAGAGAAAGAAAAATTCCACATACATGATCAAAACTTCAATAGAAATTAATAATGATGTTGGGAAATATATATAGAGTATATCAGCGTATGCTTAGCCAAATCAATATGGGTTGTATGATTAAATGAAACCATAGCTTAGGCAGCAGAACACAGTATATTTCTTTAAAACTAGCCTAAATATCCGGCTTTGCATGTGATTTGATAGTCTATCCTTACAATATTTAGTCTTAGAATGCAGTTGTCCAATAAGAGTTCGTTTCTTTGGATGCATTTAGAAATTATTACACAAATTAAACAAACAAGTAGTTTAGTTTCTGCTTGTGCAACGGAAGGTAGAGAGAGGTACATTCCATGGGGGAAAGTGAGGACCATAGTGGAATCCTTGCCGCATAGTTCATCAGCTGTTTTCTTGTTTGCCAGATATATGCATATTTGGTTATTAGAAATCCGTGAAATATAACGCATGTTTGCAGGGTGAGTGTGTTTACTAACTGCGTAAATATACTCTCTCACTGCTAGGCCATCATGAGCATGTATTATTACAGTTTGTTCTTTAGTAGGGCACTTTGTGTTGTTGCAACATAACTGCGTGGAGCATGATTGGTTGGTAATTCGCAGCTGATTGTATATAATCTAGCCGCAAATGTGTTTCGTATGATGTGGTGCAGCAATTTTAATAGTATTCACATTTGTGTTATTTACCTGGAGAGCAGGATTAGCCGCACAGCTGTAGATGCTGCGGCAGGAGCAGAAAATCGAATGTGCACCTTTTCTTTAGAGACGCAGTACCCTTAGGATTGGTATCCACTGTTGGTGGCATTAAAATATGTAAGTCAAATTGGACTTCGGTATTAACACGCAAACGCTAGATTTATCCTTTAAAACAAGTGAAATATTAAAAAAAAAATTGAAGAAAACAACAAACAAACATTGTTGTTAACTTCTTTTAGGACTTAATATTGGTGTGCCGCTGTTTATAAATCCCTTTGGGTTATTTTATGTCTATAATAACTACATGGCACGACAGCTCACGGGGAACCTTGGCCTACCGCCCGGCCGCTGCGTCCCCCATCTCGGTCCACTACAGACGTCATGGATGGGGGGCAGTATTGGAGGGTGAGACGTGGTCAGCGCCTTGGGTCCTCCCGGCCGGTTAATGCGGTCCTCATGACCCGGAGGCACTACTTCTCCATCAAGTAGCTCCTCAATTCGCCCCCCAGGGACCTCACGACGCTGAGTGCACCCCGGGATTTTATATCTATACATAATAAATAATCATACGAAGATAAATAATATGAAGTAGTAGTGGTATTTAATATCATTTAGTTAGAAATGTTGTTAATCATTTGACTGGGCAATTTCAGAGAGATCAACGAATATGTAAACTCGTTCTTCCTTTGTTATTTTGTGTGGCTGTGAAAGCTATGTAATTATTTTTTATATTGGCAGTGTTTTAGTCATTAGCTTACCGTTGACAAAGATATAGATTATCTTACAGCGTTTGTAAGCACCACATTACATTGAATAATTAATCAGAAACAGGACATAATTTTTAATTCAAAGCTCGATAGTAGTTTTTGCCCTGTGTCAAAAGTCATCCGTGTCAAGCTTGGTCAAAATTAGTGCAATGCTGTATAAATATATCAGGAACATAATACACACAAACCTGCATACACTGAACTTCATATATGAAGCTAATATATTATCAATCATTCCATGACATACAATTATCCACCTCGTAAATTACTCTCCAATCTGCAGAACCTCACTTTTATTTTCGTTTATTAACTCACTCCTAATTGGATATTTAGCACTGTTATACATACAAAACATTCAAAATTTAAATGAGAATATATTTTTAATGATGAACAACATAATTTATAGAATTTCCTAGCTCACAAAGGACAAATGGAAGACGGAAATGTTCTATGAATTGTCTTCTAGATGGAAGTGTTTACAGATAATGGATGTAAACCATTGATCATATCCAGGGCGCAATTCTATTGCACGCTAATAACTTAGTAGGGCGGTATTGTTTGCTTATAATCTCGGGGACCAGGCTAAAATCCACATGCCTCTCTATAATTTGCTTTCTCACTCCGGCAAGTTAGGATTTAAATTACAAAGAGGCAAGTTGACGCTCAACCGGTTAGTTAGGCTTGGTTTAAGCGTAGTGGAAGTGTGAGCATTACAAGCAGCTAACCCAAGACATAGGGATACCCCTGGCTGTAATTGCCAAAACAATGTTAAGAAAAGTGTACACTTTTACACCTCTCTCCCTCTCCCAACCCAGACTGATGGTTTTAGAGTGCTTAAAACGACAGTTACATGCCAGTAGATTTACTGACGTGTAAACAAACAACATTTCCGTATATATCGTGAAAGTCATAAGAAATGTCTTTCGTTATTATAGATTTTTAATTGGCCTAACAGAAACCTATGAATTTCTGTAACAGTTTTGATAGACAAGAAGGTAAACCTTTAACCTTCAGGTTACTTTTTCTCAGAAACCAGTTGATCCAGACAGCTGGAAGTTTTGCTATATATGGAGAGATCTAGTTCATACCATTGAACTAAGGTAATTAACCTGGTATTGTGTTTCAGTTTGCACCCCCCCCTCCACTGTGAAGAAAAGAACAAAATTTACAAATTTACTTTAAAAACTCAATGTTTATGGTATACTGCAGTAAGAATATAATAGTTCAGTGCCTGTACTCACACAAATATAAACATTTCCAAACTGGAGTAGTTATAGCTTTTCAGAAAAAGGAATATTTGTTCGGGAAAATGTAGTTTTAAGATAATCTCAGTTGAACTTACATTAAGCTCAAAAGGAAGATTATCGTTAATACATTCCAAGAAAATTGTCTCCTGATGTTTATTCTCATGTATTTTGAACTGAAACTGCTTAGATCACCAACTCGGTCTTGTGTCACAGCAAGTAGTTTTTTTTTTTTTTTTTTTTTTTTGGCATGCATGGATAAGCACGTGATAGCAGAGATGGTGTCGCTTCCTTCTACAGTCTCTGAGTTTATAATGTCGGGAATAGAAAGCAATTCAAAACGCAAGTCATCAACTCCTGGAGGTATATTTCTTATTTTTAGAAAGTGGAGAAATAAGTGTTTACTTTGTGACAAATTTCTACAATCAGAAAATTCAATTAGCAGCGTCATTACGCAAACAACGCAAGTTAATTACAAAGCTACTAAGGAGAAGAACCTTTCTTTCGAATTGCATTCGAAACCATTTAAGTACCGATGTCTAAATTTTCGTTATAAATTAATTCTCATACTGTTAACGTTTTGATGCGGTTACAATATTAACCGCGTCATGGAACTTATTATTTTAATACATTCATAGCATAATAATTGCTATTATATTTTGCAATTAGTTACAACTACCAACCTATGACATATCATGTACATATATTATGTACATATATACGAGGTACAAATAGTGATGCAAAAGACACAATGGAGTAATTGTTGTACCGATCATAAATCTACAGTAGATGTATTAACCCTAAAAGGTGGATTACGTGAGTCCTTGGCAGTTAGTACGTTAAGTAAAGAACACCTTTACCTATAGGGTGACCCATTTTGCACTTTCATGTTTCCCGCATACGAACGTAGAAGGGTTGCCGCATCACTGACTTTCAAAAGGGCGTACCGTGCAGGAAGAGAAAAGCCTAAAGTTCTCCGAGGTTGTACTTTGCACTGCGTGTGTACATATCGTCGTTTGGCATTGATAGGAGTTGTATGGTAGTCTAAAAACGATGAGGTGGTAGTTTCAGTCAAATAGGACGTAGATTGAGCAGGGAATATAAGGTATAATCATGATCTACGGAGAGGCGCACTAAACTATAGCTGATACACCTAAAGGAACCCGTTCTGGTTTTTGCTGCCCAATTTCCTACTTCTGCCGGAGTAAAATGATACCGTTTAAAACTGGCGGAACGCACCAGTTACATCATAGTTTTGGAATACATCTCTAAAATGGTTTTCAGTATTAGGTAGATGACTTGATTCAAAAATAAAGTATTCTACTACTAAATAAACAATTTTATCACAAGCAGATAGTTTTGGTGTATCTCGTTATTAGTGCAAAGAAAAGCAGTAGCTAAGCTTAGTGTGTGAACGACTCCAGTACTACAATTTTAAAGGAATCACAATATTCCCATTTTAAAGTGTACTTCTAATTCAAGTTTTGGCAACACGAATACTAATACGGTGCGGATTTGAAGGAATATTATAACTAAGCTAAACGAAAAATTAGGAGTTTAATAGCCAGGAAAATTAATGCTGTGCAGCGAAGGGTTTTAGCCCAGGCATTTCTCCATTGATATGTTATGTTTACTTCCTTGAAAAGTTAGCATGCGGTTTGATATTCTACTACAGCAGTTTGGAAAGTTGTCACCTAGGACGGGATGCAATGGGATTCTTTTTAGTAGTGTTTAACGCCCGCTTTTACTGCTCTGGCACCGCAGGCAATGATACTGATGATAAATGAAGATGGAGCGCAGGTGGAATGTGATAGCGGGGGAAACCGGAGAACCCAGAGAAAACCCGCCCCTGCGCCACTTTGTCCACCACAAATCTCACATGCAGTCACTTGGGATCGAACCCGGGCCGTCTAGGAGAGAGACGACTGGTCTGACCACTCGGCCATGGCGCGGCCTTACAATGGGCATAGCGTCTCCAATTTTACATCCCAAAATTAGAATTTAAGAATATTTTAACAAATGAGTTTGTTTATCATATCTTAGTACTATTCTAAACCTGTTTATTAAAATCATGTGATTGCGCTCCCAGTAGTACAAGCGAGAACATAACCTTATATGTCGCCCTCCGTGGTATAATGGTTGCGGGTTCAAATCTCAGCATGCTTTCCTTCAGAAGGGAAGTAAACCTGTTGGTCCCGTGTCTTAGATTTATGACACTTAAAATAACCTTAAGCATGATAAGGAGGCCTCTGAGCTCAATTAAGCTGTCTTTCATGTTCAGTATGGAATGGGACGCTGAGAACCACAGCAGTTACAGAGCGTCCATAAATAAATTTCCTTTCCATTTCCATAACCCCATATGGGATCACTCACCGTAACCCTCACAGTCAGTATCACGCTGGGAAGCCCCGTCTAATGCGAGGTAATTGAGGTTAGAGAATTGGCATTGAAAACATGCAAATTTAAACCTTTATTGTACTTGAGGAGATGGGAGACATTCGGTGCCAAAGGAGACGTAAGGGGATGATAAAAATCCTTCCATTTAAAATTATTCAACAGTTCCTAAGGTTTTCGAGCACTGTGAGATTGAGCGTTGTCATACAAGGTGAGCATACTGCGATATTTGTATTGAGTGAGTCGCTTAAGGGTTTTTAAGTTTTTCAAATAAATCTTACAACACCACGCACCTCTATTTTATGGACATTGTCTAGCTCTGCACTTATTTTGTAAGGTTATGATGAGGAAGACGTAGAGCTCCGATGTTATTAGCATAACTGGACGTGCACTGGAGTAATGCTACATTCACAATGAGATGCAAGAGCAGACGTAACGCAAGCGCAAAACCTTGCAATCACGTTATTTAATGTAAGCATTCACATAGAAACACGCAAGACGCTACGCAATGCAATGCCACGCAGCAGTTTACAAACTTCGACGGTCGCACTGAACATTTTACAGGGTATGTTGTACATGCATGCTCTTCTGTTTGGTCGTACAGTGCTGCACCATCTCTACTTTCCCTCAAGAGGCTATGACAGTCTCTGCGAATCCTTCTTTGATTTAATGGATGTAACTATCATCTGCGTCTAGATTTCTTAGTTCTCAAATTGATGAATGAATGAATGAATGAATAAGTGTATTTATTAACATAGCAAAATCATACATAGAATTTCAACAGCCGCACGGGTCCACAGACCGTACGTGCTTTTGTAATACACATTACAAGCAATATTAAAACAACAACCACAACAAAGAATTAAAAGAGTAAGCACGAAAATAAAAAGACAAAGGAAATACACAGTCAAAAGCAATATTAAGCAACAATAAAATTAAGAGTGAATCCGAAAATAAAAATACAAAGATATTCAGATATAGCAATTTAAATTTACAGCACAGAGTACACCTTCATAAATGCACCCTCCTATAATAGATAATTACACTTAAAAGACATATATACACATAATATATACAACCCTAGCACAACAGTGACCTAAGTATGACATAATATATATGTATGTAGAACATTGTAGTCACTTTTGTTTACTTGATCTTATCCCCCCCCCCTTCTCTATTGGCAGTCTCCTCAGATCTCAGCTGTCTTGCCTTAGGTATAAATTTACCTAGCCCGTCCATGTTTTCCGTGCCTGCCAGTATCGTACAACATGCTTCTATCCCTACATTCGCAGTGGTAAAAAATCGCGGCAAATATTTTTCCCGCCATTCCTCCGTACCCCTACATCTCGCCAAGATGTGAGTCCACGACTCTTTCTCCTCGCAAATGGGACAGATTCTAGTACCATTCTCGTCAGAAATTTTCGTGCTCCTCCATGCTCCTAGTCTAATCCACGCGAGCCCCTCTCTAATGAGTTTGGTACCTGTTTTGATGTATTGCTCCATACCCCACTTCGATTTCAGCCCAGACTGTACTTCTAATGACACCTTCTCTGTGCATTGCGCAATTATTTGCTGTCTGTCAATATCACAGAGACGTTTCTTAATTTTTCTCCAAATACTTCGCCTGTTTTCCTGCCGCGCGATCCAAATATCTCCCATTCCAATGGTTTCCAACCCTTTCTTTAATTTTGATGCCCACGTCAAATTACCTTCCATTCGCAACTGTTCACGGTAGCAGACTGCCCTAATTAGAGATTGGTTTCCGTGAACGATTCTCATCCAATATTTAACTGCTCTGATTTTGCACTCTATCGTTTCACTATGTGCCCCGAATTCCCTCATTATTCCGCAGTTTGCCGTACCCCTCCCTACACCCAGAATTCCTTTCAAAAATTGGGTCCTCACTTGATCCAGATTCCCTGTCTGTTCCCACCCCCATATTTCTCCTCCGTATGTCATCGTGGATCTAACTGTCGCTCCGTATACAGTTTACATTAAGGTTATGGAGATATTCGGAATTCTGCAGCGTATCCGGAGAGCTTCCGCCGCTTTCACCCTTGCCTTGTGTTTCGTAACGTCAATGTGTTTTGTCCATTTTCCGTTCATTGTAAATGTGAGTCCTAAGTACACAAAAGATTTAACATTGTCCAGTATCTGTCCTGCATATGTCCAAGTCTCCTCCCTGCTATAAACACAACCCTTTTTGAAAGTCATTGCCTTAGTCTTATTCACATTAACTGAAAGTAGCCATTCATCGCAATAGTTCTTAAGTTTGCCCAGTCCTCGTTGCCATCCGTTTACTGTCGTAGAGCACAATACTAAATCGTCTGCGTATAAAAGTGTTGGGATCTGCAAATCCGCTACTATTGGCGCTTGAACATTCTCTGCTATCATTATATCAGTAATATCATCCACAAAGAGATTAAATAGCAAGGGAGATAAAATACAACCCTGCGTCACTCCCCTATAGCTTCGGCAGCTCTCGGACACTGTTTCTGTCGTACTTCACACAGAATTCGACATTTTGATACATTGCCTGCAATGCTCTAACCATTTTACTTGATAACCCTTTTCTGCCTAGTTTGTACCGTAATGCATTTCGATTGATAGAGTCAAATGCCTTCTTAAAGTCCACAAAAGCACAATGAGGCTTTCCCCGCTTAACTAACAGTTGCTTCATCCGTAGAGTGTCTAATATAAAAGCGGCATCTGTGGTACTGTGTCCTTCTCTGAAACCCATTTGAAATTTTGAAAGTTTGCCAAATTTAGATTCCCAGTCCTTTATTCGGTTATATAACACTCTACAATAAATTTTCTCCATAATTGGCCAAAGAGTAACCGCCCTATAGGTATCCAGATTTCCAAAATTTCACTTCCCTTTATAAATGGGATGAATAATGCCCTTTTCCCAACAGGTAGGGTAATTCCCCTCAATAAATAATCTGTTACATATCTGGAGCATATTCCTACCAAACTCATTAACATTGGCTGCGGCTTTAAAAACTTACGGGGGCAGCCCATCCAACCCTGGAGCTTTGCCTTCTTTCAGACTCCTCAGCGCCTGTGCTATTTCTCGTGCTGATATTTCCTCGTCCAGTATTGGGATCTCAAGATTTCCCAAAATTTGCACTTCCTTTATAAAAATTCCTTCCTTTTCACCTTTCCCGAATGTTCCCATAAAATGCATTGCCCATTTTCTGGGAGAAATTTCGTTGGGCTCCTGACGGTTGCCTCTTAAATGTTTTACTACTTGCCACATCTCAGCGTTATCCCCCCGTGTTGACATATTACTAATTTTCTGAGTAATTTTGTCTTGCCACGTAGTTCTCTTTTCCCGTAAGAGCTGTTTATACTCCCTTCGCTTTTTGTAAACATTTTCCTAATGTCATCTCCCCCCTTCCTTCTGAATTTTGACAGAGCCTCCTCTGCTTGTTTCTTTACAGCTCTGCATTGCTGGTCATACCAACCATTGAATCGTTTTACCATACCATGCATTTGGACTTTCATTGTCCCCGCAGACGTTGCTATTATATGCGTTAGTTCCTCCGCTGTGCCTGCGTTCCTTTCCCCTAATCTTCTTTCTAATTTATCAACAAATACTTCTTTTTCTATCGGTTTCCATATAAATTTACTAATGAATCTCCCTTCGTCCCCCTGCCCCTCTTCAGGTGCATGCGCCACTAGGGCCGTCTCTATATTCAGTTCCAGGACAACCGGACAGTGATATGACTCGATACGATCCCCAACCCAAAAATTTCTAATTCTGCCAATTAAACCCTGACTTATTAAAATAAAATCTATTACACTACCCCCATTTTCATTTATGAAAGTGAGCTCTCCCTCTCGATCATCACCGTACTTGCCATTCATTATTTCTAAAGAGAAGGCATCGCAGAAAGCAAGTAATTGTCTGCCCTCCCCATTAATAAAACTATCCTTGCTCTTTCGTTGACCTTCGCGGAATTCCTCCCCCCATTGATGACCCCCCGTTAGAGAAATATTCTCCACTCCTAAACTCGCATTAAAATCTCCTAAGAGAATTATTTCAGTTCCTGGAAACTTTTCCTTTAACTGCACTAAGGTTTCGGTTAAGTCACTGAAGAAATTCCTGTTTGCATACTTGGAGGTTGCTGGCTGGTTGTATAATCCTATAACTATTATTTGTACTCCCCCCTGTGCCAAAGATACAGCAATCACCCCTTCCAAACTGATTTCTAATTTAGTTATCTCAGCCTCCAGCTCAGAGTTGAATGAATCTGATACCCCTCCTGGCCACCTTCCCCTCCTTCCCCGTGTCTCCCTTCCCCTACTAAAACTATGGAAATTAGCAAGTGTTACATTTTCTCCGTTTTTCAACCAAGTTTCTGTTAAACATACAACGTCAAAATCACTAAGGAAATACAAGAAGTTCTCGCTACCCAACCTTTTTTAGAAGCCTTCGATGTTCCATGTGACAATCCTCAGAGAAGGGGTTGGGTCCTATTGTTTCCCTGCTGATGGTCTTCCTACAACCTTGTTGACCCTATGTCGAGCTGTTGTCAGCCTAAGGGCACGGAGGGGCGTTGTTGTTGGCTTTTCCGGCGAAGACTGTCTCACCCTCCTCTCATCTTTTCCCCTCCCTGTCGACATAACTTGAGGCACCTGATGTTCTGCTGAGGGACCTGCTACCTGCTGGGCTGATGCACTGGCTACCTGCTCTAACTGTCCTGTCCTGGGTTCGGTTTCTGCACTACTTCTAGGCTGTTCCATGCGCTCCAGCTCCTGTCGGTTCCAGACTCGTCCGTTAATGAAGAGCTTGTCATAGCGCAATACGGCATGACAGCCCTGCCTCCTGGCCTCGAACATGTGTCCCTTTAAGAATTCTCCTTCTTCTCTTACACGCTGGCTAAAGTCCTCGCTAATGCTTATTCCCATTCCCCGTAAATAACGAGCATCTCGAAGGATGGCCACCTTGAGTTTATAATGGGCCAGTTTACACACAATAGGTCATCTTACATTGCCACGTCGACCTACACGATGGGCTCTCTCCACATCAAACTCGCGGAATTCGATTCCTATTTGTGAGATGACCCTTTTCACTATTTCCTCCGTCATCTCCCAACTCTCTCCCGCTTCTTCCGTCACACCATATACCACAATATTATTTCTACGAGATTGGTTCTCTAAATAATCCATTTTCTCTTCCAGACCACGCATTCGAACTGTCACATTCTCCACGGCACTTTCCAGCGATTTTAGGCTGCACTTTTCAAATCCTACACGCATTTCTTGCCTCAACTGTTCAATGAGATCTCGTACGCTTTCCACTGTCGAACTTGTTCCAGGTAGCTACGAGCAAGACACAAAACACGACCGTCCTCTTTCACACTCCAAATGTAAATGGAGTGTTATTTATGGACGCTCTTTAACTGCTTCTCAGCGTCCCATTCTATACTGGGCGTGAAAGCTGAACTAATTTTGCTCAGAGGCCTCTCTATCAGGCTTGAGGTTCTCTTATGTGCCGTAAATCTACGACATGGGCAGCGGCTTTACTTCCCTTCCGAAGGAAATTATGCTAAGAATTTTTACGCCAGAAAAAATCCATCGTCCTCCACCGGGTTTGAACCAGCGACCTTGGGTATATGAAGTTAGCATGGTAGTCCTTACTCCACGGAGGGCGACTTTTAGTTGTCATAAATCGAAGGCACAGAGAGATAATTTTTACTTCATTAAATGTCTTTATCTCTTTCGGCAGTCCCTCTGGTTGCACTATTTCCATAATTTTGAATGAAAATTTATTGTGACGTCACTGCCTGAGCGTAAGTTGTTAGTATGCAGTTTTTATAACTCATTTATTTGTAAAAGTTTGACTGAATTTTCTTATATTGTATTGTAGATTATGGTATTCAATTTGAAACTTGCGGAGGGCTTGTAAGATATCCGTACAGATCTAGAAACCCATGCCAACTTCTTGCGTAACGCTTACGACTGCATTGTTAATGCCATTCCCTCGCGCTTTCGCTTATGTTGCGTTACGTCTGCGCTTGTATTTTTTTGTGAATATAGCTTAACACGCAGCACGTCGACATAAAAATAGCAGTGATATCTCTTCTACTTCTCGCGCTGGTTGCATAGTTGATTACATAATGAATGCGATATAAAAAGGCTATGTAGAGCATTGTCAGGCGGTGAAAACGATATAACATTCCGTCATGAAGGTGTTTGTGCCTCACTCATCCGAGAGATACATTTAGAACGGAGAATCCTGGGATATGTATTTCAATAGAAAGAAACCCCTGATGTGTTGCACTCACATGACTTTCTCTACCTGTTCTGCAAGAAAAACTGTTTTTACAAAAAGTTTTTCATTCGTCTACATCAAGCTAAATGAGATAAACATTAATACAATTACTACATAGTATCTTATGAGTAAAAGGGAAATGAGGGAATATGCCAGGCTAAAGCGATGGTAAAACCTTTTAAAAGCTGATCGATATATGAACAATTGAAGCTGCGTTCACTTTGCATTTCCAGAAAACAAAAGAGAGATGAAACGAAAGATAACCCCGTTTGAAAAGATGCGTAGTTTAAAATTGAAACAAATAACAAGGAATACATCGAAAACGGTGAACTATGCACAAACATGTTTATAACATAACATAAATTGTGTGTTTTAACGAGATCCACATTTTTTAAGTTTTTGTCTATCTCTTACGGTTTATTAGTTATGCAAAATTGAGCAAAATTCATCCAGAATTAACAGGTCTATTTAAGATATGCATTTTATTTGTGATATAGCTAGCTTTAATATGAGTTGTTTTAATCAAAGTCGTTAGAGCCACATTCGAGAAAAGCAAAATTTTCAAAAAATTTTCCATTTAAAGGCGTGATTTTGTTGAAAAGCTTCGTGTCGCATCTTGAGAGATAATGAACTTAAGTACCAAGTTTAGTATTTAACGGACTTTTCGTTTTTGAGTTATACTGTTCACAGACACACAGGACTTTTTTCTAAAAATGCGTTTTGGTGTCTCAGGTGACATCAAAACATATATTTCCGGTGAAATCTCGGCATCGAATTTTTGGGCGGAATAAAATACTTTCCCTGTACATTATGTACATAGTACGTGTGGAGAAAGTATAAATTACGCGTATTGAAAAGCATTGCCCCTGCTACATCATAATGTAATTTTATTGATTCATACTGCTATGAAAACATAAATATGACAATTCTCTCCGGATATACTAACAAATATTGTATATGTTAAACAAGGATATACTTTGTACCACACGACCGCGTATTCCACCACATCAGCCAACGAGAGGTAACTATAATGCTTTTCAAATGGGAAGAGTTCTATGCAGCAGCGATGAGATGCGTTATGGAGCTCTGCGCTGCCTGATCGCTACCCCCATTCTTTTCATGTTTCCCTCTCACTCGCACACTGAGCATACAAATCTGCCTGGCGACATAATGTTTATTCGTGTGTATTATGAAAACCATTTGAGCTAAAAATCTGTGTTTTTTACGGTTCTGCTACGAGTATTGCTCCTTTTTCTCGTGAATTATTTCAAAATTTGTAAAATTTCAATAATTTCTCTTAGCACAAATAGTATTTATGAGAGACGGTATTACGTAGCGCGTTACTCCCTAGTTAAGCCGAAATGCAATATGTCAACACAGCAGCATTTTGATTGGCTGCTGCCCTGGCAGCGCTCAAGGACGAACCCCATCATTGTAGTCAGATGCCCGCTAAGAGATACATTGCAAGGCTATCTGGAAAAGACCTCAGGTTTATAGATCAGATTTATTTCTGTTAGTCTACAGATTGGCGTTCCAGTCAAGTTATCTATGAACAGTGGTTTCAAGTGATGGTACACCAAACTAAACACTAGCAAGCTTGCCCCCATTGACATATAACCCTCCGCGTTCAATTCCCTTCCCCTTACCCCTGATTGGCTAAGTATATAGTTGAATGCCGGTATACAAACCCTCTGCGGTGCAAGGTCACGCGATAAAAGCGGAACAAACAATCCGTCATGATAGATGCATGTGCTTTCGTTATCCGAGGAGCAGCACTAAAGCGAAGAATCCTCCTAAATGTGTCGATAAGAATTAATGCGTATTTTAGAAGCACTAATTCTTGTTACATAATATACTTAATCATGCGGCTATAAAACTATAAACTTGACAATTCCCTTCTAATATATTAATGTAAATATGCATGCTATATAAAGATATACTTTCTACCGCACAACCGCGTATTGCACCTCAGGAGCCATTAAGAAGTGACTAGTCACGTGACAGTTAGGGATATGGAGCAAAGCTATGTGGAACAGACCTTAGGATATTTAGAGAACACCTTAGCGATGTGTATCCCGAATGATAGATAGGTCGAGATGGTTCCTTTTGGTGTCAGCTAAATCGTCCGGTTTAATTCTCAAAATGTGTTTATATCAAAGGTAAGTTTTACAGATCCAAAAAATCCGGTAGGAAGTGAAAGACTTAAACTTGGGTAGATTCACAGTGATCCCTGACAGCCAGAGCATCGACTGAGAGTTTTGGTGCTGCAGCCTTGGACAGGACGAAGTGGCAACAGTGTTTTTTTTATGGTAGTGTTTAACGCCCGCTTTAACTACTTATGGCACCACAGGCGGTGACACTGGTGAGTCATGAATGAAGATGGAGCACCGGTGGAATGCGATGGCGGGGGAAACCGGAGAACCCGGAGAAAACCCGCCCCAGCGCCATTTTGTCCACCACAAAACTCACATGCGGTCGCTTGGGATGGAACCCCGGGCAACAGTGTGACGGAGCAACCACGAGGTAAGGCAACTGTCAGGAATCACTATGGATCTCTCCGACTTTGTCAAAAACCACCAGTAGTTAAAAAGGGTTCAAACCCATAATGAGATAAGCCTTTAAAACTACATTTATTATGAGCATTTCAATACCTTTGTCATGAATACAGCACTAGCAGTATTTGAAAATAATACCAGCGAATAAAAATAGCCAGTGAAGAATAATAGTGGTTTTTCAGCAGTGGCCCTTAATTGATGTAGGTTTCCGTATTGTAAATATGCACACACCCTTACACAGATCTGCCTTAGAGATACCTTTTGACAATGTAGATGCTTGGAACAAACTAACTATAACTACGCATGCGCACATGGTATGAACTGTGTGATGAAATTCGCGTTACAACAATATGTTTCACCAGAACTGTATACAAAATATGTAGATTAAATCCAGAATAAATTCAGTGATGCTTACTGAGTTGTAAAACTGATAAACAATTCCCCTCAAAATATAGTGCGTATATATGAACATCCCAAGATGCAATGGCTTTGACCATGGGGTTGAATTTTGGTTAACTTTGAAAAAAAAATTGCTTTGAATGTCCAGTCCGTTTGTAAATGTTGCAAAAATTCCCTTAAAGTTGACAAAATGTTTACATATTTACAACTTTTCGTTTTTGAGTTTTGCTGTCCACACACATACACACACACGCCCGGACTAGTTTCTAAAATACTTTTTATGGATTTAGAGGAACCTAAAACATGTACGAGTGCCGTTTTTTTCAACCTACTAGGCTATAAATAAAAGACAAGTTCATAGAAAACAATTCTTTTATTACTAAAAGCTTTGCACACTTAAAGAAAAGACTGAGACATTTATCGTACCTGTGCACAAGCTTTGCAATACCCACTTCAAAAAATGTTGCCGCCAATGATTTCAAATGAGCATTGACATTGTCTTGAAGATCTTCGTACTTTACGATGTTTGTAGAGAGCCATTGAAGGAAAAAAAAAAACGAAAAAAAACGAAGAGGTATGCTGACTTCAGGAATTGTGTTGATCCATGAGAAACTTCGTCCACACACTGCTGGCACAACCCACCGGCTCCTTGAACAATTTCAATGGAACTTTTTCGATCATCCGCCTTACAGTCCTGACCTGGCACACAGCGACTTTCGCCTTTTCTCTGAACTGAAGACGTGGCTAGGGGGGCAGGACTTTCAAACCAACGAAGATCTTCAAAACAACGTCAATGCTCATTTGAAATCATTTGCGGCAACATTTTCTTGAAGCGGGTATTGCAAAGCTTGTGCACAGGTACGATAAATCTCTCTATCTTTTCGGCGATTACCTAGGTATGTTGAAAAGTAATCATAAGTGTAAAAAACTTTTAGTAATAAAATGATTGTTTACTAGAACTTTTATTTTATTTATAGCCTATTGGAGTTTGAAAAAAAACGGCCCTCATACTTCCAGTGAAATCTCGGTATCGAATACTTTTTGAGTGGAATAGAGTATCTTCTATCTCTTATTGTACATACGTGCTAAAGAAAGTAAAATATGATATAATTATGAACATAACTCTTCTTACTTAAAGCAGTTCATCTGTGAAAATCCAAAAATCAACAGTTTCCTACTGAATACTTTGGATTGTGTACCTTATAATCATAACAAACATACAATGCATATAAAATTCTAATGAGTTCTATGAAACTGTTGTTAATATATGATATATGATATATATGATATATGATATATATATTATATATTTTCATAAGTAACCGTTTTTGATAGGTTGTATCAAATTCCCTTTGGACTCTTGATGTATCGAATCGTGCAGGTATTTCTTAACTTTATAACGTTTGAGAGAATCAATTTTTGAACATTTGGAATCACAGTTATAGAAAATAATTTCAGCTGAAATATTCAATGTTCTTAGCTAGTGCATAACATTTCAAATTCGCAGTTCTGAGCTCCCCTGAAAATATGAAATTGATAGGTGTACCAATGAACATTTTAAACAGTGGAAAATGCTGAAAAGAAGGAACCGAGAGAAATAGAGCTTGAAGTAAATGGTAAATGAGGAACTAAATATCCAGTTATTTCCTTAAACTTCTTGACATTAAACACTAGGTTTTAGCTTAAAAGCGTAAGTAAAATGCAGTAAAAATGAAATAAAGAATTAACTTTACAATGCCTTACCTTAATAAAATTCTTGGATAAAGTATGTTCCCGTAACTTAAAAGGTTTTTATCTACACCTGCAAAAATTTGAGTCTGATATTTTAGGGTTTACGAGATAATAAATCATTAATTTAAAGTTTAAAATTGACAGGGTAAGGTTTTTAGTCGCCCCTTAAATTATAGATAAACAAATAGAAACATAGTAAAATAAATTGTAAATTATGATTAGAAGACAGGAGTGGGAAGGTACAAAAGTATACCAACGGTTTGAAGGGATTAAATATAAAAAGGGTATTAAGAGATTACATTAATCCCTGCGTGGAAATGGGTTAATTATTGGCTGTATAAATTATTCTTTTGAAAGTTTATATTTCTGTGTACTTAACTTAATTGAGGTAAACATTTGCGGAGATAGCCACAATTTACATTTGTTATAGATCCAAAGCGAATAAAAACCGTCAAATTTTTAGGAATTGGACACCTTATGTTGACTTTAAAACTCCATACTGTTTCCTATAAATTGCGAGAAACAATTGAATGTCGTTAGTGCGTTAAAGGAATAGCTAAGACTTGAGCAAATCGAGCCATTAATAAAGGACATTTTGGAAATGGTTAGTGTGTGTTTTAAAGAATCTGCATCTTTTGTGTAGTGTGTTTTCTTCTGTCGCTAAACGTTTATCAGTTATACAGATTACGCATAATATTTTGTGAGTGCTTCAAAGGCTACTCCCAGAAAATTCAAGCTATACCATTTTTTTCGGTAAATATATTTAATATACAGTATTTCGATAAAAATAGGTAAGAGTAGTGTTCCAAGAAATAAAAGAAATCGAAAACTGTAGCATGTGAATGGTAGTTGGTGGTGAGGGATTTTCATGAAAACCTACCTTCGTGCAGTATCTTTGGGATATACTGAACTTTAACTACAAATGTGGAATATAATCGACCATTCGTTTTGGAGTTATGCTATTCACACATAAACATGCGCGCGCGTTTTGGATACAGGTAGTCTCAAAATGTGTACATATTTCCGGAGAACTCTCGCTAGAGAATTTTTGGATGGAATGCGATACCTCTTGTGTACACAGTGCAGAATGTAATGTGACACTCTTACAAGTATAATGTGTCACTTTCTGTGTTTACTGATCTTGACTATGCAGCAGCAAAAATTAAACTGAATATTAAACTAAACTTGATACTGCAACCAGTTAAGGATACCTATGCATGGAATCCTAAATGTTTATTACCAGAAACATTGTCTTATTACTGAGAAATACTTAGACTGGAGTCAGGGATAGCATTTGTAAAATGTAAGACATTTTCAATTTTAGGTAAATTTACTTGTAGCTTTAGTACATCAATCCCTGTTTAATGTATAATATGTAGATTAAATTTCAGGTATATTTTTAATTGGTTATTGGATTATTGGATACTAGGATTTATATTTTGTGTTTACTGCTTTAAAAACTGCCCCACGAGATGAAATTATGGTTTAAAAAAGTAATGTTTAGTTAAGCTCTGTCCTAGCATATTAATAATCTTGCGAGAGAAAACATATGATTGCCCGCTAGTTTAGGAGAAAATATGTGTTAAATGTGAGACATCAATTGTTTTCTCAAAAGTTTACCAATGAGCTTTAATGTTTAATAACGTCACAACTAAGCAACAAAAACGTATCTCACCAGAATCAAAAATGTATTTATGCATTTTCATCATGATCTTAATTACAAACAGGTATGAAAATGTCATTATTTTAGGCCCTATAATGCATCGTCTGGAGCAATTTGGAAATGACCACGTACCAAGGGTAGCGTCATGGCCGAGTGTTTAGACCTCTCGCCTATTACTTAGGTGGGCCCATGAGACCGCATGTGGAATTTGAGGTGGACGAAGCGGCGTATGGGCGAGTTTTCACCGGATTCTGCTTTTCATTCGGTCCTCCAGTTGCTCTGTAATAATATTTCCCTTCTCCCCTTTCGCTGTTATTTCATGCAATCGTTTTCTCATTTTCATACCAGGCATCTGGCTGATCACCCATTCTGGATAGTCTCTGATCCAGAGCCTCTGCTCCTTAACAGGCGTCTGACCCCAGGCGCAGGTTTTAAAGTCCTGAGGGATGCAAGTCCTACATGTGAGAAGGATAAACAGGAAAAAGAAGAAGAAGAGTTTGCCCAAAAAATTAAAAGTATGATTCAAAATTAAAACACTAAAAAACACTGTCTTTTGAATTGTATGCTGTTTAAAAGGCATATAGTGCATAGTGTAACATTTGTGCTTATTAACGCAAAAATTGGTTAAAAATTGAAGTCTTTAACTTACTACTGCAAGCAATTCACTGGACACTTCGAGGCGTAGACGGCTTCCTCACGCCACTGCTCGCACAACACTGCGCGCTAACACTCCAGTTGAAGTCGGACACACTAAATTTCCTAGCACCTCTTCTTTAGATGCTGCGAAGAATGGCATGTGCGGGTGATGTTCTAAGGCTTCCGGTTACCGGCTCGACGCTTCCGGTGTTTACCGCATATCCAGGCGAACGTGAGAGTGGCCGCACTCGACACTGTCACAATATGTGCTTATGCTCCCCTGCAACTAGTTTATGCTAGAATGTTCTTGATACCCGTTTGAATGGCTTGTTCGCCTTTAGACAAAACCTTTCACTTTTACTAGAGTCTTATAGGAAGATTGGCTTACGTCAGACATTTCAAATTCTATGATATGCTTTAAGTATCGTACAATTATAAGCCAATATAGAACGAAGTGGAAGGTTTGTTGTTTTTAATAACATTAAAATGCATATTCATTGATTTTGACAAACGTCTGGCTTACTTTCAGACGAGTATCCTTAATGTGCGAAGATTAGCAAACAAGAAATTAAATGCATACGAGTATATGTTTCTTACGTAAATACTTTTGGTGACTGCGAAACAGTCAGAGTTAAATAACATTTGTTAGTACAGTGCAGATGTGAATTATTAGGGGATAATGTGGCCTTACAAGAAATGCTCTTTAGCTGTGGACGTAACATTAACCACGCCATATGCCTGTTCTCACGCTTAGCATATAAAAACAATAGATGTAGGCTTAGCCTATATGTGAACGTAAACAAGAATCAGGAACAATCACTATTATAAAAACTAAGAGCAAACTCTGAAACAGCAAGAAATGTTTTCATAGAAAGAAAATATTGACGGCGTGAGAAATCTCACTGCTGTGGTAAAATTCATATGAACTCGTTCTACATGGGTCAGCGTCGATGTACAGAATGGGAACAAAATCCCGATCTCACTATTGACGGAATTCTGGTCAAAATTAATATGTACATCCACTTTATACTATGGTTCTAGGTGTCAAAAAAAAACTATGCTCCCCATGATTTTTCAGACGCAAAATAATGCATTGCAGATTTGATGCGACATTGTGCTAAAAATATGCAATCTGCCAGCACTTCGCACGGCCCCCTTCAATGCGCCAATGTGTAGTACTGATTTCTTTTACAACATTGGCCTTGACAAATCCCCATCGCGCACTACCACAGATTGTGAAGTCAGGACTACGACGCGGCCAGTTGAGAGTAAGTGGTAAACTGGATGACCCACGGCCAATTCATCGTTGTGGAAACACCTTACTGAGATACGAAATGGTTGAATGGGCTTGTGCTCCATCCTGCGGCAACCATTAGAGTTAATGACGTTCCACCAGACATATGAACTAATTCCTTAGAATATCCAGAAGGGGATGTTAAGCGGACGGGTGTGTTAATTTTCCAAAGCCTAAAGTACTCTACTGAGCTCTTGCAACCTATTCCCGCATATTATTTGCGGTTGCAGAGTTTCGTGTATATATATATATATATATATATATATATATATCACCTGTTTTATAAAAAGTTCCTCCTACAATGCAATTTTATAATATTTAAATAAAACTTCAGATTTATGCTCCTTACCGAGCTAGAGAATAATGTGCTATTTTTTTTAAATAGTTGGTTTTTAAAAATAATTTCTGGTCTGTTGTTGTATTTCAACTTTCGCAAATATATAACTTATCCAAATTCTGTGGACAAGGTTGCATAATACACTGCATAAGTTTTAGAAGGCATTATTGGAAACACTATTTCCGATGTTACGCTGCGACTTAAAAATTGCGTCGTTAGGAGCATTTTAAGGTACACTGGGAAGGTTTCATATTTATATTCTGTATAGATTTTTCTGAAAATTTTATTGTGAATGCACTCTTATTATGTTAATATGGATACCAGAGTTTCCTCAAATTGGATAAATACTTGGGAAGATCTTAGATGTTTTATATAAATACATACCATACTCAAAATGTCCCAGGAGGCTCAAAATTTGAACATTTCTTTTTTTGGATCTTAAGAATTGAAGCTTAAAGCCACACACAACTGCTTCGAACACATTTCAATAACTTTTATTGCTGATTAATATAATTCATTAAAGAGCTAGAAATGCTCCTCTCTAAAATTCATAATTCGTACATGCAAATATATTTAAAAAATACTATTAGTTTCAGTAGACTTTTGCCATTTGTTATATTGCAATGGACACTTCTGCACATTCTGGGCAATTTTAATTGTATTTGAACAGAAACTAAGACACCTTGAACATTTTTTAAAGTATTAAACTGTACTTTTGGAAAAACAATGTTTAATGAAAAAGGGAAAAGGTGTATTTTACGACCTTTAAATGGCTGTATGTCTCAGAGCAAGGGGAGGAAGTGTAGTGTTTAACTCCCGCTTTTACTGCCTTGGCACAGCAGGCGATGACACTGATGATACATGAAGATGGAGCCCCGGTGGAATGTGACGGCGGGGGAAACCAGAGAACCCGGAGAAAACCCGCTCCTGCGCTGCTTTGTCCTCCACAAATCTCACATGCGGTCGCTTGGGATCGAACCCGGGTCGCCTAGGTGACAGGCGAGTTGTCTGACTACTCGGCCACTGCGCGACCAGAGCAAGGGAAGGATTTTCTATACATGCTCGAAGCTTCCAAGAACTATTGGCCCCTAAATCCTAAACAATGTCTAAAATATAAGAAATGACTAGAACATTTACATAGTATCTGGCTTGAAATTCTGTTTATACATATTTCATATACTAAAACAATATTGATAGGTAGAAATGCCAGACTGGAAAATGCAATGTCATAGCCGGGATTTGAACCACGGATCCCCCGGTCTCTAGCCGGTTACTCTACCATTGAGCTATCATGGCAATCTGTCGGAAAGGCATTAAATTTCTCAACAGACTCAAATTTTCCCAGGAAAACACAAGGAGATTTCAAATTATTTTGAGATGACATACCCCAATGGCGACTTACAATGTCATAAGTGCTGTAAGTCCCAAGATTATGGTCAGTTAGTGTTGACCATGATAGTTGGCCGGCATACTGCAATGGTAGCTCAGTGGTAGAGCAACCGGCTAGAGACCGGGAGATGGAGGTTCAAATCCTGGCTATGGCATTGAATTTTTTAGTCTGAATCTACCTATCCAACTCCTGTCCTACGCACGGATTGTGTGAAAAAACAATAAAATTATAACTATTTGGTTTGGAGTGTATGATCCGTCTCAGTTACACTGGTGATGGCCTCAATTCCAAGCTCCTGGCCCTCCCACCTAAAATTTAACTACTGCTAAGTTAAGGCACACAATACTTTAAACGCACTTCTGTTTCTGTTCATCAATGTTTTGCAAAAAATACGTCACTAACTTGCTGCGAAAAACGTAAAAAGTACTAAACAGGCCGCAAATGTATAACCACGTCCTCACTTCTGGTTATTTAAATCGTCACCAAAGGCCCTCCATTTCCACAAAACTTTCCTAAAGGATCGGAATTAAAATTTGGGCTTCTTAACTAATTAACAATTTTGGACCATTTTTCCCTTAACTAATGGTTCTATCAAAGAAATATGGATCATATACATGCCATTACGACTTGAGATGTCACAGAGAGAGAACTAGTGGACAACATGCATATTGTATGAATGGGTTGACGGGGTTTGCGCCCAGCCTTTGATGATTCGGAATAGAACAACCTTGTCAGTCTGTGTCCCTTGGTAAGGAAATCCTTACAGTAAGTTTCCTCTTTTGTCCAACTTCTTGCTTTGCTAGTAGTTAGGACTCCATAGCTATACTGTGGTAATACATAGGGCGATAGGAAGACCGAAGAAGGAACCTGAGGAATAGGTAAGTTATTCTTCCCTTCCGACAGTGTTCCCAGGATAGAGGCTTGCGTATCGTGTTGTTTCAGCTTCTACGAAGGAAAAGTATAGCCTATGTATTTTAATAAATTGGTTCTGCAAGGTAAATTCCACTAGGTACTAGAGCTAAGTAATGGCAATTTTGTTATCATTTTGAAGGGAGCAGCACTTGTTGTTATGTATTTATGAACTCCTTTAGTTTTGTATCTTTCGTAATAATTGAGTAGATTGTGTACTTACAGGGACTCGTTCCAGTACGGCCATTGCTTATATACCAATCTAATAAAATATAAACCGTTTTTATTATTATATTTTTATTAGGGATGACAAAGGTTTATTTTAATTCACTGTTTCGTTATAGATCAACTTTAATTTACGTATGGAAGGTTGTTATTTATTTTTTTCGTTGTATTTGATTTTAGCGGAAGGCACGGCAAATGTGTTTATTTGTATGAATTTGTTCCATAAAAGGGACCACTAATATAGACAACAAATGGGAATTGAACATATTCTGTTTTATTTATTCCATAACAGCAGATTGTGCAGATATTTGGAACTCACTCCTTATTAACCAAACCAGATACCTGGATACTAGCTTTGTGTATCTTGTTGCCTTATAGTTGGTACTTTATATGGACTCAATCCACATAGTTCGGTAATAGTGTAGGTTCCAGAGTATTTTTTGATTATCCTGCTGTTTATCCTTAGCTCGGTCACTGTTAAGTCAGACTGTTCCACTTAGATCTCCCTGGAGGGAGAGCGTGATATCCATAAGTCTTGAGCGAATGTCATATCTCTTCATGGCAGTTCATTTCAATGGTTGATTCAGCCGTGACGACGTTTTTGCCTCAATTCCCAACTGTAATGTGTATTGCAACCAGAGCGGTGTCACAGAGTCTTGAGTAAGTCGCTGCTCTTTTGGCACGTACCCCAGTTGGATCAACCTGATGTGGGTTGCATACCTATATGAACTCATACCCACACCGTTAGCAACATGGGCTTTAAAACACAGAGCTTGCATAATATATTGTTTTATCTTCTCTGAATAGACATAAAGCACGTGGGTTTATACAAACTCAATGCAGATACACAAGCACCAAAATAAATGCATAGTTTCCAGGTATGCTTTTTCCGCATGACAAAACACTTAGCACTTTTATGCCATTGCGTCAATTTGGACTGAGAGAACTACTGTGAATATCAGAATAGAAAAAAAATGGAATCTGTAAGTATAAAAATATATTAAAAGTATTAATAATGGAACCAATGTTTTGTTTTGTTCTTAAAAGCTTGAATTTTGGGCAAAAATTATTTTTTTGAGAGAAAGGGCCCGTGTGTTTTATTTAACTCATTTCACTCCTCATCAACCAATCCAATTAGCATACTTTGCGTTTTTTTCTTCTTCTTCTTCACGTTGTAACTTCTGTATTTACATCACTCGTTGCACATAGGTCAATACCACCGTAGGTACCAGAATGCTGCCTTCTATATTTTGTTGCTTTATCTTTTAGGAGCGATAGCATTATCTGTCTATTTATAGAAGCGTAATTAATTGCTCAGTCCCTTAAAACAATACAGGTAATTACGCACAGGATATTACTGAATGTTTGAAGAAGCAACAATGTTTGGATGATAGCGAATTAGGCTGAATTATCTACTACATTGAATTTTCGTTTTATTGAAAACAGAAGCAAACGTTCTCAGTAAACATGGGTATACAAACGAGCAGTTTATAACTCAGTTCGGAAAATATGGTTATAAACCGCCACTAACTTTGTTTGTGCATATTCTTCATTCCTAAAAAAATTATGTTGACTATGGTGAGGCGAAAGCTTAGAAAACAATACTGGTGCGTTGACTAGTGGTGAAGCATATGGCAGTAGTTTTGATAAGCTTCTTTTTTTTTATTTTCTTACATGCATGATCACAAGTTTTTGCATTAGCAGCGCAATGCTAAGTTCCTTTATATTAATTCTATTCCCCGCTTTCTGCTTTTCTTTTAAAAAGTATCACTTTTCGCTACGCAACACACGAGTAACTAGCAAATTAGAGCTGACTGTCGAATGAGTTTTTGTCATTAATTTCTATCATTCATGTCTTTGAACACAAATTACGCTGTGCATACGGCCAAGTTGAGGATGCTCGAGTTCTACCGGTGTCCCGTTCCCAGTCCGTTCTGTTTGGTACACCAAACGGGTTGGTATATCATTTTCTGTTTGAACGCTAGTGTCACCAAAATGAAATTTATTAAAATTAATTAAAGCAGTTTATCTAAACGTAAAACTAAACTCCTTGGTGGTACGGCCCGAATTAGGACCAAGGTCTACAGCTCCGCCTCCCCCCCAACCTTTTACCATCATAGGTGTCATGGATGGTGTATATACTGGGAGTGGGTCGTGGTTGGGGTCCCGACCCAGCTGGTTAACGTAAAAGTAATTTATCAGTTAGACAAAATAGGGAGATGCGATGTTTCGAAATCGTCAAGAAAATCACAAATGCTAATGATATTAATAACAATAATAATAATGATGATATTATTATTATTATTATTATTATTATTCTGATAATGAACTCTTAAGTGCTTGTGTTTACCTTTAAGAAAACGCTCCTTGATTTTTTTTCTAGTTATATCTAACTCTCCTTTGACTGCAATGGTCATATCGGCGGCCTTTTATCGTGGAACATACAGTATCCACTAAAAAGTAATTGGGTACCCATGATTGTAGTTCATTTAGTATGTCACTTGACTTATGACCTCTAAGTTTTGCAGCGAACAGTGAGCAAGAGAACCAGTTGAGAAAGAGATGGCGCCTGGCGCAGAGCTGTCAGACTTTGATAAGGGCATAATAATTGTTCCCTTATCAAAGAGCTGCCACCTCAGTGGACTATCTAGCAGGACAATAGCCCCTAATTAATCAGGTCCAAACATCGGAACATTTCGAACAGGAGGTTGACCAACTCGGATGCGCCAGAGGAATAGGAGCACATAAGCTGTATACCGCGAAGACGAATAAAGCGCAGAGAATTAGGTTATGTTTGGGCCATCGCAACTGGACATTGTAGCAGCGGAAATAATTTTTATGGAGTGACGAGTAGTTCACATTAGTTTGGTCTGATGGACGTGTATGGGTTGTGGCGGCTACTTTGGGAAAGGCTTTTACGAGAGAGTATAGTGCCACCAGGAAGTTTGGTGGTGGTGGTGGTGGTGGTAGTGGCGGCGTAGGGAGGGTATGGGGGTGTTTCTCATACTACGGTGTGGGACCACTGGTGGTTATTCGTGACACAATAAAATCGGAGGCATATTGTAGAATTCTGGAGAGCGAAATGCTCCCACACACTCTGAGCTATTATGGAATTGAGGCTCGTTATTTCCAGGGTGACAATGCTATTTGACGTGTTTCGTCTGCTACTGTGCAGTGATACGCAAACAATAGTCAGCGGTTGGACTGGCCCTTAAAATCCTCATCTCAATTTCATTGAGTACCTTTAAGGCCAATTAGGCCGGCGAGCAAGGTCTCGGGATATGCGGCGAACTTCCTGTGTACAAAAGGCACTAAAAGAAACTGGCACTGTCTTGTTCAGTACACCGCATTCCTTACCGTTTGTAGGGTACTTTATTACGCCATGTTTTTAGTTTATTGGCTGATATTATCACCTTGCAGGTGCGTGCTCTATATCAAACCAATAGAGCATACCTGTGCTGGGTATAGGTATGCTCTGCTGGGGTTGTCAACTCATTCGCTAATTGGAGGCGAGATTAGGTAACGTGTACCACAACAGTAAGCTCCAACCCCTCCTCCTTCCCCAATTAGAGTGACGGAGCGGCCAGCGGATATCAGAAGACACGCCCTATAAATGTCCCTACAGACAATCAGAAATTCGATCTCTATTACTATTTGTGTCCTGTGTACAACTGCCTGACAACAGCGAGGCATTCCAGTGGTTGTCCTACACAAGCCAATGGAGAGCATGCCTGACAGAGTGGCTGCTATTATAGCAGCAAAAGATGGTTCCACAAAGTTCCAGAAGGGCACAAATAGCCACAAAAACATTTCATACCTTGCCGAATTACTTTTGGTAGACAGTGTATTATTGATTATTGGCAATGGCGTTACCTCACACAGTTTAATTGGATTTGCAGTTCTTCTTTGGGTTTTATAAATTCTGGGGAGGATAAGGAATAACCTTGGCTAGAGAAAAGTGCCCACTCCCAGCCCGGAATTCAACTCAGGCCCCTTCGCCCATTACTAGATGCTAAAGAAATGAATTTCGGGACCAGTCTCTTTGGTTTTATCTATACATTTTTTGATAATTGCTACTCTAAAACATTAAGGTGCCTTCAAGTTTCATTAGCTTTCACATAGAAGTGTTGTCATTGTCAAATGTATGATCAGGTTTGTTAATTTGTAGGTTGTTAAACAAAACCCATTTTAAGAGTAAAAAATATTTATTCAATACTATATTATATAAATATATAGCAACTACTTTTGAGTTAATTTTAATTTTTGCTGAAGTTTGGTAATAAGACACATTATTTTAATGACAGTTGTACACTTACGTTGAGTATAGAGAACATTCGTTATTTGGTTTATTGTATTTTTATAATTTTTAAATGTACATTTGACACAGTGTCTTTGCCCAAGACTCATAGAAATTTCCGCTTATAGAATTTCTCAATGTAATTGGATATAAAAGTTATGATATTTATTTTGGAACATATTTTAATATTTTTCTAAGGGGTAATTGAACAGAGCGAGACAAAATGGAATTTGTGTATAATTTATTAAGTGCATAATTTACTAAAATAAGTTTTAACTGTAACAGGAGGTAGGAGTAATTGGATATAAAAGTTATGATATTTATTTTGGAACATATTTTAATATTTTTCTAAGGGGTAATTGAACAGAGCGAGACAAAATGGAATTTGTGTATAATTTATTAAGTGCATAATTTACTAAAATAAGTTTTAACTGTAACAGGAGGTAGGAAAGAAGTCAAAAACGCAGCAACATGGCTTATGATAGTGCCATTCATTTGTCTTGACGCACTGAAATATGCCTGACAATAATGCTATGATGTAAGCTGTTGAACGAGCGGATACTAGAGTGAGTAAATGTTTATTTCCCAAGAGAGCGCATATAGAACTGAAGCTAAACTCTAAATTGCTATATCCGTGACTGCTTTTCGGTTGAACTGAGCTCGAAGAAACAAAAAGATTCTCATTATGAGCCATAGGAAGTGAATGAGTGAAAAGTACTTGCTTTGACGGTGCTATGGAGAGTGCTGTACATGGCAGGCACCCTGCTTAGCAACTGTGGCATGGCTGGTCCTCTAATTATATTTGGGAAAGAAATTTTGGGAAGAACACCTTCCAGACTAAGTATTACCATAGGTGTTGCTCACTATAATTCCACTAATTACTCAAATATAGTGCGTTCGCTTTATTGTGGGGCCGCGCATCTCACGTGTGCGCGCTCCGCGCATTGTGTATTACACTGGGGAATTTCCCATTTTTAATCTCCCGCGATACTTACAAAAGATAGTAACTGCACCCTGGATACTAACCTTGTTATAAGTGGTGCTGAAAGTAGTGTTCATATGCATTAAGAAATACTTAGCATTCCTTGTTGTTACAAGCTTGTAATTCATGTACAATAGCCACTCTATAAGGGTTCAATTTTAAACATTTAGCAGCTGTATGATTAAAGGATTTTGAAGCCCTCACATGCTGTGCAACCCTTCTTAAGAGACTTCTTTGGAGAGCGTTTGAATTATGAGCAATCTTTTCAATTTTTTCCTCCGTTTGAATACTTCATTTTTGCTGCTTACATCTGGATTTGGTGATCATGTTTTCCAAACCTTATTAACCAAACCTCTAACAGTTTCTCTGCGTGGAACTAGAACACAAAGAAATTACTGCTGAAATTGCCTACACGCCTGTCTACGTGGTTTGGTTTTAGCTCTGTACCGTACATAAAGTTCGTTATACAAGCGTGAGTTGTCAAGAGGCTTTTCAAGGGACTAACAAGGCAAGAAGAGGCCGCGCCATGGCCGAGTGGTCAGACCACTCACCTCTCACAAAGGCGGCATAGATTCGATCCCAGGCGACCGCAAGTGGAGTTTGTGCTGGACAAAGCGGCGCAGGGTGGTTTTCTACGGATTCTCCGTTTTCCACCGCCATTGCATTCTACCGGTGCTCCATCTTCATTCTATGTATCGTCAGTGTCATCGCCTGCTATGCCATAGTTGTAAAAACTGGTGTTAAAACACAATCCCAAACAAATCAAGACACAACACAGATGTATTTAAAAAAATTCTCCTTTGAAATGCACAATGCCCAGCACGAGCTGACGCAGTGGGAGTAGAACAAACTGATAAACACAGCTTTGAGAGATTATTCACCAGTAGAATAATTCCAAAGTCACTGCAGTGAAAGCTCGTACCAATATCTTTGGTCCCACCATAAAGCGAACACGCAATATGTGATAATGAATTTTTTGTAAAAAATCATTAGGGCTACCAAGATGAGTACAGAAGAGGAGGCAGCTATAATAGAATTAAGCACAAGAAGAAGGGGAGTAATAATTGAAAGGATATTGTGGTTTTGCTTTAGATAATAAAGCAAGAATGTATTTTAAAGATAAGTGTTGTAAAAATAAAACGATTATAACAAATAAGCATAGATGCTAGTCAGAGGTGGAAAAATTATGGAGAGAAGATGACTGGAAGACACAGTGAAGTTAGGGGAAAAAAATATCAACGACTTTTGGACAAAATAACAAGTAAAGTGGAAGATATAGAAATATATTGCATATTAGGAAGCCTAGAGTACTAAAGATTGCTAAGGTTTTATACATTAATAAAATGGGAGTGGGAAACAGAAGGGTACGTTGACTGTTGCAGTAGACCTAAAAATGAAGCATTAACATGGAGGAGAAGAGAGTCAATATACCTACTTGACAGGACCAAGAAGCAGAATACTTGGAATTTGTGAACTACGTCGAGCCAATGAAAGTAGGGGAATGCCACTTGTATTGCACCACTTAATATTTACAACATTGTCATAAAATTAACATACTTAACATAAAGCAAAAAACATGTGTAATACTTAAAACCACTATAACCACATAAAGTTAACACAACAGCGCAAAAGCAATGAAAAAGAAATATCTTAGTCAACTTTTTGGCTTAGTAGAGAGAAGTGCAATCTTTACAGTAGTATATTTTCGTAGTAGGATCTTTGGCACAAACCACAGCACCCACGGTTGTATGCAACGAATCACATCTCTGGCAATATCCCAGTTGCAATACTATGTTACTTCATTTGATTGAGGCTTACCGACAGTTAGGCCTACTACGTTCTCTTCCAATATCTGCTGTTTCTTCTCAAGATATGCTTTATATGGAGAACTGGTAACAACAGCCAGGGTTGAAACTCTGACCTCTAGAAAGCGGCTAGAGATCATCTTGAGATGCGATTTTTCTTGAGCGAAGCTGAAATAGATTTACGTATATGGTGATGGTAGCTCATGCTTTTCTATCACATCTTCAATACCCGCATTATATGGCATATTGTGAACCTCAGAGAATGCAAAATCACATTCTTGAAAAACATAAGGATCGGCTGGCCTTGTTTCATCTTTCTAAAACTGTTCATAACTATTTCTAGTTTAATTGTAAGTGTATTATTCTATAAAATATTTTACATTAAATCATACAATTTTTCCAATTTGGACCACTGGTGCAATATATATGATTTCCTGATTTTTTGCAATACTGCTTACAACACAGTAGCCTGTCCTTTTATTATTTATGTAATAAATCACTAACACACACACACACACAATTTACACAAAATGCTCAACATGTTACACATAAGCACTTACCGAATAGGCGTATTTTACTTACAAGTAGCAGACTACAAAAGTACGCAGAAAATAGCTCTCAACAAAGAGTAAAAGCTCCACTTCGACCAGATACTTACAGCGCTATCTCACAACTGAATAATTTCGACAGCACAGTTAGGACAGGCTATAGTATAGGCTCAGGCAAATGTTTAGAGCTTGCATTGAGTGTATGCGCATTGTTACAACGGTTCTAATTAAGCAGTGGTTTGTCGTTTCCCTACAGCACATTGTAAAACAAAATGTGAAGAACTGGCATTTGTAGACAAAAATGTGGGATAAATAGATAAGAAAATAGAAGGGGAAATAACAACATGGATTTTTTAAGCAAAGCAAAGGTGAAATGGATTAGAAAACTACGGAAGTTAAGAACAGAACGATGAACGCATGAGGGGGAAGAGTGACCAGGTGGCTATGGTTGGCACAGGGCTACTCAGCGTGCAGTAAGTCCAGATCGCCAAGCAGTACATATAGAACACAGTTGGCCAGACAGTTTATACATAGGTCAAATTAAACTATAAAGCAATCGTAGAAAATATTGGTTAAAACGATGTTCAAATAAAATCCAATGTAGTTCATCTAATAATATTTTTGAGCGTTAAAAAAAACTAACGTAAGTCCAAAAATTCCCAGCAAGGGGTATTTACAGTTAACAACGTTGTCCATAAGCCTTCTTATACTTTCTCAAGGAAAAATTTGGCGTTATTCATGAACACTCCAGCTCCTATGGTTTCCAGCGCTTCATTATAGTATATTGGGAGTGAAAAACTGCTTAATTTTGGTTAGATGCTTCTTTATCAGGCTTGTGGTTCTTTTATGTAGCGTAAATCTATGATGCAGGACCAACGGCTTTACATCTCTTCCAAAGGAAGTCATGATACGGAGGTTTACTCCCCAAAAAATCCACACACACACACACACACACACACACACACACACACACACACACACACACACACACACAGAGGTTATTATGGGTGTTGTGAGTACGCAGACCTCGTGTGCTGAGAAATCCAAATACGAGAGCCACTTTTTATGTTTTGAGCTTAGGCAACAATGATTGCTGTAGGTGCTATCTGATGTCCTACCTGAAAAAATTTACATCCTTGACTTTAACCTACTTCGGATATTTCGTCAATAGAGCATTATTTCTGTTGTTTACAGCGACTTCAAATCATTTCAGTGAAAAACTGGATATAATTCGTGAAAATGTTCTCGCAATGATGTGTTATGATTTCCGACGTGAACTATAAAAACTCGAGTTCAATGAACTTTTACTACATTTGCCGATGAAGCTCTATCTGAAACTGATAGTGTAAGAATGTCATTCCACATACTGTGAGATAAAAGCAACTCTAGGCATTGCATGATCATTTAGCTAAGGTTTGCTCTCGTTGCATCCCACATACTTTGACACAATCTCAAAAGAATGCTTTTGTCGATTGGTGCACACAAATGTTCAAGAAATAGAATGGTGGGGCTTCAAATATAGTGGGGCTATGCATATGAGCCGGAACTTTAACAACAGTCGACTGTAAGGGTGTTTTAAGATGAATCAAATCCAACAAAAGTTTCACACTTCGAAACAAATGGTCACCCTTTTATCATAAAAACTGGTAAAGTGGCAACAGTGCCTTAAGAGGAACGTAAAACGGTCAGTGCTGAATAGCACAGAACCATTAGTCAGAACAGCATAGAACTGGAAGTCTTTGGTGAAATAAGGTAAACAAACAAGTGCCGTCGGATCGTTTCTTCGTCAAGACAATGCGAGCGCTTATGCATTTCGTTTAACAACCGACTGTTTGAACATCAAAATATAGAATTGATGACTCATATCAGTATATTCTGGTTTGGCACCCAATGACTTCTTTTTGTTCCCGAACATGAAGAATAAAGTGTGTGGACAACGATTTGCGCTCAAACACCATTGTTTGGAAGTATCTCAAGCAGATTGGAGAAAATGCTATGAGAAGTGGTACGAACGCATACAAAAGTGTATTGATCATAAAGGAGAATATTTCGAAAAACAATAAAGCAATTTTCAAAGGAAAATTACTGTTCTTTTTATTATTAAACTCATAATAGTAAAAGTGCCCTTCGTATGGCCAATAATAAACTCCAATAGCAACTTCAAACCAGCGGGATCTTTTCGGGCGTTAATCCTTAGCATGGGGTCCTTCGGCAGGGAAGTAAAGTCAGTGGTTCCGTGTCGTAGATTTGTATCACGTAAAAGAACTTCAACCCCGCTAAAGAGAACTCCGAAAAAAAAAACATTAAGGGGTTTTTCACGACCAATATAGAAGGGAATGCTGAGAGCCATAGCAGTTAAAGAGCGTCCATAAATAAAACACAATTACTGTTGCGCGATGAACATCCCACATTCATAAAAAGTCAATAGGAGGGCTGCTCACATCCAGCATATGAGCTTATTAGCACTTCCCGTATTTTGACGAGATGTGAATTTTATAATTGTTGCATCACAGGCTTTACTAAGGTGTATATAAATCCTTATCAAGGATTCCGAATTTTAAAAATACATATTTATTTGGCCGGTGCCATTTTATACTTTTTACTTTTTTACTTGGCCTTTGCGTCTTTAGTTATTTTCTTCTATTTACACATATAAAGAGCTTATATTATTGTAATTTTTAAAAGCGATATCTTTTTAATAACTAGAAATTTCACTATTCAACTAAAATATGAGTACACACTCTTAGAAGAAACTCTTATTCCTATTTAATGGTTAGTCTGGACGGGTTTACTTTTTGTTGGAGGGATACTGTATTCAGGGGAGCAGGTATAGATACTTATAAACTCATGACCCAAACTAAGTATGGTTCAGACGAGTCTCTTTTTGGCGTCATTGAGTGCAAATATTGTACTTGCCTTTGTGCCATACGAAATCCTCTTCATTACGAATGAATATTTTAAGAGGCAAGTAGAGCTTAATATTTGAAAAACTTTGTGTTGAATCTAGGATATAATTTGACGCAGAAAAGCTCTTTAGACGCAACTTAAAACGTCAACAAATACTTCTATTTTCAAAGATCTAATGTGTATCACTCACATAACTTTCATAACAAATCCATGGCACGACAGCTCACAAGGGACCCTGGCCTACCACCCGGCCGCTGCTCCCCCATCTCGGTCCATGACAGACGTCATTATTGTGAGACGTGGTCAATGCCTCAAACCTTCCCAGCCGGTTAATGCGGTCCTCATGGCCTGGAGCTGCAACTTCTCCATCAAGTAGTTCCTCAATTGGCCCCCCAGGGGCCTCACGAGGCTGAGTGCACCCCGGACCAGGTCTCCCAGCGGAGGAAAATCCGGGAATCGAACCCAGGTCTCGCGCTTGGTAAGCAGCTGTGCTACCACTACGCTAAGGGGACGACCTCACATAGCTGTCTTTACCTTTTATTGTTTATTAGTGGGTGTGTAAACTATTACTACGAAGGTCAATTTTCTATGTCTTCATTTAATTGAGATAATAGTTACAGTACACATATCGTTAGCATAAAAATAAAACAACCATACTCAAGTGTTTAAGCATTCACGCTATATATTGGCCTTAAAAATGCCATAGGTACGCTATCCATGCAATCGCGGGAAACAAAATAAAATAAACGGGATTTAAAAACAATGGATAAGCAGGGAACAAATCAAACTATTAATAAAGTATATCTCGGAAGTAGCTTATGCTACAAAAAGTTATTTGTAATGAATTGTGTATTTTAAAGAGATGTGCATTTTCTTAATACTGCCTTTTCCATCATCGCATAAGTTTATCAGTCATGCAGAAGCACACTGTCTTCCGACTGGAAGAGAGCCGCTCAGGTTACTCCTATAAAACTCAAGATAAACGTTTCATTTGTCACAAGAATATCTTTCACAAATTACACTTTCTTCAAAACCACTTGAGTCATTTTTGAGAAAATAAAATTTTTCGAAAACCGCTAAATGTAAAAGGTAGTGAGGGATTTTCTTCAAAACTTTCTTTTCCCATTTTTGGAAGATCTTGAAGTTAAATAGCAAGTTAGGTATTTAACTGACAGGCCTTAATCTGTAAACCACCCATGCACAGAATGAACTTTACTAGGTTTCATTTAGTATCAATAATAGACGCGGAACAGAAACATTAAAAGTCAACCTGAAAATGGACTTCAAGTGACAAAACCCAACATAGTTTGGACATGATTTTGGCACCTATCAGATGTACCTGGTTCATGTATCCATCCACCACTTATGTTGTAATGAATCCACATTCCTTCTGCTGTATTTTCAAAATATGGTCCATCACAAATAATATAGAAATATTATTGGTCAGGAGCTAGTTCAACAGGTGTCTTGAGAAATTTCAACTTTTCTTCCTCCGGTGTGGCCCTTAAATTCGTTTTTGTATTGGAAGACTACGCTTGCCTCTCTCTCTCTCTCTTTCTAATCCACTTTAAAAGGTACTTTTTCATGATAATTTCAACCAGACTAAAATAATGTTATGAGGAAATCTGAAATCATATTGCATTTTTCAGATAAAAAAGTACGATTTCTTTCGTACGATTGCATATGCCTCAAGTTCCACCTCAGAACAAAGTTGTTAAAAACAGGACACTAGTACTGACAACGCAAACAACCTCAATCTAAAGTTAATATTATTCTATTGTAAGAATCAGGAGGGTCAAATTACAAAAACAAAAGAATATCTCGTACAAAGAACTTGTGTGCTCACTTGAATTTCCACTCATATGTACTGCTCTCATTTAACATCATCCACAGGTGCCACTGTTACAGATAAGTAATATTTTATTTATTTAGGTTTTTCCCTTTGCTCATTGCCCTAGACTCTTCTAATCTGAGAACTCAATAAAGTAAATGCTACAATTTTGTAAGGCGTACTTCAAAAACGGTTTTCTAAATTTATGTTCAGATTTTTCAAACAAGTAAGTTACTCCATAGCACAAGAGCTTGAAGTCGGACCAAGGCCTTCCGCCCGACGGCCGCATCTCCTACCTCTGCCCACTCAGGCGTCATGAGTGGGATTTTCAAAAAAGCACATGGAATTAATGTATACTTTGAATTTATTTTCAAAATTTTATCAGACTTATTGGTTTACACATTTTTCTTCTTGTACTATAACAGATATAACCATGTATACATTTATTTAGAACATCATGTAGACTAATTTACTAAATTACTTATGTCTCAGCTTCAGGTCATTATTGTAATTACTATGTCATTTTTAAACGATTTTATATCATCGAATTACGATCCTTGCTTATTAGTAGCTTAAGGTGATACATGTGTGAAATTTTACCGAAAACTGTGAAAAAATAGTTCTTCTCACAATAAAAGGATATAAATTCCGAACTTTAAGAAAATATATCATTTTTCCCTCTTGACGCACTTTAACTTCAATGTGCAGCTATAAATGGGTAGGTGCATGCTTGTTAAATGTTTTCTCATGATTTTTTTTTCTAACACCCTTTCCATACTCAAAATGCTTCAGGGTGCAATTTTTCAGTAATTTTATCAAACACTTTAAACTGCCTCTTAAAAGTACATTAGAGAAATAACCATACACTTTTTTTCTAAATAATATTACGGTTTTGAGAAATAAATCATTAAATTTTGAAAATTAGAGTTTTCCAAAGTACGAGAAGTAATAGCATTTTACACTAATTAAAGCTAAAAGAAAAAGTTAATGTGTCAGATCTATTTGTAAACTCATTTACTTTAAACGTGTTTAATTTGGATATTTTTAGAAATACATCAAGTGACTCGTTTTTATTAGAATACTGGATTTATGGAGTAATATATTATTTAAATAATTATGCAAGCTGGAACTATGATACATTGCAAAATTGTTACTTATATTATCCATAAAAATTGCCATACATTTCAATATGGTTTCTTACAAACTGTGTATTTTTAAAAAATTTAGAGATCAGCAACTTAAATGGGTCGAATAATACCTCTGTCACGCGCACTAAGAACGAACATTTAACTCTGAGTAGTGAAATTCAAAATCCCACTTATTTGTAAAATAAAAACCAAATACGAAGCCAAGTCAGGTAGAAAAACCAGGACATCTCAGGTTCTAGAGTAACACAACTCAGAACACAATAATATCATCATAAGGGAAGGAGAATCCAAATTGAATCATACATTACGACCACGAAAGAAAGTAGTGCTACAACGGTTAGACCCGCCATTAGCAGCGAAAGGGTTAAAGAGAAATAATGTAGAACGAAACTACCATGTTGTCATTATATATCCATCTATTTTTCCTGATCGCAGCTTTGTATCATGGAGCACAATTATGCGGAGGCTTTGCTGAAACACGTATGCAGATCAAGCCTTGTTGCCTGAAGCCCGCATATAGAGGAAAACGTATCAGGGATATATTGAATGAAAGCAGCACATAATGAAGTCCCTAATATAGCCTGCAGGTATTTCATTCGCGGTATCCGATAACACTCATATGCAGTCATCGGGGAGTTTTGCATTGTATCCGAATGTCAGATCTGACTTTCAGTGCAGTTGTACGTCTTACACATTCTATTGTGTTGGCACATTCGGACCAGGTTTACTTTGTAAACAAACCACAGGGCTAATATTGACCGCCGCCCATGCTGATGCCAATGCTCTTGTCTACATGTTTAACATGGCGTGTCCGTCATGTTACATTTCAATACTGGTCCATTGAATCAGTAAGAACATGACGTGAATATTTAGGGCCGAGCTCTACTAACCAAAACAAAGCGTAACGACAAATGTATCTCACGTGAAGCTGCCTGTCTACTTTACAATATCATAACACACCATCATAAAATTAGCTAAAGTGACAAGTTACCTCAGGCTTTCCTGATTGTTTGACGTAGTGACAAAACAATTGAAACACACGAAATCAATAAGCCAGTGGTCGTCAAGAGACTACATTAGAGCATTAAATAGTTGGGCCCACAGAACATGTGTCCACTGTTAAACTGAAGAGCGTATAGAGCGTATAGTTGGAATCTCAGTTAGTGAATCGGGACTTCCCAAGGGTCTCCCCCATCCTACAAAATAAATGGCTTTTAATTTCTAAGTCTTTGCACGGAGGACTCATTTGAAAGGTCATCACGATCTATGATTCAACCATTATTATTCATGAGCCTGAACTTGCAATGACAAATTATTATTATTATTATTGTTATTATTAAAGTATTTCTTTCTTATTGCTAGAACCAGCTGCAAAATTCAATGCTGTGGTTATGGCATTGAATTTTTCAGCGGTTCAAGCAAAAGATATATGATGTATTTAACCTTAGAAAGGCGCGAGTGTTCTTTTTGACACCAGTCAGTTTTATCTATAAGTTTTTTTTACAATGATTATGGATACCCGCATCATTTTCCTTATCTTTCACTGCATTCCTTGGCCTTTGTTAGAGTCATTAGCACTGGAGTACAGGCAGTACATTCCAAAAAGAATGCTATTTGTGTTTATGGGTGGGAAGGATGCCAGAAATAACTCGCGCCACCTCTCCTGTTACATGGCGAATCACACCCAAAAATTGATCATGTAGTTACAGTGTGTTTTCAGTTGATTCTTGTTGCGAAGTTTCCGTTATAATGTTATAATATGATGTATTTCTAACTCAGTATGAATTAAAAGGGCTATCAGGCAAAGTTATTATCTCTAGTAAGGGAAGTGGAAGAAGTTGAGTTAGCTGGTGAAGGCAGCGAACCAAATATGAAATTGAAATGTTGAGTTCGAAAACTGAAAAAAAAAGTGCAGAGAAAGAATATTTTCAAAATGATTAGGTGACTTAAATTCAATGGGAAAATGCGGAATAGCTCGGAGCAGTGGCAACCAATTAGGGATTTATTTGAAACGTTTGTAATGACGTGTTATTTATGGACGCTCTTTAACTACTGTGGTTCTCAGCGTCCCATTCTACATTAGGCGTGAAAGACCGCTTAATTTTGCTCAGAGGCCTGTCTATCAGGCTTGAGGTTTTTTACGTGCCAACGACTTTACTTTCCTTCTGAAGGAAGCCATGCTAAGGATTTTTACACCAGAAAAAGTCCATCGTCTTCCGTTTGAACCCGCGACCTTTAAGCTAGCATGGTAACCATTACACCACGGAGGACGACTTGAAACGTTTGTGTACAACTGCACGAGTAAAATAGTGAATGCTGAATCATCGATAAAACCTTGTTAGGATCCTGAGAAACAAGTGATTTACATCAGTGTATACGTAGTAAACTTGAAAAAATGCGACAATACCAAGGTAACATCTATTTTGAAAGCTTTTGCGTTATTTTCTAATCTGGATTTTTCATCATAAACGCCACTTTTAATGTATCGTAAGTTTCTTGCCAAATATACGTAATGGATGAATAAAAATATTTGTTTAGCTTACATAAAACATGAAGTTTTATTCGTGGGCCTGCAAGTGAATCCGAGCCACCTATTTGGGTTTAAATTGTCACATGACTTATCAATTCATTATCATTACGCAGATATTCTCGATATGTTACTATGCTGGATCCACTCTAAGAAACAGTTTTGTATTACTCTAAGCGTCGTGTTTACAGCATGTGCAATCTATATGCCATAACTGGCCAGTTTCAATAAACGGACTGAGTTCTATTTACAAATAACAGTGAAAATGCAGCATACTCCAATTAACGCATTAAGAGGAAATATTAGCCGTTCTCAAACAAAATATGTCACATGCAACATGACTCCCATAATGGCGATAAATATATTTGTAATTATCATTATTTTTCTGCCAACCTCTGCTATGCGCTATACAGTAAAGTACCTATCTTCACGTTTGACTCCCAGGTATAATTATCCCTCTGTAGCACGATAGTTAGTGTATCGAAAATCATGGCTGCAGTATCATCCGTCACCTACTTGAGAAGGGTGCAATTAGTATTCAGCTTGAATATCAGGTGCAGTGAATTGAAACTCTCTTCGAAACTGAATAGAGCTTATACGATGCTAAGTGTTTTGTTTTTAAACGGCAACCCCACTTAGGCAATAACCAAACAGCAAGCGGTGGCATACAAAGATAATTCTAATTCTTTTCTTTTTTATTTATAAAAATATCTGTGGTGATATAGACTAAAATAATACATATTCAACTTCCGACATACCAAGCCAGTGAAACGCCCTTCATTTTTACTTTATATACCATATACATTGTAGGAGATACATTATTGCATTCAACTAAAATATTCTATATTGAAATTTTGCCAGAAATAGAAGTTTTGGTGCACCTTGAAATCCAGAAGAAAGATACTTTTGTTAAAAGGCTCGCGTGCATTTGCATGTGTAAAGAACATGACTCGAGATCGAAAAGTCGGAGAAATGTGTAACTTGGTAGTTAAATTCAGTGCTTTCCAATAATTCTACACGAAGATTTGTAGGAAATTGCTCAACTTCGAACTACCCTTTACATGAAACATCTCTCCAAGTGTTTAATTTTATAAAATGGTTGCATGAGTTTAATAAAATATCATATATTAAAATATTTTATTATAGATATTATGTAGATCTTGAATTATCTGTGAAAAAGCTGTGAAGTTCTCTTCATTTGGAGACAACTGTATGTAATCTTATATAACCAATGAAGTTCGGCGAAAATGTAAGTCACATAAAATCTAGATACATTTATAACACATTATTTGTTACAAAGATTTTTTTAGGATAAGCCATATCCGAGGTATTCGTTATTAATTGTTAGCATTGTTCAATACTTATGTCATTGTTTTGAAGCTCTGACTATCGTTGTTCCCTTTGTATTTAAAGGTGCTGTGTAAATGGGATATTTCCGAAAAAATTGTCTTGATTAAAATAAAATAAATAGAAGAGTAGGCCTCTGTAAGAGTAGTTTGTATACCCACTAATAAACGATAAATCATAGAACAGTCATGTGAGCGTAACGCATTTTTAAATGAATTCTGCATAGTTGGGAAGTCATTAGATGTATATCATACCCTATTGCAGAGAAAATACCAAGTTCCTTAATGTATAGATATTCTATAAATAAAGTTTTCGTAAAATTTGCAGCTTTTAAAACATTTGTTATTGAATATTAAATTTTTCCCAGAATTAAGCATATTTTGCTCCAGGTGAATTTTCATTTTAAATGACCGATTCTTTTTTTTATGAACAGCTTGCAATTAAGCAAGACAACAAGAAGTGTGATGGACTCATGTCCGGGCTGTAGGGAGGATGCGGCAACAATTTCCATCCGTATTCCCGCAGTTTTTGGGATATAACGTTGTCGATGTGCGGGTGAGTATTGTCGCGGAGAATGAGTGGCCCAGGCCCGCTCGAGCAACTGAATTCCGATTTTGTGCATTTTTCTGCGCAGGTTTTCCATGAAGTTACGATAATACACTACTGTGAACATTTGTTTCACATGAAGCTCTGTCTCTCTCTTGGGATCATAGACAAAAGCTCATTTTTGGTTTGAAATTTGATTGTGTGCGTCGAAATTCAGAAACATGAACTTTAAGTAAAGATGGACATACCTGTGCAACCAGCACATGAAACTTTCATTGTTGATTTTCTCCTAATACATTCTACTTCTATTTTTTCCAGTTTAAAATGTTCCTGCGACACAAAGTTTCTCAGTTTCTTTCACAATATCAATATATGGTCTCCAAAGGTGAATGGAGGAGTACACAGAGCATTATATAAGAGAGATTTTTGTTCAGGATTTTAATAATTTTATAAAGATTGAGTTTTAGAAAACTAAAAACGTGACATACCTAATTATTTCTCCCAATAACATATTTAATGTTACGAAAAATATGAGCTTGTATGTAAGTATATTTGTGAAATAAATGCGCATGAACTAATCCTTAAGATTTTGAAAATCTTTGTCATGAGAAGGCTTTACATATTTAATTTTCTGCTTTTATATTCATTCTTTTTAAGCCTAGAAATACAGAGGTAAGGCAATTTATCTTATGAGAATTATGCTATAAAATATAAAGAGAGGCATGATTTTATGTTGACAATTATTTTAAAGATCCTCATTAATAATTTTAATTAATGGTGTTTTGCATTCAGTATTTTAGTGTGAATTCGTATTAATTTCGTGCTAATTTTTGGGTAAAATTAATAAGTAATTACATAACTGAGACAAAATATAGAATTTAAATGACACGTTTTATTTTAAAGCTTATTTCCAAATTCAAAACCTTTTATTTCAAACCAATTTCATGGATAGAATCAAATATCACACATCACCGAATAGCAACATTCAACAAATACTAACATTTTCCTTTTTCATAGCTGTCCCTATGTCTATTATAACTAAGTTATACATAGAGAAAATTCTCTCGCTGTCAGCATTTAATGTCGTTAGCCAAAGAATTGAAGCGACTTTTCACAGAGAAGCTGATAAGATTCACCTTTTGCTTTCAATGTCAAGAGTGCTACATTTAATTTGATACCGTTACTACCATTGCTTAGCTGTTCAAGAATGACACAAGTTTCTGCAACAAAGGAGCAAATCAGAATTAATGTAATTGGCTTTAAACGCATTTAGTTGGGAAAATGTGTCATTGCATTGTATAGACCAAGCATAATTGATTCAGTAACTAGCCTTGAAAACTCAGTCAAAAGTTCTAAAGATTTTGTTGTTAATATGTCAGCAGTTTCTTTTACCACTGTAGAGTCCCATTTAGACAGTCATAAAGCAGCAAACTTATAAACTGCCATGTACTTTCTAGCATTGGGATCCATGTTATCTGCAAATACTCTTAGTTCGCGTCCGAAGTGATCACCATCTAATTACTACACTTGGCTCTCAGCAAGTTAATTCGGGATAAAACAATATGACCTACAGGTTATTCTTTAGACTGAAATTCTAATATTAAAGCTGCGGCCAACTTGCAATTTTAAGAAACAAGACTTTTTTTGCTTGGTACCTCAATTTAGTATCTTGTAGGTATTGTAAATGCTAGCTTCTTGTCGTTGAAATCCTAAACATTTTTCACAACAATTAGCTTCAAGTAATGAAGACGCAAATGTATAATTAAAGCATTATTTTTCTAACTTGAAATAAATACACACATTATCTGCAAAATAAAACATAATTACTTCCATTTGTTGCTAGTAAACAGATGTTCTCGAAAATATAGGGCACTCTAAACAATCTGCCGAAAAGTAAAGCTATACGTCATTTCATAGTTAATATTGACTTTGCTTCAATAAGGTTTTCATTTTTCCCTATAAAAATCGCTGGACTATGAATATAAGCTAACCTGTTTTAAACTAGTATAAGTTAACAATTCTATTACTGATACCCCTTAGTGGGAATATTTACCAGAACATTACTAAATAACACTATGAGGATAGCACCTCAAGGATGTCATCATCGATGTATAGATACTTTCTTTTCTGTTGATCGATTGGGTTGTGCTGTTGGGCCAGTGTAGTTAAAAAAAAATAACACTGAAAATACTGCAATTAAGCTGCTCATAGAGTATTAACAGACAAAAACATAACAGTTTCGCAGCTATCTAAGTTGGATCTTTTAAACGTGCAACACAAGCTGTACGGGAAAATAAAATGTTATTAGAAAACGTCATACAATTAGTACCTCTATCCTTCATCCATTAAAATATTACGCTCGCGGTATTGGGTGGTTATTACGAAGGGTTCTATACTTTAATCTGTTTGAATACCGAACAAGTTAATTGCTCACGGATGGATTTTTATAATGAGAACTGACGTCAACATACGCAGGCAGTTAACACGATCTATATTCAGCATGCTTCCGGCTAATTTCAGATGCCGGCTAACAACAGACCTGGGGAAAAAGATTTTCAGTAAGGAAATGCAGCAACCTATTGAAATATGAAACAAAGCATTGGTAAATAAATGTTAGTGTCCGTTTCGGGCAGAGTAAGTCTTGAAGTCTTTGCTCATAGGCCATGCCGGCCAGAATATTGTAAACAAGGCTAGGAATTGTAGACCTATACATTTTCTTTATGCTTGATATAAATATACAGTAGTGACATTAAATCTGGACACATTAAATTAACTTTCATATTACAATATTGCATTAAACTATTAGTCAGGACTATTCTTATCTGATAAATGATAGTCAGAATGTGCCAGCATAAAACATTATTGAATCTTTTAATACAAACTGTAGCTTATTTGGCCCCAATTGGGCAAATTTGACCTAACTTTCGAAAATATATTATTTAATAAATTTATACATTTTATTTTACATTATACATATAATGTAAATATTGGAATTTTTGCTGCACTTTATAATAAAAGAACTCGAAATATTAAATATCTGTTAATTTTTGTATTATGACACTTCAATATTATGAACACCATACCCTTCAATATACACGATTTCCCCAATTTTGAGCCCCTATTATAAGAGAGTAATAATTTGTTACATTTATATTGGATGCAATAAAAACTAAATAGGATATTTTCCAATTACACTCTTTATTATATTTTGCATCTCATATGAAATATAAAATATGTTACTCTCATAAAATAAGGGGCTTAAATTTGGAGAAATCTCGTTTAAGATCATTATTCATCGTGGTGCTAATGATGTTGAAATGTCAATCTTAAAATTACTGTATTCCCTAAATTTTGACTTCCTTTTTGTAATGTGATACCACTAATTTCAATTTTCACATTATATATGATATGTGTAAAATAATATATATGCATGTATAAAATAATATATTTTCAAAAGTTAGGTAAAATTTAGCCCAATAAGAGCCAAATTAGCTCCATTTTGTGGTAAAAGGTTTAATAGTGTTTTTTGCTAACACTTCCTTAGTAAGAATGATCCTGAACAGGAGTTTAATGAAATATTTAAATTAAGAGATAATTATCCAGAATTATTGCAACTACTGTATTTATACCTCTGGTAGCTGCACTTTTGTGGACCACATTAAAGTGTACCTCTTCATTAAAGTGCAGGTTCTCCACCAATCGGAAGACCCACGTGCAACAATCAATATTTTCTCGTCTGCGCATATCTTGTAGCCCTCCTGGGCACTAACCGTTGAAAAGGCAACTGTGTGTCACTATTCTCGAGTGTTCAATTGAAAGAAAAAAAACCTAACGCAAGTTTAGAAAAATTAAAGATGTCGGACAAGAGCGACAGTGAGATGAAACTTGCACAGACGGAAACTTCTGCAAAGGTACACTTTTATGAACTGCAATATTATTATTGTAAGTGAATCTTATGCATTTAACTCTGCCACCAGGCACTGCCCAATTCAGAGAATAAATACGTACATACATTGATCAGTAACTTACTGTCACAGAAATTGAGTCTAGTGTCAAGGTCGGATCAGAATTAAATCAATACTTTCGTGTCGTTGCACACACCACAAACCTGCCAGCTGTTTCACTGCGTAAGGTAAGGTCAGTGCACATATTGACATAGGTAAGCGTAGGATATTAAAACAAATAATATATATATATAAATAAATGTTTTGAACATAGATACATGGTCCAGCATAGATAGTGGCATGAAAGTTAACTATAATGGCAATTAAGGTGGTCCTATGAAACAAGCAGAGCATTGTTTAATAAATATACTCGCATCTTAATTACTACAGTTATGTTCTCGTTGCGAAATGTGCTATCAAAATAAATACACAAGGACTTAATATACCCTAAGATGACCTAATAATCGAACCAAGAACATAAAAATTAATGCAAATTAATTAATACATTCAATAACTTTAGTTTTAATTACATAATTAAATAATGAATATAATCATTGACACTAACATCAGTATCATTAAGTGAGTCATTGTTAAAACAGAGTGTATTGATTTGACAGTTGATATAGATGGGATTCAGTCACGAACGGGGTCCCAAGACACTGAGGCTCAGCTGAGATATCCGGAAGACCCTTTGGGACTTAATTATCCCAGAGTAGGATGAGCAGCAACACACGAAGGGCGACCAAATCTGGATGACGAAAGGCTCAATTATAGACGGGGTCCATAACGGTTCCAGATTGAACGTTTCTGACGCGTCCGGTCCCAACACGTAAGGTTCGAATCTCTGGGTACCTCCCGAAATGATACTAGTCCGAACGCACCCAAAGGTGATCCCGATGGAGTGGTTCCGAAAAGAGGCAGGAATAAACCACCATTGCGCAAGCCACCGCCCAGCCGCAACATGCGAAACACTGTCGCCGGAGCTTTTAATCCTGATAAGAACAGATAAGATAGTGATGGAAACAAGGTGGATAGAACATTTTATGATGTAATGAACCTTTCCAGCATTCGCTTGCAGACCCGAGGAAACCCCCGAAAACTCTCGTTTATCTTGATGGCAGGCCACAGAAATGAAAACCACGACCTTCCGAATGCGAGTCGCACACGTTACCGCTGCACGAACTCGTTTATTCTTGATATGCCTATATTGATGAATTAAAACTTTTCGCTTAAAAACACAAAATTCTGATGTTATGAATCATACAATCCGAATAATGTTATGAATACGATTATTTTATTCTTATTCATGTGAGTTTATCAGACAATATAAATTTAGATAACGGAATAAGTTTTAGTTCCCCCCCCCCGCGTTTACAAGCTGATGAAAAATACAATGCGGACTCATCCAATAACACACTCATGCAGAGAAAAATTGTAAGCGCCTCAGAGAGACACTAGACAATATTTATATAATTTTGATATCTAACAACAAGGAAACGAGAACATATATTGCAGGGATTAGAAAGTACGTTAACTCATTTGAATGTGCGAGGTAGCCAGAGGGCCCAATTAAAATGTAAACCTGAAATAAAGGTGTTACAAATCATAAAAAATTACAGATAAGTGCATTTTTGGGGTAATATATTATAGGTATTGCATTACCAACAAATATTCCAATTTAGAACTCAAAGCAATCTTTCATACGCTGCAACAAAAACGTCTTGTATATGGGAAGTATTTAGGATTCACAGAAAATGTACATTGTAAGCTTATTACCATGAATACATCTAGGTTAAAAGTGATCTATCTAAACAACCCCTGAGAAGCGATTTGTTTAGCATGTAACACCACATACATGATACATAAATATTGTTTGTCCTTTATTTAAAACAGTGTGTTCGTTTGTACTTTTGTTAGAATATTAATATTTGAAACAGGTTCCGCTTTCTGCATTCGCAAACACAATAGTTTCCGTGATATTAGCATACACCGTGATATTTATTACGTTGCTATTTCAATTATCGGAGTGCAGTAGAACTAATCTGAGCATTCGCAATGGAAGTTTAGTAAAGTAATAGATTCAGGTTGGTTTGCTACATAATAGTGAAAGAAATTATTTATACCTTGATCTGATTGATTGGTGGTTATTTTCAGCAGCAGGAGCAGGAGCAGGAGCAGGAGCAGGAGCAGTAGCAGTAGCAGTAGTTTAGGTTCCTTTTTACCTAGTTTGTCATATCGTACGATGCATAAAGTGATTCTTAAATTACCGCGGGGTCATGTAATCTAACATCCGCTCTCGCTCATGTTATGCTGCTAAAAGTGAAGTGTTTTACTAATTGGATACCGTAGATGGGGTTTACCATGACATTTTGGTGCCAGAAATATGTCAATGGGAACAACAGGATGCCGATCATGTGAGTGCCGACTTTAAAGGAATTCTGAGGTTAAGCTGATAAAATATTTAAAATATGTATTTGTTATCGACACTGAAAACATGATATGGTCCTGGCGATTGACGCTTTTTGTTGTTTTAGTGGTGTTTTCTTATAATTATGTTTTCGTCCTTTGTTTGCTGTCGTATGTATTGTAAAAGTATAATATAGCGAATAATATAGACAGCTAGATGAGCAGTGAGCTTTGGGAATTGTTAATTGAAACACAATAATTTAACCTCTCTGATCATTTAAATGTGATTTGGCCGACATCTAGAAACGTTTTTCATGTTTTATAAACACATCTCGTTTAATTGACACAAAGAGAGCTTCAGACCAAATCCCTGTTTCCGCTACAATGAGAATTAGATACCTCAAATCTACATACGGCTGCTTTCCTATGTAATGGAATTGTCATAATTGTATTTGAATTGCGACCCCTGATATGGTTTTCTGCAAATAAAGAGAGGAACCGTTGAAGCCCATTACTTTTCCTTGGGTTGAAGAAAGTCTTCTCTGTTGTCAATTTTCTGAAGGCACGTATTTCTCTAACTGCGTCTATTTCCTACTCTGGGCAGCAGAACGCACTTCATTGCCACTATCTCTAGGAAACGTGTATGTTATATCCTCCTCACCTGCTTAGCGTTTCCTGCCATGAAGCACGTACATCTTTTATTTCAAGTTTCAGTTACTTAAAAAAGCAAGGAATGAGCGATATAATCATGGATAAATGTTAAGGATTGTGGTTATGTTTGAGCCTATTATTTTGTTTTATAAGGATAAAGACTGTGCTTTTGGATACATCCACACTTGTTTAAATGTTGTTTAGCTGGTCGCATGTAGTCAATTTAGAATATATTGATTCCTCTGGTCTGCAATCCACATCCTTAAAATATAACCCATTTCAGTTGTCTAAAAAGAATAGCCAGAACGAAGAAATGCTCATATAAATTAAACGAGAACCTGATGTGTTCGATCCGGATGACCGTTTTTACCTGTTCTGCAAACAAACTTCTTACCAAAGACTATTCTTCTATCCACTGCATGCCAGCAGAGGTAATCATTAACATGGCTAGGAGAAAAACGAGTTTCTGTTTGAGAAAAGTTCAAGTATTTTAACATTGAATGCAATAACAAAATGCTTCTCCGAAATGCTTGGCTCCACAACAAAAATATCCAGAACATAAATTGTGTGTTTTGACCAGATCTACATTTTGTGTACAGTAAATTTCTGCCTATTTCTTACGGTTTACCTTTTATGCAAAATTATCCGAAATGAAGTTGACTTCAGAGGCTGCTTCCAGAAAACTGAACATATGCATTTTATTTGTCATGTAAATATCTTTAATATATGACATTTTAGTAAAGTTCGTTAGAGATTTTTTTATAAAATCTAAAATGTTGAAACTTCTTCCATGCAAAAGGTAGTTTGGTGTGGGGGGATTTTTCTAAAAATCTTTGTCTCTCATCCTTGGAAATATTTAACTTAAATATCAAGTTTGGTATTTCACGCACCTAGGTCCTTTGAGGCACTTTTTAAGATTTAGGGAGCTTCAGAATATGCATTTCCGGTAAAATGCACATGCAATTCGATGCAATACAGTACCTGCTCTACCTACTATTCGTTTACATGAACATGGTACCCGGTAGAGAAGGTAAAATGTCTGATGAAGCAGCTACATGAATTTCTCTGCCCACTTCCAAAACATTCTTAAAACTCATTTTTCTAACTTATATTATTTGGATAAATGTTTCTACAAATTGTTGTATTACATATGTGATTGTAGCTACAATGGGTATAGGGGAATACAGCACGATTTAAACGAGTCATGTTTTGTGAGCTGGTCGTTATATGATGGTTTTAAATTCAGTTCTCTTTGCATGATCAGGGGAAAAATGGGTAATAACATCTCATTTGAAAAATTCTGGCGTTTTATAATACCATAGAGAGAATAATTTAAGTAGTTAAGTAAAGGAGATTAAATATTATTGTTAATTCCGAAAGTAATGAGATGGACTGTATGTAACATATGGAACAGTACCGAAAATGGTCAGAAATACCCTTTCCTATGGGAATCTTGCGGTGTCAATAAAGACACATCAAAGGACACACAATTTCGGTAAACATATTGAATACATGCTCCATCAAAATGGACAAAATTCAGAGTCTTGTGATCTATATTTCTCCCAGCAATATAAAATATATATATACAAGAACGTAAACACACTATATAAGGCCTTTTTCTCACAGATTAGAGTACAAAATTTCGAACTCAAACTTCCGTAGTGAATATGTATTCAATATTATTTTTATGTTCCATTCGTACCCCATCTATATGTGCAGTCCTATCGATGGCATTTCCTTTTGTAATACATTGAATATAGGCAATGGATTTAACACGTGTACTGTTGTCATTGGATTGTTTTTTCATATTTTATTCATTGGATCACAAACACACATTCACAATCTCATTCATACTTCCACACTCCCTCTCCCAGTCGTGAATTGAACCCAGAACTCTTCGCTTAGCAACAAGTTGTCTGTCAAAGCCCTATGCTTCGGTATCCTGACCGGCTGCTGGTTTCAATATTCCCGCACATGCTGCTGATTTGAAAATATCAATCAAATGGCATTTCACTTTTTATCTCCAGAATGTGACTCTCCGGATTGCTTAACAAAGATATCTATTGTTATGTTCTACATTGTTTCATGCATCCTGTTAGGAAGTATTGTGTATACTGGTGTACATAACATATAGAGCGTAATGAAATTCAACTGTTTATGTTGGGCATAATTCTAGCAACTGGATTGGCAGGGTACTTAACTTCCCCCAAGGTATGGTCAAACTTCGGAAGGGTAACATTAGAATTTAAACCTTGTATTTACATGCTACGCTGCCGTGTTCTTTATATGGTTTTTATTACTACCTTTTGATAACGTCAATAACCATCTTTCGTTTCCATCTCATTGATGAAATCGCTCATATAGCTAAATGTGATTGTTTCGTCCAGTTTAATGACACATGAAAACAATTCTCACCCTTCCTCTATAAAGGCCAATTATAGTGTAGTGGTGTAGTCTTTCCTTGTGTACAAATCTTAGCGAAAGTCATTCATAAAGGTGGTAATCGAATCACCCCTTCATGTCAAGCCATTCCTTGAATTCTTTTTAGGCCAGTCACATAGAAATGTGCTATCGTATGTGTGGAATCAGCTATTGGCTATCAAAGGTAGAAACCTTAGAGAAGGAAACTATTATTACAATCTAGGGCAATTTATTTTGGGTAGTGTTTAACGCCCGCTTTTACTACTTGCAGCACCACAGCCGATGACACTGGTGATATATGTAACGGTGATGGAGCACCGGTGGAATGCGATGGCGGAGAAAAACGGAGAACCCGGAGAAAACCCGCCCCTGCGCTGCTTTGTCCACCATAAACCTCACATGCGGTCGCTGGGTGAGAGGCGCGGCTGATCTAGGGGAATGTCGTACATTTTATACACGTCAATGAATTCACCTTCCTTACCTTAATGGTAAGTAAAGCTTCTAGGTGAAATGCGGACCAGGAATTTTTGTTATGCAAATTCCGTTATTAATGTGGCGCGAATAAAGAACCACATTTGCAATATTCTGGAACTATAGATGTTAATGATTTTTGGTGCTGAACAATATTATAAATATGTTTTTTCAGTTTGCTAGTGAAACATTCGTTTCGGAGTTTTAGATCACAAAATATCGCTGCAAGTGGAAAATTCCAGCGCTATGAAGTGTTCAACACACACAGACACACACACACACACACCAGCGCGCACGCGCGCGCGTGCATACAACAACTAAAGAGAGGAATAATAAAGTTATAAGCGGCAGAGTATTAACGCATAAAAATTATTGAAGCTGTCTAATACCAATAAGCGTGTCGATGTTTTGTGGCTAACTTGTATTGGCTGCGCGTTTGAAACCTTGTTACCGCTGTTTTAGGAGTTGCAAAGCCTCTCACTTCTAACAGTCAACCGACACAGAAACGTTGATGGAGGTATTACATACATGCGGCTGAACATTGAGTTTGGAATTCACAGGCAATGGGGAACGGATGAAAGGGTGACCACTATAACTTAACACGTAGGTGCAAAGTACAAATACATTCTTTTCTTTTCCTCTTCTTTCACCTTGCCCACATTTTATTCTGAGTTCCTAGCTGAGATAGCATAAAGATCCTTGTTTGCAAACGTCACTGAGCTGTCAGTTGGCTGTCACGGATTTCTTATATTCATTAGAACATACCAGGAAATTTGGGTACTTTCAAGTCCTATTTAAACGTACAAGAAATGTACTTTTGTACAAGATTCGTTAGTTTGCATTAATGCAATGGAATATTCAACATCGAAATCATGAGTTTTACACCGCCAATACTACATCTGCCAGGTTTACAATTACTTAACAAACTCTCTAAGACACAACCCAAAGCATCACTGTGAATAATTTATATCTAACAAACATAATGTTATGGACTTGCTTAAACGCTTTCCTGAATAAGTAGTGGTTGTAATACATTATAAACATTTTATTTAGTATGCCCATTTTAATTGTTACATTTATCGTAATTTTCATGACATGAATGGACAAAATCATTTAAGAAGTCATGTGTAGCTCCTAAAAAAACATGGCAGAATGTTGTAATAAAACATAAATTGAACGATAAAATTACGAGCATTGTATGTGTACTATGCACGCACCTTTTCGTGGGTGCTGCTTTACGATGAAGCGAGGGACTGGGGGAAGAAGGTGGAGCCAACCCCCACCCTGTCTTTACACAGTTTGTCAGCCAACGAACGTTTTTTCTTTGAAGCCCTCGGCTATTATGGTGAATAGGTAATCTAATTTACCGCGTACGAGCTGAATTATTAAATGAAATATAGCACACGTGATGTGCGTCAACTCTGAAACTCACAGACAGCATGGGACCTTAGTTGGAGACACTAGATGTCGGGTGTAGGGAACCTCATATGGTCAGTCGCCTTGCTCTTCTTCCAAAATTCCGCGATATCTACCGAATGAAGACTATGGAGCCGAGCGCCCAAGAAAACGTGCACGTATAGTAAAATAAAGTTTGAGAATGTGTTTTAAATACCCAGAACAAATCTTCATGTATCAAATAGGTATAAAAATTAACAGACCATTTGAAATACTTCTGTAGTTTCGGTGGCAAGAATGTCATTTTACGGACATCAATATTTGATTTTTCCTACACGAAAGTGATGATAAAACAAAATATGCCTAATTCATAATTAATATTGAGACACAAATTCGTGAGTGGAAACGTGAGCCAAAAATTCTATTTCAAACAGAAAACAAGATGCAAGCAAAGAGAAAATTAAGAGAGAAAAGCCAAGTTGTAACGCGTTTGATAATATTCTAGAACGAATGAAAGAGGAAGCTTCTGTCTTTGATGTTCAGAGAAATGAAGCAACAGACTTGGCCATCAAATTAACATTAATTTGCCTTTGGTGTGCTCCAATTTGATTCAACGAGTCAATACAATGTTTCTCTTTTTCTAAACTGCTCTTATAATTTCTCTTTTATCCGTAGCATCATGCACTATCATCGCTCCTCATTATCTGTAGCTTGCACAGTCTGTCGAGCAGCTAGGAAAATGATAGCATTAGTTGATTCCGGTAGATTTACTGCGGTAGTAATGGGTGCCTGCTATCACTCACTAGCTGTTTTGTTTGCTTTTTTGTCCTGTGTGAGACCGGCCATTTCTCACGCCAGGGTCTTCCGTCGATACTACATAGATATATTGCTCTGCATTCACAGGGCTTACCAACATACAAACAGCGTACTGTTAGGCTTCTCAAAGCTCAAGGATCTGGTCAAGCTGTCTTTCTAAACCAATGTGTCTCTGAAAATAACAGCAGCCGAAATTTCCGATCGCTTAGAACTGTGTTTCCACAATGAAAATACATTTAAGAATTATGTTCACTTGTCTGTTAGATGCTAAATCAATGTAAAACGCAACCTACCAGCTATATTTTTCTATAATTATTATTTTCAATTAAGACAGCACCATACAATTACAGTGGTAAACAGTTACATAATTTGAGAAGAACATTTAGTGGACAACATATATAATAAACTTTATAACTAACACAATTATAAAACATGAAGCAATTTGTTATCTAGAAAAGAAATGTTGTATATTCCGTTCATATGACCTTCTCTACCTGTTCCACACACAAACTTTTCTTATAAAAGATTACTCTGGTGGAGAGGTAGACTCAGACTGAAAAATATAATGCCATAGCCGGGATTTGAATGTTTCAGTCTGACTCTACCTAACCAACTTCTGTCCTACAAACGGCTTGTGTGAAAAACAATTAAACCAGTACCAATTGACCATAATAGTTGGTTTTCCTATGAATCCTGGGACCTAAATACTTACAACATTGTAAGTCGCCATTGGAGTTGCCAACTCAAAATAATATTAAAACACCTTGTGGTTTACCGGGAAACATGCCAGTCTGTTGAGAAGCTCAATACTATGCCGACATTTTGGCATGGTAGCTCAGTGGAAGAGCAACCGGCTAGAGACCGGGAGATCCGTGGTTCAAATGCCGGCTATGGCATTGAATTTTTCTGTCTGACTCGACCTAACCAAATCCTGTCCTATACACGGCTTGTGTGAAAAAAAAGCAATTAAACAAATATATTACTCTGTTATCTACATCATGCTAATTCAGATAAACTTTAGCAGAATTGGTCGCCTTATTTGTTTCCTTGTAACAAAAAGAAATACACTCGGCTGGCCACTATGTAAACCAATTGAAATTCGGTAATATTTGCGTGGTCAGGAGTAACACAAAAGAGAGATGAAACGAAAGATACCTTCCCGTTTGAGAAACGTTTAAGAAGTTTAAAATTGAAACCAATAACAAATAATATCTCGGAAACGGTTTACTCTACAAACATTTTCTATGCGATGAATTGTGTGCTCTAACAATATCTACAAGTTTTGTATAGTAACCTTTGTCTATCTCTTACGGTTTACCTGTTATACAAAAGGCATACAGAATGAAGGAGTCTTCAAAGACTATTCGGAGAGCAGACAAGATATACCTTTCGTTTGTCATACAAATAAATATATGGTATTTTAATCAAAATCGTTAGAGCCATTTTTGAGAAAAACATTTTTGTGAAACATTCCAAATGGGAGTAATCTGAGGAGAGACGATTTTTCTGAAAATATTCGTGATGCATTCTTAGTATAAACTGAACATAAATTCTAAGTTTGATATTTAACTTACATTTTATTTTTGAGTTATGCTGCCCGCACATACATTCAGAACTTTTCTAAAAATGCCTTTTTTTATTCACAGGACTCTGAAACTTGCATTTTCGGTGCAATTTTGGTATCGAGTTTTTGGGTGGAATACAATACCTTCTCTGCCTACTATGTATATGCGCAGCACATGTAGAGAAAATAATAACCTTTCAGCACATCTTCGGGAGCTTAACCTCCATAAATTGCCAAAGAGTCTATCCTGAAACCTTCTCTTGATGTTCAAGAGATACTTGAGTGTAGATTTCCTATTCTTTTTACCATCAAGTTACCTAAAATTTCGTTTGACTGGAGGACATTCTTGGATTTAATAAATTCCATGTGAATTTAAATTAACGCTTAGTACTTAACTAGAGTTGTGTGTTCTACGTTGCATTCGATTTGGATGTCGAAGCGGAAACTCTGGTATGTTGTATACATTTACTCCGTAAACATTTTACAGAAACTCAAATTTGAAATGGTAATTAAAATTTTGGGTGAAAATGAGTCCCACAATCTAAATTTATGAAATAAATTATTTCGAATACCAAAACATTGTATGAGATAAGTTTTTTAATCTGGCAAAATTCTATTTTACGTTTTAAGTCAGTGTGTGTAAATTACAAGCTTCAAATTAAAATTATGTGATTGGAAGGAATGTACGAAAACTAGTAGAATCACGAATGCGTATATACTTGAGATATGTGCGGTATCAGCAATAAGTGAACCAGCTGATCACAAGTAAAAATATATTTTGTAAAGAGCTTTGAGATTGCCAAGGAAAATCCCAGAGGATGGAGAGAATATTAAAATTTGGGGAAATAAGAGGAAATAAGTAGCGCTAGTGAGCTTTGAATTTCTGGTACAAATGCATGAGAATGGAAGAGGAGGACATTTTAAAGCTGAACATAAACTAAGAAAGGAATATACGGAGTAAAAATACCTGGTGAACAGCACCAGAATAAGCAGTTCAGAGATTAGAAATGGAATTTAGAACACAAGAAAATCCGCTGAAATATATCTTCTTTCAACACCATGTCAACCGAGATTAGCATTATCAGAATGCTCTTATGACTTAGTTGTTTATAAGCAGAACGGAACTAAAGCAATATACTCTTCTAAAGCGATAGTCAAACGTTTTAATGCGATTGTCATTAAAATTCGGTTCTTTACCCGGCAAGAAGTAAAACAAAAGAAACACGGGGCTTTCTATCTAAGAAAAGTGTAAGTTTTTTAAAATACTTGGAAACGGTTACCTCTATATAAAAATGTAGAGAACGTAAGTGATGTGTTTTCACCAAGTCTACATTTCCGTGTAGTAAGTTTTTGTGTATCTCTTACGCTTTAACGAATATGCAACATTCATCCAGAATGAAGAGGACTTCAGAGGATATTCCCAGAAAATTCAGGATATAAATTTTATTATATTCATGTATACATATATCTAATATAAGGTATTCTAATCAGATTGTTAGAGCAATTTTTCAGAAAATCAAAAGTTTCAAAAATATTTATATGTGAAGGGTAGTTTGGGGTGGGGGGATTTTCTTGAAAATCCTCGCTTAAGTATAAAGTTCGGTATTTTAAGAACTTTTCGTTTTTGAATTACGCTGTCCACAGATACGCGCGCACGCACGCACCCACCCACCCACCCACCCACACACACACACACACACACACACACACACACTTTTGACGTTTTTCTAAAAATGCTCTTTTTATTCAGGGGGTCTCAAAACATATATTTCCGATGAAATCTCGATATAGAAATTTTGGGTGGAATACACCACCTTCTCTATCTACTATGTAGGTTGTACATATGCGGTAGAGAAATTAAAATGAATTATATGGCTTTTGGAAAAGAAGTGTAAAATACAATGCAAGATGTAGAAATATTAGAGACATGGAGTAGCATAGAAATCAAGTAGTCTAACTTTTTACAGGCAAGTAAAAACGATGGGAAATAGAAAAGTATATAGATCGATGTAGTATGATACAAAGGCAAGGAATAGCCAGTCTGAGAACAGGAGTAATATATTTAAAAGGGCTAAGAGCCAGGGAGAAAGTGTGCAAATTGTGTGGGGGGGGGGAAATGGGTTCATTATCCTGCCGAACGTATAGAATTAGCGATTTGGGATATGGGAAGAAATTGGATATTACGAATAAAAAGTAGTAAATATAAAAATGGCATCTGAAAAGGAAGAAAGGAGACACAGTACCATGGGAGAGTTTCCGAGAAAGGCAAAAGAAAACTGGATTAGGAGAGTAAATGAAACGAGAATGCTACAGGGTCAAAGGGGAGAAAAGATATTAGTTATAAATAGCAGCTACCAGGGAACCAGGCAAGATGAGATAGAAAAACAAATAAGGTCACCAACAAGTCTGTACATAGTATAAAACAGCTAGTAGAACAATAGAAATTATTTTTACCATGTAAAGGAGTGTTGTAAAGGTAAACCATTCATTCTAGTTTGGAGTAGATATTCAGTAATGGTGGAGCGGTTTACGGGTCGAATGGAGTCAGTTTTAAAATTCAATCCTTTTATGACAGAGAAAATATAAAACAACTGTTGCGACATCCCGGTAATAAACAGAACTTATTTAATGCTACAATGTCTGTAATAGTCACTTGTAGTGTATGTAGGCGATATCTTAAAATTAATGTTATTCAATTTTGTTTCTCTGCAGGTTAAAATTTACTGTGTTATATCTATCGTAGCAGTGGCAGCTGCCTCTTCCCAGAATTATATATTATAGTGTTCGCCAACTGAATGCACTGTAACGTCAGAGGACAAGTTTCTTCTGGCTCTCAACTAGGAACTAAGTTGTGTTGAGCAGGTGACGCACGGGGAAACCACCACCAGACAAGCCAATGTATATTGTAGTTTGTACATAAGATTTAAGAAAACATATCCTCTGTATACAAGTACCAAAGATAGTTATTATGCCAACATTTATAAATGTGACTGTGAGACGTCAGGATTCTACCCTAAAACCTAAGAATTTGAACAGGATTCTTGAATATATGTGAGAATTTTATACTTTCATTACTACACCACTGTGTATGCACACAATTTATATTATGCTAATGTTTATAACTAGTATGAAAAAAGTCATGCCTGCTATAATGCTATATATTTTCGTAGAGCATATAGTAATTTCAATGTTTTTAAATTTGTAAATGTTGCATTCGAAAGTGACAAGACTGAAGTTTGGCTTGAGTCAAGGAATGCAAATAATGTGGCTAATACATAATCATTTCCGTTATGTGGTACTTAGGAATGAACATTATAAGGGCTACCAGCTTATATTGCAGAGTAAAAAAGATCTGGCTGAACTCAAATAGCAGTATCCCGGATTCAAAACCAACAAAAAACAAAACACAATCACTGAGCTTTAAAGAGTCAACGCCCATACACAGCAGTATTTGAATGGCCGCACGGCTTGTTAATCTCTGACCACAAATAAAAAAAAAAAAAAAAAAAAAAAAAAAAAAAAAAAAACACAATCAAAACCAATTCATTTATCTACCGATTTAGTCGGCGTTTTCCCTTGAAGATATTAAATTAAAGCAGCATTCAACAATTAGTCCTCAATGAGAGAAAACAGTCTCTAATTCTTCAGTAATCTTACACTCGTTGTAAGTAAGGTACAGTTAACTCCCAATCACTTTGCATAGCATCAAAGGTGTTACTGTAGTTTTGTATTTTTGCTATTTGACTGCTTCCAGAAATATATATATTTTTTTTTTACTCGAATGAACTCATTCCTTATTAGATCATTCTAAAATAGCCGAAAACGAGATGCATCTTTCCAATAGTTATATTTCAAAATTTAGCTTCGGTCCCCACGAATCCAGTTTTGGCACTGTACAGCCCAATTGAGATATCGAATACAAAGTTCCGACACTACTTTTGAGACAAGAAGAACATCGGCTAGGTTTACTCAGTTGTACGATATATCTGTATTTCCAATACGTGAATAACATTAATCTGCTTTTGTTTTATCACTGTATAATTATTAAAGGCGAGCAAAATATGAACATGCATATACGAAAACAAGTATGGACACGAAAGTGATTTCTTTGACTTATACTTTATACTTAATTTCTACTGCTTGTAATGTGCAAATGCCAGTGTCAATAATATTCCTATTTCACAGTATTTCGTTGAAATTGATGTTTCAAAAGGTCTTTGTATTATTAAATAATAACTCCATGGCCCGGCAGCTCACGGGGAACCTTGGCCTACCGCCCGGCCGCTGCGTCCCCCATCTCGGTCCGCTACAAACGTCATGGATGGGGTGCAGTATTGGAGGGTGAGACGTGGTCAGTCGGCCGGTTAATGCGATCCTTATGACCGCTACTTCTCCATCAAGTAGCTCCTCAAATGGTCCCTCAGGGACCTTACGAGGCTGGGTGCACCCCGGGCTAGGTCTCCTAGCGGGGGAAAAAATCTCCACGCCGGTACTGGGGATCGAACCCAGGTCACCCGCTTGGTAAGCAGCTGCGCTACAGGAGACGACAGGTATTATTAAATGTTCTGTAAAATTTACAGCTTCCTTCTCCTTTATGCACAATACAGATAGTGGATTGAGAAGGTATTGTATGCTATCCAAAAATTCGATACTGAGTTTTCAGACCCTTTGAATCCAAAAAATAATTTTTAGAAACATGTCCGTGTATGTTTGCGCCTATAGGTTATGCTGCTCAAAATCGAAAAGTCAGTTAAATACCAAATTTGGTATTTAAGTTCAGTATCTTCCAAGGATGCGAAGCGAATATTTTCAATAAAATTCCCCACTCCCAACTACCCTTTACGTGGAAGATTATTCGAACGTTTTTATTTTCTAAAATATTTCTTACGATTTTTTATTAAAATGTATGTTTAAATATTTTATAACAAACAAAATGTATATCTTAAATTTTCTGAAAACCTCTTCATTCTGAATAGATTTAGTTTAACTTTTGTAAGACATAGACAAAAACTACACAAGAAATAAAGATATCATTAAAACACACAACTCTTCAACTTTTGTAGAGTTAACAGTTTTCGAGACACTTCGAGTTATTGGTTTCACTTTTAAAGTAATTAAACGTTTCTAAAACGAAGGATATCTTTCTCTTCGTCTCTCGCGTTTATATTTGGTGTTATTCTGCCTTCTAATTATTAGCAGTAAACCGGATATTTTATATTCTAATAAAAGCGTGTTCAGGAAAAAGCATAGACCATTCCAATGGGTAGAATTTGTTGTTTTTGGAGCATTTAGAAAAGCTGGTGTATCAAATTTTATTTAAAGCTGGAAAACAATTAAGCATATTATACTAGGGGTCAAATAAAGTGTCTGAAACTCACCAGATACAAATACACTGCTTTCAACGTAGGAGTTGCTTCATTGCTTCGGATGAGTTTTCTCAGTTGTAGGTACAATTAAAATGAAGATAGCAGATGATGGGAATATCTGTCACATCCAATCAAACTGCTTTTCACGAGCACCATTCGGCTTCCGCAACATAGCTAATTTCTTTGCTTAGGCAGTTCTGCCAAAGTCTAACGATATTCCCGATGCACTATATTTTCCAAGTTCACCTAAAAATAAAAATCTGATGTGTTCCGTTCACATGACTTGGTGTTCCCTTATTTCCCTTCTACTTACAAGGAAATGAGTATTGAGGTCAATTCTGTTAATTCAAGTCCTTTAAAAGGCGGTCGCTACGTGAAATACTTAAAATTGCATTCTCTTTGATTGGCAGAAGTTAACAAACGAGAAATCAGAAGAAAAATGTATTTTCGTTTGAGAAAAGTTTAAGTGACTTAAAATTTAAACCAATAATATAGAATATTTCGAAAACGGTTAACGCCACAAAAAATGTATATAACATAAATTGTGTGTTTTAATGAGATCTACATTTCTGTGTCGTAAGTTTTCGTCTATCTCTTACGATTTACCGGTTATTCAAAACTTATACAAAGGTTATCCAGAATAAAGAGGTCTTCAGAGGCCATTCCCAGAAAATTCAAGATATACATTTCGTTTATCATAAAAATGTCTTAAACATACTGTATTGTAATCAAACTCGTTGGAGCAATTTTTGATAACATTAAAATTTTCGAAGAATGTTCTCTGTGAATGGTAGTTGGGGTAGTTTTCTTGATCTCTGTGTCTGATCCTTGGAAGCTACTCAAATACTAAGTTTGATATCTAACCGAATTTTCCTTTTTGATTTATGCTGCCCACAGGCACACACACGGGCATGTTTACAAAAAGTTTGTTTTGGAATCAGGGGGTCTCAAAACACGCATTTACGGTGAACCCTCGGTATTGAACTTTTGTCATCTTATGCACATAGTACGTATAGAGAAAGTAAAACTGGCATTATGAGAGATCAGGTAACTCTTCGTGCTGTAAACTTTTAACAATTACCGCATCCTTAAAACATTCCTAAAAGAAACTTCATAATTGCAGTTTTATGCATGGCTGCAGAATTTTATTACAAATACTCTGCTTAACACTGGGTATTAGTCACCTATTTTCAAATATATATATATATATATATGAGAATGTCACTCCTGTAACGTTTTGCAATCATTGTGTCCGCGAGAAAAAATTGATCATACGATTGTGTGCGCAATTTCCGCGCACCATGTCCAGCATTTCTAGTTATGTAATGGGATTTACTGCACTAATTATATTATTACCGTCAGTATTTCTGCGTTCAAACATAGCCGTGTAAATAGAAATGTGATTCAGCAATCGCTTTATTACTTCATATTAATATTCCTGAATTTCCAATTACAGAAAAGTAACCGACTCTCGTTGTCACATAGTAACAATTGGTACATAAAATTTACCTTTCCTTGTTTTACTTTTAAGAGCTAACTATCCTTCTAAGTTGAGCTCAATTTAAATAATGTTTTTTTGTGAAAGTCATTAACGGGATATTTTTGGAGAATATTCTGCTCAATTTCCAAGTGCGTCTAATTTCTCTTCTGTAAGCATGTGCCCGTTTATATATAGCCACTTTATGAGAATGAGCCTGTTACCCTAACTTCATTTACATGTCGTCGCATGCCCTTCTATTTGGAGGAAACACATCTGGGAATTTGTTTACAAACCTTCAAATGTTTCTGCAAAAATATATAACCACACAAGAATACCATAATGGTATTTTGCTACATTAATGTGAGGTTATCAAGCGTCAAACACAAGCTCCTCTCTCTCTCTCTTTCTCTCTCTCTCTCTCTCTCTGTCTCACACACATACACACACACATATACAGCAAAGTCGCAAAATGCATTGAGTTACCTGCCCAACCACATTCTACCCTGTACACTAGCTGGATTACCGTTTTATTAATGCGCGCCGTCAATCTAACTCACAGATGAAAAGCACAATAATACGAATAGGATTTAACTCACTAGAAATAACGTATACACGAGAATACCTTTTCGTAAATTTCGTTTCGTAATCGGCTTACCATCCTGTATTTGTAGGACTGACAAGCCAATGCCTAGGGGACAGAAGCCTGTCGGGGAGCCAAGGGCACGAAACCACAGAATGGAGAACATGTTAAGAGGGGTCGTCTCATAGCCAGGCATGAACATGAGAAAGTGGACGATATAAAATGTAGGCGAAATTGATGATTGGAAACGTGACGATGGAACAAGGGGTAGAATGAATGGCGGGGAAAAGCGGAGGTCCCGGAAAAAACCCGTCCAGACGCCGCTTCGTCCAACACGAATCCCACATGCGGGTGCTTGGAATCAAACCCGTGCCTCCTAACTGGGATGCGAGTGATCTATCCACTTAACCACGGCGCCGCCTCTGGTATATTTTATGTCCTTTAACCAGGAATATCGCAACGAATTCTAAATTACTGTACTAAATTATTTAATTGAGTCCTGGGGTCCACAGATTTTAAAATTTCAAGCCATTTGCGTAAAAATTGTTAACCATCGAAACCAAAAATATTCTAATTAGTGCTGCCACATCATGTTTGGATACTAATAATGTATCGCTGGTGTAACAGCCTGGATTGTAAGTAAACATGACGACTCTTGTAGCCTTACCACCTAAGTATGAAAATTCAAGACTCTGATACTACTATTAAATCTAAATTTAATGTAAATTGACCTAGGTATACGTTACACTTAAAACAGGTACATCATGTGTATTAAATTTTATATACACAAGTTGATTGAAACTCTTTTTATTATTACATTGTTAAAATCCACTTATTGTTAACGCAGAATATTTATTTATACAATTTGAAAGGGTCCATTTTCAACAAGTTAAGGATAACATTCTTTGAATACAAGTGCTAGAGAAAGAAACAAAAATTGACAATTAATACTCTTCAGGGAAGTAAAATATTCCAATGGTCATATATTAAGTGATATTATAACCTAAGCTGGTCGTCTCCTTAGCACGGTGTAAGCGCAGCTGCTTACCAAGCGCGAGACCTGGGTTCGATTCCCGGTACCGGCGTGGGGATTTTTCCCCCGTTGGGAGACCAGGCCCGGGGTGCACTCAGCCTCATGAGGTCCCTGGGGGGGGGCTACTTGATGGAGAAGTAGCGGCTCCAGATCACGAGGACCGCATTAACCGGCCGGGGTGTTCGTCTCACCCTCCAATACTCTACGTCTATCATGGACCGATATGGGGGACGCAGCGGCCGGGCGGCAGGCCAAGGTTGCTTGTGAGCTGTCGTGTCATAGAGTTATTATTATCAACTAAGCTATTAAATTACATGAAATGCTACATAATATATTCCCATTACTTATTCCTTTGTATTCTTCGGTGATTTTGCACGATGCATTAAGGTGCTGTTTTGTATTATGTTATATTGTAACAACCCAGGTTACACGGGATGCTCCATGGGTGACGTAACTCACACGGGATCATTGTCACACTGATGACGCAGATAAAGCTGTTACATTTTAGAGTGAAAATAAATCGAAAACAAAAATACCCATGTTATACCTCTGTCTCCACTTTCCTTATATTGAGTCCCTATTTCCAGGAAAAAAAATTATAAGAGGTTTAAGTTGCAACGGCTGGGTTTAAATCTATCTTCCTGCCAATGAACAGCCGCCAGGTACCCTACCAGACGCTGATACCAAAATTTATCTCGCGCCGAGATCTGTCCGCAAAATCGCAGTAAAGATAATTTAAAACCAAGATTTCATGTAGCGAACAGAAAATTATCCGCAGTTGCGTTTTAATTTCTACTTTCTCTTGCATGTACGTAAAATGTGCATAATAGATAGAGAAGGTATTGCATTCCAACCAAAAATTCGATACAAAGATGCCACATGCTTCAAGACTCCTGGATTTAAAAAAAAGTAGTATTTTAGAAAAAGATGTCCGAGTATGCGCTTGTCTACGTGTGTGTGTGTGTGTGTGTGTATGTGTGTGTGTGTAGGCTACACAGCTCAAAAACGAAAAGTCCATAACATAGCAAACTTGGCATTTAAGTTCAGTTCTTTCCAAGGATGCGACACGAAGATTTTCGAGAAAATCTCCCACTCCAATTACACATTATATGGAACATTTTTGGAAAATTTTGATTTTCTCAAAATGGCTCTAACGGTTTTCCTTAAAATGCCATATGTTTACGATATATTCATGACAAAGAAATGAATATCATCAATTTTCCAGTAATAGCCTTTGAAGACCCCTTCATTCTGGATGACATTTGTATGAGATAGATAAAAAGCTTACAGCACAAAAACTATTGGGCTCATTAAAACACATAATTTATGTCATATACCGTTTGTTGTAATTATGTATACTATTTACTTATTATATATTTTACTATACATAGCAGAGTTAACCGTTTCAAAGCTATTCCTTGTTATTGGTTTCAATTTTAAATTACTGAACATTTTCTCAAGTGGAAGTTAACCTAAGTTTCATTACTTTTGTTTTACTCCCGGGAATGCAAACAACACAGAATTGCAATTGTTTCACATGGCAATAGCTTTAAAAAGGTTTTACTATCAATTTAGCCTAGTGTAGTATCTTATTTCCCTTCTACGTACAAGGAAGCAAGTAATAGAACAATTTTTGCCAATATTTAGCTCGAATAGCATGTTGTAGATTTTCTTTGTAGGAAAAGTCTGTTTGTAGAACAGCTAGAGAAGATTATATGGAACACAAAAGATTTTTGCACAGTTGTGGGCGCTTGCAAGAAAAGGCCGAATAGATAAGAATTGCACGTTCTTTTAATTTCTTTAGCTTGGTACTTTTTAACTTATTAGTGAAACATAGTTCATAATATTTTTTTTCGTGCAAAAGGGGCCTATAGGAGACGATTATTAGATTATTAGATCCAGTAAATGAAGCATTAAATATATGCGTAAGCTTTCACGGCCGGTGTCCATAGTTCTAAAATTTAAAATTTTCGGGCTATTTTGCCGTGGTCTGTAGGTTAAAATATGTTTAGTTAAAATATTTCTACCTAACGTTTCGTCCCTGTCTGTGAGGGACATCTTCAGAGGAAATGTGCTCACGTCGCTGACTCGAAAAGAATAACAACAGTGCGGTTTATAGCCAGTATATGTGTACTCGGACACAGGTGGGCGGGGTCAAGTGGACGGGTTCTAGTTGTGTTTATTTAGCCTGGAGGTTACGGAGTTGGGAAAGTATAGGGAACCAGGTGGAGTTTAATTTAAGACCTTCGTCTTTGTTAAAGTTGTTTGTGTTTTTATAAATCTCAATGGCCTCTCTGTATAAACGGGGGTAATAATTTTTAGTCGTAGCTATAACCTCTACTTTATCATATTGCATACGGTGGGTATCCAAAGATAAAACATGCTGTGCCACGGCTGATTTTTCTGTTTGTTCGAGGCGGCAGTTTCTTTTATGCTCTGTGATGCGTGTATTGATGCTACGTTTTGTAGTGCCGATGTAAACTTGGCCACATGTGCATGGGATTTTGTAAACACCAGATTTACAAAGTGGATCGAGTCGGCCTTTAGCTGATTTGAGGAACTGTAAGCATTACTGCGACTGTACACAAGCAGTGTAAAAAACATAGTAATGCAAAAACCGATTTAAGGTTGCGTTATCAACGCTAATTCACCTCAGACTCATTCTGCCAAATGAATACCTAAAGAAGGAATAGCGGGTATTAAATTCGGGTATTTTTATTTACTAAAAGAAACCCCAGCTAGATCTGTAACAATGTGACAGGGGGAAAGCACCCGCTTAGGAGACGTTGGTGCTGGGGAAGGGGGTCTGAGTTCCTGTGACAACAAAAACTACTGTTAGCGTCCATATCCATGCCTTCAGCCCCCCCCCCCCCCATCAGAACAGCCTATGACTCAGTCTAAAAGTACCTCAGCTTATTGCATATCTGGCACAAATTATAAAAAGATTCGTCGTGACCACGAACGGTGTAGGAACGTTTCATATCTGGTGTCGAGGTGATCTGCAACTGTGACGTCAATTCCGTCAGCTTTAGTATCTGCTGCTGTAAGTGACAGTGTTCTCTTAATCTAGATTGATCAGTTGATCACTAATGCTAATTTAAACATATTCCTGAGTGTTGTCTTACTCCGATACCTCAATTGATCTCAGTTTTCAGAGCTATAATATTGCATCACTGAATGGCAATGACCTTCGTATTCTAAAATTTGTAACTGTATTTCATATCCTCTCGTAGTTTACCTACCATAAAACGCGGCTTGTTGATGTAGCTTTGGCCCAATTATGAACACAATTTTCCCTTGCAAACGTCGTACTTATTTGTAAATATGTCAGTAGTTTTGGTATCCTTTAGAGTGTCGTTAGAGCAACAAGAGCATTCACCCCCATTCAAGCAAATTTTAGTTCTGCAAGACTGAGGAGATCATGATTTGAATAGGTTTACTCGCTAATTTTGGAAGTGCCTGACTGGCATCTAAATGGCCACCAAATTTACTGCACAGTAACGTGTGAGGGTCGCATTCGAGATGTACTGGGTTCGATTTTCGGCGATTACGCTTTTCTAGGTTTTCCTTGGTGGTAGGTGAATTGTGGTGTGCCTTCATTTCCCATTCATTCCATTTCGTATTTATGTTTCATCTACTTCTAGATTTGGAGGTAATTATAATTGAGTTTTGTTCTGTGGGCGTTCTTAACACCTGTGGTCCTCAACATTCTATATTGTTGGTATTAGCTTAATTTTGCTCAGTGGGCTCTTTATCTGTCTTGAGTTTTAATCCAGGACAAGGGACAGCCGGCTTTATATCCCTTTCATATTAAGGATTCTTACCACGCCAGATTTCACTGGTGTGTGGCGGTGACAGACAGATGGCGACGATACTTCATCTATTCCCCATAGACACCTGAGAGTTGACAGGTCGTTCACGCCCTTTCTGGGCAGCTCAAGTAGTGGACCTATGAACAAGGAACCTAGAGACGTATGCGCCTGCCTGCGACCTATAATCTCTTGTGGTTCCTTCATTTTATCCCTTCCTCCTGGGAGGTGTTAATCGCAATAGATTTGTTGTAGGTCGCAGAGAGCGAGATGCCCGTCCCCTGCCGTTTTATACCTTATACTCTATACCACAATGTTAAAACTCTGTACATTTGAGACAGTTACTCTCGCGAACTCAGCAACATATCTCTAGGCTCAGATGAAGGGGCAGCGTAATAGCTGATACGCTATTGGGTGAAGGTCACGCATAAGTACTTGCGCGTCCTGCGACTTTTTTTCCACACTTCATTCAGCAGTGACACCGGATTCCCTTCATTCCGAACTGTATTAAATTCTGCAGGCAGACATATGTGCACTCTGCCACTCTCAGGCGCGTACCCATTGGAACATCCTGATATTTAACCTATATATCATCTAAATTTACTGTGTTATTGTTAGTCTCCAAATTTAAGCCAGTTTGTATTCAGTGTGTTTATTGCTTTTTGGAAATATTTCAGAACTGTAGACAGCTGAAGACATGTCCAGTTACCAACATATTAATACGTCGTGTAATGACTGTTTCGAGACCGCATTTGGAATGCTTAATCAGTGTCATTTGGAAACTGAAGTTACTTATATTCAACTTTCCAGGACAAAGCAGAACTCCGTAATAAACTTTACCGCGCAGCCAAAGACAGCGGCTTGTAAACCGTTAACGACGTAGTTCTAACCACTGATTGAAGTAGACGTCGCACTAATCCAATAGTTTCGTGGCATTCAGTAATTTGTGGCAGAGGTTAGCTGGGCCGGTATATACCACTCAATTGTGGTATTTGAAACGCTTTTATTGAGATTTTGAAGCTTCGAGGTATAACCAGTACTGTGTTCCGAAATTAAAATCTGCTGATATTATTATTCTTAAAATAGTGGTGGGTACTGATAAGGATCTAAGATCCATTAGATTAGTATCTTAAAATATCCATGTGGTATATTCCCATTTGAATAAGTTATTGAAAATGATATTTGAAAAAGTAAAAATTACAAAATAAATATTTGCAAAGGGCTTATTAAATGTAAAAGTATATTAAGCCATTACTTTTTAAGCAACGTTTAATAACTACTGCCTAAAAAGACGCTAACTGAAATTACGTGGTTCGAATGATGTTTGCAAGCATTGGGCAAGCATTCCCGGGGATTGTTGAGATTAGAGAGCTCTTCGTAGTTCTGTCTTTCGAGGGTGATATAAAATTCTGGAAAAAGTTATTCAGGGAATTCGCTCCAACCAAGGTTTCCGCTCCGATTCAGAGGTTGGGATGGCACGCTATTCCAATACATTGAAGAAAACTATACTCAAAAGAAAGATATTCAGGAATACAGAATGAAAGAAAGAAACAGGAAAGTATAAGCTAACATTTACGGAAATTTTGCACGAATAGCGGTATGCTATATTGTTATTGGAATTCCGCTGAACTAAAGCTTCTAATATATTTATACAATCATTTTATGTCACATTTGATAAAAATTTTATATATGTATATATTTTACACTGTTATAATATTTGTACTTATGTGCTAGAGAGTTGGTTTCTCTTATCAATTTTAAAGCCACAAATGGGTATTTTTTTCATGCAAAATACGCGTTAAGAAATGAACTTTGAACTTCATTTTTCTAACCTTACTTTTTCAGCATTTTTCACTATTCAAAATGCTAATTGGACCACATTTATCATCTTACTAGCATGCCATTTTCTGGAGAGAACCAGGAATTACGGATTTAAAAAGGGTGCGCTAGTTAAAAATATTAAAGCGCTTAGTTTAAATTATTTTCCGTAACCTATATTGAAACAGTTAAAACTTTAAATAACTTGTATAACATTTTTCTGTTATACTGAATAAAATTAAAGAGTGCTGCAAAGTTTAAATTAATAATATAGGAGCTATGCGATAAACCCTAGCATCATAAGATTAGTTTATGTATCAGAAAGTGTGAGCAAAAACTTAAAAGCTTTGACTATGTTTGAAATAGTTATTTAAACCTTTATGTGCAGTATATGTTTCATTGGTGATAAACGAAGTGATTTTGAGAAGATTGGATGAGAAGAACTGAATCCTATACACAATTCGCGGGAGAAAGTGAACTGGAGAGAGCAAATTCTACAAGGAAAATGCTTGTTGCATAGCGTCATAGAAGTAACACTTAGCCTCGTAAGAAGTCAACTACTAGGCGATCTAAAGGGACACACAGAATTATTGGATGCTGATGGAGGAAACAGAGGTTTGAAAGCTATAGGGAACGAAATGTGCGTATCAAGTTTGAGGACTTGCCGAGTGTAACCAAAACAGTCCAATTTGGACTTGACTTTTTTGTGTTTTTCTTTATTTTAATAGATAAATTACCTAATCAGTAGCAATTTATATGTGAATATTCTGATATCTTGATGAGCAATTAACAATTACTTCGTACCATTAAGGATGTAACTTCAGAATCCCATTCCAAATCCAGTAGTAATTTATGAGTTTTATTTCACTGGCAGCGATTTATAGTTTTGGTGATAAAACTTTCAGTTTCGTTTTAATCAAACTAAATGTAGTATGTGCTTTCTAATGGCCAGTACTTTAATAAAAAACTATATCAGCTGCTGTTTTTCCTTTTGCGTAAGCAGGGGAGAAAATAGTCAGAAAAATTATTGCTCCAACCTAGGTATTTTTCGATGTGTCGTACCATTAGTGATAACATATGTGGGCCTTTTAATGAGCTATTAAATACGATTCCCTTGGGCAACGTCTTGTGCCACAACGTTACTATATACCCGCTGCACTCTCAGATGAAATCTACGATTTATGGCTTTATTACATAAAGGCGCCTTGAAAACATGTGCTGCTTCCAGGCTGTGGTAGCAGTATTGATTGGCTGTGGTGGCTTTGTGTTTTCCCCGTGATTACCCTTGTGAACCCAAGACAATACCATTGCGCTCATCTGCTAACATCAACCACAGCTGCATAATACATGTTTCAGTTTAGTTCTTATTCCAGGACTATTTCATTTAAATCATACACAAATAATAAGTGTGGAGAACGAAGAAGATCGATTTTTCACATATCTAAACCAACAGTTGGTAAACTAACCACCAAGGCTGGATTCTGATAACATTTTTTTTTATAATTAGTTAATGTGTTATATTCGCATGACCTTCTATAGTCACCTTGTGCAAAATATTCTTACAAGCCTTATATCACATTCACATAGAACATTTAACACGAACACAAAAGCTTATGATCAGCTTAATAAATGGGACCATTCTGTATCGATTTCGTTAACATGAATAGACGCTAACGCCAAAGCTTGCAATCTCCAAGCTCTAGAGTTCATGTTGACGTGATTCAAGAGCAAAAACAAAACACACTCGCACTGCATAAGAGCAAAAGAAGCGAAAATATGCAATCATATGACGAGAAATGTTATTATTTTGTTTCAAAATCATCGTGATGAAAAAGCATTAGCCATATAAAGATAATTTGCGAATAATAATAATAACAGCAACAATAATAATAATATGTTTGCTTGGTAGTGAGAAACTTAGGTTATGTTATAAGCTATCCGTTTTCTTTCATGTTCGGAATAAAATATCATATGTTATTAGCACCATTTGACGTTTAAACATTAATATTGTATACTATTTTATTTTTCCAATTATGTTAAGTGCTGAATTATTCTGAAGATTGCAACATAGAATCGTTTGATGAAATCTTAATAGGGTAGTACAAATTTCATTCAAAAATATCGCATGTCTAGATTTTTTTAATTTTTAATACAGTAGACCACACACACACACACACACACACACACACACACACACACACACAAGAAATGCAGTTTGTAGTAGCGCAAATTGCACTGCTGCATCTTTGTCAATACTTGCAGCTTCCATCTTAATCGCGTTCACATTTGCATTGTTTTATTTTAGTGTTGAGATTAACATTAACGTCATTATGATTGTGATTCATGCCATACGTTCATGAATTCGTGTTTGCATTAACTTTCCAATGTGAATGAGCCATTATTCGCTTGCAGAACATATCTTATGGCTTATTTCCTTATAGGTAATAGGACAGGCATTACCAACTGAGTTTGTGACGGCTTGCTCGGTGCATCCAGTGGGCAAACACGTGACAGAGGGGATTGTTTCTCTTCCTTGTATAGTGCGTCATAAGTTAGTTTATTATGTTGAATTCTGCAGCTCCTTTAGCGTACGAAGGGATATCTACACACACCGAAAAGGGGGCAGTTGGACCTCCTGGTATTTAAGACCTACAGCTATTCAGAAGATAACAGTATAGTAATTGAAACTCATATAAAAGTCGTTAATAATTCTAAGTTCGTTTTCAAAGATGTAAAATTTTGGATAGAAGCAAAATACACCACGTGTCGCAATTTTCTAAAAACAAAAGGAAGATAGAAGGAATGAGAGAAAGAAAAGAAGAACTTGTATATTTTAAAAATTAATCTTGCTTATAAAACATTGATTACAAATTTCCATGTGATTTGTTTATTATCTTCTTAGTTTCAGAAAAAAATGTTTAAAGGTTTGATAAAATAAGCATACAAAGTTTCTATGTGATTAGATGAAAATTTCATAATGGGAGAGCATATCATAGGCGAAATTTTTGTTTTCATCATTTTTAACCTAATGATTTCATCGCTATTCACAGTAACTTCCGGTTGTTTGTATTAACACACTCAAGTTACATGATATCTGCTTAGTAGGTTTTTAACTACTGAAGGTCTCTTGAAATTGATTTTTAAAAGACATCTGCTTGCATAAAATATATGCTAGTGACCTGAAACAAACGTGTTGCATTTTTGACATGCATCTAATTTAACAAAAGAACTATTTTTGAGGTTTCAACATTTTAAATACTTGATACAAAAATGAGTACATGGACTTAAACGGTACAGTTAATTTTGTAATTGTAAAAAAGTTTAATTTATCCAAAATAGAGGAATGTAACTTTTTAAGCACAGCTTTTTGAAGAACATACATAGTCAGATTTTCATGTCCTTGGCATGAACAGTGAAAGCATGTATAGCATTTGAACGCTAGTAATTGTAGTCCCCCCAAAAGTGTAGAAAATGACTTTAAAAGGATTCTAAAGGCGTTAAATTTACCTAGGTGTATAAAAGTAATACATTTAAGTGAACTTACAGAATACTTAAGAGATCTAAACGTTGGCCAGAAAAAGATTTAAATTGCCAAGTTGAATGAAACATGAACAAATGAATGCCACGGCTCAGACTCTAACCACGAATCATTGGCTGCCCATACCAATGCCATAATTGCTAAATTTCCGTGAACACCGGTAGCTGATAGCCCACGTGGCTGGTACTGCGATACAATAGATAGGACCAAGCGTTAGTTTGAAGCTGTGAGCGCAAACTTAATACGACTAGATTTTGAAGACGCTGGGCTCTGTAGGAATGTAGCGTTGTATACGTACATGTCTATTAGATTCTTATCTTGCCATAATCAGTTGTTTTGCAGCTATCAGAAAGATAAGTACTACTATTCTTAGTGACACTTATTAACATTCTGTTCGTTGCACCTTAGAGAAATATACTAATAATTTTGGAGGGGATTAATCTGAAATAATAAACTGATGAGTACAAAATGAAAACGCAATACAAGTTAAAAAGCATTTGTAGAGTGAAAAGGAATATATGTATGTATATTTACACTCACAGGATATTTGTTCTTTGTGACGTATTACTGTATATTACCATAACATAGTGTTTTATCGAAAACAAATTACTTCTCAGAATTTAATTTTTGCTTACTTTTGACAATATTAATTCAACAAAATCTGATCTCCAGTTGTTATAAATGCAAACGTGTAAACTATTACTAAGACTTAACATGTATCTTTCTAATAGTACTTTTATTAAAAACTGTTATAAGTACTTCCAAACATTAGTACTAGTTTTGGAGCACTATTTTTACGATTACTAAATGGCATATCATCTAGATCTTATAAAATGCTATGTTCTGTGGTGAGGAATTATTGAACCCCTCATCAGCTGATGGTCGCATCGCAGTTCAATAAGCTCCAACCGCAAACCTGTATCTGGGTGGTGTGCACCGTTAGAGATTACACCCTCTCTGCATCTGGGATTTTATTTTACTGTCAGTGTGGTTGGTGCACCTTATTTTGAAATAGGCAGAAAGGGAACTAACAGAAGTTAGCTAACAATGAAGTATTTGCGCTGGAGAGGGACCATTGTCTTGTAATGTGCATCTCGCCCAAATAGATCAAGCGGCAAGAAAATTGGCATGGATGGTCAAAGATCCGTGATTTAAGTCTCGACCGTGATATTAATATTTTCCAAGCGTGGGTCAAATTTCCAGCTTTATACCTATACACGTCTGCTGTTATCAAATATACTTCCAAGTTTTCTAATAAATATTCAATAAAAATACTATTCCTTGTTTTATTTCCCTTCTTGCATTAAAAGAACCTGATATTGCAACCTCTGTATATATTGTATTTGTTCTAGATAAGAAATAAATTCTAAATAAACTGTCATTGTTGTGAATTAAGAACAATATTAAGATTCCAAAAGCACATTACATAGCCTTCGTTTCATGTCAGGGACGCGGATTACGCGACGGCGTGCTCCATACGGTCTACTACACTGTAGGGTTTTCCGTTACGTAACTTCCGCATTACTTACTCAAGAGTGTAAGCAATTTATACAGGAATGGTAATGAACTACAGCAAAATATTTTTAGAGAATAAGGAGATGTTTTAAACAAGTAATTGGAGATAGAAGACCCATGGTCTGTATGTTCACATTTCGAAGATATGAATACAAGTTTCTAAAGTACTAGTCCACCACTGGCTGATGATGATACCATTTGAAAACACAACAAAACGAAGGGCCGTTGGGGAGCGTACCTTTCTGGTATAAGGTTTATGGCATTAGATTTGCATAATAATCAGTATTTCTTTTCGATTTCTTAATCTCTTCACCAAGGAGTACTTCTTCGTATGGGCTTAAAACAAAAATTAACAAAAAAGAATTCATGTCAGAAAACGAACTTATGACCTTCGTGTTATCAGTTTTTGGCGTTACACATTAAGCCACAGAAGCAATTCAATAAATTGCCTCTAGAGTAGGCTACATAACGCAAGAAGGAAGTTATTCATGGACAGTGTGGCACCGTGAAGTGATTTTTTGGAGATTTGAGACAACTTTATAGCAGTAAATCTTGAGGATGCCAATGAACAGTTCTGAAAACCAATATATCTAAACTCAAGTATCATTTTAAAGACATTGCAAGCCAGGCTTTCATTTGAGTTTGATTTAACTTCGACTTGCTGCTTTTGAAACCAATTTGTTTAACACTTTATAAACTACGTTATGTTTAGCCGTAAAACATGCAAGTTCCATCTGAAATTACTTAGGTTACTCACGTCTAAAATCTCTTAAATTATCTCGGTGTAGTTCATTAGCATCCTGTATGTAATGAGTAATAAATAATCTTGTTATAAGTATTGTTGAAAGTGGCACCCACCTGCGCGAAGACAATCTTGACATCTTCGGATGAAATTACCATTCACACGCATAAGTTCTTCTTGCGAAATGTTCATAATTTCTGCACTATAGTCACACAGTAGGGTTTCAACTTTTCATTGTCAGACCGTTTCACCATTGCAGACAAAGGAATCTTGCAATTCCGTAACTGTGAAATTACAATTAAATGATTTTTATTTATGGACGTTCTATAATTGATATGGCTCTCAGCGTTCCACTCTATTTTGGGTGTCAAACATCGCTTAATTTTGCTCAGAGGCTTCCCTTAGCTGAAATCGCTTAATTTAGCTCATGTGTGCTACCCCTAGCTGCATCATTGTGACTCTGGTCCCGTTACGTTATCCTGACAATTTTGATGCAGTCAAATCTGCGTTTGACATTTCCGATAGGAGAAGTGCTGTAGCAATAGTAATTTTTCAGGATTTTACTGGTTGATTCTGACTGAAAGTTTGTTCATGAATTAGTAGAAACTTTTCAATTCGGATAACATCGTTAAACTGGCTAGAATAAGACATTATACAGGAAAAATTGATCAAGAAGGCCAAGCAAGATATTTAATAATATGCTGTAAAAGAACGTATGGTGACCACAGAAAATATAACATCCATAAATTTCAAGGTGAACATTTTGAATTTGATTTACTTATGGAAAATTTTGCTAGGAGGCACTGTTTACTTCAGCTGTGCAGCCAAGTGATCAGTTCGTGTGGAGAAAAATTTTCAATATAATGCGATGTTCTTCAGGTTAACGGCGATCCTTCAAGTTCAAGACACTTCGAATCGCCGTTGTTTTTACCGCAATGCTGAATAAAGTATATCTACAGTTTTCAATAAGGCATTTTTTCAAGTTTAATATCAATTTTCAGAAGTTTAGCGTCGTATTATAGATCATTTTTTCAGTAATTTTAGAACATATTTGCATAAACCTAAGGCCATTATTAAGTTACATTTTTGTAATGATTAGGTCAACTTCCTAGCCCTAAATATAATTGTTCGATGAAAGCAAGAGACAGTCCCTTATTTTTAAGCGAGTCTGTGTTTTAAGATGATGCATCATCAGTGAAACATGACTAAAAATCTTGAAAAATTCAACAATTAATTTTTTCATCATAAATTAAATACATTTTAAAATTTAAAAAAAAAATCTAACGTTTTCCCTCTTAACGCATATAGACTTCCGATTAACTGAAGCTATAAATGGAAGGTGAATGCTTATTGATAGGCACTCCCAACTTTAAAAGTTATTTTCTTGCAAATGTTTTCCACCAAATTTCCATACTGAAAAGCTCCACCGTTGAAATTTTTTACTAATATGTTTCAGGATTTTATAGTGCATTTCAGAGGCACATGAAACAGGCATATTGGTTTTCAAAATAATTATCTGTTTTGAGAAATAAATTATTACATTTTCAGAAATCAAGGCTTTTGAAGGGTGCGAAAGGTAAAACCTTTCTACAACAATAAAGGTTAATATAAAAAGTAAAATATGATACATCTATTTTGGAACTCATTATCTTTAATGGTTTAATTTCTTTTGTGTATATTTTAAAATGCATCACGGGGCTTAGTTTTATTATTACAAAGAATTTAGACATTAACAATTACCTATTATTTAAATTCGCATGGAGGCTAGAATTTTGACATATAGGAAAATATCACAATTATTTTGTGTAATACTAATAACTGGTATAGATTTCAATAGTATTTCTTGCATACTCTGGATTTTTAAAATTTCACGGTGAATTCTAGTATCAAATTCCTTCTAGCTGCAAACTAAATATAATGCCAGTTATAAACGGTTTCGCCTTAGAGCAGTCATAAATGTATTTAATCACAAGAGCAGGTGATGCTTCTTTAATGTTTTAAGACAAAACAGAAGTGACCTTTTAACGATTTTGGATAAAATTACTTTTAAGTTCAAATTTGCAATGTTTGATTCTCTTGTGCTGGATGCAACTCTTGTTTAGGAAGCCATTTTAAAATGTTAACCTTGTTAAATGACTCTCATTTTCAATCCCATATTCAGGATGTATCTTCTCCCACAAAACGCAGTTGACGATCTGAGCAATTTTCTTAAAGCACTGTAGAATGCGTATAATAAAAATATATCTGGATGGATTTTTATATATTTGACAAAAATTTTAAAAGGTTATACAAAGTAGTCAGACTCTGTTTTTTTCAGTTTTTCTACTTTGTGTTATAAAATTATATATATTTTTAAAGACTATCCTCTATAGGAAAATTTTAACCCGAAAATTTGTTACAGGTATACTAAGGAATGCAATTTTAAAATGTAGTGCATATAGCTCAATATCTGCAGGAGGAAACAGACTTTGATTTTTGGTAATTAAATCTGGAATAAATTAATCAATATATCCAAAATAAAAACACACTTTTGAATGAATCTTGACATGAATACTTCTTTTATTACCAGTAACGTATACAAAAAAGTTACTGCACTTTAATACATAACATCTTTTTTCTCGCTTCGGCGTAACCTAAAAAATTAAATTTATCACTTTGATTCACACTTGAATCAGAAATTTAGCTTGTTGTAGCGTAAGTTCATTTGAAAGCAGAGTTGTGGAAGATTTAAAAGTAAAATAAGCATGCCTATTAATAGACACTTCCAAATTTAAATCTTATTTTCTTGCAAAGTGCATAGAAATTGGCCATATCAAATTTTAAAAAATCATCACCTTTTAGAAAGTAAAAAAGGTAGGCTTTTCTTCTTTTTACGCAAACTTGTAAGTGGCAACGTTCGTAGCTTTTCCCGTACAAAGAACAAACGCAATCATACATTACACGGTGGAAACCTGCCTTCATGCAAAGTTTGTGATGAAAACCGTATACCGAAAAATCTGATGTGTCCCATTCACATGACTTTCTCTAACCGTTTTCACAAACAAACTTTCCATACAAAAGACTATAATTTTATCTAATACTATTCCAGATAAACATTAGGACAAATGATCTTATTGCTTACTTCTTTGTAGGTAGAAGGGGAATAAGGGAATACATTAGGCAAAAGCGATAGTCAAATCCTTTAAAAGTTATCGCTATGTGAGGCAATTGAAATTCTGTTTTCTTAACATTTCCAGGAGTAAAACAAAAGAGATGAAATGAAGATTGTCTTCCTGCTTGAGAAAATGTTAAATAGTTTAAAATTGAAACCGATAACAGGGAATATCTTAGGAACGGTTAAATCTACAAAAATTCTATTTGACATAAATTGTGTGCTTTAAAGAGAATTTCATTATTTGTATAGTAAGTTTTTGTCTGTCAGTTTAAGAGTCATGCAAATGTCATTCAGATTGAAAAGGTTCTCAGAGACTATATGCAGAAAATTCAAGATTCAAGGAATTTTAATCAAAATCGCTTAAAGCCTTTTTTGAGAAAACCCGACTTTTCGGAAAATGTTCCATGTAAAACGTAGTTGGGGGTGGCGAATTTATATAAAAATCTTCGTGTTGCATTCCTGGAAGATACTTTAATACCAAGTTTGGTACTTTACCGACTTTCCGTTTTTGAGCTATGCTGCTTACAGACATGTGCATAGACACGAACACACACACACATGGACAATATTCTAAAATGCTTTCTTTTGGATTCAGGATTTCAAAAGTATATTTCCGGTGAAATGTCGGTATTCAACTTTTGGGTGGAATACAATACTTTCTCTATCTATAATGTACATTGTGCAAACGTACTAGAGAAAATAAAATGAGTAATGACACATTATAATTACCAATTACATATATTATTGCACATGTTTAGAAAAAACGTATGACCTAGTGCCTAGTCGAGCTACTGAAGGTTTATATATCTTGCTTGTCAGTTGGTGTGTAACAATCTCAAAGTTATCTTTATGACTGCTAAGAGAGTGTTAAAAAAAGAAAATTACACAGATACTTCATACTCTCTAAGTAAGGTTGGCATCATTGGCATTGGTTCATCGGTGAAAGCGACTTGAAAGCAGAGATTGGAGACCTTCAACTGCCAAGCAAGCAATGGTATAGTAACATTTTGAACCCGAACGAAAACCGAATACATAGATAACAATCGAATAATCGAATGCTAGGCTGCAATCGAATAATTCGATAGTTTTTATCCGATAGTGACCTTCACTAAGATTCCCACCACATCTAGTAAGTATAGAATAGAGTGTTCGGTTCCTTAAGCATAAAGCGGACATATTTCCCTGCTTCCTGTGTTAAATCGCATCCCCAGTCACACGGAGTTCAAGGCCAAGCATCATAGAACATGCACTTTAAAGCAAAATCTTTTATCTCATAGCCTATTATGGATGTTTACAGCAACCAATTGTCTGTGGAGCATGTGCCTCAATGGTACTACAGAAAGCCTTTCCCGGCTTGAAAAAATTCTGGTTCTATATTTGCTTCTTCAAACATGCATACTCTTTACAACTGAACTCTACCACATCCAAGAAAGATGAACAATGCTATAAACCTATGTCTGCTAGATATTGATGTTTGCTTCACCTCCCGCTACAGCAATACGATCTACTAAACAAAAACAAATATACAGAAACAAAGAAACATGATATCTATTTAGAAACTATTTCGAAAAGTGGCAATTTTACAACGTCCCTGTTTCTGGAGCGATATCACAAGGCTTTCCTTTCACAATAATCCGCAAATGTGAACATCCATCACATAAATCCCTAAAGGTTTAATCCATCGATTTTCGGTAATGTTACGTGGAGTATAAATTGGCTTTCTCATTAGTGCTGCACACTGATAAATACAGCTATAAGCTTACATTCGAACATTTATCCCTATAAATAATGCAGGAGGCAGCGTACGGAAAATCCCTTAGTCATAATAAACATAATAAGTATTACACTGGGGAGTTTTCTAAAAGGCGTTAAAGCTTTATCTCCTTTTTGCATTTTCTTTTTAGAAAAATATAACCTATTTTTATTCTTGATGATCGGAATGCATTCCAGGTGTTTTTTTTAAAAAAATCAACATAGGTTAGAGATACTACTAAAATGTAATTCTTAGCCCAACAGTCAAAAAACCGTTTACCATTTCGTTTTAGACTAAATTTATTTTCCATAACTTTATTTATATGTCATATAATATTGCTCTTTCCTGTACCAACGGTGTTTCCAAATTAAGTGCATAGATTTTAATATTTGGTGCACTGGATCTAAGTAGTAAAAATGACCCATTTACTCGAGTGCGGTATTATATTTCTAGAACGTGTTACTTTTGGCATTTGACGCTGAGAAGTAATTCGTCTGCTACTCGTAGTGTATTTTTTTTGTTGCTTTTTTTTTTTACAAAAATACAGATCCGGAGTCTTATCGGGACACCGGCGCTGTATTCCCTTTTGTTTACCTTTTTTTCCATTTTCCCAACTTTTTCTTTTTCTATTTGATTACCGTTTTGCTTTTTATACAAAAAACATACACACATTTACAGACACACAAACACCCATGCCCAAGGCGGGATTCAAACCCACTATCCCTTGTGCCACGAAGCACCAAAGCGAGGCAATTTAGCAAGCGCGACCATGGGAACCGACAGGTATTAATATGAGAGTCCAAATTAAACAAATGCTCCAGAATTCCCAAAATAGGTAGTGTTGTCCACTTAAGTGCGGATGAATGTGAATATGTTTGCAACATGAGGAAATCCTTACGATAGTACAAGTATCGTTCTGGAGTGGATATTGGTAGTGTATGCAAGGTTTGACGAGAAATGGCTCTACATGTCGCAAATAACGAACCATTTATATAATTGGTCTTTGCAAAGTAGCTTTACACCTACCGATATGTTATAGTAAAACTCATATGGGAATATTAGTCCAAAATGGAGGCCAGATCCCAAAAACGTCAGCCAATACAGATCTAATTTGCTGTAACAACGGTATTTTGGGCTCCTTTCTTAGCTTGGCGGTTCAAGAGCCAAATGGCTTAAAATTATATTTGCATTCTGTACATGATCTTGCGCTAATTTTTTTAAAGAATTCGGCGGCATAACTATATTTGTGATGTATAACCATCTTGATTAAATTATAATGATTTTATTAGTTTCACACTAAAATAAAGTGTATCCATATATATATTATATATATTACTACAGTTTTCATACGAATTGATATTCGGAACATTTGGTCAAAATAAAGATTGACTTGTATCCCCTGTTCCGTGTATTTTACGTTTTCGCTAAAAATGAATATATACATACTCAGGCGTTATTTTCCTGTGGGAAACCCATTATTTTCTACTTTTCCTTTTAAAACACCCGGCACCAAGTTTTCGTGTAAAATAACCTTCCAAATTTTACATTCTCAGCAAGAACAATCGAGACGCAGGATCACCAATATGATGGAAATTTTCACACCACCATTTGCACTGATTCTCACCACAAGCGGTTTAAAGCATGTTTCGAATGTATAGAGGGATGTAGCGCTCACTGTAAGCGAAACTGTAAAAGAGTGTAAATGCTTGTTTTCAGAGAGAGAGAGAGAGAGAGAGAGAGAGAGAGAGAGAGAGAGGGAGTGAGGGGGGGGAGGGTGGGAGGGAGAGAAAGAAAGGGAGGAGTTATTTCCTTTATTATATTGAAATTTAACATTTTTTTTCTCAGCATTCCTTAGGATTTTCTCCTACAGAAGTCCTTGGTTTCTCTTACAGAAGTCCTTGATGGATGTCGGATATCTTTAAGAGTTACATAGATATCTAAAAAGAAGATGTAGATAAAGTAGACGGGAAAGTTCTTAAATTAGAGCAAAAGTAAAAGTATCAGCATATTGTGTTCAAATTAGTTGTAATTTCTTATGTAGCATGTAACCGAGGTAGACTTCCCTAAAAGAGTAAAGTAGATATATCTTATTAGAACCTTAACATTTACTTCCTTTGGAGCTAAGCCGAAAGTTTTGAAACGTTTCAGATTTTTGCAACAAAGAGCAGAATGGTGGTGGAAGCTTGATGTAACCTCATTACTTTAAGTAGCACGTATGTTGACTATTAAGATTATGTTTATTTCCCAATTACAACCACAAGGAAGCAGTTCTTCAGTCAACATGTTTTCACTTAAAAAGGACAGAAAAAAAAACTCTGCAGGAGAATGCAGCCAAGCAATGTGATCCGAGTGATCTTTTAACATTTGAGAACCATTCTAAGAATATTAAATTATATTACAACATTCTTCTCTATGCAGAAAAACACATGTTCAGCCCTATGTGAGTATACAGAGATTGAAGCATAATTACTCAAAACATCCCTGTGTCTGAAACACACGTGAGCTAAAAAGTAAAATTGTTCCGTATTGAATATTGTAAAAATGTAGTACATGTCTACAATATAATTCTATTCATGAATAATCTTACCATTTGTTATACTTATTTAAGCAACTGCTGTATCTGTAAAGTAATTTGATAATATTGAGAAATATTTGACTCATGGGTACGACGTGCAATCATTAATTTCTTCATAATATGAAGGAAGAAAAATGGAAGAAGCAAAATTACGAAACAAATACATATGTTGACGTATAGCTCGCTTTCTGTTTATTATACACACATATATATATATACACAAGTATACTTCAAAAATATTGATCAACAAACTGCACAAAAATGGACAGAGCCTTACAGGTATAAACTTAATGTAGAATCAAAGAAAACAATCATGTTTATGTGGAAATATTTTGAAAGGTTTGAATCTCCAATTTAATTTTGACTGCTCTAGTCAAAGTCTCTTGAAACTGAAACGAGCAATCAATCACAGGTAATTGAAGAAAAATGACAAATCTTCAAGAGTGGGTAATTGATCTTTTCTATAAGAAATGTAATCTACAATACTCTTGTGCAGTGATATGTGGCAAAAGATTAATAATAATGCAATGATAAGAGTTGAACCGCTTTTAAGAGCATTACTTTATTCTTGTAGTGTTTGTACGCGGATTTCCATGCCTGGACGTAGTTGGAAATGTCCATAAGAATGATCTAGTCTTAGATAATGCTGGCTGCGTATAAAGAGTCTTAGTTCCAAAAAAAATGCAAAAGTTTGTCACCGTTTGTCTTTTTAGCGTTAGATATTTTCCATGCGGTTCTTGTCATCTCTATAATAGCTTCTCTTGCTTCGAGTGTGCACAATCTTAAGGCGCGTTTCCCCTGGCTGCATTTTCTATGGAACTTGCACTCTCTACACGTTCGGATTAGTTTGAAACAAGTCCAGCAATATTTTATGTTTTACACTGTCCTAGACTTGGTCCATACTTATTTTCTGTCACTGATGTGCCACTGTATATATGTTCTGGAGATTTGGATTGTTTCCGCTAGGCGAGATTTAACTCAACGAAGTTCCGGAAATTCCGCTTATTAAGTTCAGCATTGCCGTTCACTGCTTACAACTGTGTTAAAATGGAGTGGTCTCTTCCCGTATCAATAATGTTAATAACGAAACTGGAACGAAAGGTATGATTGTGGAGTACAAGAAGTTCAGTAAATGACGAGCATGTTTGAGTTATAGTTCGACAACTAGGACAGATAATTTTGCATTATGGATTTCATTCCTCTACTTCTTATAATGAAATATCAAACCAGGCGGAGGAAGATGGATTTTTTCGGGTGCAAAAATCTTTAGCATGGCTTCCTTCCATTTCCTCATGTCGTAGATTTACGGCACGTAAAAGGACCTAAAGCTGAGGACTCTGAGAAAAATTAAGCGGTCTTTTACGTCCAATTTAGAATGGGACGCTGAGAACCACAGCAATTAAAGAGTGTCCATAAATAACATGCCATTTACATTTTTTTTTTCGTAGAGTTACTCCTAATTGTTCTAAGCTTCTGATGATATTCTAGTATGGATTATTTCAATATTTATTTAATGTATTTTCATTTAATGCAAATCACGTTTCTTGCAAACCCATACCTTTCACTCTTTCTTCAAAGCAGTAACAGCACGTGTAGCGCAATAAGTAAGCAGGTTAGATGGGTTGGAGCTCAGACAGAGTATGAGCGTGATTTCAAGCCCAACAATGATGGTGCGAAATTTTTGGCTTGTTTATAGTTTTGGTGAAGATTCAGCATTGTGATTCTTTTGATGAGTTACGGTAAGTGGCGGTCTGTATGCCACGCAAATCATTTCTGCTGGGGGAAGTTTGATAGGCCATATTATCTCCCTGTATCGGTTGGCTGATCTTGCACCTCTGCAATGCACATGGCATCCCTATCATATTTCATCGCAAGAGATGGATCGCTGATCCTGTAGATCAACGTTTGAGAGAAATATATTTGTTGGCGATGGGAGATGGTAACACCAAGATTAGTGAGTCAAGAAGACATTTTGCAACTTATTGCAGCGGATCCCATTACATATACCGTGTTCTATGTAAAATGGAAACAATCGACCATGTGTTTTGAGCGACATTGGTGTAATCTCTCCTCGTGAATCATGTATCACACGCTAGGTTCATGTGGTCGGTCGATTGTTATCATCATTCATTATTTGGTAATGTAAATACGATAAGAAAAAGCCTTGTCTTAGGTAAGAGGTAAACGGAAAGTATGCAGTATGGATTACCCAGATTTTACACTCTCTTTCGCACTTCTACGCTGTCCTGAGGCTGTCTTCGTAGTCCATAAGTTGCGGAGTTCAAAATATGAAGTACATCCTTCCTTATCTCCTGTTTATGTGTTGGATGGTATTACTGTGGCAGCTTTGATAGATACTCGTTTCCAATTTAACGAACCATCTAAAAAGTCTTCCCGCACCCAAAGATGGATATCACTGGTCTAAAAAAATAAGCCAAAAACCATAGGAATACATGGGAAAATTCTAAACAAAATAAATGGAAACTAAATCTTCAAAAATTAAAAATATAATCTATAGCACAATCTCTCCCTTTACAACATGGCTGGGTAAAGTAACATTTTATAATTTATAGTTTGTCATACTCCAAAACTATAATAAATCCAACCAGATGGTCTACAGTCACTATGTGTAAAATATGTAAACATATTCATGCACATTCATGTGATGCGTGCACGTTGCTTCCAGTGTTCTGGGTCGGCCCATGTGTATATTCACAACATAGCGAAATGTGGTAATGCAATGTTAATGGTACAAATCCAGTGGAAATTGCTGCCGGAGGCCAGATTACATGCCCCGCTGGTGAGCACTTCGAAATCATAAGCTTGCTACTTATCCGGAAGCCATTATTTTCAACGGCATCAAACAATACATTGTCATTATAGTTCAGCAGCAGTGTGAACACCGGAGATCTTTCTTTCATTCGACGAGTATTTCCAGCAAGATATATTTGTTTAACAAGCCATAACAGCACCTTGCTGCAACAGTTTAAGCAGAAGTATATTCTGTCGCAATCCCTGCATATTATTTTCAGTTAAAGCGACAATGTACTTTTGGATATTTAAGAGGACGTTAATAATGGAAGAAAAATATTTTGTTCCATCTACAGAATGCTTTAGGAGAACTGCGTTGTGACAACGGCCAAATTTTCACTGAAAAAATGAATGAGGTAATAGGTTTCTGTCCCAAAGAGCCATCATCATCATCCACCCTTCCCTTTTCCCCTGTTTGTCTCCATTGTGTGGTTAGATGTTAGCTTTAGTAGAATTCATTGCTAATGAAATATCAGATGAAAGCAACCGTAGCTTTTTGAAAGAAGTGAGAAAATGCGTGGAAGATATACAGAAACGGAAGCATAGGGAAGTTTTGAGAACAAAATGCTTTAATTGTATATAAACAGTTAAAATAAATAGGAAGTGAAATAAATTAAGTATCACATACAATAGTTTAAAAAAAGGGATATACCATGGATCTGGGAGTGAAAATCTGATGTGTTCCACTCACATGGCTTTCTCCACATCTCAGCAACAAATTTATGTCAAAAAGTTTATTCTTCTATTTACTTCATGATAATCGAGAAAAAAATTAGCAGAAATTGTCTTATTACTTACATCCTTGTAAGTAGGACAATAAGGGAGTGCCATAGACTAAAGCGAAAGTCAAAGCTTTTAAAAGCCGGTGTGATTGAAAGCTTCTGTATGGCCAGGAGTTAACAAATTCCCGTATGAGAAAGGTATAAGTATTTTAAAACTGAAACTAATAACAAGAAGCATCTGAAAAACGGTTAACTCCACAAAAAATTTATATAACATAAATTGTGTGTTTTAATAAGCTCTAGATTTTTCGACAAGTAAATATTTCTCTATCTCTTAGGGTTTACAAGTTATGCAAAATTTTGCAAAATTCATCCAGAATAAAGATGTTTTCAGGGCCTATTCCCAGAAATTTCAAGATATGCATATATTTTGTCATGTAAATATATGTATTTAATATACGATATTTTAATCAAATCGTTAGAGCCATTTTTATGAAAACCAAAATTTGCGACAATTTTTCCATGAAAGGCTTTGGGGGAATTTTCTTGAACATCAAGTTTGGTATTTAACGAAATTTTCGTTTTTGAGCTATGCTGCCCACAGAAACAAACACACACACACACACAAACACTGATAACCAGACTTACACACACACGGACATATTTCTAGAAATGTTTTGTTTTTGTTTATTTATTTTCGGTGAAATCTCGGTATCTATTTTTTGTGTGCATTATCTTACATGTCTATACACTATGTACATAGTATGTGTAGAGAAAGTAAAAATCTAATGTGCTCCATTCACAGGATGTCCTCCAGCTGTTCGGAAAACTAATCTTTTACTCAAAACATTGATCTGTTATCTACATCATGGTAATCAAGATAAAAATAACTAGAATTAATCTTGTTACTTGTAAGTAGAAGAGAAATAAGAAAAGTCACAGGCTTAAGCGATAGTCTCGTGTTTTAAAGGCTAGTCGCTCTGTGAAACAATTGAAATTTCAATCTCTTTGCTTGCCAGGAATCAACAGACGAGAAACGAGAAGAAAGATGTCTTCCCGTTTGAGAAAAGTTTAAGCGGCTAAAATTTAAACCAATAATCCGGAATATCTCGAAAACGATTAACTTTACAAAAAAATGTATATGACATTAACTGTGTGTGCTAATGAGTTCTACATTTTGGTGCAGTAAGTTTTTGTAAATCTCTTACGGTTTGCCAGTTATACAAAAGTTATCCAAAATGAACAGATCTTCAGAGACTTTTCCCAGAAAATTTAAGATATACGAGTTTTTTTTCCAACTTCCGATATAGCATAACAGAAAGCCAAATATGAACCACAAAATGATTTTATTACCAGAAGTCAGGCACAACTACAGTCAGTTCTCCACATAGTCACTATGAAAATTAGGACATTTGTCGCATCGATAAACGAGCCCTTCAATACCCTGATCATATACTGTTGCCGCCAACGTATGGAGAGAGGTCTTTACGGCATTTTGCTTCTACATTGATGCGAAAGTGCTGTTCTCCCAGACCTTGTTTCAGCTGCCGAAAAAGATGAAAGTTGTCGTGGATCAAAACGTTAAGCTGTGGAAGGGCCAGAGTTTTTGAGCTCCATTGTGACGGGGGATGAATCGTGGATTCTTTATGAAAATACAGAGTACAAAGAACAATCCAAACAATGAATGCACACACATTCCCCTCAAAAACCCAAAAAGGTGAAAAACGTTCAGCAACAAGAAGACCATAGCTACTGTTTACTGGGAACAGAAAGGTGTGTGGAATTTATTGAGCCACGGACTAGGATCACCACAAATGTATACTGCCAGACATTACGTCACTTACGGAGAGCCATACAAAACAAAAGAAGGGGGTATGTTGTCTTCTGGAAGAGTTTTGATCCACGACAACGCGAAATCGCATACTGCTGCGGTACCCAGGCAGCTGCTTACTCAATTTCACTGGGAAGTGCACCATCATCCGGCATACAGCCCCGATCTAGCGCCTAGTGACTTTCATCTGTTTCAGTACCTAAAACAAGGTTTGTGAGGATAGCACTTTCGTACCATTGGAGAATTTCAAAATGCTGTAAAGACCTATCTCCATACGCTGGCGGTAATCGTATATGAAGACGGTATTGGAAAGCTCATTTATCAATGCGACAGATGCCTTAATCTTCATGTGGAGAAGTAACTGTAATTGTGCTTGACTTCGGGTAGTAAAACCATTTTGTGATTCATATTTGTCTTTCTGTTATGCTCCATTGAAGGTTGAAAAAAATTTCCCTCGTACATTTCGTTTGTCATAAAAATATCTTAAGCATAAGATATTTTAATCAAAATCGTCAGTCATTTTTGAGAAAATAAAATTTTCGAAAAATGTTCCATGTTAAGGGTAGTTAAGGTGAGGGGATTTTCTTGAAAATCTACGTGTCACATTCTTGTAAGATTCCAAACATAAATGTCAAGTTTGGTGTTTAATGGTCATTTCGTGTTTGAGCTATGCTGTCCACAGGCACACACAGACAGAGGCACACACCACACACACACCTTTTTCTAAAATGCTTTTTTGCTTCTTTTTTTTTTTTTTGGAATTCAGGGGGACCAAAAACATTTATTTCCCATGAAATCTCATTATCGAATTTTTGGGTGCATTATAATACCTCCTCTACATACTATGTACATAGTTCGTGTATAGAAAGAAAAATATGACGAAATAGTCGCAGAGAGATGTGTTATTATGTGGGACATATTTGGTAATTTTTGCATTGTTTAATAAAGAATGAAATGGATAAAAGATGTAGGCATAATGTATGAAATGAAAAATAGAATAATTTAACCAAGCATATGTGTAGTAGAAATTTAAATTAGGCGGATTGAACGATAGAAAGAAAAATAAAATTAATACGAAGCTGTAGGAAGTGTAAGAAATAAGTGTATAAGGAACGTAACAAAACACGTAAGTGATTTAATGCAGTTTGGTAATTGAAGAGTCATAATACTAGCTTTGTCCTGTACGTATAAATAGCGGAATAAATTATGGTAGGGCTAAGTAACAGACGCGCTGTATTTCTAAATGCATTTTATCTAGGTGGGTAATATTGTATTCACTGAAGGTAAGTAATATACAATTCAGTCCCATTTTTTTTAATAGTGATTAAAGCCCGCTTTTACCACTTTAACACAATAGATGAACTGTCTGATTCCATATTTGTCCACTCCTCAACAAGCATTCGTTTACAAGTTCTGGTGATTTAAGTGCCACATATGAGGATGGTGAACTAAGTTAAGTATCGTGACCACCACCGGTGTTTTTTTTTTTTTTTTTGTAAATAGTGTTTAACGCCCGCTTTTACTACACATGGCACCGCAGGCAATGCCACTGATGATCAAGGAATAAAGATCGATCACCGGTCGAATACGATGGAGGGAGAAAACGGAGCACCCGAGGAAAACCCGTCCCTGCGCCACTTTATACACCACAAATCCCACATGCGGTTACCTGGAATCGAACCCGGGGAGCTTAGGTGAGTGTTCTAATCACTCGGCCATGGCGCGGCCGTACACAGGAAATACGGGCGTTAAACACTGTTGACACTGAATTTAACACATTATTCCCTTTCTGTGATGCACGATGAATTAAAAGCAGTAGCACTCACATCAACACCTTACCGGTAGCAGACCTTTGGGCAGTTTTAACCCAACAAAGGTAATTATTGATCCTTAGTGACCTCTGCCTACTATTTTTTGGTAGCTTTTAGCGCCCGCTTTTGCTACTTGTGGCACAGCAGGCAATGCCACTGGTGACGTATGGAATGAAGATGGAGCACCGGTGAAATGCGTTGGAGGGGGAAACCGGAGAAAACCCG